>JAYRCH010000164.1:0-1200000 GCA_037179445.1 Phengaris alcon alcon | reverse complement strand
AGCCCGGGAACTTCATCGCTATAACGTGGATGTAGCTGCTCTTAGCGAAACACATCTTGCCGATGAAGGGGAGCATGGTGCATACATGGTGGAAGTAGGTGGCGGATACACTTTCCTTTGGAAGGGTACTGCTTCTTCCGAAACTCGACGATCAGGCGTGGGCTTTGCAATCAAAAATCAGTTACTAAAGCGACTAGAGGAGTACCCTGTACATATCTCGGACCGCGTTACCACACTGCGCTTTCATCTGGACAAAGACAACTACCTTAATGTCATCAGTGTCTATGCTCCAACGCTAGACAAGTCTGATGACATCAAGGACAAATTCTACGACGAATTAACTCTCTGCCTGGATAGCATTAACGTCAAAGAGCAGGTCTTATTGCTGGGCGATTTCAATGCCAGGGTTGGTCGGGACTATAAGGCCTGGCCTGGAGTTCTGGGTGGACATGGAGTGGGTAACATGAACAGTAATGGTCAGTGCTCAATACAGGCTGTCGATTACAAACACTATGTTTAGACTTCCAGCCAAGTACAAGACAACATGGATGCACCCAAGATCCAAGCACTGGCATCTGATTGACTATGCTATTGTTAGGCAAGTGCAAGTTACCCGCGTCATGCGTGGTGCTCACTGTTGGTCTGACCACCGGCTTATTGTCACTAAGTTGCGACTCCGCCTTCGTCACCCGACTAGATCTTCAATTAAAAAGCTTGCGTCTCTGAACGTAGATAAGCTAAAAGATCCTGAAGTGAGGAAGAAATACGCTGATGCCTTGTCTGAAAAGCTGTTTCCAGCTGATAAGGAAGGTGACGTTGATGCTGCTTGGGGAACTTTGTCATCTCATATCTTAGAGACGGCCTCAACTGCACTTGGCAAAAAATGCCGTCGCAATGAGGACTGGTTTGATGAGAATGACGAGGTTCTGCGAGCAGCGCACGACAAACACCGAGACCTTCTGAAACAGCATAGTAGGCGGAAAGGAAGCGTAGCGGTGGTCAAAGCTAGTGACCAAGAACTGCGCAAGCTGTCTCGTCACATAAAAGACAGGTGGTGGCAGAACAAAGCTAGTCATATGCAGTGGCTTAGTGATACGAACCAGATCGGGGAGTTCTACGGCGAAGTTCGTAAACTGATTGGTACATCCTACCATGCAAAGGTTCCTTTAAGGTCATTAGACGGTAGGAATCTGTTGACAAGCAAGGAGGATGTACTTGAGCGCTGGGCAGAACATTTCAATACCCTGCTTAATGTAGATCGATTAGCAGATCTACTAAGTATCAGTTTAATGCCCCAACCCCCCCTCGCCACTGAACTGGACGAGCCTCTCTCGCGAGACGAGGTTGTTACTGCCATCAGACAGCAACAAAACAATCGGGCGCCTGGCATTGATCTTATACCGGGAGAGCTGATTAAGTACGGCGGAAAGGAGCTGCATACGTCGTTGTGGGAACTGTTTGCTCGTATATGCGAGGAAGAGCGCGTTCCAGATATTTTTAAAGTATCGCGCATAAGTGCCCTCTATAAGAATAAGGGTGACCGTTCTGACTGCAACTCTTATCGCGGTATTTCCCTCTTGTCGGCCCCTGGGAAGGTGTTTGCCAGAGTTCTTATGAACCGCCTAATTAAACTATCGGAAAGGATCCTGCCGGAAACCCAATTTGGTTTCCGACCTAACCGAGGCACATGCGAAGCGATTTTCTCCGTGCGACAACTTCAAGAAAAGAGCAGAGAACAGGGTTGTCAGTTGTACCTCTGCTTCGTTGATCTGGAAAAGGGTTTCGACAGTGTGCCTCGTGAAGCCCTTTGGTTGGTGTTAGGAAAGCTAGGATGCACGGAAAAGTGTGAGACTTATTAGACTCCTGCATGACAACATGCAATGCTGCGTCTCTGTAGACGGTGATCAGACAGACCTCTTCTCCGTAACCTGTGGAGTGAAGCAAGGTTGTGTTTTAGCACCTACTCTGTTCGCCTTATACTTTGCGGTGGTAGTTAGAGAAGTCTTACAAACGATTTCCAAAGGAGTCCGCATCCGCTTCCGTACTGACGGCGGCCTTTTCAACCTGGCTAGACTTAAGCCCCGCACCAAAGTGTCGCATGCATTAATTTCTGAGATTATGTATGCTGACGATCTGTGCTTTATAGCAGAATCCCCAGACGGCCTGCAGCAGCTAGTATCGGCTTTCCACCTTGCATGCCGCAAATTTGGCCTGAAGATAAGTGTCAATAAGACGGAAGTGATGTCCCTAGACAATCACGGTCACGAGTCACTAGCCATAATGCTTGGTGAGGATATGCTGAAGCAGGTCAATAAATTTCGTTATCTGGGGAGCACTGTAACACCCAACTGTAACCTTGATGGAGATCAATAGCAGAGTCGGCGCTGCAGCTGCAGCATTTGGCAAGCTAAGTTCCAAGGTTTTCTGCTCGCATGACCTTAAGTTGGCCACCAAGATATCTGTCTATATGGCAATTGTGCTGCCAAATCTCTTATATTCCTCTGAGACGTGGTGCGTGTATCGTCGCCACATACGCATTTTAGATCGCTTCCACCTTAAATGCATCCGTTCCATCATGAAGATCAGATGGTCTGACAGAGTGCGTAATACCGAAGTTCTGCGGCGAGCCAATGTCGGTGGCATTGAGGCCTATTTAATGCGTCGGCAGCTTCGGTGGTGCGGTCACGTATTGCGCATGCCCGAGGAAAGATTGGCGAAGCGCATCTTTTACTCTGAACTGGAGGAAGGCAAGCGGAAGCATGGCGGACAACTACTCCGGTTCAAAGATGTCCAAAAGCGGCATATGAAGAGATGCAATATAGAGCCCTCTCAATGGGAGTATTTGGCAGCACAGCGACCAGAATGGCGCAGGATGGTACATTGCCACGTCCGCGATTTCGAGGAGCAACGAAAAGTTGACCTTGATACCAAGCGTGACCAGCTTAAGGCTCGTCCCCCTGCCGCCATTACATACCACTATGTAGACGGCGTACTTACGTGTCCTCAATGTGCACGGAGCTTTGCCGCGAAAATAGGTTATAATAGCCACCTTCGCGCGCATGAGCGCCAAAATGCCGGATAGGAGTCGAGGTGGTCGCCATGGCCGAAATCGGTCGGAAGCATCATCATCATCAGTATGCAGGGACTTTTGAGGAAGCAAAATCGATCTAGCTAGATCTTATCCCAAGGAAACTGTTCATTTGTAAGCTATATACATGTTTTTCTTTCGTCGTCGTTTCTATTGTCGTGTATCAATAATTTCGACTCTGTCAAAGAATATAATATATTATTACTAACGTATAGAACCGTCATTCAAAGGGACTTACACGAATGAGAGGTTGCGGCTATGTGTGCATGGCTAGACGATGGGGGGTGTGCGCGCGGCGAGCGGGGCGTCAGTTTTTTCCAGCCAGGACTTTCGTTCACGGGGTTGACAGCTGGTCGTTTCGTTCTTTGACAAAATAAGCAATATAATTTCATAATATTTATGATCCGATTGGGAGTTTGGTATGCGTATGTATAATATTATACAATGACTCATTCATTTACTTAATTATCAAGTAAATGAGTCATTGTATTTCTTTATTGGACGGAAAATGTATTCAAAATACAAATAAATAAAATATTAAAGTACAAACGGTGCTTACAATAAAATTCTTTTTTTTTTTCATTTTTATTTTGATGATTATTTTGATTATTATTATTATTATGCTATAAGGAGTAACTTAGACTTCAATCTTAGGGTTCCGTTCAAATAAATATAGTTTTTAGTTCTTCTTCCTAGTCCGTCTTCGTTAGTTCTAGGCAAACGAGGTTGCGTGCATCAGCTAGTAAGTGATTAGAATGTATCGGATTTTTTTTTTAGCTTATTTATTTATTTTATTTTATTTATTTATTGTTAACCAAAAAGATACAATTTACATAGATATAATGCAGCAAAAAACCATGTTAGGTTTATCTTGTTGCCGGTTCACGCTCGTTACAAAATAACATACAATATACATAATTATAAAATCAAATTAACAGACACCTACCAGCCGAGCGCGCAGTGAGTACGACGCGACGTCGGGCGCGCATGCTATACGTCTCGACAGTCTCAATAGTCGAGACACTGATATGCTGCGCTTGCGCAGCCGACAGTCCTATGCACCGCTCGCCCGTATTTTAACTATACAGGATGCTACGCTATATTTTTATCTGAGAAATAATTCATCAGTACAGTTTTTATATTGAGAGGTGGTTTATATTCAAGTGGTAAAGTGTTAATTAGAGTAGGAATTATATAATTTGAAGTACGTGTGCCATAAAAGTTAGAATGCTTTGGTATTAATATTTTCTTACTAGAAACACTTCTTGTTACAATTGATGTTACTTGAAGTCGGGACGGGGTTAAATTTGAAACTGTGTACCTGAAAAGTTACTAGAAGGCGAAAAAACTTAGGTAATAAAACCTACAAAAATTAATAAATTGTTCAAATTTCTTCAAAGAAAATGTCCAAATTTAAATATTTAATGATTGTGAGACTTGAGAGGAAACTCGTAAATATGATTGGGTCGTCGTAACTTGGCGGTTTGATATACTTTCATTAGAAAAGTTACGTCGCGTTTAAACTTTTACGCTGATATTATATTTGATTCGTCGTATTTTAACGAGGAGGGTGGCGAAAAGTCCTCCGTTTATTTTTTTAAGTTCTTACGCGGGCACAAACTATGCTAATAAAATACACGACCCGATTCCTTAAATTAATAGACTCCGAACATAAGGAGAAGTATTCGATTAAAATATATAAGACAAACAGTATGCAGTTCACGTGTTAGAAGTGGAACCTTCAAAATTTTGCCATATTTCTCTTCTACCTATCGCACATTTACCTAATCCTGAAAAATTCAATTTAATATCAAATAAGAAGGTATGTGGTTGTTTTTAATATTTTTATAACTGTAACTCGCTTTTTGTAAACATCGCGATTTGCGTTTCAAATTACAACATGCCATAGAAATTTTCATCAAAAATTTAGATTCACACACAATGATTTCAAAACTAAGGACGGTCTATGATGTACGCATTTGACAGAAAAAATCTTCATACAAGAAAATGTTACGCCATCTCGATCTCAAAAGATTTTGTCAAATAAATGCGGATTGATTAAACTGGGGAAAGCAAATGTCAAAATGTCAAGATGACAAATGCCAAACCTCCCAACTACCCTAAAAGTGGGGCACTTTAAGTGTGGAGACTTTTTGACTCGACATGCCTCTATTACTGAAATAAGGAAGTTAATGACTTTCCCAAGATCACCTTACAGATCTATCCCCAGGGAGCTACCTCAAGCATTCTAATGAGTTCCTATCGATTCCGATTTCACATTAGATTACTTGGCAGGAACTAGATTTAGGACTTAGCTTGTAAATTTTAATGTACGTTTACTTCTTACTAAGATCCAATTTAATATTTTTGTAAACAAAAAAACAATAGTACCTACACTATAATAATGCTACTAATAAGAATAATTTGGTCGAATTTTATGTTTTTGTTTGCACAAATATTAAATTGTATCTGAACAGAGCAAAAAATAAGAAGGCTTAAATTTTTTAGTGAAAGTATTATAGTCACTTTTATTACGTCTTTAGCACAAGCAACTGGCAAGGTATAAACTGCAAATCTTAGTTTTTTTGCATTCTTCATTCCGGCATTCACAAAATTTCTGCAATTGGCAAAGTTGCTTCGCCTGTACCTCCGCGATTTATCTTCCTAAGAGCCGGTATTTGATATAACCAGCATTTAAATTCAGAGCACAATAATTGTAGGTCGAAAATAGCTTGAAACAAAATATGCAAAATACATCAAAGTAGAGATAACAAGTAACAATTACTGGTGTCATTATTCGCACTACGCCATTCATAACACGGGTCTCGCCATGTTCGTTAAGTTACCCTCTTGTTCTACATTCCATAAATTATGGACAGTGGACACTTACAGTAATATTATATTGAAAAAGTAACTATAGGTTAGTTGAAGCCGTGACGAACGGCGATGCGGCGCTGTATTTTGAAGATAACTATTAAAAATTGAACGTTATTCACTACACAATTATCAAAAACAACACACAAACAGACGTTTCAACTTTCATATGACATCAGCATACAGACATGCAGCATAGCGCATGTGTATGACACACATGCGCTATGCTGCACTTAACATTCGAACTCTTACAAACGTGTATCTTCTTGTGTAATGAATTAAGTTCAATTTTGAATAGCTATCTAAAAATGCAGCTCCGCGTCGCGTATCGTTTCGTTTTGGAGTGAATTGACCCTATAGCAGCGGACGATTGTTTAATAAACAAAATTGACTATTTCATTACTAGCACCCTACTAGCAGCAGTACCTACATAGCTGTATAAAATTTAAATATAAAAGGTACTTAGGCAAAAGTTTAACAGGCTGACAGATGAACGATAGAAACATTATTAAAAGATTTTATCAGTAATTGCTTGTTACAAGTTTAAATTAGTTTACAAAAGAATTATCTTATTGATAATAATTTTAATTAAGTTTACAAAAGAATTATCTTATTAATAATAATTTTAATTATTGAGATGTCTCCCACACAAAATCGATTACAATCAATCAATCGATCTAACTAATACAGAATAACTCGATTCTCAATTTATTATCTGTACAAACAATTGTCTGTAACGCGTGTAAATTTGGAAACGTGTGTTCTAAATTTAACGACCCAGTTAATTTTCCGAATGGCGAATAAATACTAGGGCTGCCAACCGCTAGACTTCACTTGTATGAATTTTGAATCAGGTGTCTGCGTAATGAGTATAATTTTTTTTACATATTTTAAATAGTACTTAATTAATTGAATACGTAAAATATGTCACAAAAACTATTAATAAAAACATGAAATTTACTTTCCGATGTGTTTCGAGATTGTTCCTCTGAGTTTAAATAAAATATTATTTTGAAATAGGTATATATTAAAAATAAACAACATTTTTAAGGTTCTACAAGTTGCACTGTTGGTTGCCCTGAAAAGCACCCATGGTAGATATATTATTAGAGAATTTGTTTTGCAAAAATAGGTTAAATGTGGACAAATTGAGTGGGAAAAGTTGTATGTCAGAGTTAGGAAACGACAATTAAGTATTATGATATTGTTTTTGGAGAGACACCGCCTGTTAATTACATTTGTATTACGTTAACTATGAGATACTATTACAGTTAAAATAGTTTTTGCCGCACTTTTCTTTCGCAAAAACTATAAAGTAAAATACCTGAGCACAGCAGCATTTTCGATCACCTTTATGTTCTATCCCCGCCAGATGTGAACTATCAAATAGCACTTCCAACTAGTGAAGCCGCCAACTTACCTTCAAGCAGCCAACTTTTTCCAAAACGCTAACTTCCAGCAATGGCGGCCTTTTCTCGTATTGTATTGATACACGATTAAGTAGCTGAAAGTTTCTCAATTTCGCCGAGATCAGGAAAATTTACTAGGCAAAGTCAATTTGATTTAATATGTTTTGTGTTATTGTGTGATTTTTTTAAAAAAAGGCAAGAACAGAGTGGTCGTAACCCTTTATTACCTTTACCTGTCGAAAATATTTAGAACTAAACGGAACAGAGTAGAAGAGACTTAACCTGTCAATCTGAACTCGACTTGGCCAGTTTAACTTCTTCATTATTCAGCAGCCAATGTTGATATGATTCAAACTTTAATCAAAGATACCATCATGGTGTGAATTGTGAATAGTATGTAGACAAAATATTATTTTATTTGCAAAACAATAAGTTAAATGTTCATGAGAATAGAATATATTTTTAACACGAAACAAACGTTAAACCGAACTCGTCCGTAGTAGGTACGTCATAACACGGTCGTAACTCGTAGCGCTCAATGCTATTATGAATATATCTCTGATGAAAAAAATATTTGTTCAGGAAACAAATGTTCACGTACAGTCGGCCAAGTAACCTAGTTTATTTTCAACTAGATGACTGGCTGCGACATCGTACGCGCTCAAGTTAATCTTACGGAAACCGTACATTTTCCCGCGATAAAAAGTAGCGTATGTCCTTCCTCGTGGTTTACTTTATGTCTGTGCCAAATTTCATGATCGATCATCATTAAGTAGTTTTTACGTGAAACCAAGCAAACAAACTCACATTAATATTTATAATATTACTAGCTGTTGCTCGCAACTCCGCCCGCGTAAGTATAGTATCCCTCGGGAACACTACTTTTTCGGGATAAAAAGTAGCCTATGTTTTAATCCAGAGTCTAAACTACTACCATACCGAATTTCATCGAAATCCGTTCAGTAGTTTTTGCGTGAAAGCGTAACAAACATCCACGCTTTCACATTTATAATATTAGTAAGGATTAAGGATAGTTAAATATAAATAAATTTTAATATCAGGTGTGTGTATAAACGAACAATAATTTGGTTAATCTTTATTATAGCCGGGTTTGCACGTTTTCCCAGCGGCGTAAAATATAAAAGCTTATGGGGCATATGGCATAAAAGTTACGACTTTTATGCTCCTGGGATATTAATGAATAATGATTACCATACCTGCCAGTGTTTTGGCATAGGAAGAAAGAAACAAAAAAAGGGCCATGTGCGAGTTGGACTCACGCACGAAGGGTTCCGTACAAAATGGCTAAAATACGTTTGTTGTATGGATAGTGGATACATATGGGAGCCCCACTTTAATTTAAATTTTATTATTTTTCGTATTTGTTGTTATAACGGCAACAGAAACAGAACTTTCAAGCGTCATTCCTCTGGTGTTGCGAGTGTCCATGGGCGGCGGTAATCTGAAGATTTAAATATTACGTAGCAGAATTGGCCTTCTTGAAGGTCGATTCTGCTAATTAAATCCTGCAATCAGTTATGACTTACGACTCAGTCCCAATATGTTAGTACTGCAAAATGGTATTCTCATAAACGTCAAACCAATCCATTTTGATCTGTCCAAACTCCAATAAACAGTTTATGATACCAAGACGATTCATTTATAATTAAATAAAAATGAAATGAAAGTGTAAGTTAATTCAGAGAATTGGGGATCAGGCTTCTCACCTAGGTCATTCAGAAATAATTAAAGCCAATGTGCTAACCTTAGAGTTGATGGAATTTTAGAAAACTAGAATCTAGATTTACTCTTGCAACAACTTTGTCACAGTTTTCGATGTGAAATCTGAGGAGTGAAGGTTCAACTTTAGCTGCATTGAAGATATTTTAATATTTAATGGCTTAAATATGCCAGAAAGTTGACAAGGTGTACAAAATTCAAACCTTATCCAGGATATTTCAGAGGGCTTGAATAAATAATGCTTTGCAAAATTTGCAAGATGCAAAATGAAAATGTACCCATTTAACAATGAATCTTATACTTGAAGCGAGACAATCTTGTATAAGTATATATAATCGGAATCTCGGCAACGGCTGCAAGTATTACCGTACAATTTAGTATACAGGGGGGAGAAAAATCGATCTAGCTAGGTCTTTCCCTTGAAAACTGCGCATTTTTAAGCTATATGTATGTTTTTTCTTTCGTTGTGCAACAATATATCAATAATTTCGAATCTATTTTGGTGTCAGTCTGATTGCCAGCTTGGTATGCGTATGAATAATTTTGCGTTGTTCAGAAATTTGGAATGTGGTGGGTTCGAATCTCGGTCAGATAAATATTTTTGTGATTCTTTTTATTTTTTAATTTACTAGAGCTCCGAGCAAAGCACGGTTACCCAGGTACCTAATATAAAATGTTAAATCGCGAAGAAAATATTTTACCGTCCCACAATCATAGCAACTGTATAATTATCTCTCGATTGGTCACGTGTGGTCTTTCAAAGCCTCCAAAAATTGCGGAATCGAGAAAAAACTATATTGGCATAATTGTAGCAACTCCGTCCGCTCTTTAGGTAGCTTCGTGAATTGAATTGTATTTTGAGAGAATCACAACTAAGTTGAACTCGCGTGCAAGTTCTGTGTACGTACAGATGTGTTAGTAAATAAATTTGACGGCCCATCTCTATACACTTTTCACACCAAAATTTACAAATTTTTTGATTTGTATTATATTTTATTAAGAATTGTATGAAAATGAACTTGCATTGGTTCTTATTCTTGTAGATGACTTTTATCACCTGTCTAAAAGAACTTTAGACGCACAGTTAAAAATGCATATTGTGTCCTCTAGGAAAGAGGAAGATGATGATTATCTCGGTGGTGATGTTAAGAAAATGAATATCGATGTATTTACCATATGTACCAAAAAACAGTATGCAAGAGACTTTCCTATTCAAAATAGTCTTTATTATATTATTTGGACTTAGGTTTTTAAATTTTAGGGTATCTAGTATAAGTACTTAAATAAAAATTTATTGAGATCATAAATATATTAAATTGTAACCAGATTGTATAATTTATGTGGTTTTTATTTTTTAATTTACTATCTTATGATCTCAACGTGATTTCTTTTACTCCTGTTTTTAGTTTGTAAGTTTATGCATGTTTAAGCTATAAATATTTCACAAATTAATTTGTGTTTTTGATTGCATGTGATTGATATCGAATTAAGTAACAATCAAATAGATAAAAAAGTGGGTAAATATATCAATTATTGCCGTATGTAAGGCATTTATTTTTCGAGCTTTCAAAGACTCCACGTGACGAACGACGAAGACACGCGTTAAGGCTCCCACAGACCCGATCGTTTCAGATAGAACTGACGTCAGTTCGGCCTGAACGGATTCGAGCACATACACGAGAAAAATCGCACCCGACCGAACTGACGTCAGTTCGGCCCTTAGATTAATAACGCCTAGATATTCTTCAAACAAACGCATCGTAAAAAGTGAAGCAAGCAACAAATATATGTAGGCGTAAGCATTATATAACGACACGCACGCAAACAAAACTTTAACGTTGTTGAGTGTGTACAGTTTTAAGGGACAATTTCTCCGGAAAATGTTGCTCTTAAAATTGGAATTATTTTATTTGTTTTCTTAATATCGTGATATGTAAAAATATAACTTATATTTCATTTTAAACCATCTAAACATGATTTGTGAACATTATTTATATTAAACTGGTATTAAGGAATATATTAAGAATTATCTTAATACTGGCAATACTTTAAATTCATAGTAAAAAAATCAGATAATAATAAAAAGCTATGTCTTAGTTGCAACTATTAGTTAGCCATGAAATTTTTTAAATAAATTACTTATTACTAGTAACACTTTCATAATTCATATTAGGGAAGCAAGATGTCGATATAATATGATTTTATTTTAAAATGTTATAAATATTTGGCTTGATACAAGTCAAGTTGTTGTACTTACATATTATGTTATATCCGAAGCATTTTTATTATTTTCTGATGCATTGTGACACCCAATAACGACACAAACCGTCATAATGTATGAACAGTCGGAGATGTATGCACTAGCGCTTGACCATGACAACTGGTCGTTTGAACAAACTGAGTCAATATGGCTTAGTATGATTTGCTTCACTTTTCAAGCGCGTACCCGGTTTGTAACCGTTTAAATCTAAGGTTCGGCCTGAACGGTTTCGAGCACATACACGGAGAGTAGCATCTGGTTTACCGTGAGCTTCGGTCGTGTTTTTTGGGTTCCTCAATACTTAAGGAACCCTTATAGTTTCGCTCTGTCCGTCCGTCCGTCTGTCTGTCCGCTCTCCTAGCTTCTGTATTAACTTTATGACAATAATATTTGAAGTAATTCAAAGAAAACCTATTGCGCGTTGATGTTACTATACCCAACGGATACAGAACCCTCTTTAGACATGTCGTGGCATGTTCTTGGTTTATGCTATTATTTTATTTATAAATTGTATTTTGCTGCAACTGTAATCAGGCTATCGACGAAACCGAATTATTGTGTCATACATATTTCCAGTAATATGTTATAGAAATCATTTCTCTTTGTTTTATAGTAATAGTCTTTAGATTTTATGAACCATAGTGGCTCTAAAGTTTTATTTGAAATATTTAATAAATATTTTTTAGACCACGTTGCCATTTTTATATTTCCGTACCCAAAGGGTAAAAACGGGACCTTATTACTGATACTTTGCTGTCCGTCTGTCTGTCACCAGGCTGTATCTTAACCTTCTTATACCGTGATAGCTCGACAGTCGAATTTTTCACAAATTAATAATGATGTAGGTATTTCTATTGCTGTTATAACAACAAATACTAAAAACAGAATAAAATAAAAATTTGAGACTTCCATACAACAAACGTGATATTTTCCGTTTTGTACGGAACCCTCTTGCCGACTCGCACTTGACCGGTTTTATTTTACACTCGAATTTTATTACCGTTCAGTCCAATTTTATTACAATTCAGTTCATCCGTTCAGGTTTTCAGAATTAATCAGAATTAATGTTGCCACCTTAGTTGTTTTACAAAGTTTTACTACTAAATTTAGTACTTTATTCCCTCTTTAGTAGGAATTTAGTTGTTAGTAGTGGTTTTGTAGAAAATAGCCAGACAGTAATCATAATAATGTGCTATTAAGACACCTTATCATAATAGCATATAGTAAGTAGCACGTGTCCATAAGTCGCTTAAAACTAAATCAGTAGATTTAATTTCTATATACGTATTATTTCCTACTATATTTTTTTTATTTAACGGTAAAATTATCATATTTTCAATATATTAAAACTAAAACTGCAGTGGTTTTTTTGTGTTCCTTTAGGGATTCCTAAGTTTAGTGGCTTTTTTTATAGTTTTCGGTACTCTTTTAGTAGTTTTAGTAGAAAACGACGCGAGTTTAGTAGTTTCGCAAAAACAGAGTTGGCAACACTGGAACGAATCGCTTCAGTCCATCCGGCCGACTGACGCGATCTCGAAATTGCACATAGACGATAAGATTTTGCATCCGTTCAGGCCGAACTGAACGAAAACCGGACCGTGTATGGGACCCCTTAGAAGAAAAGCTACCTTTTGTTGCAAAGTTCGTTGATTTTTTTATGTTCAGATACATACAGTATGAATTTTTATCTCTGGAACATTTATATTTTTTAGTATTATAGCAACTAAATAATAGATAACAAAAAAAAATCTCCAAGATATTTTTTTAGCAACTAGTTGCGTTGTACTTGCTTGCGATTGTAATTAAATATACCGCTAACGGCCAAAATGATTAACGTATCTAAAATCCTAGATTGACTTCAATCTTAGATTCTCAAACAAATATTCACGTAAATTGATGTGAAGTCAATCCTAGGATCGTTGAAATGTATTGAAATCTTGATCTCAGATAGCTAAAATGAGATTTATATTGATTATTAATTTCTGTCGTAAGGGGATACTATAGTAACCTCTTAGCCTAATGCGATAGACAACACAAAAATATCTTCTCTATGTATAGAGGAGATTGTTATCTATCGCATGACGTGTCCGGGAAAATTCAGAGCACTGAAAATTGAACTCTGAGCTAATACAATAGAGTTGACAATGGAAGTTTCTATATATGACATTGACATTTGATTCGACACATGTGTGTCAGATTTTCAACTTTATTGTATTTGCGCAGAGTTCCATTTTCAATGCTCTGAATTTTCCCCGGATTACCGGATTCCGGACAATATAGTCCACGCCTAAGTTTCAAGTTAAAAAAACTTACAGATTATTCAATAACATTTAGTTGTCGAGTGTACGTTTAGATCAATAACCGATGTCCAAAATAGCGGTCTATATTTAACTGAACGTATTGTACACAGAGATCCGCCGTGCGCTGCTTACTGAGAATAGTTCCGCCTTACGCACAAAACATACAAACATACAAATTACACTGATAATGAAGAAGAGAAAAAAAAACATGACGTGTACAGACTAGGTAACTAAGGTACACGGGGCTGAAATGAAACTTCATTTATCATTTAAAATCCAAAAATACCAATCATTTAAAATAAGAATAGAAACCTATCCAAGAGCATGTCAAGACATGTACACTAAGGAGGGTTCCGTAACTATAAACGCGTCATAGGCTTTTTTCAAATTACTTCAAAAGTTACTGTCCGATTTTGTTCAAAATAATTTCCCTAAAGAGTGTTTATCATGATCTATCAGCATAGAAAATTGCAAGATTCTAAGTCTCATAGTTTAGAAACTCCAGGGGCGGGGGGCCAACTTATAAACCACTTTGGGAGCCCGATCACTCAAAAATGGTTGACTTTTTGAAAAAAGTCATGTATGAAACCTTGCCTTTATTATAAAATACCTATTCAACGATACCCCATTTTTCATCCCCACTTCACACGTATGGTGAGCCACCCCTAAAATATAAAATTATTATTATTTTATGATTCCAAAACCGAGATCTATACATAATCTATAATTATATAATATTCCAAATTTCAATTCCAATTATATTCATAATTACATAACCTAGAAGTGCGGACAGACAGACGGACGGTCAGAGCGAAACTATAAGGGTTCCTTATGTATTACGGAATCTTAAAAATTAAAAATTCTTACTCGCGCCATCTGTCTATTAAGCCGTTCTTTGGTAAGTTTAGTTATTATGTAAGAAGTAACTTCTGATAGATGGCGTTATATCGATGGAGTTACATCTAGCCAAAATCGTCTCGTGACGTGATGCGACCTTGAAATTTCACTCTCAACGCCGCTAAGGTAATTTAAATTCATAAGGTTTGGAATTTTTTTTCGGAAGCGTGTGAGAGTTGCAGAGGCCCTGATGGCAGAATTGCAAAAGCCCAAAAGTTTGTAAGTTCAAGTATATAACCCCCTTATAATCTTTTAACAAGCCATAACTGAAAAATACATTTAAGTTATACATTTCGATTCCGCGATTGAAAAACTAGAAATCTAGCACTTTCATGAAAAAGGCATTTTTGATGTTAATTGAAGACTGTTGTTGCATTCGGATACATTGGATACAAAAATAATATGTAGGTACTAGGTAGGTACATAATCTTATTAACTTATTTCTTCTTTTCTTATGTATAATAAAATCATAGAAACCGAGTTCCAAAGTAAAAGCAATAACATTCTTAAAATCACTAAAAAGTATGAAATAATTTTTATTGTGGAAATAGTTCACCTTTTAAATTCTGCTAAAATGTTACTATTTTTCTACTCAATCTTCTCATTTTTGATGTCGGTACCAGCCAATTTGATCGTGTGTTCTTGAAAATATTATTTGTATGTTTAGGGACCTAATTGTGTGAAATTTAATGATTTTATTATCAAAGGATTTATACAATTGTTTGAGCTGGTATCGACTTCAAAAATAAGAAGATTGAGTAGAAAAACAGTAAGTTAGCAGAATTTAAAAGGTGAACTATTTCGACAATAAGAATTATTTCATACTTTTTAGTGATTTTAAAAATGTTATTGCTTTTACTTAGGAAGTCGGTTTCTATATTTTTTTAAATACTTTTCCTTTTTTTCTTTTCATTGATATTATAATATTATTAACTAGTACCTGGGACACCGAACTTTGTTCGGAGTTTTAGTAGGACGATAAAATACTAAAAAATATAAGCGAAGGGCAATAAAAAGAATCACAAAAATATTTATCTGACCGGTTTTCAAACCCGAGACCAATTCGCAAACAAGACACAAATTACCATTCTACCATTCAGCTGAAGCTACATTTTATCGCGGCGAAATGTACGGTTCCTGCGCGATTTCCTTTTGCGCGCACGAAGTCGCGAGCAATGTCTACTACAGTATAATCATGTGTTTTCAATGTCGATTTTAAGCACTTATGCACAAAACACCCCCATGAAGTTAGTTGGAGCAAGAGGTCCCACACTCACGATTTCTAAAATGAAATCTACTAAAAATGTCTAATGTTGAATCGGCCGGCGCCGTGTCTCAGATTAGTTCATAGTTATAGTGATCATCTTCTATATTTAAAAAAAAATAATCCCCTTTTCTCTTTCATTGCATGAACTGCTAGACCAATTTTCATAAATCTTTTTTGTGGTGTTGTGTCGCGGGGAAATTAAAAATGTGTAAGAAAACTTAACGATAACTTTTTCTAATAAGAGTTTCCTCGATTCCTCGTGGATCCCATCGTCATCGTTGTTAGGGTTTACAGGCTTAGCACAACATTTCACTTTTTGGTACGAGGGGAGGTCCAAAAGTTCGCGGAATGGAGGGGATGGAGTGGGGATAGGGTAGCTCGCTTAGTGTCATACTAATTGAGCACTCATAATTAGTATATATATAAAATCTCAACCCTATAGCGCCATTCGTTTACGAGTACTCGCCTGCTAAACAAGTCAATCCGGAAGCAAACTGCAACTATGGAGAAAATTGAACATCGCGCTGTGATAAAATTCCTTACCAAGCAAGGAAAAAACGTTCAAACCATTTTAAATGAAATGGAAGCCGTTTATGGAGATCAGTGCCCTGGTAAAACAATGGTTTATAAGTGGCATGGACTTTTCAAACATGGTCGAGATTCAATTGAAGACGACCCTCGCTCTGGGCGGCCAGTTGAGGCCACCACATCAGACATCGTCGAAAAAGTCGAAAAACTTGTACTGGAAGACACACGTTTAAAGAAAAAACAATTATCTGCATTTGTTGGAGTATCAGATACAACCATTTTGCGGATCCTGCACGACCACTTGGGCATGACAAAATTCAGTGCAAGATGGGTGCCGAGAATGCTCATGCCGCTTCAAAAACAGCAGCGCATCGACGCGTCTAAGCACTTTTTGGAGGTGTGTGGAGACAACCCTGTGCAGATTTTGGAGCGGATTGTTACTGGAGATGAAACATGGGTTCATCACTTTGAACCTGAATCAAAACAGGAGTCCATGCAATGGCACAAAAAGGGTACACCACCTCCCAAGAAATTCCAAGTATCAGAATCGGCTGGAAAGTTGATGGCCACTGTTTTTTGGGATTGTGAGGGAATATTACTGATTGATTATAAAGAAAAAGGTACCACTATAACCGGAGAATACTACGCCACAATATTGGAAAAGTTAAAGGAGGCAATTAAAGAAAAACGTCGTGGAAAATTGGCCAAGGGTGTGTTGCTTTTGCAAGACAACGCGCCGGTTCACAAGAGCCGAGTTGCCATGGCTGCTCTTCACACGCATGGATTCGAACCACTTGTTCACCCACCCTACAGTCCAGACCTGGCCCCTAGCGATTTTTATTTGTTTCCAAATTTAAAAAAAGAGCTAAGGGGAAGGAAATTTTCCGACGATAACGAAGTGAAGGAGGCAATTTCGGCGCATTTTGAGGCCAAAGACAAAAAATATTTTTTCGATGGTTTAGAAAAATTAATCCATTGATCAAATAAATGTATTACACTTAAGGGTGGTTATATTGAAAAGGAAAAATAAATTTATTGTTATATTTTATTAACAACCCTTTCATTCCGCGAACTTTTGGACCTCCCCTCGTAGCTGTGAATGTTCAAAGAAATCGATATCGGTGTAAACTACTATGAGATCGATATCGGTGTAAAAGACCATGAGAAATACCTAGATATCAACATAATATCATAGTGTGTGGTGTGATCACCATGTGATGATGGTGGTGGTGATGACGATTATTTAATAGTGACATTTGCAGTTTTATAAACAATGCTGAAATTTCCAAACGTGTATCTTCAAACTAAAGATTGAGAAATGCCGTTCAGTGTTTTTGAATCCAGGGTATGCCTTGGCACATTTCACTTTTTGGTAGCATATGCTCGAGTTACTTCAAAAGAAGTCAAAATCACTAACGGTGTCCCTATACATTTTGAGGACTTCTCTCGATTCCTCATGGATCCCATCACCAGGTCTACCATTTGGTGACAATGGGACCAAGCCTGACTTGGCAACTCTTTACAATAAAAAAATAATTTTGAAAATCAGTCCAGAAACGACGGAGTAATCGCGTAACATACACACAAAAAAAAACATACACACGAATTGATAACCTCCTCCTGTGTTTTTGGAAGTCGGTTGAAAAATGTATTGCGATTCCAATGTCTCGCTAAAACTCGAAAACGGCTGGGTCGATTTGACTAATTTTGGTTTAAAAATTATTGTGGTAGTTCAAGCAAGGGTAAACGCTGAGAAATATTTGAACAATTTCGGGAAAAATCCTAAAAACGACGGTTGAATTTTTACAAACTAACTGCCCACTGTGATCAATTTGTCACTTGACTGAAAAAAGCGTATAGACGTATGTTCAGTTTACCTGTTTGCTTATTTATTTATTTATTTCAGTTCAACGTTATTACAGACCAACGTGTGTCGATACAGCTAGTATTCGATATTTCAGTATTTTCTTTTGTTTTCAGTCATATTATTACTTAAAAATACATACCTAATACCTACATGTATTCTTTGATACCGCATGTTTGCTATTTCAGAAAAGAAATAATATATACATTCCCTACTTACCTAAGCATTAACTTATGAATTAGTTTCGGCCGCCATCAGAGCTCGGAATTTCATGAGATCGTTTCGGCCATCAGTCGGCGTAGCGATAATATCTCACTCCGAATAAAAGCAATAATGCTAAGTATATGACAAAAGAAATATAGGTTTCGCAGTTAATTGATGATAACACTAGCTTTTGCCCGCGGCTTCGCCCTCGTAAATACATTAACCAATTTGAAAAGAATTATGTGCCTACAAAGAACGCCCTCTCAAAACTTTCTCGTGCCAAACAAATCTATCAGCACGGAAAAGCTTTGACGACGCGACGCGCGGCGGTGGGAGTATATCGAACGGATGTTGTCGTCAATTTGAAACCTTTTGAGGGTTCCGTAGTTCACGTCTCGGTTGGTGGTATGGTTGGTTGGTTGGTTGGTGGTGGTTGGTTGGTTGGTTTCGTCATGTCCGTCCGTCCGTCCCGTCTTCGGCTTACCGTCCAAACGTTTATTGCTAGAAATATGAATCTTTACATGGATATATTTACCACGTGGGCAAAATGCTAAAATAAAATCACGAAAAACATTTTTTTTCTCGCGTCTACCCCATAGTGTGAGGTATCATTAGATAGGTTACAATTGAACATTAGTAAACATGTAAAATGTTGTTAAGCTCCGTGAGTGTTGTTTAATAACCTATATGGAAATAAAACTTTTTTGATTTTGATTGGTATAATCGTACGGAACGCTACGTGCGCGATTCCGACTCGCGCTTGGCCGGTTTTTTATATTCTCGTTTTCTAGTGAGAGCCCATAGATTTTCATCCTACTAACAAATTAATGAGTAACAACCATAAAGGAGTCGTATTAGGTATATGTATTATTATTGGTCTACGGTCACACGGTAGGTACACCTTACGTGCTAACCAATTAGTATAACTAGCCTCTGTGGTCTAGTGGCTTAGAGCTTGGCTCTCGACTCGGAAGTCGTGGGTTCAATTCCCGCGTTGGTACAACAAAAAATGTTGTTTCATAGTTCGGTCAGGACAATTAGCAGGTCGTTCATAGTTCATCCGATTGTCTGACAAGAAAGATATGCATGTAAAAGATGGACATGTAAAAAGTCGGTCCTGCGCCTGATCTCTCGCCAGCCGTGTCGGTTATCCGTCCCACTGGGTAACGAGAGTAAAAGAATAGAGAGAGGGGCCTCTTGTGTACTGCGCACAATCTAGGGCACTATAAAATAGCTCTTGCTGGCCTGGTTTCAGTGAAACCGGCCACCGTCACCGAAACCGGTGTGGGAAGCTATTATTAATTAGTATCAAGTTTCCACACCCCTCCTGAATCCATACACATGCATCATTACCTGCCGATACACGTATCCGATATTGATGGGTAATTTACTATGATTGATTACCCCGGTACGTGGGTATAATGATCACGCCCGGATAACGGCATCCGGGTATAATTGTAATCCGGTTAGATCCTTATCGAGTCAACGCTTGACTCGCGCTCTTGTAAGCGAATTAAAAGTGATCTATATCACACCGAATCAATGATTTATTTTTATTTTAATGGTTGATTTTGTCGGAAAACTAAGACTTTAAGACGTAGGTACATAAATAACTAGAACCATTGACATTGTTTCGGACTTCCTGTTAGTATAAACCTAGGGACTAAACCTGCGAACAACATTAAATCACTTAAAAAATGGCGTCTCCATAGACATATTTTCTGTTCTTAGGACTATAATTCATAAGCTTTAAACTTTTGATTATTATTTTGATAAGAGTAACAAACATCCGTCCATCCTCACAAACTTTCACATTTATAATATTAGTGGGATTTAATACATACATTGAAATTATGTATTAAATTAAATAAAAACCAGAAGTTAAAAACTATAGGTAGGGTTATAGTTTTTCATTTCTCATACTCGGAAACTAGTGTTGTTTTGATCCGATTATTGGGTGAAAGACGCTGCTTTCCTTTCATAGGGAGGGAAAAACTCATACAAATTCATTCCGGCCCGAGGGTCTTCAAAACTTCAAAAATAGAACTGCTGTCAGCTGTGAAGGGTTTTATGTAAAAAAAAAAAAAACTATTAAAAAATGACATGACTTTCTAAACAGCCAGTGTGACTTTAGCGCAAACTTCTTTGAGCGGAATAAGCCGCGAGTGCCGCGACAATTACGCGGCGAGCGGCAAGTTCCATATTTAAAATTTAAAAAGTCAACACAAATTGGTGCGATACTAAAATCTGTTATGTATGTATCTGTGACGGACTTTTGTAATAAGATTTGAATTGAATATTAAAAATGAGTTCAAGCGAAATATTGACACCAAATAGTGTCAAGCGCCATAGAAGTCCATGGCACGCCTAGTGTGCCATCAGCCATGTGTATAAAACTACATGCTTTTTTTGCTTTTTTACTGGTTTAGACTTGATTCAAGTTTAGTTGGAATCAAACTATGGGAGTGTACGGCACGATACGTTAATTACATTGGTTTTGAAGAGGTAAACTACGTGTTATTCCTGAAATTGAAGGTAAGCGATTTAATTTTTTCAGATGTTTCAAACCTTTTTTGACATTGTTTTCGGTGTATTCACGTAATTGATCAAGGAAACTAGCGTCTAATGTGTGTAATATATACTATATTTGTGTAAGGTAATAAATATATAACATTTTAAAGGTAATAAATATATAAACATATAACATTTAAAAGCTAGATTATTTTATTTGTAAAAGCATTGAATTACAATTTATTTATAAACGAACAACAGCAGGTCAGATAAAATACATTGGGCTTTGTAACGCGTTAATATTGAACTACGAGGGCTGCACTAAAAGTATCGGGAATGGAATATTTCCACTGTTCCTGTCATATTAAAATCTTTTTAATTTAAAACTCCTTGGTTTTAAAAATCGAATACCGTTTATTTATTTAAAAAAAGATTCTCGGTCTTGTCACAAGGTCTTGTCAAACTTGTTTAGTCGTTGAGAAAATGGAATTGACTCGAGAAAATTCTAAAGGGATGATTTATTATGACTTTCGAAGTGGTTTAACACAAAAACAGTGTGTTGACCGGATGATTTCTGCATTTGGTGATGAAGCCCCATCCAAAACCACAATTTATCGCTGGTTTGCTGAATTTCAACGTGGACGTGTCAAGCTCAGTGATGATCCCCTCCCCGTCAAGGTCGTCCAAAAACTGCAGTCACCCAAGAAAACGTTGATGCTGTGCGTAAGCTGATTGAGGAAGATCGACATGTGACATACAACGAAATTCAGGCAACTTTAGACATTGGCATGAGTCAAATACAAATAATCTTGCATGAACAATTAGGTGTAAAAAAGTTGTTTTCCCGATGGATACCGCATTTGCTCTGTGAAGAGCAAAAAGCGGCTCGCGTTACTTGGTGCGTCAGTACTTCATCACCTGAAGAAGCTGTGGACGCCTACAAAACGGCCATTATGGAGACCCCAACTTCCGAATGGAATGGTTGCTTCAATGATTGGTTCCATCGTATGGAAAAATATGTCAAATTTCGCGGAGAATACTTCGAAAAGCAATAAATACATTTTTAAATAGTAATGTTGTGTCACTTCCTTGATTCCCAAAATTTTCAGTGCCGCCCTCGTACAAGTGTTTACCGCGACGCAGGGAAATTTTTAAAATTTAAATTAAATCGTCGTATGTACTGTAAAAAGTCATTACTGCCAAAAGTAAGATTCGAGATAATTGCGATTTAAGGTTTCTGTGTTTTTATAATGCACGTAACTCAACGTCAATCCTTACGAATTCAAAAATTATTTTTTTGAATAAAATGTTAATATAAATATCCTGCATAATAATGATTTTCATTGTTTTTTTATTATTTTACCATTATAGAGTAACGCATAAAAAGTAAGTTAGTTATTTCTAACAGTTTTCTTTGGTCAGTTAATTACTTTTTTCTTCAACCAAATTAACCGAAACTATAAAAATACGCCCCAATTCGCCTCTGCCGACAACTTCCAGGGAGTGTCCGCGATGGAATCCATCGTCTGATAAAATACCAGAGTCACCTACTTTTATAGAGATCCAGAACAGCCAAATTTCTACTATTTAACTTCTGGTTTTTGACGTGATAACGTCTTATAAATCGATGGAGCCGGCTGCACGCACGAAAAAACATGACTCATGCGTTACCTGTTACCCGTTATCGTTACCAAGTACCGTTACCAAGTACCAGCGTTACCTCGCATTGCCTTTACCTCATTATTATTGTTGTTGTTGTTGTTGTTGTTGTTGACGTTGTCACGTTCAACTATCGTCAGTAAACCGACTTTACAGACAACCAGTATTTTATTTAAGTAGTAGTCGGGTGACTACGCAAATTATATAGCTTTAGAAATTAATGTTACCCGGGTCATTATTACGAATCTGTTGACACCTCATTCCTAAGAGATTTTTTTTTGATTTCCCATTAAATCAGATCAGTAGTTTAGTCGCTACGATGGAACAAAATACGTACATACACATGTGTGTACTGCGAAGACTACTACGAAGGCAAAAGGAAGGGTAGGTAATGATTTTGTTAGTCTACATAGACTAACAAAATCATTACCTACCCTTCCTTTTGCCTTCGCAGTAGTCGGGTGGAAACGTCTAGCCTGAGCGTAAGTAATTTAATCTGTTTGACAATTTACCTATGAAACAACACAAAATACTGCTTACCATCGCAACCGAAGTGTATGTACACACACATAAGTATAGTCGCATAAGATGTGCAACAACTGACTATTGTCGTCTTACATAAATATAATGACACAACACACAATATTGCCAACTTCATCATCGCACTGGCAATGTTACACATTTTCGCCTCACAATCTCTCTCTCTCTCTCACACAAATGACAGCCAAAGCGAGAGAAAAGATATTAGGCACTCAAATTATTAGCATAAAAAATAACTACATGAAACTGTTACGCTACGGTGTACTATACACCGTAGCGTAACAGTTTCATGTTTTTAAACACCCAAAACACAGAGGTTAATAAACGCTGCTTATGAAAATCTATGCTATTTACTTGAATATTAAGAGTTTAACTTCTCTTTAGTCCTTATAAATTTTCTCATATAGGTAAATAAAATGGATTGCAATTCCAATGTATAACTCGAGAAGGGCTAGACCAATTTGGATAATTTCGATCTTGAAATGAACGTGCAAGTTCAGGTTTGAACGGTGAGAATAGTTGGAGGTGTAGGTGTGCTTATTTATTTAATCCAGTTCATAGTTAAACAGAACAACGTGTGTCGAGACAGCTTGTATTCATTATTAATTTAGGTTATTTTAGTTAGCTAATAAAACATTTACCTACTGATTATTTTCCCACTAATTATTTTATTAGATACTTTAATAAATCCTTTGTTTAATTTAGAAATATAAATCTCATTTAAACATTTAAAATCCTAATCCAAATTCGTTCGTGTGGGCCTAAGGTGTGGGCTCTCGCCGGGAAGCTCCGAGAATAAACAATTCTGGCGAAATAAATGATTACTCGCAAGGCTTTTAGGCTTGTTGCCGTAAATATGCCATATTGGAGATAGATGTTCAAAGATGGAGGCAGCAGCTGTCGAAATATTTTTTACGAGCTGATTATAATGTATAGTAATAAAATCTCAGATGATACCTTACCTTTATATGCTGTTTCCTTGTTTATGTGAATTTTTGATGTCCCCTTATAACACGAATCGAGATACGGTCCCATTTCGCTTTCATAATTCAGAATTTATTATGCAGCTGGGATCATGTGAATTTATGTGCCTACAGTCAGAATAATAGATACATGGAGAAAAATATTACTAAAAATATATTCCTATAATTATTACTATTCATTTTATCTGGATTTTTTTTGGAAAAAAGCTTCAGAAAATTATGAACAGACGCGCGACGCCTGGACGCCATATAACGATGGCCGCATCGAATAAACGTTCAAGAGCTCTTGCACTTATTCTTTTTTGGATTAAAATATTAAATCGTATTTCTCTACCATGGCAATATAATTTTTTGCCAAAAAATAAAAAAAATATCGATACTAATCGGGTTGTTCTAAGGAAAAATCATTTTTATTATTTATCCGAACCCGAATATCATATATCGCCGGGCGAATACCCAAGCCATCGCGCAAGTTATAGTGCAAAACAAGGGCTCGAAGGTATTTAGAAGGAGCCCACCCCAAACGCTAGGTGCAGATGATTCACGGGCCAGACTCACGCACCACCTTCCCGATATCGACATGTGTGAGATTAGAATAGCTCTTAGGCAGCTTCATAATAATAAAGCACCGGGAGATGACGAAATAAACTCAACGCAACAATGACCGTCCAAGTACAAAATTTGATTGGTTTTGTGTTCTGTTCTTGAACAAAGCACAAAACTAATCAAACTGCGTCAAGGAGTGAGACAGGGAGATGTTATCTCTACGAAACTGTTTACTAACTGTAACGGGGACTGAACATGAACGACCAGTACAGCCTCGTCGTTTCTTTGTTCTAATTCAGCGGTTCTCAAACTTTTTTGGTGACGGAACCCTTTTGGAAAGCAAAATACTTGACGGAACCCTACTGTAAAACTGTAGTTTTTAAAAGTGTATCTTGTTCTTTATTAATAAACATAATAAAAGTACAATGTAACAGTTACTGATTATTACTTACTTTAACATGCCACATGGCAAGTACATTATTACAAGATATTAAAAAAGAAAAAATCTAACTAATGGGAGGTATGAAACTGTTTTTATTTTTCATTAATTGGTTGATGTCAGGTTTGATAGAAGACAGTTGCAGTCTCATATCAGGTTCGGCGTCCAGTCTATTGCGATATTTTGTTTTCGTGGCTGCATACGTTGAGAATCCTGTTTCGCACAAATATGTTGTTGGGAACGGGAGAAGAATATTCAGAGCCATTTTGCCAAGCATTGGATATTCATTACGAATTCTGCACCAAAAATCGTTGAGAGGCATCGTTTTGAACAGTGACTCCATACTTGTGTCTGATGACATTTCTAAAAGAGATTCATATATCTCGTTTGACATACTTTCGGGCTTTTGCAAGTTGGGTAAAAAAGGATTATGAATCCATGAATTCAGTTTTATTTTTGTATTCTGTTCTTTGGGAAAATACTGTTCAAAAGATGCGCGCATCGAAGTGGGATATTGGACCAATTCTTCAAACATATCATCTTGAAACATTTGAGTCGTTATCGCTAACAAACTCACTGAGTGACGTAAAGCTTTCTATTTCTCTCTTACGAGTATCAACGCAAACAATCCAAAAATCTAATTTTCTTTTGAAGGCAGTTATTTTGTTATAGGCCTGGAACACTGTTGTCTGTTTACCTTGCAATGATAAATTCAATTCGTTTAGTTTTTGCAAGATATCCGCCATAAAAGACAATCGGAACAACCAAGTTTTATCATACAAACGTGTATTAATTTGAAAGACTCAAATTAAAAGAAGTATCAGCTGAAAGAAACATTTGTAACTCCGCTCTAAGTTCAAATAGCCTTGTTAAAGTTTTACCCCGAGACAGCCATCGCACTTCTGTATGGAGCAGCAGTGTTTTATGTTTGCTGCCATAATCTTCACACAATAATGAGAACAATCGGGATTGTAGTGGTCGTGATTTGATAAAATTAATTATTTTTACCGCTTCATCCATAACTAATTTTAGATTTGACGGCATTTGCTCCATCGCAAGTGCTTGTCTATGCAGAATACAATGGCTGGAACTACAATTAGGCGCTTTATTTTTTATGCGTGACACTGCTCCTGCTGTTTTACCTGTCATCGCCTTGGCCCCATCTGTACAAATGTCAATGCAATCGTTCCAACTGAGAGTATTTTCTTCAAAAAATATGTTTATTTTATTAAAAATTTCTTCCCCGGTAGTGTTTGAGGGCAGCGGTGAACACATAAGCATGTCTTCTTCAAAAGAACTTTCATATGGATATCTCACGATAACCAGCAAGATAGCCAGACCAGCGACATCAGTTGACTCATCCATTTGCAAGGCGAATCGTGTTTTTTGTAGACGTGTAACTAGTTCTTGTTTGACGTAGCTTGCCAGATCATGGATTCGCCGTGAAACAGTATCGTTTGATAGCGGCACAGTAGAAAGATGCTTTGCAGATTTTTCATCGAGCATACATTTTACTATGTCTAACACACATGGCTTTATTAAATTTTCAACGATAGTGTGCGCTTCACCTGCTTGTGCCTCCGTACCTTTTCTGCGAACAAAAAATTCTTTATTCTTGTCTTTAGACTCGGGATGTACAGTTTCTAAATGTCGGCGCAATTTGGCAGGTGCTATGGAACTATTAGGAAGCAGTTTACTACATAGCATGCAGAGAGGTGAGCCGTTGGAATCAACAAATCCGAAACTGATATATGATTCATCATACTTCCTTTTTTTCGTCTTTGAAACCGTGGAGCTTGACGTCGTGACATCATCGTCTGGATCGGTAATTGCTGCATTCTCCGCGCGCACTGCTTTTGAACATTCAGCGTCATTAGAAGATGTTGTTGCAACACGTTTAACGCCTTTAAGCCAACGTTCCATTCTTCTTTATTAATAATGTTACACGTCAGGATGGTGGGGTCAAAATAATGCACAATCGTTACTGCTTATAAGAGACTAAGTTTAGTCCAAAGAAGAAATGTACAAATCTGATACAATCAGAATACAGCAGGCAGTAGAACAATAAACACTAGTTACATATCACGTTTAAACTCTGCTATTCGCTAGCCAGCTTGTAAGTAGGTAGGTAGGAACTTATCGCTCCGAACGCTAATCGTCAACTGACTGACGAGGCGCGACGCGCGATCGCCGCTTTTATACTTAGTCCTAGACTCGATCTCGAACATTCTCAAAAATACTCGAGTTGGCGCCTTTGATAAACAAAACGCGTAAATAAAAATAGAAATACAAAAAATGCGTTGTAAATAATCTCGACTTTATGTTTTGAAGTTAGTTATCCGAAAGTCGCTTGTTCCCAACTATAGTGTCTAATTCAGAGGCGGCTTTTATCAAAGGGACTGCGCGCTCACAAGTATACGCGCGGCGGCGGCGCGGCGGGCGGAGTCAAAACGTTCGACCAGAGAGAGGTGTTTTGATTTTATTTTCTAAATTCTTGCGGAATACAGGGGTATCGCGGAACCCTAGGGTTCCGCGGATCACACTTAGAGTATAGCTGTTCTAATTTAAAAGAGTAACGAACTTTTAAACGACGACATTGACTATAAGAACTGATGATCAGGTTCATCGTCAGCCTGCACTGCGTCAGCTTTGGTAGAGCACAGCGGTACGTGTGTATGATCACTCGAAAAGAATCCCGACGAAATCAATCGACTGAGAATCGAATGCCTAGACCGTAAACAAACGTCAAATTACACGATAGCTAAAGAGGTCTCATCTACAGTATCAGGTTTGCTTGTTTTAGTGTATTTGAACTAAATTATGATATTTTTATTACATTATGGCTCTGCTTTATGCATTATTTAATGTTATTGACGGACCTAATAGAATAGACGTTCCGGAAATGCAAAATTTACGAAGATTCTTTTTATTGACTTTGTTTATTCAGACAGACTGAGATGAACGAAGTTTTCATATAATACGTTAACATAGATCTATCATACTATATAGACTTCGTTTGTCTCAGTCCCTGTGTTAAATGAAAATATAATACAAGAATTAGCGACCAAATGTCTAAACAAATGCGTAAAGGTTTTAAGTAACTTTACACATATATTAAGTTTTTATACTTAAGTCAATTGTGATATAATTTCGGCGAGTCAGTTTATTCATACGAAGAGTTAAATCTTGCGACTAATTCGTCGAATAAATAAATTTTACGGCGATAATTGCATCGAAATCCCTCACAATCCATGTCGATTGCTAATGTGTTGTAGCGGGTGAATCTTCGTAAATTTGCATTTCCCGAACGTCTATTCTATTAGCTCCTTCAAAAACATTAAATACTGCTTAAAGCCGACCCATACTGTAATAAAAATCATAATTTTGAAATACACTCAAACAAGCAAACTCGACACTGCAGATGAGACCTCTTTATCTATCGTGTAATTTGACGTTTATTTACGATCCAGCCATTCGATTCTCAGTAGACTGATTTCGTCGGGAGTACCAAAAGTTACGATCTAACGAACTTTTCGATCCAGGCTAGTTACAAATTGAGCCACCGCACGATCGCTAGTGCGCTAGTGTAGGTGTCGGGAGTATCAAAAGCTATTGAGATCGAACTGATTCGATTCTCGATTGTGTCGGGAGTAAGGGGGCAGCCATTGCAGAAAAATATATGTATACTGAAAATATATGATAAGCACAAACAGTATTAATAAAATTATCACAATTGCCCAAGGCAATTGAAAAGATTACACCACCATCTGCCGTTATATTAAACCGAATAGCAATACAAAGGAACTATTATCGGGAATTGAAAATATTATTTCGATTTTTGGATAATATTAATTGGAGAAAACGACTTCATAACGACCAACGACTATTTTAGTGTTATAACATATTATATTAGAGAAGTACTTGAAAAAACTCGATACACAAATATAATAATACGCCTTCCTGCGTACAAAATTGGATATAATACTAATATGTTCAACTGGAGAGTCGAAAACTTTAATAATCTCCTATATCTGGACGTCTCAACGCATGAAAATCCCTATATTCTAGATTCTAACCTTAATTTGACATATAATTACAGCATCTTTAAAAAACAATCAATAACTATGGCCTAAAAGGATAATTTTTACAAACATTCTACTACAGTTACATCCTAAAAAATATATAGAACCTCTTATCTTTTTTTTTCGAATATAAAACAATAGACATACCTACTTTACCAAAACGCCGTAGTGCAGCAAATTGACGAGTTGGCAATTAATCTTGACGACTTTGCATAAAAAAATATTAATAACAGCGTTTTACCCTGCAATAAAACGCTTATTAACTACATACCTAATTCAAAGCCAAATAATGAGAGTGGCAACACTATTTTTCGTATGTGTAGCGGAAACGGTACCTAAACGACTTCAACATACCTCCTACGTCAGCTGATTTCTGTCCCCCTATTGTCTACCGTTTTTTTTTTTTTCCGTCCCCCTAACATTATCAGGGATTGTTTTTATCTTTTTTAATGTTTTCTCTTTTTTGTTTTTATGATGGTCTTATTTCTACATTTACAATTTCTTATTTTTAACATATATTTACAATGTATACATATGTTCTTTTGTATTAATCTAAAGAAAAGATTAATACAAAAGAACAATTTTAAGAACCAATAATTATAGTAAAACATCCATGATACAATATAAACTCCAAAATAATATAATAAATACAATACAATAAAATACAATTAAAATTTTTCAGTTTAAGATTAAATCCTAAATTAGTCAATTAAAATATTAATTCCAATAAAATAAAATAAAATAACATAATAAAATTCAATAAAATAATTACATCCATTTAAATTATCACAATAAAACGACTACACAAGGTAAAAGACTAGCCTAATATCACGAAGTACACATTACAAATAGAGCCTAACTAATATCACACTAAAATATCGCAGTTTTTCTTACATACTACACCCACAATCTTCTTGCAAAACTCGAGGAAGATATCCCTCGTTTTTCCCCCCAGGATGGAAGACAGGCTCTCACCCGTAATCGATATGCCCAATTTTTGCTCAGTATCATATCTACTGCTAGCAAAAATCGGGCACTCGAGTAACAGGTGAGGAACCGTCTCCTCAACTCCTGGCTGACATGAACACGACGGGTCCTCCTTCAACTTGAATCTGTTCAAGTAGAAGGCGAACCCACCGTGTCCAGTCAGAATCTGTGTGGTGTAGTGTGTGATGTCTATCTTGTTGACTACCCTGTATGCAGCAGCAGCGTTTGGGAAAAAGAGCTTTGTGACTCCGGCCGTCCCTCCCACTTCGTATCTCCTGTCCCATTCCTCAACCGTATCCTCTCTTAAGATACGCTTGACGAATGAAACAGGACACAGATCGTAGTCAGGCTTCCTTTTCAATCGCAGCGCGGCCTCCTTGGCTAATTCGTCAACCCTCTCATTCCCTCTCAACCCTGCGTGTGCCTTAATCCAAAACAGGGAGACCTCCCGCCTCTGCGATGCAGCTTTTCGGAGGGCCTCCCTTGTTTGCAATGCCAGGGGATGAGGGGAACTAAGGTAGCGAGAAAGATGATCTGCTTCGCAGTTCATTTTGCCTGGTAGATGGTGGACTATGAGATTTATATTCAAAGAGTCGAGAAGGGCGAAGACCTTGCGAACGAGATACATAAGCGAGGGAGACTTTGAGCCTCCTTTTTTCAAATAGGAAACAACAGTTCTGTTGTCGGTCTGAAGCATAATTGAAGAGTTGACTAGGTAATGACATTGATATTTTAAAGCATAAAGCACTGCCAGTATCTCCTTCTGGTTGGAATGCAAGATCAGCTCGTGTGGTGTCCAGGGACCGTAAGCTTCGTGATTGTCTATTCGGGCGCCCCATGCAATTCCAGAAGCGTCCGTAGAGAGAAAATGTTTTGCTGGGGGATGATGTAGTAAGATGTAGGTAAGACCGAGCATTGCAATTCTTTATCCACCATTTTAGGTCGCGAAGTACTACGTTTGGGACTGCGTAGCGACGACAGGAACGGATTTTTATAAGAAAATTGCAAAATCGACGCACTTCTCGGAAGTTCAAACGGCCTCGAGGGACCACAAAGCTGGCAAAATTTACTAGTCCAACAAGGTGGTGGGATCCATGTCTTAGCCTCAAATGGCTTCTTCTAAAGAAGACCGAATCTATTCTCGAAAAAACTTGAACTATACTGCAGAGAAAAACTGCACATCTACAAGAAATCCAGAGCTTCTTGTAGATGTGCAGTTTTTCTCTGCAGTATAGTTCAAGTTTTTTCGAGAATAGATTCGGTCTTCTTTAGAGGAAGCCATTTGAGGCCAAGACATGGATCCCAACAGATTCCGAGAAATTCCAGTCCCCTTTGAGGACTTAGAATAGATTTTTTTGAAGTTGATTTTCCAACCTAAGTTTTTCAGTAAGTTGATAGTATACTGGATTTGACTCGAAAGTACAGTCTGGTCTTGATTGGCAATTAGATAATCGTCCAAATAAGAAATAATCCTTATGCCTTTGTCTCGCAAGGTCTGCGCGACCCAAATGCTTAACATTGCGAATACATGCGGCGCTGTCGCCAGACCAACAGGAAGGCAGGTCATTTTTACAATTACATTTTACAATTACAAAGTTGTTTAATAATCGGAGATTGAATATTGGTCTTAAGCTGCCGTCGCTTTTGGATGTTAAAAACATTGGCGAGATAAAATTCGGGGAACTGGACACTTTTTCCATAGCACCGATCTTTATTAAGGTATCTACAGCAACTGACATCTGAGACGAGTTTCGAGTGTGAAATTTTTGGCAACTTGAGGACGGTACCCACAGCGGTGGTTTTTGCTTTAAAGGGATTCTGTATCCCTGAATGATTTTTATTACAGTTTTAGGAGCATGAAGATTTTCCCAAACAGGAACAAAATTCGCCGCGACAGGCAACTCGATCGTCCGAGTCAAAACCTACGTTTTGATTGAAAATTTTTGTTCTGTGTGGTCTTAGACTGACCTTTAATATTGTCAAAATTAGACCTCTGGCGAGATCCGTTTGTGTCCGACCTTGACTTTTCCTGGTTCTGCGCGAACCGCTTGTTTTGTGTATATTTTTGCAGTGGGTAGTTAGAATATGGGTACTTAGGAAAATTAGGTCCCAAAGGTGGTGGTGCTTGAATCGGTTGATAAGGATATACATTTTGTGCAAAAGTAGGTGTATATCTGTTAAATGATCGCCTTTGTTGTGGGAAAAAGCCACCCTGCGCGGGTGTTTTATAATTTGTACTTGAGCTAGCCTGCGCGGCGTTTCTTTGCATTAAAGGCCGTACCGGCCAAAATATTTTACTACTACCCCCCGCTTTTTCAATAGCTGACGAAAACAGTTCCTTGTTAAATAAGTTATGACTAGTAGGAGGTATTTTACGTAAGGTTGCTTCGTAAAAACTTATCTTTTACAGATCTTAAAATCGAATCTCGTCGTTGTTCTATTATGTCTGCCCTGTGTCCACAAGCGAGTTGGAACATATCACTAGAAATTTTAGAGTACATACCCTCCACAAAAACTTCATTAATTTTGTCTTTAATAGACGACACAGTTAAATCACTAGAATTCTCAGAAAACTAACCTAAAAGCGTTTCAAAACCTGCCTGCGCGGCATCTTTTTGTTTTAATATAGCTTGCGTAATAGCTGCATAACTGCGTTCGGCAATACCCATACTTAGATATTTATCAAAAGGTTTTATTTCATCATTACATTCGAGTTCTACGAATCCGGGGGTAGAACAATATAATTTTTGAACATCTGAATAACGTACGTCACCCCACTCGGGGGCATCGAAATGTTGAGCCGATTTTAGTAAATCTAAATGATCTTGAGATGACCTTGGTAACGAGGGCTCTTTTAATATAATATTAATGGAAAAATTTACACAGCTGTCAACCGGTTTAGAGCCCGCGGATAAGTCGGAAAACAATTCACCGCTAACATTTAAACTCAAGTTATCATCACCATTATTATGTAAGGGCAATTGAGGCGGTTGCCCAATGGGACAGTTATGCTACGGTTGAAAAGTTGATTGAGCCAAAAATTTTCGAATATTACTTACCTGTTCCGTGAGCTTACTTAACTCATTATTAGATGTCTTACGACGTTCACGCTGATCTCTGATCCTCGAAGTCTCAGCCTTCCTTTTGTTTCGGCCCCTTACGGCAGGAGGATCGGATTCGGAACTTGAGGAAGAGCTCGAACTACTATTATTTTGATCCGAACCCATTATGCTTATTACAGTTAGAAGTCGCACGGTACACCGTAAACTATTAAATTATTATTATGTGCAATATTAAAAACTTATAAATTTATAAGCTATATAAATTTATTTATTTATAAGCTATATAAATTTATAGCTTATAAATTTGAAGATATAAAATTATACGTAAATTAATATTCTTCCGCACAGCACGAAAAATAAACCGCCAATGGTTCCAAATTAGTTGCGCTAGGAGTAATAGTGTTCTGTGAGTTGCGCTCTAAAGAGCTCAACTCTACCACCTGGTGCAGAAACTTAGAACTAAACGGTAGTCAATAGGGGGACAGAAATCAGCTGACGTAGGATGATGTTGAAGTCGTTTAGGTACCGTTTCCGCCACACATACGAAAAATAGTGTTGCCACTCTCATTATTTGGCTTTGAATTACGGTACAGTAAGTTAATATAGATGTTTTATGTATCACTGAGCATTTTACGGAATTAGGACAAGAGAAATATATGGACCTTCATAATTATACATTAGCTTCTAGTTACAGCAGAACAAATACAAGCAGAGGAGGAGCTTGTATTTTAGTAAAAAATAATATTAAATGGAAGGAAGTTGAGGAAATTCGTAAAATGTCTTAGATATCTAATGTATCTGAATGCTGCGCAAGCAATTTAATTTTTTATAATATTTTGATTGTATGTATCTATAGGATTCCTAACCTCAATAATCTCAATACTTTTTTCTCTACATTAAACTAAGTAATATTGTTATACGAGTAGTTGAAGATTTTAACGTTGACGTATTAAAAACAAATACTATATATAACTTCGGAATTTGAATATCTGCTATTGAATTATAATACAAAACTTGCCTTTAAACAGCCAACACGATTAGCCAGTCAAACTTGCATAGATAATATTGTTTGTTGTATGGGGACCTCAAATTTTTATTTTATTCTGTTTTTAGTATTTGTTGTTATAACGGTAATAGAAATACCTACATCATTATTAATTTGTGAAAATTTCAACTGTCGAGCTATCACGGTATAAGAAGGTTAAGATACAGCCTGGTGACAGACAGACGGACAGCAAAGTATCAGTAATAAGGTCCCGTTTTTACCCTTTGGGTACGGAAATCTAGAAATGGCAACGTGGTCTAAAGAATATTTATTAAATATTTCAATTAAAACTTTAGAGCCACTATGGTTCATAAAATCTAAAGACTATTACTATAAAACAAAGAGAAATGATTTCTATAACATATTACTGGAAAAATGTACGACACAATAATTCGGTTTCGTCGATAGCGTGATTACAGTTGCAGTAAAATACAATTAATAAATAAAATAATAGCCTAACCTAACCAAGAGCATGTCACATCATGTCTAAGGATGGTTCCGTAACTATCAACGCGCAATAGGTTTTCTTTGAATTACTACAAAAGTTATTGTCATAAAGTTAATACAGAAGCTAGGAGAGCGGACAGACAGACGGACGGACGGACAGAGCGTAACTATAAGGGTTCCTTAAGTATTGAGGAACATTTTTCGGAGAAATTTTCCCTTAAAACTGCACACACTTCACTACATTAAAGTTTTGTATGTGTGAGTGTCGGTATGTAATGCTTACTATATATATCTGTTGCTTGCTTCACTTTGTACGATGCGTTTATTTGAAGACTATCTAGGCGTTATTAATCTAAGGGCCGAACAACTGACGTCAGTTCGGTCGGATGCGATTTTTTCCGTGTATTTTGTGCTCGAATCCGTTCAGGCCGAACTGACGTCAGTTCAAACTGAAACGATCAGCCTCTCGTCTGTGGGGGCCTTTACACAGGTTTTCGGATACTTATCACGGGGCCAGATTGACGTGGTGCGAAGCGTCCATAGATATTATTATTATTAATTATTACTCTAAAGACATAATATGCATTTGAATCAAATGAATTTGTATATATTTCTTTTCTCTCTTTTTAATATATATATATTTTTATTGACATACAATGTTATATTTATTTATTATATAAATATAGCATCGGCTTATAACCATTTGCCAGTGTCAAGTTAAAAAGGCGGGAAATAGAACTTTCGTTTCAATTTTCAACACTCGTAGGTGTTCCTATATCGTCAAGTCTAAAGTCTAGTCAAAGTCCAAATATATAGTCAGTACAGTCCATAAGTCATGTCAGTCGATTCAGTAAAGTGGTAGAAGCTTTACTGAAAGTTCCTAGGGAGTTTTGGCGGAAACACAAAATAGCACGTTTTTAGCTGAAGTTGTACCACTTGCCCACACTTGTGCACGTTAACGAATATTTAATAGTTAATATATAATTTTTATATTACTTAATTATAGGTTCATAATGTGTAATATTCTAGCCATATTACACATTATGAACCGAGATAACACAAATTTATGAAGTATACAAATTCCACAACATTGAATTTCCGGGCAAAAAATGTAGGAGACATTGATTTATAATGAAATGAATTTGTACTAATTTTTTATTATTATTATAACTATCATACAGATTTAAATCAAATGAATTCCATTGTTTTAATCTAACTTGGTTGACTAATTTTAATTATGCATTTGTGTTGGTATATTTTGGCAAAGGGAGAAATGTTGACCCAAACGTGGACACTCTCTGTTGGACAAGTTCAAGGTAGCTCAGCGTGCGATGGAAAGAGCAATGTGGAGGGTATCTCTGGTGGATAATATTCGTAACGATGTCGTTCGCCAGGGAACTAATGTCACCGACATTGCTCATAGAATTAGCACGCTGAAGTGGAAGTGAGCCGACTATGTCTGCAGTCGGACAGACGGTCGATAGAGCAGACAAGTGTTAGAGTGCAGACCATGTTTAGGCAAACGTTGTGTAGGACATCCTGCGATGGTTGGGGGCCGTCCAAGATCGGAATGTTTGGAGCTCGTTAGTGGAGGCCTACTTTCAGCAGTGGACGGCGGTAGGCTGATGATGATGAAGTTACTCCCGTTGATAATAATTAATATTTATCTCTAATATTGAAAGGCTGATTAAATCCTACTAATATCATAAATCTGAAAGTTTGTTACTCTTTCACGCAAAACTACTGAACGAATTTCGATGAAATTTGGTATGGTAGTAGCAAAAAAGCTGTGGATTAAAACATAGGCTATTTTTTATCCCGAAAAAGTACAGTGTTCGAGGGATAGGTACTATATTTACGCGGGCGGAGCCGCGGGCAACAGCTAGTATTTATAACTGCTTTGAGATATTTTAATTTATACGTTTTTATTGTCTGCTGTAAACTTCATACTTTATATTTTAACTTCCACGTTTATTCGATGTGGTCGTCGATAAGACGAAGATCACTGAAATTGTTTTGAATTTACAACTCAGGCGTTGCGACGTGTTACTATGTTTTACTTAAGACGATCCTGACGAACTAGATGTTATAAAACAAAATATAATATTTATACGAGACAAATAATTATTTTAACATAATATTACATATGTTATATTTAGCATATTACAAAAGTAATAGAAGCCTTCTTTTACAGATTTTTTATTGAATTTTCTTACTTGTCATTTGACACAAGAATGTGATGGCATTCGGTCGAAATATCTGCCAACGTACGAGATGAGAATTCTTTCTGAGAGTCCGCGGGTATTTGCATTTGTCTATATTATATTAAATTCAGCGCATAGCGCCGATCACATGGGAGGATATTGGAGAATTATTGTTAATGTATCTCATGAACTTACGTAGCAAATAAAGTGTATTCTATCTTTGTCTGAGCTGAGATATTTATAATCCTACTATTTCTATTATTAATAAACCTAACAAAGAGCCTGTCTTGACATGTCTAAAGAGGGTTCCGTAACTATCAACGAGCAATAGGTATTTTTCAAATGATTACAAAATCGTGTATGATGATATTAGTTTATAACAAAGTTGGTATAAAACCTCACCTGAATAAGAAAAAATTTTCATCCCCACCTCACACGTATGCCTCTAGAAGCCCTAAAGCCCATAATAGCCATAATCCCACTAGAACATACGTTATCGAAGCAGAATTGTATGAAAGTCGTGACGCCGCGGCCTATACAAATTTGAAATTTCATTCGATAACGTTACGAATACGTGCTAAAGTTTTTAAGTGATTATAGTCAACTAGCTGTTGCCCGCGGCTCCGCCCGCGTATATACAGTATCCCAAAGGAACACTATACTTTTTCGGGATAAAAAGTAGCCTATGTTTTAATCCAGAGCCTAAACTACTACCATACCAAATTTCATTGAAATCAGTTCAGTAGTTTTTGCGTGAATAAGTAACAAATATCCATCCATCCCTTCATACCTATATCCATCCTCACATACTTTTACATTTATAATATTAGTAGGATTCGTGTTAAGAAATGAGTAAACCATGCGTACATATTATGTCAAAATGGCTAACTATTTATATTGCTTAAAGTACTAACACACGTACGGATTCTGTACAGAGCGGACCACGGATTTGGTCCGCTCCGTATCAAATCCGACCGTGTGTAGAGTAGTCCGGCGAACCTAATTATTATTAATTGAATCCGCCGCTCTCCGCATCAGATTTGCTTCGCTTCGTACCAAATCCGTACGTGTGTAGAGCAGTCTGGCGTTTGGACCAGACAACGATCTCAGTGTTGTCAACCTCATCCCTAAGTGTCAACTTAGGGATTTTCCCCCTACAATTAGGGAAAAAATCTACGGGGGCTTACTAGGGGGCAGGATTTTAAAGAGTTTACTCAGTAAGAATAAATTTTATATGTGTATAATATAGCCCAGGGTATAAAAATTTGTAGGGAGTGAAATCAGATTAAGTGACACTTTAGTTTTGTCATTTACGCGTAAGTTTTTATGTGTATAAATATATAAAGTTTTTAGAGTTTCTAGTTTATTATCTATCTTAACCATAACCCAATAATATTCCAATAAAATCTTGTAAATAGTATAACTAATCAGGTTCGACTTAAGGGCTTGGGGAGGAATATTTTTGAGAGTTGGTATCACTGCATGATTTGGAGAAATTTCCAGCTCACAATGATTAAAAAAAAACAATTGATTGCTGGAATCATAGTCGTCATCGAAAAACAGCACTGTAAATAGAACTCTGCGCTAATACAATAGAGATGTTAATCGAACACACGAGTGTCGAGTTTTCAATTCGGTCTGCCGGACCAAATCCGTGCGTGTGTAGCGACACCGGATTCGGTACGCGGATATGGTCCGCCGACCAAGTTCGAGTGTCTTTAAGCACTATTAATGTGAACACGGCTTAAGACATTTCACTGACTTCTTATCGCAAATACTGACTATAGTGTGATAATCTCTGGAAAACTTGTTCAACCGAAAGTTATTAACCGAACCGAACGCTATTACGTCACAGGTCCAACGATCCCCGTGTAGTAAGTAGGTGTAATTAAATTTCCCGGGTGACGGCGAGCGACACCCGTGTCATGCTTGTTTAATTATGGACGTAGTAGACCGACGACCTTATTTTTTTAGTATTCGGTTTAAAGATATTTATCATTCTCAAATAGACAAAAATCACACATTCATAAGAACAGGAGACAATACTAGTAATTATTATCGGTTAAATATCGTTTGGATGTTCAGCCTGTCGCACTCGCGCGCGCATGATTTGATGCGTATGCGAATGAGTCAGCGCGTTGACTGAATCGAAATTTTATCGAAAATTGTTTATTATTAGAATAGGGCTTTAGATTTCAAAAGTACAATTTAAACATGATATTAAAGTGAAAATAATACCTAATATTAATTAGTGTAAGTCGGCACAGAATACTTACTCTGTGGCCGCGCCGCTATCGATAGCGCGCAATGGTGTACCCAATACGCGCGAAAGTGTAGCAGCCGGCACAGAATACTTACTCTGTGGCCGCGCCGCTATCGATAGCGCGCAATGGTGTACCCAATACGCGCGAAAGTGTAGCTGCCGGCACAGAATACTTACTCTGTGGCCGCGCCGCTATCGATAGCGCGCAATGGTGTACCCAATACGCGCGAAAGTGTAGCAGCCGGCACAGAATACTTACTCTGTGGCCGCGCCGCTATCGATAGCGCGCAATGGTGTACCCAATACGCGCGAAAGTGTAGCTGCCGGTACAGAATACTTACTCTGTGGCCGCGCCGCTATCGATAGCGCGCAATGGTGTACCCAATACGCGCGAAAGTGTAGCAGCCGGCACAGAATACTTACTCTGTGGCCGCGCCGCTATCGATAGCGCGCAATGGTGTACCCAATACGCGCGAAAGTGTAGCTGCCGGCACAGAATACTTACTCTGTGGCCGTGCCGCTATCGATAGCGCGCAATGGTGTACCCAATACGCGCGAAAGTGTAGCTGCCGGCACAGGATACTTACTCTGTGGCCGCGCCGCTATCGATAGCGCGCAATGTATGTACGCAATGAGCGCGAAAATGTAGCAGTCGGCACAGAATACTTACTCTGTGGCCGTGCCGCTATCGATAGCGCGCAATGGTGTACCCAATACGCGCGAAAGTCGGCACAGGATACTTACTCTGTGGCCGCGCCGCTATCGATAGCGCGCAATGGTGTACCCAGTACGCGCGAAAGTGTAGCAGCCGGCACAGAATACTTACTCTGTGGCCGCGCCGCTATCGATAGCGCGCAATGGTGTACCCAATACGCGCGAAAGTGTAGCTGCCGGCACAGAATACTTACTCTGTGGCCGCGCCGCTATCGATAGCGCGCAATGGTGTACCCAATACGCGCGAAAGTGTAGCAGCCGGCACAGGATACTTACTCTGTGGCCGCGCCGCTATCGATACCGCGCAATGTATGTACGCAATGAGCGCGAAAATGTAGCAGTTGGCACAGAATACTTACTCTGTGGCCGTGCCGCTATCGATAGCGCGCAATGGTGTACCCAATACGCGCGAAAGTGTAGCAGTCGGCACAGGATACTTACTCTGTGGCCGCGCCGCTATCGATAGCGCGCAATGGTGTACCCAATACGCGCGAAAGTGTAGCAGCCGGCACAGGATACTTACTCTGTGGCCGCGCCGCTATCGATAGCGCGCAATGTATGTACGCAATGAGCACGAAAATGTAGCAGTCGGCACAGAATACTTACTCTGTGGCCGTGCCGCTATCGATAGCGCGCAATGGTGTACCCAATACGCGCGAAAGTGTAGCAGCCGGCACAGGATACTTACTCTGTGGCCGCGCCGCTATCGATAGCGCGCAATGTATGTACGCAATGAGCGCGAAAATGTAGCAGTCGGCACAGAATACTTACTCTGTGGCCGTGCCGCTATCGATAGCGCGCAATGGTGTACCCAATACGCGCGAAAGTGTAGCAGTCGGCACAGGATACTTACTCTGTGGCCGCGCCGCTATCGATAGCGCGCAATGTATGTACGCAATGAGCGCGAAAATGTAGCAGTCGGCAAAGAATACTTACTCTGTGGCCGCGCCGCTATCGATAGCGCGCAATGTATGTACGCAATGAGCGCGAAAGTGTAGCAGTCGGCACAGAATACTTACTCTGTGGCCGTGCCGCTATCGATAGCGCGCAATGGTGTACCCAGTACGCGCGAAAGTGTAGCAGCCGGCACAGGATACTTACTCTGTGGCCGTGCCGCTATCGATAGCGCGCAATGTATGTACGCAATGAGCGCGAAAATGTAGCAGTCGGCACAGAATACTTACTCTGTGGCCGTGCCGCTATTGATAGCGCGCAATGGTGTACCCAATACGCGCGAATGTGTAGCAGTCGGCACAGGATACTTACTCTGTGGCCGCGCCGCTATTGATAGCGCGCAATGGTGTACCCAATACGCGCGAAAGTGTAGCAGCCGGCACAGAATACTTACTCTGTGGCCGCGCCGCTATCGATAGCGCGCAATGGTGTACCCAGTACGCGCGAAAGTGTAGCAGCCGGCACAGGATACTTACTCTGTGGCCGTGCCGCTATCGATAGCGCGCAATGTATGTACGCAATGAGCGCGAAAATGTAGCAGTCGGCACAGAATACTTACTCTGTGGCCGTGCCGCTATTGATAGCGCGCAATGGTGTACCCAATACGCGCGAATGTGTAGCAGTCGGCACAGGATACTTACTCTGTGGCCGCGCCGCTATCGATAGCGCGCAATGGTGTACCCAATACGCGCGAAAGTGTAGCAGCCGGCACAGAATACTTACTCTGTGGCCGCGCCGCTATCGATAGCGCGCAATGGTGTACCCAATACGCGCGAAAGTGTAGCAGTCGGCACAGAATACTTACTCTGTGGCCGCGCCGCTATCGATAGCGCGCAATGTATGTACGCAATGAGCGCGAAAATGTAGCAGTCGGCACAGAATACTTACTCTGTGGCCGTGCCGCTATCGATAGCGCGCAATGGTGTACCCAGTACGCGCGAAAGTGTAGCAGCCGGCACAGGATACTTACTCTGTGGCCGTGCCGCTATCGATAGCGCGCAATGTATGTACGCAATGAGCGCGAAAATGTAGCAGTTCGCACAGAATACTTACTCTGTGGCCGTGCCGCTATCGATAGCGCGCAATGGTGTACCCAATACGCGCGAAAGTGTAGCAGTCGGCACAGGATACTTACTCTGTGGCCGCGCCGCTATCGATAGCGCGCAATGGTGTACCCAATACGCGCGAAAGTGTAGCAGCCGGCACAGGATACTTACTCTGTGGCCGTGCCGCTATCGATAGCGCGCAATGTATGTACGCAATGAGCGCGAAAATGTAGCAGTCGGCACAGAATACTTACTCTGTGGCCGTGCCGCTATTGATAGCGCGCAATGGTGTACCCAATACGCGCGAATGTGTAGCAGTCGGCACAGGATACTTACTCTGTGGCCGCGCCGCTATCGATAGCGCGCAATGGTGTACCCAATACGCGCGAAAGTGTAGCAGCCGGCACAGAATACTTACTCTGTGGCCGCGCCGCTATCGATAGCGCGCAATGGTGTACCCAATACGCGCGAAAGTGTAGCAGTCGGCACAGAATACTTACTCTGTGGCCGCGCCGCTATCGATAGCGCGCAATGTATGTACGCAATGAGCGCGAAAATGTAGCAGTCGGCAAAGAATACTTACTCTGTGGCCGTGCCGCTATCGATAGCGCGCAATGGTGTACCCAGTACGCGCGAAAGTGTAGCAGCCGGCACAGGATACTTACTCTGTGGCCGTGCCGCTATCGATAGCGCGCAATGTATGTACGCAATGAGCGCGAAAATGTAGCAGTCGGCACAGAATACTTACTCTGTGGCCGTGCCGCTATCGATAGCGCGCAATGGTGTACCCAATACGCGCGAAAGTGTAGCAGTCGGCACAGGATACTTACTCTGTGACCGCGCCGCTATCGATAGCGCGCAATGGTGTACCCAATACGCGCGAAAGTGTAGCAGCCGGCACAGAATACTTACTCTGTGGCCGCGCCGCTATCGATAGCGCGCAATGGTGTACCCAATACGCGCGAAAGTGTAGCAGTCGGCACAGAATACTTACTCTGTGGCCGCGCCGCTATCGATAGCGCGCAATGGTGTACGCAATACGCGCGAAAGTGTAGCAGCCGGCACAGAATACTTACTCTGTGGCCGCGCCGCTATCGATAGCGCGCAATGGTGTACCCAATACGCGCGAAAGTGTAGCAGTCGGCACAGAATACTTACTCTGTGGCCGCGCCGCTATCGATAGCGCGCAATGTATGTACGCAATGAGCGCGAAAGTGTAGCAGTCGGCACAGAATACTTACTCTGTGGCCGCGCCGCTATCGATAGCGCGCAATGGTGTACCCAATACGCGCGAAAGTGTAGCAGTCGGCACAGAATACTTACTCTGTGGCCGCGCCGCTATCGATAGCGCGCAATGGTGTACGCAATACGCGCGAAAGTGTAGCTGCCGGCACAGAATAATTACTTTGCGGCCTATGGATTGGAGCGCGAGGGTTCGCAAGTCGCGCGTCTACGATGAGCCTTGTGTTGTTGACCTTGAGCACATAAAACTCCCACTTTTATGGCACATTTCATGCTACATTTGGGGTAATTTGTTTGGGTTGCGACAGTTTTATCTTCAAATTCTTCAGTTTTACCGAGGTTTTTACAAAATTCGTAGAATAACATTTGAAAACTTTGAAGTAGGTACCTACAAAGTTTTGTGCTATAAATAAAGGAAAAAGAGGTTTTCAGTTTTCGTATTTCTCTGTTTGAATAAACACTGCCACGTATAAGTTATGCTAGGGTTTTTAGCTATATTTCCTTCCCATATTATTATGACGATTATTATGAATTTGAAAACTAAAACAATTTTTTTTCAAGTAAAAAATATCAATCATGAATGATTTGTTTATTTGCAGATAATGCCGAACCAGGCAAGCGGCGGGTTCCAGTGGGACAAGATGTCCCCGGCTGAGTTCCAGCAGCTGCAGGAGCTCACTTCATGTAAGTCACTACATTGAACTTATCCTACGTCTTTACTCCGTACAAACTAGCTTCTTTACTAACTTACTAGCTGTCCCGACACACGTTGTTCTGTCTTAATTATGAACTGAACTGAAATGTATAAATAACTACACCTACAATGCAACCTACGTCCTAGTCCTACACCTACACCTACTCCTACAAACTACAGCTTTTCCAATATTTCTCACCGTTTAAACTTTCCCTGAACTTCCACAATTATTTCAAGACCAAAATTAGCCAGATTGGTCCAGCCGTTCTCGAGTTTTAGCGAGCCATTGGAATTGCAATCCATTTTTACGTCCCTCGGGAACGGGATAAAAAGTATCATATGTCCGTCTCCTGGTTCTAAGCTACCTCCACACCAATTTTTTGCCAAATTGGTTCAGCCATTCATGAGTTATTATAAATAGTGTAACCTTGAGTTATTATAAATAGTTATTATAAATAGTGTAACCAACACGACTTTCTTTTATACAATATATAGATATAATATAGGCCATCCTTTTTGGATAAAAATGTATGATCTAACTACTCAAAGTGCATTTTTAAGGCTGTAGCTTTCAACACGTATAGATTAATTTTTCTAACTTCCAAATACTGAAACGATAGTTAAATTAGGTGACGCTCAAGTCACATGCTGTCCTTGTCGTATCGGCTAGCAGACACAGCGACAGCCCATGAGTAGCAGGGCTCTCAATTTTGATTAGCGTTTCAGTATTCGGTCGTATGGGTTATCAAATATTTTGGTCCAAAGTCTAATCTTGCAGCGTGTCATAAAGTGTCATTAATTATATTGAATCAAATCCCTTTTCCCATTCTCTTTCGTTTGTATCTGTATCTCCTTTCCCTGTTTATTTGATTATGATATTTTGTGATGAACTTGTCAAATTTCTTTGATCCAATGCATTTATTTATTGAAAAGTTATTTCACAGTTAGTATTTACAATAATAACTCATGTTCTGATCTTGTTTTTTTTCCGGAAAATTTGCTCACTGCAAAAAAAACTTTCTATCACAGTGAAAACCCAGTAACATAAGGTGCGGTAAAATCAATTACGGATATTTTGGGCATATGATCTACTGCTTATTTAGAGACGTTAAGGCAGAAAAATAATTGTCATACAAGAAAAAAATCTGCCTTTATATGAGTCTGATAGCTTGCGTTGAGCGAAGAGAATTGTATGGGTGATACATGAGATGATTTTTTTACATTGAGTATGACTATATTTTTTTGCCTAAACGTCTTTATTATAAGCAGTAGATCATATACCCAAAATATCCGTAATTAATTTTACTAAACCTTGTATATTCCTGTCTATTCCCAAATGGCTATTTGATAGTCAATTCTATTGGCTTAGTTGGCCCTGACGTCATCACCGTCCACCGATTAGTTTCCCATTCAGTCAGTCTTTTCATCAAAATATCAATTATCAGAGTATCGGATGAAATCCAGTAGCTCGGGATACTGTTAGTACCTACTATAGTAACGGACCGCGGACGATGTCACGACTAATCTTGTTGACTTACGGCCCGTTTCAGTAACCTTAAATCTGGGACAGTGTGATCCGGAATCCGGCGGTACAGGGAAAAATCAGAGCACTGAAAATAGAACTCTGCGCTAATACAAAAGAGTTGATAAACGAAGTGTCAAGTGTCGTGCTGTCATATACGGCATTGACATTGACTTGACACTTGTGTGTTCGATTTTCAGATCTATTGTATAAGCGCAATGGTCTATTTTCAGTGCTCCGAATTTTCCCGGACCCACCGGATTCCGGTTTCGGAGCCTATTCAATGCAAACAACGAAACACACAGTTTGGACTGGCCGCCTCACTGTGGTTCGCAGAACTGTGTCTCCACTTTTTTAATTGGACTGAGGCTTACTTACGTACAGAGTGCTAAGTGAGAATTTTTCTTTTTGCGTTCGATCGTGAGCGCGTTTGGCGTTTACTAGGAATTTGTATGTGATTTGACCTAGTTGTCGCGTTTACAACTAGGTGGCGTTGTACAAATCACATACAAATTCCTAGTAAACGCCAAACGCGCTCACGTTCGAATGCGAAAGGAAAATGTCACACTTAGCACTCTGTACGTATCTGTGTTTTATTGTTTACCACCTTGCGGGACTTGTCAGGCCATAACAACTATTTTGGAATTTGTGTCCATAATTTCATGGGGATATTAATAATTTAAAAATTATTTATTATAATAATTTAAATTATACTAATTAATCTTTTACTTATCCGTTGTACGCACTTATTGATAGAGCGTATAGAACAATAGTTAACTACTTAAAATGTTTACAAACTATAAAAGTACTAAAAAGAAAATTAATACTAGAAAAACTTAAAAACCTCGCCTCGGGGTCCATGTGCCCGGACCCCATGTGCCCGGACCCCATGTGCCTTGGTTTAAACCCCAAACGGTTCAAATATGATCTCCCCACTAAGGTTCTCATATTTGCGCTAGACATATAAGTCTATGATCATATTGTCAAAAAGCAAACCCACAGGGCTCCTGGGGATAAACCCATCTTGTATATTAATAAAAGGCAGGTCCCGCGTATGAGCCAATTACGAACAATCCTTTTAGCGAATTAAATCTAAGGTAGATAGCTTAATGGCTTACCCTAAGTGATTGCTTCCGCACATTCTGTATGGCCTTATCGCGTTACAGGCTATTTATATTTTAACCTTTTGAACCTTAATGAAAGCGATATAATTGATATAAGTGGTCACCTAGTTGTCCTGAAATTCGATCATAATTCATTTAATTTTTACCCGACTACAGCGAAGCCAAAGAGTAGGGTAATGATGTTGGCAATCTATGTTATATGTAAGTATGTTTGTTGCATCGCAGTTATATGTGGTTGTCTCCCAGGATTACTAGTAGCTACTAACTGCGGACAAGGAACACATTTTATATATATTATTAACTACGGTCGAGGAATGGTAAGCAGTTTATAATACTCCTGAAGTTGGTTATGTTACTATTATGGCACAGTATAAGCCACATAATATTATAACTATCGAGCCACCCCGGCATTGCACGGGTGCAATGTATCAATACATAATATAAACCTTCCTCTAGAATTTCTGTTTTTTTATTAGATAAATGTATTATTATTTATATCGTATGTATCAGATAATTTACTAAAAATTAATACTGATAAAAAGAAGAAAAATCTTAGGCCTTTTCATCCGTTCAATCCGTTATTGGATGATTTATACAGTATTCTCCGAGCGAAATAATCACTTGAAATACTGTAGTGCCTCGGATAGTTGGTTTTAAAATGGTTTTCCAAGCACATACGGCATTCTCACAACACAGTCAGCCTAGTCTAGAGGAATGACAGGTCAATACGTCTGAGGCCAACCATGTGCGGGTGTCCTCACGATGTTTTCCTTCACCGTTAGATCGTCCGTATAATGTACTTGAGATCTGGAAAAGTATCTTTGGTACACGCCACAACCTGGGAATCGAACCTGTACTCTCTCGAGTGCGAATCAAACGGTCTACCCACTAGGCCACGGAGCTTTTATAAAAAAGAAGACTTATCTACAAATATGACTATCTCTTAAAATATACCTAAATAGAAAAACTTCCCCAGGTCGTCCCCATCTGGCAGAGTACCTAGCAAACTGATAGCATTGTCTCGTTGGATAGCAATGACTATCTATTGTGCCAGGTAGTTCCCGGCTCTGGGGTCTCGGGTGGCTTCAGTAAGCTTTTTCTAACCTTCCTCTTGAATCACTCTATCTATTGCTGAAAACCGCATTAATCCGTTGAGACCCACTCAATAGTTTAAATAAAAGATCTAAGCGAACAGGAAAGGAAGCGACTTCATTTTTTAAACGACTTGCCAAAAGAAGGCGGTTATATACTACTAGCTGTTGCCCGCGGATCCGCCCGCGTAAATACAGTATCCCACGGGAACACTACTTTTTCAGGATAAAAAGTAGCCTATGTTTTAATCCAGAGCATAAACTACGACCATACCAAATTTCATCGAAATCCGTTCAGTAGTTTTTGCGTGGAAGAGTAACAATCATCCGTCCATCCTTTCATCCTCACAAACTTTGACATTTATAATATTTGTAGGATTAGTAGGATGTACAGATAAAGATACGCGCTCGTCATTATACCACAAATATGAGGACCATCAAACTGCTAAACACTGAGGTCCTAGTTAGACGAGACGCATGAAGGCCGAGCACCTGTTTTTAATCATAGCAAATTGAGCTTTATCGACTAGGCCACAACGTACAACCGAATTTGGACTTTGTCACTTAGTCGATAAAGCTCAATTTGCGACGGCCATGTTCTGATTCTTGTGGTCTACATTTTATAAACGCGCCCTTACTTTCTTGATTGCAAGTAAAATACTTTTCGGCGTCATGTCTGCGGACAAAATTTTAAAACGTAAATTTAAAACTAACAATAGTCTTTTGTTCCAGACTCCACCAGGAAGCTACAAGACGTGCTGAAAGAGTTCTGCGAAGTTAAGAAACAAAGTTCTGACGGGGTGAGTCCAGCTTTCACATGCTTGATTGATCTGGAAGTGTAGGGAGACTATGTGAATAACTAATTGTTCTCTGCACTATTCTTAGAGCAAATGCTCTATGGCACTATTAGATTATATTACAGTACATACCTATACTTTAAATATTATAATAAGGTATACAACACGTCATGATGTCTTAATGTCTTAAGCAAAAAATACATAATATAATATATAGAATAATATTTGGCCTTAAATTTTGACCAGATTATCCTATAAAATACATAAATCCTATACATAACCGCGCGGCCTATACAGCGAGGCGGGCACATGACTTTCAAAGCCGGTGCGTTGTACGACTAGTACGACAGTATCCGTAGTAGTATGCGTAGTTAGAGTTGTCAGGAATGTTAATCATTTGATTTATCTTTAAATTGCACAAAATTTTAGTTGTGCATACTGTCATTACTCACGTAATATTGTAGCCTAATGTTTGTTAAATATTTAATTAGAATAAAAACACACCCTGTATATAATATGTTAAATGTATATTTAATATGTATATTAAAGTATGACAATGTAGTACTATCTTATAGTAATAGAAAAACTACGAAACCCTTACTAGGTAAAAAGATTCGGATGTATTATTTTGGAAGTCTGTTGGTTTAATATTCTAGTTTTGTTAAATTACGTTTGAATTGAAATATACTTAATATGCATGCGGTTCTCTTTATGATTATGGTAGTTATCAATAACTATGATCAGCAATAATATACAAAATTAAACAATTTAAGTAACCCAAGAATTTTGAAGCAGTGAGCAAACTGATGATGATGAATGCTAGTTACAATGAAGATTATTAATAGGTCTTTACCTATGAAATTGCCGTTCTGCAGTACTGGCCATTTCAAATCAAAATATTTTTTGTTTGGCTAAGAATTCTAATTTCAAATTTATTTTATTAACATCGAATTCTTTTTCCAAAAGTAGTCATTTGTTTATTGATGAGTGTTACATTTTCATAGCATTTCAATCTTTTTCGTCATCATGGATACGTTAAAACTTCGAGTAATTATGGAATATGAGTACCGTCGTGGCAGCAACGCGGCACAAGCGGCACGCAACATCAACGACGTTTACGAAACTAACACTACAAACCAACGCACCACCTGTTATTGGTTTGCACGCTTCCGTTCTGGAAATTTCGACCTGAAAAATTAACCTCGCGGACGTCCGAAGACTTTGGTCAATAATGACGAATTAAAGGCCATTGTGGAAGCTGATGATACACAATCTACGGCTGAATTAGCAGCAGCTTTCGACGTTAGCGTCAAAACAATATTGGTCCATTTGTGTCAAATTGGCAAGGTAAAAAAGCTTGACAAATGGGTGCCCCACGAACTCAATGATCGCCAGCGCGAAGTACGCGTCGAGACTTGCCTTTCACTGCTCACTGCTCAACAGACAGACAAATGAAGGAATTTTGAACCGCAAGGTTACCTGCGATGAAAAATGGATTCTGTTTGATAACCGCAAGCGCTCAGCAAGTTGATTGGATCCTGGTTCAACACCTAAACAATGCCCTAAACGAAAACTTACCCCTAAAAAAGTGATGGTCATGGTGTTTGGTGGTCTAGCGCCGTTGTGATTCATCACAGCTTCTTACCAAACGGGGTGAGCATTACTGCAGATGTGTACTGTGAAGAACTGAACACAATGATGGAGAAGCTGGCACATCTTCAACCAGCATTGGTCAATCGCTCGTCTCCGCTGCTCCTGCACGACAACACGCGACCTCATACTGCACATCAGACGGTCTCCAAGTTGCAATAACTGGGGTTGGAAGCTCTCCGTCATCCACCCTACTCACCAGACCTTGCGCCTACAGACTACTACTTTTTCCAGAATTTGGATAACTTCTTGGTCGGAAAAAAATTCAATACCCGAGAGGCAGTACAAAATGCCTTTGACGAATTTGTTGCCACCCGTCCAGCTGATTTATTTAAGAAGGGCATCAATAAACTGCCACTGCGTTGGCAAAGATGCATTGATTGCATGGGTGATTACTTCGATTAATACAAATAAAAAATACATGAAAAAAATTCGTTTAAATGTTATAATACATAACGGCAATTTCATAGGTAAAGACCTAATATAAGCTAAGAACACTCTCGAATCTCGATCATGTGGACTTTCAAACAAAAAAAAGATCAAAATCGGTTCATCCGTTTGGGAGCTACAATTGCCACGGACTATAATCTATACCAGGGGTCTCCAAACTTTCCAGCCTTAGGGCCATACTGATTACTCCGGTAAATTCCGAGGGCCAAAACTATATTATCATTGTTGCCGGTGGTAAAAAGTGAAATAGTCCACTGATGAAAAAAAAAGTCCGAAAAAGTACGCAACGTTTAAAAAAGGCTGCAAATCGGACTAAAGTCCGCAAAACGGCAACACTGCATATTATTAATTTTCCTGTCATTATCTGTAATTTCTAGATTAGTCGTAGAGTACGAGCCATGAGGAGTAACGTGACATGACATCTGGTGGACACAAGCGGAAATAGGTAGTACCTTCTATCGCTAACAGATGGCGCTAATAGCACGTACAGAATAATCTCGTTGGTTCGAGAAAGTTCTGGTGTCTTCCACTCACTTCTAGATGGCAGTAATTGGAATATATAAGAAGGCTAGTGGCGCAACCACAAGTCAGTTCCTATGACACTGTTGTGAAATAAAATAGTGCGTACCTCCTTAAAACGTGTTTGTGCGTTTTTAAGTTTAAGACATCTTTGTAACAGTATTTTGATTTGAATTGTTGCTTTTGTGTGATTTAGTAGTATGGAAAAGAAGCGAAAAATTGATAGTGAATGCAGAAAATTCAAAGATCAGTGGAACATTCAGTATTTCGTAATTGAGTCTAGTAACAGGGCGCTATGTTTGATTTGCAATGAAAGCATAGCCGTTCTCAAGGAATGTAACCTTAAACGTCATTATGAAACAAAACATTTTCAAAATAACTCAAAATATACAGGAAGTTTGCGGACAGAAAAATTCGAAGCTATGAAGCGCGGATTGAAATCGCAGCAATCTTAATTTACAAAACTCAAAACTGAACAAGAGGCTGCAACTCGTGCCAGCTTTCGTGTGGCTCTTGAAATTGCAAAACGTGGAAAACCATTCACCGATGGAGAAATGATCAAAGAATGCATAATTGCAGTAGCCGAAGAAATGTGCCCTGAAAAGGTAAATTTATTAAAAACTGTCAGTATGTCAGCAAACACTGTGGCTCGAAGGGTAGAAAATATCGCTGAAAATATATCTTCTTAACTGTTCGACAAAAATGGGCATGTTGAGTGGTTTTCTTTGGCCTTGGATGAGTCAACGGATGTGTCAGATACTGCTCAGGTGTTGATTTATATTCGAGGAGTAGATAAAAGATATGAAGTGCATGAAGAACTTCTTGATATGTATAGTATTCATGGCACAACTACTGGTACAGATATTTTTAAAGGAGTTGAAATGGCCATTAATCAAAAGAACCTTCGATGGAAAAACTTGAAATGTATTACAACTGATAGAGGCAAAAACATGAGTGGGAAAGATAAAGGAGTGTTCGCTCTTGTGTCAAAGGCTGTAGAAAATGACGGTGGTTCAAAACCATTAGTCTTACATTGTATCATTCATCAACAGTCTTTGTGCGGAAAATGTTTGGATATGTCTGAAGTTCTGAAACCAGTCATATCAACTGTTAATTTTATCAGATCTTTTGGGCTGAATCACCGACAATTCCGACAATTTATTGAAGAGATTGGAGAAAATGACTTACCTTATCATACTGCCGTACGTTGGCTTAGTTGTGGAAAATCCCTTCAGCGCTTTTTTGAACTTCGAGCAGTGATTGAAATTTTTTTGAATGAAAAGCATCGCCCTCTTACTGAATTACAAAACAACGCATGGCTGTGGAAGTTAGCATTCTATGTTGATTCGACAAAACATGTGAACGAACTGAATTTGAGATTGCAAGGAGAAAACCAGCATCTTCCTGATTTATACACTAATATCAAATAATTCCGGAAGAAATTGATACTGTTTCAATCACAACTACGAAGTAAATGTTTTTCACATTTTAAAACATGTGAAATATTCAGCCACACCACTGAGACTGAGTTTCCTATCGATTTTGCAATCGAAACTTTGAGTGCTTTGAAAATAAATTTTGATACTCGTTTCTCGGACTTTGATGCCATTGCGAATCAAATTAAGATTTTTCAGAATCCTTTTGATACTGACATTGAAACTCCCGGAACTTCAAATGGAAATGATTGATCTACAGTGCAGTGATATAATTAAGAACAAATATCAAAACTCATCTTTGTTGGAATTTTATAAGGGTCTTCCACTGACACAATTTTATAATTTGCATAAATTTGCTCGTGGGCTGTTTTCTGTTTTTGGTACTACTTATTTGTGTGAGAAGACCTCCAAAATGAAGTACACAAAAAATGTTTACAGATCTAAATTAACTGATGAACATCTTAAATCTCTTTTAATAATTGGTACAAGTAAAATTAGTCCACAACTACAAACTATTGTCAGTGGAAAATCTCAATTACATAAATCTCATTAGTATTTCATATGTCATTATGCTTGTTATAAGTTATGTTTTTATTTAAAATGTATAAAATGTTAGTTGGATTCATTTCAATAATTTGTTAGTTATTATATACTGAAGTTAAATTTTCTGCATATTATACATGTCTTTACTCATTACAATTCTGTGTTTCTTTATCCAACTTATCACAAAAACAATAACAATAAGCCTACAACAATGTTATGAGTAGTTAGCCCATGACCATATCAATGTAGATGTCATATTAATAATTATTCAGCATAAAATTAGAATACTTCAGTAAACTAAATTTAATTTGCTATAAAAAATATGTTCTCTAAAAGGAGTTTTCAAGTATGCTAGCTCTCCGCGGGCCGTAGTTTGGAGACCCCTGATATATACTAATATTATAATTGCGAAATATTACTTTTAAAATACGCAATCTATTAGCCAGCAGCCACTATATAAACTCCCTTACTAAACAAATATTTACCCAATGGATAAACTATACAATGTTTTGTCCTTGTCTGTCAAGCGACTTTTCCAACGTATCAGTCAAGGGCAAAACATTGTATAGCTTATCCGTTGTGTAAATATTTTTATTAGTAAGGGGATAATTCTGCTACAAAGCAGTATTAAACAATACTGCTGCAAAAATGTAAATCTAGTTAAGGTGTTAACTAGATTTGAACTTCACTCCACTCATACGGGAATTAGTTCCACGAACTCCGCACACAGTTGGCAGCCGGAACACAACATGTAACATGTAGTACTATTTCCTTATTATTTATTAACTAGTTAGGTATTTCCTCTAATATGTTACAAACCAAAACATCGACAATTATTGTGAGCTTAAATTTGAAGCTTGTTCGTAGTTACGAGTTATTATGTAGGAATGTTATTTTGTTATAATACTAATTATACCCCAGTAATTTGTTAGTTGTGCCTGAAATGTTTTCGGGAAGTTTTGAAAATTATTGACAATTTTATAGATTTAGTATGTAGGTACTTTTTACGAATTTCAACTTTGCCACCTAACTTGGCCGCTTTTCTCTAGTTTATTTTTGTAATATATATTTTTTATAGTAGAATAAGTCGGAAAGAATATAGCTTCAAAAATCTGTTTTAAGATGCTTTTTTCAAGAAACATTAGTAGTTAAAATTCGAAAAGGCACATCAAAATTTATAAAATTACAATTTTCCAAAACTCCCAGAAAATACTTTCCAGATCGAGTCTCGACCTTACTTGGCTTGGGAATTGGGCTATATTGTGGGCCTACTTCATAATCTACTGTTAGCTCTTTTGCATGTTTTGTCTCTGTCAATCAATATAAAGTAAGCAAAAACAAATATGTTATTAATGTTAAACATCGACAACGGCAGGTGTTAACCTCTGACGGTGGGACAAAAAATATCATTTTTAACCCCCGACGCAATCAGAGGGGTGTTTATACGGGCGAAGTGTCAGTGTATGTCTATTTGTGCTCCCAGATGAACCAACTATTAATAATCTAGTTGCTAAAAGGTGACTCCGAGAGTGTTCTTATGAAAAAAAAAACGTACTACAACATTTGGGAAATCTATTACTGGTTGAACTACTATAACCCACCATATCTTTATAATTTATATCCTATTCGTTATTCTGATGTGTAAAGCTACATTACTGTAAAGTTTTATCTAAATCCATATGGTAGTTTTTACGTTTCACAAACATCCTCACAAACTTCCATATTTATAATAGTGGGAAGGACTGGTTGGTAGTATATCGGCCGATTATAAAATAAATATATAACTTTTATTTCAGGCTGAAAATGCCTGAAATAAAAGTTATATATAGGCCCATATTAAAAAATCCTTACAGACTAACATACATATTATATACTTAAAACTACACTTTGTCACGTGTTGTCGGCGACGTGATGCGCGCTTCGTTCCGAAGTCTCCCTCGGAACCTCCGGTGGACCACACCCGTCAGCCAGAAATCCTCCACCTCGAAGGTCCACGACAGTAGATTCGTCGGTACTCTCACCACAATGGACCTAGTGGCGAGACTCCAGACGCTCCACCATTAAGGCGAGAGACGTCTTCTTAAGGATGTAGTCCACGACGTCCTCGACCTCCATGGTCCAGTGCAGGCGGGAGACGTACAGCGGCGCGGCGTCGCGGGTACTTCACACCAGAATCGTAGCATGGATACGTAGGGTGCGGTGGTTGCGGACGACGGGATTCCTCTTCTTTTTTCTCTCCACTAGTATGAAGCCCTCCTCATCGCACCCCCTGCCTTGTCCTTGTCAGGTCGAGGTGGCTCAGCCTTGCGGCTCTCTTTCTCCCCCTTTTTCTTCATCCGCGGGGGAAGTGCGGTGCGAGCGGCAACACTCGCAAAATTTCTCTGCTGAATCGCTGGTTGACTCTGCGTCTACGCAACCCGGAGGGGAACGCATACGGCGGAGGCGGTAGCTGACCCTTCAGATTCCGCTGACACGCAAAACGATGTGTCAGCACGCGCGCCACCACGACGTGTGTCGACAAAGGCAGTTGAATGATCGGGTGACCTACTTAATGAATTATTACATTTTAATTCACTACGCAAATCACGGATGATAGACTCCGATGCATTCAATCTACCTCGCATCTCGTCCAGCTCTGCCTTCATACTGATGAAGTTCTTCAACAGGCTGGAGACGTCGACGTGGTCCCTTGTTACCACCGGCAGCTTAAGAAGGTTGACTTACAGATATCCATGATGCCGACCTCGTACATGGTGTCGATGGCGTGCTGGATGAACGCCAGCAACTCGTTGGCCACCAGCGCCATAGTTGACGAGCAGCGGCATCAACCGCGCGACTCGCAAGAAAATTAAATTTTTACTTCGTGAATGTAATGCGGGGCGCGACCGTTGTACAGCACTCAACGCACTACTGAACTTAATGAAACGATAGTTTCATTAAGTGAAACTATCGTTTAAGAAAAAATTAAGTGACGCTCAAGTCGCATGCTGTCCTTGTCATTTCAGCTAGCAGACACAGCCTGTGAGTAGGAGGGCTCTCATTTTTGATTAGCGTTTCAGTATTCGGCCGTTAGTGTACTAATAAATTTAGTACTTTACTTATACTGTTTTACTACCAGTCAAGCTAACTCTAATATGGACAATGGCAATATGTTTCCAAGGTAAATGACTTTCTACCGCGTGCGGTAGAAAATCTTCCCCTAGGGAGCGACTCCGCAGCATTCTAATGGGCTATATTATATAGGGTCCGATTTCACGTTATATATAAGGTATATAGGGTCTTATACGATCACTATTAATTAACCCCACTACTAATAAAATTATTTACAAAACGGATAAACGATTCAATGTTACTGTATTTGTCTGTCAAGTGACTTTTCCAACGTATCAGACAAACAAATAAAAAATTAAAATGTTTACTATCGCATAACTTTGAGATCCACATAGTGAGTCAGTAAAACTTATATCTAGTTGTGTTAGTAGTTAGTACTTAATTATAATTAACTAGCGATCTTGTGATTTAAATTGCCAACGAATGGACAGTCCCCGCCGTCAGCTATCTCCTTCAGAAGACCTGTCTCGTATCCGACGGAACAATGAGGCTTCATTGTTTTGTTGTTAAAATTTTTTGCGCAAAATTGTGCTGAAGATATCGACGACAACGTGAGCAAACATAGCCGAGGCGCTTCAAAAACGTGGCAGCTTTAACAGTGCTCTGAAGGCATTATTATATTGGACCTGCAAAGCGCTGTACGATTTCTTCGTGTAGCTGACCCATAGACTACTCGAGTAAAGCGATGCGCAGTAGCCTTTAAAAAGGGTCACGTTAACTGCGATTGAGCAGCGGCCAGCGAGCAAACCTGCGTGCCAACTTGTTCGCCATTACCGACAGCATTCTCGTTCTCCGTTCCCTCTCCATATCAACATCATCTTTTAGATCTTCAGTCACAAAGAGCCCAAGGTATTTAAATTATTTTACCCTTTTTAGAGGCTTATCGTAAAGATTTATTGGAGGTACGACAAAGCAACATTGAATAGTTTATCCGTTGTGTAAGTATTTTTAGGTAATTGTAAAGGGGTATATGTGTAGGCTACATTATTTATCTATAGTTTACTTATTTTATATTTAGTACTAAGAAAATAATGTGATATCACTATCATTAGACCTTTTAACCAAGTAAAATGCCTTATTTAGGAATAAGAAACCACTTAGATTCAGGAAATATTCACTTTCAGTTGATAACCTACTGAAACGCTTTTTAAATTAAGTGAAACTCAAATTACATGCCGTCTTTGTTATGCTATCAAAGCAAGACAAAGACGGCATGTGACAGCAGGGACAGTCACGGCTGAACACTGAAACGCTAATCGAAATTAAGAGTCCTCCTATTCACAGGCTGACACTGTCTCTGCTAGCCGAAATGACAAGGACAGCATGTGGCTTGAGCATCACTTAATTTGACTATCGTTCCAGTATTCAGTCAGTGATTTAGGGGGCCTCCTCATTATAAGTAGTATTTCAGAATTCAGCCGTTAGTTTCATGAAATACTTAGTTTAATTTTAATTTTATTTACACAAAACATTAGTTAGGTTATTTTGTCCAACGGTGCAAAGGCTGCATTTTCATTTCAGGTACTTTTTGTGAACCCTCCTGAAAATGATATTAGGACAACGATGACGTCACGCGTATATGACGTCATAGATAATATGCTAGTTGTAAACAAGTGATAACAACAGTTATTACTTCCTATGATGATAAGATACAAAAGTTTGAATAGACTCATCGGTTAAGCCTCTATATAGTCTATTACAATATTCGGATATCCAAAAACTTGAATTTTCTTCTCGGTTTCTAATTCTCATTCATCTGTAGTATATGTAAGCAGTTCACAACAGTTAGGAATTGATAACAAGATTATACCAATGTACCAGTCGAAAATTTACTAACGAAAACGCTAAAAGCATAATATTTTGTATTTGTTTTCTAAGTGTGAATTTGGCTTTTTATATAGATTGTAGGCTCTTATCATATCTCAGAATATGTTTTATTATTGGAATTAACTGTCCGACTTTGCCAGGATAATAAAAATGGGTCGATTGTGACGTCATTGTACGCACTTCATATTTCGACATAGCAGAGGAAACGTCCTCCGTAATTCCGACTATACAACATGGTAATAAGGATGATATTCCAAGGGGACAGCACAATCGATTGCACAGTGATGATGTCATAAGGGAGAGGGACAGGTGATATGACGTCATATAGTGCTGTCTCGTTCAAAGATAATGTAGGCCATTAAGCGCTGCACGAGTTGAAAATTAGTGGTAATCAGTCAGGAGAAGGGCACGAAAGGCGTTGTTGTCGTCCCTAATGACTAAAGGCCCTTTAGGGTCTTAGATGAAAACAATCTCCTTTAATATAAAAATGGATTGCAATTCCAACGTTTAAAACAATTAAAACCCAATAACGGCTGGACCGATTTGGCTTATTTTAGTCTTGAAATAATTGTGGAAGTTTAGGGAAGGTTTAAACGATGAGAAGTATCAGAAAAATGGCGCGGAAATTACTAAAAACGACGATTGAATTTTCCAATACTAAGTGTCCACTGTGTTCAATTTGTCACTAATTGATTTTCAAATATTTACCGATGCTTTCAGTTTATCTGTTTGGTTTATTTTAAAAAAAAGCTGACTCCAGTAGGATCAACCTGCAGGTGTGGATGTAGGTGTAGGCAGAACAACGTGTGTCGGGACAGCTAGTTTAAGATAATAACTATAACGATATGCATTAACTTAATACTAAGAAGAGTTAATGGAAGTATTTGTATACTAAACACCCTATGTTAACCTTTCTATCCTATTCTTCTTTCACCCAAAGGTGCTTGAAGAGGAAGACCATAAAAATAGGTCTTTGAAAAAAAAAATGTGTAATTTAAAATCTATTCTTAAGATAACATTTAATTTCGCTTATGCTTGATGGTAACCATACCGTAAGGAAACCATACCGGTCTACATCCAGAGTTCAGTTTAGACTAAATGGAGCAAAAAATTCGGTCTGATGCGATCGGCCTCTCCGTGTATGGTAATTGGTAGGTACGCTTTAGGTATCAGTAAAAGTCAAAAGTCAATGATGCTCATGATTCAAATATTTAATATCACGATTCACGATTCCAAATTTATCCCGAGGACGGCAAAGTTACGACGTGTCCTTGTTTCTATTTTTAGAGCAAATACCATAGAGAATGTTATGGGTGTATTTTTGTATTGAAATTCTACAAAAGTAGGGCTCGTACAAATTTCCTTTGAGATTAGTAGGGTGGCCATACACACACACTTTTATTTCAAAGATTCACATATTTTATTCTATTCAGGTTATTTTTTATAAAATGTTTAAGAATATTTTTTATGTTTATTGTATAAGAATATTCTAGGAGTTACGCCATCGGTCTTCGATAATATCACAGAATAGAACCAGGAACCTCGCCTAGCTTACGTAGTAATAATTTATTAATCTGTGGCCCAGCTGCGGCTGCCGGGGAATGGAAATGGAATGGCTTAAAGCTCTATACACAATGTAAGCAAAAAAAAATACGAATTTACGACACAACCATCTTATGCCCCACTTTTGGGGTTGCTTGGGGCAGTTGCGGTTTGACGTAAGCGCCTGTTCAAGTTAATCGTTGTAAATTTCGTGCTATCTCTTTCGTTTTTTATATTACTGCAAGAGAAGGCATAATATTGAGACAAACTATAACACTAACAGGCGTTGGTGAAGTTGGGATTAGTCCCAACCTACATCATGGTCAACCTAATAAGTGATAAGGAAAAGCATAGGAAAAGTGATACTTTTTCCTCGTCGGCGGAACGTCGGCACTTAATTTTTACTGCCTATACACCTTCATCACAATTTATTTATCCTGTTCCAAAATACGTGTCCTATTATTACAAAAAAAACCGGCCAAGTGCGAGTTGAACTCGCGAACGTAAGGTTTCGTACAAAACGGCAAAAATTCACGTTTGTTGTTTATAGGAGCCCCACTTAAATATTAATTTTATTCTGTTTTTAGTATTTGTTGTTGTAGCGGCAACAGAAATACACCATCTGTGTAAATTTCAACTGTCTAGCTACATTACTTCATACTTGTTTAAGTCCTACCAAAATTGTGATAGTTTTCTTGTTTATAGGTGCCACAGATAAATGATGTTGGTGTGATGATCCATCCCTAACACATAAGTAAATCGAATTTATTGTTTTTTTTTTGTTTCACTACAACCCTAAACTGCGAAGCCCGGGTGGGTCGTAAAAGACCCATAACCGAGAAATTGGTTTCGGAATGTCAAAGTGCTTTATAGTCCCATTCACAAGCCTCCGTTTACTGACGAGACGCGAGTGCAAGCGCGTGTCGGTCGGGCTACGTTATATCTGCATTATATTTTTCTGAAGCCTTTAGCAAATGGTGAAACTGCCACACTTAGGGTCAGCTCACACCGCGACGATACGTGGCGCTGCATTTTTAAGATAACTATTCATATTTGAACTTTATTCACTACACACAAAGATGCACGTGTCATATGACATCAGTCATACACTGCACAGCACACGCGCGATGCAACATGACATTCGAACTCTTAGGCTGACCCCAAATTAGGCGAGCGCGTTCCTGGGGCGCGTGAGAAGCGCGCGCGCTGCGTGAGCGTCGCGTTTTGCTGCTCTGCGGCGCGCGGCGTCTGTGGAGAGCGCACGCGACGCGTTCGCGGCGCGCGCGCTACTCAAACGCCCATGCTGGAACACATGGAACGCGCATGCCTCATGTGGGGGACGCCTTACAATGATACGTGTGTCATTAAATTTCATATTCTTGCGTAAAGAATAAAGTTCAATGTTGAATAGCTATATTTAAAAAAATTCAGCGCAGCGTCGCGTATCGTCTTTTTCGATGTGAACTGGCCCATATATTAACGTCGTCACCGCCTACTGAACCCAGAAGACGTATTTTTCTATGTATTTTTTAAACGGAGACTACAGAATTTTTCGTTTATAATTAGTGAACATTCACCATTACACGATAGGGTTTATCGCGTGGAATGAAATGACCACGCCGACACGAAGTTAATTTCGAATTATCGTCGAACCATAAGGCGTAAAACTATAAATCACAGACGGCGAAGATACTATAATATTTCACGTTAAGATAAAATATCGCTTCCTATACAGTTTGTATGAACTACCACATACGGCTAAGATACTATATATTCTCATATTACCTACGTACTGCAGGATTATACTATAATATAAGTATATATTAGGTGAATTGTACTATGAAACATCTTTAAAATTTCTATAGTTGATGTTTCATAGTACGATTCACTGAATCTGGCCATTTTAGACCTTCTGTAATATGAAATTTATCCAGGCATCTTTTTTTTGTAATCTTTATTAGAGAACGGATTTTAATCTATAAAGATTATGCCATCCCCATAGTTTTATACAGATAAAAATACAAACAAATAATAACTACTTAGCATAATATTATTTAAATATTAAAACAGAACCCTATTAACATTTTTTAGTTTTATCGTTTATTCTACTAGTTTGTATAGCATCTTGGCCTCGTCCGATGTGGGAGAAGCCAAAATGCTATTACATGCACCGATTTCGTGTAAATCTATGCCGTGAACAGTGCAAAAGGTACTCTTCTCCCATTCGTTCCGGACACATTCCACCATCACGTGATAGACATCCTCAACTTTGTCACAATCAGTACAATTTCTGGTATTTACTCTGTTCATCATAAACGCGAAGCTATTTAGTGGGATGAGTCCGGAACGAAGTCTCATAGCAGTTACTATTGTATTCCCAGTAAAGTTGGACTTCGTAAACCAGGCAGACGATCGTAAGTTAGGTTGTATGGTCTTATACCATATTCCTTTGACTTGCGAGCGCTCATCGAAATATTCATTCCAAATTTTTATACAGTTTTGTTTAACTAAGTATAATGTGTCAGTGTAATATGGTATACAATGTATCGTCGTACCGTCGGATATAGCTTCTCTTGCGAGACGGTCTACTGTTTCGTTACCCGTCAGCCCTACATGCGACGGTATCCACTGTAATACTACCCGATATCCCCGAGATGAGAGTGTCAGTATAGCGTCTATCATTTTGTAGGCTATCGGTGCTCCTCGACCGTTCGAGGTACACCGAGCCACATGCTGAAGCGCACTTTTAGAATCAGTGAGCACTACATAGTCGCCCGGCTTAAACGAAGAAATGGTCAAGATGGCTTCTAATATGGCAAATAATTCCAAACACATAATTGATATTTTTGTTTTAACGTGAAATTTCATTGAGATATCTAATTGTGGATCATATATAGCTAGCCCGCACCCGTTATTATATTTGGAGCCATCTGTATAAACTTTATAATATGGATAAAAATTTTCACTTATAAATTTACTGCAAATACGTTCTAAATCCGATATTTTATAATCTCTTTTTGTACTGTTCACGGGTTCTATCTTATGTTTAATTATACTTTGAAGATTCACATTACTTATCCAAGTATTAAGTGAGAACATACCCAATTGTTTACTTGTATATAAGGCTGTATCTTTAAGGTATCTATGAACTGAGATCAGAATAGGTTTATTTTTACATTTCCAATAAGAATTTTGACATAAAGGTTCTAGTTCATGTAAAATACTTAATATATTGTGGTTCGAAAAGGATTTAATTTTAAGATAATATTTACCAGCGAGATATTGTCTTCTAATGAATAAAGGCGGTAGATTTAGCTCTGACTCCATTATGTGAATGGGTGTAGTTCTTATGAATCCCGCTACGACGCGCAAACATTGGTTTTGTATTTTATCTAATTTCGTTAAAAGAGTCTTACAAGCGTTACCATAAATAAAAGCGTTACCATAAATCAAGTTTACTGCGATTACCAGATATGTACAGTCGTCTCATGTGAATAGGATTACTCCCCAGCCCGGTCCAGACAACACTTTAAAAACATTTATTATTTTAGATATTCTACTAACTAAATCATTTATCTGTTTAGACCAACGTAATTTTCTGTCCAGCCAAATGATCCAGGCATCTTAAGATAAAATATTATAGTATCTTCGCCGTCTGTGACGCCCTTAAAACTAAAATATGTGCCCTAAATTATTAATTTCTGACTTTATTCGTAGGTCATTTGCACTATGACAAATTGGACGACACAAAGGACTGTTATGTTACAAAGGATCATTAACTTATTTAATAAGCTATTCAAGTGCCTACCACGTCTCTGTCCTGTTTGGAACTCACTCCTTAAATGTGTCAGAAAAGTCTGGTCACGTGGCGTGCCGTCTTCGCCACGACAATATAACTTCGCCACGCGAATGTACAAACCATCAAACTGCAAATGCCGTTGATGTACTCGTATAGCGTGTTTTATATGTATATGTCTATAGTGTACAACGTGACGTCAACAGAGCCATCGGCGCGAGAGTTTTGTCGACGGCGCGCTGGAGACAGTAGACACATATCTCGCGACGCGTCTTTGGCAATGGCGCGCTGGGAGTGTTGCCAAAATTAATTTACTGGGAAAGTCAGTTTTAGGGTTCCGTAGTTTACGTCTCGGAACCCTTATAGTTTCTTCATGTCCATCCATCCGTCCTCGGGTTACCTTTAAAACGGTTAGTGCTAGAAAGATGAAACTTTGCTTGGATATGTGTATTTACCACGTCGATAAAATGCTAAAATAAAATCACGAAATCACGAAAATTATTTTTTTGGGGTAAGTATAGTAAAGTGGGGATGATTTTTTCTCCCGACTACCTTATAGTGTGGGGTATCATTAGATAGGTATTTTAAGGACTTAGAGGTTGCGAAGACAATTTTTTTATTTAGGTATCCGTCTGTGAGGTATTTAACTTTAAAGCGCATTTTTTGTTCAAATAAGGTGTCGTGTCTCGCTAAAGCGGCTAGCTCGAAAAATCTGAAAAAAATCGTGATGGTAGTCCATGTGATGAATTTTGAAGGAAAATTATAACTTGATAATATTTCAAAAAAATAAGGAACCCTATGTTAAGCGTCGCCTGACACGCACTTGGCCGGCTTTTTATAGTTATCTTTATAGTACAAAATACTTTGATGACAAAATCAATTATACTATCGCAAACTTCTCAATCAATTATTAAAAATCAACTATTTTAGTGATACTTTACAGAAGAAACACAGCTATTAATAATAATCTCCATATATAAAAGGCAAAGCTGATTGACTGATGTAATGATTGGCTGATGTAATGATTGGCTGATTAACTAATGTAAATAAAACGCACAGGCTATAAATTTGACATTTTACATACGTATTTCTCATATGACGTAGGCATCCACTAAGGAAGGATTTTTCAAATTCAACCCCCAAGGTGGTGAAATAGAGGATAAAATGTAGTATGAAACTTTAATATTCTACCCCTAAAAAGAGCAAGTATAGTGTCTGACTCCAGATCAGCCCTCCAGTCAATCTCTGATCCAGACAACCTGAACCCAGTAGTCGTGGCGATAAAAAACCACATAAGGAAAGAGAAGGCCACGATTAACTGGTTCTAGATCAAAGCTCATATAGGACTGGAGGGAAATGAAAGAGCCAACACCCTAGCGAAGGAAGCGACCAAAGCAAAGACCGCCCCAGCCTACTCCGCAGTGCCATTAAGCGCAATCACATACCAACTGAGAAAGAACACACTAAACCTACATCAACAGGAGTATCAAAAATCACAGAAAGACAAAATAATAAGCAAATTCTTCAAAGATATTCGTCAAGCCCATAAAATGATCACAAAACTTAAAATGAACAACATCCTAGCGCAAATCTTCACAGAACATGGCGGGTTTAGCGAATATCTTCATAAATTAAATATCAAAAATACTCCCTAAAATGTAAATGTGATGGAGATCCCATACAAACAGCCCTAAGCTGTATATGCGATTGTACCAAGTTCAATAACATTAGATACAATACAGAAAATCAAATAGACAAGCGTATCGAAAAGGACGGACTAATAGAAATCATGAATGATAAGAATAAGCGAAGGGATTTTTTAAAGATGGCAGAGACAATCGTGGTAAACGTGAACAAGGAGAAGAGATAACCTAGAAACACGACGGCGGACCTACCAATTAAGACAAAGGCGCGAAACCGGCGGGGAGACTGAGAAAAAAAGACCATTATTGCGTAGTACTTAATTAAAAAAAAAAGGATGTTGGATAATAAAAACCAACAGTAATATGAAAAAAAATCGACCCCTAAAAGAGTAAAATAGGGGAAAGTTTTAATTGATTATAAATATATCGTTTATAACCCTGTTTCACGGAGGGCGAAGCCGCGGGCAAATGCTAGTATTGTAAAATAACAGTAAAAGCTGTGGTTCTAATGCCAATGATAAAATCTAATTATCATCCAAGTACATTAATGCAGGCCTTCAGAAGTTCTCACCCCTGCCCTTTCCCGAAATAGCTGAAGGTCTGGATCTGGTCAAGGCTGGCACGCGGATGTCGCTATTTTTAACTATCGTCTATTTGTCGTATTAACAACTGATAGCTTCTAACATCAAACGATCATTTTGATCATTGTGATGTATTGACGATAGATATAAGTGCTTCTTGAAGTACATACATACTCGTATTAAAAGTTACTTTTGTACTTTGTATTTTTTTAATCTCTAACAGTTGAATACTAAAACTAGGAGACTCTCAAGGCACATTATAGTGTTTGTCATTCTGCCAAGCAGATACACTCATAGGCTTGATTAATAGGGGAACGCTAAATACGTAGCATTTAAGAATTCAGTCCTAGGTACTGTGTTCCTAATCGAATATTAAATGGGTCAAGTGAAGGGCGACCCATCCTAGTTGTAATGATTCTGCAATCGCACTTGAACATTTCAATTAATATTCCCAATTTACAATTAATATAAAAATATACAAATGAAATAATAATTAAATTATAAATTAAATTGCATATGCAAAACAATGAATTGCGAGCCCTCTGATGAACATAAACTTTCGTAGTCACAAATCAGAAAGCATTGTGTTTCGTTTTTCGAAAGCGCGATACATCACATCGCGTCCCTTTACAGTTTACATTATGATCCTGTCAGAAACGTTTTCATGCAAAGTACGCCATGATTATAAAGCTTACCTTTTGGTAAATATTATAGTCATTGCTACGGCTAGTTAAATAATTTTCACGACACTCTTAGACTAATAATACTTTTATACTATACACATATTTAAGATTTTTATTATATTATACATCTATTTAACACACATCCAAGACCCACGAGCATAGAAAAACTTTTTGTCTCTTCGGCGGAATTCGAACCCGCCACTTCCGGCTTAAGCGCCGATGCGCCGAGGTCGTCCACAGATTATATTAAATAGGCACATTGACTTGTTAAAAGTTCAATAGTAAAAGCATTCTAATGGTGATTCGAAAGCCGATAACAGCACCCTCTCGCGGGGAGCGGGGACTGTAAACAGACAGGGGACTGACAGCCTAGAATTCCGTCCCCTGTTTATCGGCTGCGAGAAAATTGTGTGAATTCTTGAGCCCTTTACTAAATAAATGAGTAAACAATATATAAACATTGTACTTCTATTCAAATACTAGCTGCTCCGTGCCCACTTCGTTGGGCGTTAAACATTCTTACTTGATATGAAATTATGAGTGTGATTCGGTGAGATTCGGAGTAGGTACATACTGATTGCTGATTGATTTCCTGACTGCCAGAAGGAGGGCTATGTAAGGTCTAGAAAAATCAACTACGGATATTTCGGGCACATGATTTACTGCTTAGGTATAGACGTTTAGGCAGAAAAATAATGGTCCTACTGAAAAAAAAAATTATTTTTTCTTTATATGGGCGAGTTTTGCGTGTAGCGGATAGTCCACCCATACATGAGATGATTTTTTACTTTGAGTATGACAAATATTTTTTGCTTTTTGCGGAGAGCTTCCAACCCCAGTTCTTGCAACTTGGAGACCGTCTGCTGTGCAGTATGAGGTCGCGCGTTGTCGTGCAGGAGCAGCGGAGACGAGCGATTGACCAATGCTGGTTGGAGACGTTGCCAGCTTCTCCATCATTGTGTTCAGTGAAGAACTGAGTACACTGAGTACACAACTGAGTAATGCTCACCTCGTTTGGTAAGAAGCTGTGATGAATCACACCGGCGCTAGACCACCAAACAGTGACCATCACTTTTCTAGGGGTAAGTTTTCGTTTAGGGCATTGTTTAGGTGCTGAACCAGGATCCAACCAACTTGCTGAACGCTTGCGGTTATCAAACAGAATCCATTTTTCATCGCAGGTAACAATGCGGTAAAAAATTCCTTCATTTGTGTGTCTGTTGAGCAGTGCAAGGCACGTCTCGACGCTGGCGATCATTGAGTTCGTGGGGCACCTATTTGTCAAGCTTTTTTACCTTGCCAATTTGACGCAAATGGACCAATATTGTTTTGACGCTAACGTCGAAAGCTGCTGCTAATTCAGCCGTAGATTGTGTATCATCAGCTTCCACAATCGCCTTTAATTCGTCATTGTCGACCAAAGTCTTCGTACGACCGCGAGGTTCATTTTTCAGGTCGAAATTTCCAGAACGGAAGCGAGCAAACCAATAACATGCGTTGGTTTGTAGTGTTAGCTCCGTAAACGTCGTTGATGTTGCGTGCCGCTTGTGCCGCGTTGCTGCCACGACGGTACTCATATTCCATAATTACTCGAATTTTTAACGTATCCATGATGACGAAAAAGATTGAAATGCGATAAAATGTAACACTAATCAATAAACAAATGACTACTTTTGGAAAAAGAATTCCATATTTTTAAAATAAAATTAATTTGAAATTAGAATTCTTAGCCAAACAAAAATTATTTTGATTTGAAATGGCCAGTACTGCAGAACGGCAATTTCATAGGTAAAGACCTATTATATCAATAAACAAATATCAATAATCAATAAACATCACCTAACATATTTTTATATAATTTATATTTATCGTTTTTATTGAAATAGGTTAATAAATTCATGCTTTAAAATTTTAAAATCTTTATTACTCATGAAGTAACAATTGTTCTGGTGTACATTTTGCTTACTAATATTATGAATTATCGTAGATAGGAGTAATTCACAGTTAACTTAAAGCTCTTTTCGAAGTTTTTTTGGCTTAGAATAAGATTTTTTTCTATATTAAATCAAAGATATATATAATATAATATAATATATATAGGTATAATATAATATTATTTTGTCGTATCAACTATGTGTTTTATATTTGTTAAGTATGTACATAATATGTAAGTGATGATGATGATGATGCTTCCGACCGATTTCGGCCATGGCGACCACTTCGACACAGAAGCGGTCAGTTACGCAGGATATATTTAGGTACGTAAGCGTTCGCGCAGACGCAGACGCACACACTCGTCCGTCAACTCCTTGGATCAGTGGAACGGGGGACCGCTACGACTGAGGAGATGTCGGATGTTGTATCTGGCCGACGGTGACTGTACGCCCCCCACCGTCGCCCTAGGCCATCCACGTTGCCTTGCTAACCGCCGAGTAAACCAAGACACTTTGCATATCTGCGTTGTGTTGCCTTCCTCACCGAGTCAGACTTTTAGTGATGAGCGGGAGGGAGCCGCTTATAGGGGTAGGTTATAAGGAGCGATGAAGGAATATGGAAAAGGAGAGGACAGGATACCATAGCCACGGAGTAGAGGATTGTGGACTACAGTAGCTCGGGGAAGGCGGGATCGCATACCCGTGCACTCAATAATCTACTCTCAGATAGACAGTAGGCTTAAGTGCCCCCTGCCTTAGATATGAATATGTAAGTATGTATGTAATGTATTTTAGTAAGGATATAATAATATTATGTAAGTAGTGTATTTGTAATTGTGCACGTCCTATCTGCTGTCTTTTATCCCATCTCTCTCCGTAGGGCTGCTGTAAGAAATTCCTTTTTAGAAATAAGCAGTACATTTGTGTCGTCTTTCTTGTTAAATTGTAATTTTATACATTTTTCTTGTGTGCAATAAATTGTTAAATAAATAAAAAAAAAGATATTTCAAAATTCTAAGGCCGCTACGAACTATACGACTATATAAGAGATAACATTCTCATTTTTGTGGGAAGACTGGATGCCCCAAAGGGAGATCTCCGACCGAGCGAGGTGGTATGCTCGGTCAGGCTGAAGCCCGCTTGTATGAATTTCAGATGTCGTATATATAGTGCCGATTTTAGAAAACTTCGATAGCGCAATTCAGGATTGTGGCGCTAATTTGTCCGCCACATTTTATTTTTTCATTTGCTTAGAACAGGAGTTCAATCCAAGAGCTAAAAAAAGTGCCTTCGCGCATTTTATAAAAATCTTTCTCTGCCATTTTGGGTTTAATTAAAAAGGTAAGTAAAGCGAGGCCGCTACAAACTAGGCCAATATCTATTCTGCACTATTAAATATGTCTAAATTGTTAATGTGTCTTTGTTTCTGAGATCAAGAACGCCATTATTGGCCATTTTACGCAAAAATCACAGTCGAGGTGTAATATGCCTCTTAACGACTTAATCTGACGGTTTAGATGAAATTTTGATACTATTTTTTTTACCTACCAACCTAGTAATCTGATTTCCATATCTTGATAACCAGAGACATGTGGGTCATCTACACTACCTTAATCTGGCGCGCTCGAGTATTTCTAACATTTCCTTCTGCGGCAATAGTTGAAAATCGAAGTGTCGCGTGTCGATCTGTCATATATGACACTGACATTTTTCTCGTCAATTGTGTGTTCAATTTTCAGCTCTATTATATTAGCGCAGAGTTCTATTTTCAATGCTCTGAATTTTCCCCGGTCTTACGGATACCGGACAATATAGTCCAAGCCTTAGACGATAATTCGTATTTTTGACCGACTTCAAAAGACGGCGGTTATACATTCGACATGTGGGTATTCTTTTACGTGAAAAAAGTCGGTGGCGGCTGTAACAACAAATTTAAAGAGATGTTAATGTAAATCAGAAGTTCAGTATAATTTATCGATTGCTTACACTATAATGTCTGGGTAAATACGATATATTTCGCTAGGTACTATACGAGTTTGTTTTGAACTCTCGTTTTAGGGTTCCGTGACGATAAAACTGTACTTTGCTACTTTTATACACTGAAAGTTTCTCATAAACTTTAACGTTTAGCCGTAGCCGTAGCCGTAGCTACCTACAAATAGGTATTCCATTACGGCTAAATGAATCTGAAACATATCTTCTTCTTATTCTTTTAAATAAAAGTGGATTCAAATTCCAATACAATCTCGCTAAAACTCGAGAACGACAGAAAAGTTCAGGGAAGTTCATGGAAGGTTAAAGCGGATAAATTGCGTAGGAAACACTAAAAACGTCGATTGAATTTTCCCATACCATACGTAATAACTATTTATTAATCTCGGCCCATACTAACTGCTAACTGTTCACTGTTTTCAATTTGTCACGTCTTGACTGCCACGTCTTGACTGTCACGTCTTGACTGTCACATCTTGACTGTCACGTATTGACTGTCACGTATTGACTGTCACGTATTGACTGTCACGTATTGACTGTCACGTTTTGACTGTCAAATATTTACACTATATATATTTATAAAATCCCCAGTAGATTGGTAGGTGTAGCTTTGTAGAATGTGAATGTGTTTGTGGGTGGTGAAGTGTTGATGAATCTGTAGATGTGGGAGTAGGTTGAAGTTGTTGGTGAAGATGTAGGTGTACTTAGTTATTTATTAATTCCAGTTCATAGTTAAAACAGAACAACCGACAACGTTTGTCGGGATAGCTTGATAGGCTCAAATCACAAAATGAGTAGCAGCAGCCGCTAGCGACCGTCGGCGGCGGCGGTTGTCTCAAGCGTAACTGTGTTTTATAGTAATGGAGATACAGTTTAGAATTATATGAAAGTTATGCTGCTGGCCGCTCTGCTGAAATTTCGGTGTGATCTGAGCCTTATGGATGAATGGAGATAGATTATTATATTATTTACAGTTGTAGTAAAAATGTTACTTATATAAATTTTTATCCCTCTTTTATCTTTTTAACTTCTGTCCCACACGGAAACCACATAAATATGACAGAATTTATACGCGAACGAAGTCGCGAGCACCGTCTATAGTCTATTCGCGTTAGGAAGACAGTGAATGATGCGCACATATGTCAAAATTTACCAATGACGCATAATCCGTGTTAATAAAGTAAACTATTTTGATATAAGTACTCATGAAACACTGTTTTTTAACACTTACCTATTAAAAATAAAATATATTTATATTGCTACGCAACCATTTTGGCCAACTCGCGCTTGACCGATTTTTATAACCCAATAGACAGTGTGACGTCGTAGATGTCGACGTTAAATCATAATAAATCTGTACAAGATGGCGCGGTAGCCACGGCGACTGTCGCTAAGCAACCGGGGAGTCTCGTATTTACCGTGAAGCCGATGATCGATAGGAGAGTCAACAGCGATGACCTCTCCTCCCCCGCGCTTGAAATTATATAAGGCTATTTTTAGACCTCTATTACCCAGAGGGAATAGTTACAATGGAACTGCGTAGGGAGTAGGGAGACCAAGCACACGAGGTCCAGCGAACGAAGACAATATTACTAATTACAGTAGAAGACAGAAATTAATTCACCACAGCTGAGTCTTCAAAATAAAGAAATTTGAATGGGACATATCGATAATAATTTTCTTTACTTATTTACATAAACATTTAGGAACAACATATTGCTATGTGTTTATTTTCTTGCTACAAAAAAATTAAAAAAATAATTTTAGATTGTAAAGAAAACAATTTGGAGAACCTTATTATGTCGATAAACAAACAGTGTACATTGGAATATTGAAAACGGACTTGTTCGACCTTCGCCCTTTCCACCGTAATATTGAAAATATAGATTACCTTTTCTAAGTCGTGTATCTGACAATTATCTATCTATCTATAATTGTCAGATACACGACACGAAATAAAACCGCAGATTACCCGACCGCGCGCACGGGATAAAACCGCTACATGAGTTCTTAGCCTAAAGCTCGCGATAAATGTGTTTTTAAATTTATTAACAGTTCTGTTCGAATTAGTTCTACCAGAAAAATACCTGTTATCTACCAACAGAGCTATTTTATACTATCCAAGCTCTATGATGAGGAGTCATAATAGAAAAGGGTTTTATTAAATTTTACTAGCTGGTGCTCGCAACTTCGTTTGCGTCGAGGTAACGGAAACGGAACTCTATTTTTTTAAAGGAATCCTAAGATAAAAGTAGCCTATGTTTCTCCTTATAACATCAGCTATTTGCCAGCGAGTCTCGTGAAAATCGGTCCAGCTGATTCAGAGATTAGCCGGAACTGACAAACAGACAGACAGACGGTCAGACAAAGTTATTTTTAATTTAATTTTTATTAAATTTTTATTAAGATAAAGTTATTTTTTATTGTAAGCTCCGTTAATATTTAGTGAAAAGCTGTTTTAATTTAAAATTACAAACAGACACTTCAATTTTATTTATTTGTATAGATTCTACTCACACAAATATATAGATCCCTAATTGTCTTACAACAGTGTACTAACAAAACTTCTATACTTGTAACTTCTAAGCTTCTAGGGAAGAACGGATTAGAAGAAGAATGTTAACTGTATTTTATGATAACTTCTGGCAATAATGGCCATATAATGTATCTTTCGATTTGTAGTCTGTAGATCAGAACCTCAACAATAAACTGAGAAACCTTCTCAAGTCTCAATAAGAATAGATAAGAAAAGACTTAATTTTATATTTTTTAACTCGGGTTTCGGATCTTGTTTAAGTTTGCGTCTCTAAAGCTATCAAAAAATTCACTGATTTCGTGCCTCACACGACTATCGAGTACATTGGAAATGAATCTAGGGAATTCGAAAAAATATTGTCGCTGAGCAACGAGAAAGTCGCGATAATAATAAAAGGTTACAAAATAAAACTACAACGTTAAGTGATAATTATTTTATTATTAGATTGGCTTTTGGCCGTGACTTCATGTAAGCGTAGATGTTGAGGTGACTAATTTCCTATTATTTTTAAAAAGAGACTTTAATTATGCTAAAAATAAATAAAATTAAATGGTAAATGGTTTAAGACTATTTTATTATTAGAGTTTATTATGCTATTGAAGGACCTCTTTATATACAACATTAACTGTATTGCCGTGCGGAGCAAGAATCACCAGACTGCTAGCCGAACTTACTCTGGAACACGCAACATAGAACTATCAGTGTGAGAAACAGTACTCTCTTAGGTCTATCCCAGCCACTTTCAATGACTGCTCCTGACCTTTATTGATGGTCATGGCGAAGCATACTTTTAGAGGATTCTGCGGTCTTTTAAATACAAATGAATACTCTGATGGGATCAATGGTATTTTAGGTATGAATAGTTTCCTCTTGAGCACATCTAGTGAGTACAGTAGCTGCGACAATGTTGCGATATAGAACAGGAGTATATTCTGGAGATGTTTAAATTCGTCATCAAGAATAGGGATTCTTTTACGCAATTAATAAATAAGTATTCAACGAAATTTCTTCAGTTTGTACAGCTGAATCCACTGTCTTATATTGTACTTCATCTACTTCTAATGACTTGAGTAAAAGTTCATTTATTGTGGCTGCGTTTTCATTTTTGGGAGTCAAAATGGCACGGTCACATAACCTTTCTATGGGCTTTGTCATGAGATTGGTGACATCAGGGTGAACTGCGTTAGTGAGTTCTGTAAGTGATGTCACCACTGTTGCCAAACTTTGCGGACTAGTAAGTAATTTTACCAATAATTGTAGGGAAAACGCCATTTCTTATTTTAAGCAACAATTCTTAAACTGTTCATCGGACTGTTCACCTCTCAAATGGACTCTTATGTTTATTGTTGAAGCGAACTTTTGTACACACAAAAACTCCACATGTATGACTTTAAACACGACTTTACCTCATCCGCTCGTGCGCCCCTGGGTACTACGGTTATCAAAATAAAGAGCTTGAAGAGAACATTCCAAAAATATACAAAAAATATAGTAAAATTGTCAAGCATGAGTCTGACTCTAAAAAAAAATTGTGAAATACATGTTTACTTATTTTCCTTTAGGACTACATTTACAAAGTTCCAAGCCGAAATGCTCATTTAATCTTTTTTAAACCAGACGGTAGGTCTGAGAATCGGTCGTAATCTATCTTTTATATGTATGGAAAAACCCGGCAAACAAAAAAAGATTATAAAATTAATAGCTTAACATAAGTATCCTCGACATAATACCTGTGAAGAAACAAATTGCAAAATTTCTACACGTGTTTGAATTCGAAGTCGAAGTTTGAATAAATGTCGTCATGGCGCATAAGTACTCGTATACAGTACCTGGGAGACCAAGTTTTGCTCGGAGTTTTAGTAAACAAAAAATTAATTTAAAAAAAAAAAAATATATATATATATATATATATATATATATATATATATATATATATATATATATATATATATATATATATATATATAAAAAAGAAAAAAGAATCACAAAAAATATTTATCTGACCTGGATTCGAACCCACCATATTCAAAATTTCCAAACAACGCAAAAATTATACATAGGTGTGTTATTATACCAAGCTGCCAATCACACTTACGTAAGGGAGTCACAATTATTGATATATTTTTGCACGACATACATATATTGCTTAAAAATGCGCAGTTTCTAAGGGATAAGACCTAGCTAGATTGATTTATCTCCCTCAAAACTCACTTCTTACTAAATTTCATGTAAATACTTGTAGCCGTTATCGAGATTCTGATTATATACATACAAGATAGTCTCGTTTAAAGTATAAGATTTTTTTTTTTTTTCAAAAAGGTTAGGCTACAAGGCAAACCCCTAACTAGCGGACTAAACTGTCCAGAGGAATTTTTCTCCAATCTTTTATATCATTCTTCGTTTCCAAAATATCGAGCACCAAAATCGAAAATTCGAAAAATATTTTTTTTGTTCACTATTTCGGCCATAACTTTTTCTGTTTTTTACTTTCTCGGATAATACTTTTTGCTCTCGTGAAAACGCGTTTTTGAGATTTTTTGTATATCATATCTTCACAACTCTCCGAGATATAAAGGGATCGCACTTTTTCGTGAAATCGGCCCCTATATACTGGAGCGAACGAAAATACATTTCCAATATCAAAACTTTATGTTTCAATATTGAGTTTCATGTTGCTTTAAGCGTTTTATTTGAAATTAAATTAGACAGAGTCTACTATGTATTACAGGTGTTGAACCTATTTCAAACAGTTTCAATTAACATAATCGCTATCTATTAAAATTTTGTAGATATTTTAATACAAAAGACCTAAACGAGCTACACGGTTCTAGGGTAGGCACCTAATGGTAAAATAATAAATTGTCTTGTCATTTTCTTTCATTAGAAGGACGTACCTAACTACCTAATCATTTCCTTAACAATACTCCAAATGTGTTAAAACCGGCCAAGTCCGCGGTGGACTCGCGCACGAAGGGTTTCCTACAAAGCGTTTGTTGTAAGCGTTTGTTGTGTTTTTGGGAGCCCCGTTTGTTGTTATAATAGCAACAGAAATACACCATCTGTGAAAATTTCAACTGTCTAGCTATCACAGTTGAGGAGATACAGCCTGGTGACAGAGAGACGGACAGACAGCAAAGTCTCAGTAATTTTTACCCGACTACGCCAGAAGGAGGGTATGTGCTTTCGAGTGTATGTATATATGTATGTATGTTTCTTTGGCACGCTCTAAAGCCTTAAACGGCTTGTCGCATTTGAGCTTGAGAGGTATGATTAGATTCGTCTATGAGAATGACACCATGGGTACATCGAAATGGCGTAGTCGGGTTCTTCGTTTTTTTCTTAATATTGAGGTTATTACCCTTTGAGTACGGAACCCTAAAACGTGTCGATACCTATTGGATTTGCTGCGGAGGCTCTTGCTATAGAGACAATCATAAAATGTACTGTCGCCTGTCGCCGACAGACCCGGCTTCTGCGATTTTATTACTGTGGCAATAAGGTCCAACAGTAGTACACCGGGCTTGTTTCCGACGGTACATACACAAATAATAAACTGTATTCCATTGATGATTTTGTTTAAAAACGTGCGAATTCCCGCGTACTATTTCAATATTGAAGTAGTATCGAATACCATTAAATCTCGTGCAGGGAAAATAGGCGCAAACATCTAACATTTCCATATCAAAGAGGAAAAACCTCTAAAAATTCACATTCATACGAGGGAACTTGAATATTTAATTTATGCAATATGCATATTAATGTATAGATCTCACTGTTCCCTCGATTTCATTAAAACTATTGTAACCATTAGGACTAGCACACAAATCTAGGAATTGAAATTCGCAACTCATCTTTGGACCTCTCTTAAAATGGACCAGGAAACGAGCACATGGAGAGCTTTATGGTGAGCGATAACCGCCGTCCATGGACACTCGCAACACCAGAGGAGTTACACTCTGGAGTAACATCTCTGGTGTTGCGTACTTGCGTTCCGGGTCCTTAAAATCCACAACCCCTCTTGGGCCTCCGGTAACCTCACTCACTCAGGAAAACACAACGCTAGCGTTATTTTACGCCTCTCCCATGTTATGGTTTTCATTATTTTGTTATCGATGATAAAGTATAGGAAAAAAAACTGAATGCACGTTGCGATAAGTCGTGCCGCGTGCGAGTTCCTAGAATTTAACGATGCAACGTCGGATCACTGTTTTGTGTTTTGGCCCTTAACCACTGGTTATAAAAACAATTGCATGCTGAAATGAAAATTCACCCCCATTCTATTATCACAATATTCCACTAATATTGATGAACCTGCATTGAAATTCTCACGGGCGCTAGTTAAGTGTTTATTTTGCTACGCTTTGAATTGTTGATGTGGAATACCTGATGCGGGCAGCGGGACAGATTGTCAACAGACTGTAAACAATAATTTCGATGTTTCACGTCCCTCAGGGGTACTGCAATGCTCATTGATTTTATCTTCGTTGTTGTTTGTACACGCGTACACAATGATTTCGATGTGTTCACATCTATCAGGTGTTATGTAATGCCCATTGATTTCATTGTTGCAGGACATCGACTATGAAGGCTTCCGCTGGTTCCTGGACACATTCCTCGAGGTGTCCACGCCTGATGAGCTCAGCAGGTATTTTGTCTTCATCTGATTGCACTGATTACAATAAACGAAAATTAAAAAATACTTGGACGGCGATAATATAATGGCAGGCATCAGTATCAAAGGCTGGTCCTCCATCAAAGGAAAGCCCTAGCTTGTAGATGTAAGATCAGTTCCAGAACTTATTTTAATATCTTACGAAATTTAGTACCTTGGACAAAAAAAATGTCATAAGTACAAGTAGGTATTCATCTTTAGGGCAATGTTGAAAGTTACGTAAGTTCAAACTGTACTGTACTGTACTTTATTGTATTTTAATTAAACATGAAGCCGGTGTGAATCTTTTTATAATATGCACACGTCGCTACTGGCAAGCATGGCAAGTGATTACCGATTAGTGATCCAGATTTTGGTAAGATTTAACGAGTAAATTTTGTATATTTATCATGCCGACATCTTTTTAAATTATTATAGATGTTGCTCGCGAAATCGTGCGCGCAAAGGGAAATCTCGCGGAAACGGTACATTTTGAGGCGCCTTTTTAAACGACGCGCGATTTTAAAAAGTAGCCTATGTCCTTCCCCGTGGTCTGTGCTAATTTCATCCAAATCCATTCAGAAGTTTCGGAGCCTATTCAATGCAAACAAACATACAAACAATCAAATCTTTTCTCTTAAAGTATTAGTAAATAGAATATAGGTAGTGCAGAGTGCTAAGTGTGAGTTTTTCTTTTCGCATTCGATCGTGAGCGCGTTTGGCGTTTGCATCATATTATAACGATATTTTTCTATGTTTTTTTTACTGCATAAATTAATAATGCTCCGAAAAATCAATATTATTAAAGATATTGCGGATTGTTTGAAGCACTTTTGTGAGTCGCGTGAAAACGCCTCTTATAAAAGTAGTACAAGCAGGTGTCGTCACACGTTACTAATGTAGCTACGAAATGTATGGCCATATCTTAAAAATTTCTGATAAATACCATAGTAAATATTTTTGTATTTGATGTAAACTAATTATGTAGCATTTTCATATTAACGTAAAAAAATATTACAACTTTGGTGACTTCGAAATGCATATAATTACAAAACTACACATAAAATCCTAACTCTTTTTACTTTTATCAAGTTGTAATACCTAATGATTTATTAATTTATTTAAAAAAACAAAATTTTACATGTAAGATAATACCCAATTATAAGGTATTTTGATTTCGTGCCTAATGGAGTGATGGTTTCCAGACACCTGTTCCTGTCGTTCGTGCGCCGGGACAAGCGGCCGGCGCTGCGGGAGATGGCCGCCGCCAGCTCCACCGCCGCCTGCGCGCCCGTCACTGCACATGGGGACCACCAGGTAGTGCAGATTTAAATGGTTGCCCATTGGTCAATAGCACACCCACAAGTTCAGTGTTCCCTGGAACGACAGCTGTAACCACCGATAGCTTCTCTGTAAATTAGTGATAAATAGGACCCTACCTAAATACTAAACTTTAACCCACTTACTAATAAAATTATTTAAAAGAGCTCCGTGGCCTAGTGGGTAGACCGTTTGATTAGCACTCGAGAGAGTGCAGGTTCGATTTCCAAGTTTTTCAGGTCTCAAGTACATTATACGGACGCTCTAACGGTGAAGGAAAACATCGTTAGGAAACCCGCACGTGGTTGGCCCCAGACGTATTGACCAGTCATTCCTCTGGACTAGACTGAGTATGCTGTGAGAATTCCGTACTCGTATGTGCTTGGGCAACAATACGATATTTAAAAACCAACTGTCACAGGCACTACAGTATTTCAAGAGCGGTTTCTTCGCTCGGAGAATACTCTATAAATCATCCAATAACGGATGAAAAGGCCTAAGTTTTTTTAATAAAAATATTTACACAATGGATAAGCTACACAATTGTTCTTGTCTGTGAAGCGACTTTTCCAACGTATAAGACAAGGGCAAAACATTGTAGAGCTATTCCACTGTGAAAATATTTTTATTAGTAAGAGGGTAAGACGAAAAGAATTCTGAATACTAGATCTTTGGATCTAGTGCCAAAATAATATGCCGAGACAGAGCTGCTGAAAAGTATCTTATACACAGCTGTTGCCAGCCGTTGTAAGAAAAACACTAGTTTTTTATCGTTATTTTGACCGCAATCTTGCTTGCACTCATACATAAACACATAAAGTGCGATATTATACTTTAAGAATACTTATGTTCGTATATAAATATGTTTTACTATACCTAGTGTTTCCATAAATACTGAAACAAAGAAAAGAAAATTTTTCTATTGCAAATAACATTTATTACTTTTACAGTATGTTAGTTTAATACATAAATATAAAATAATTTAAAATATAAAAAGCTTGTTCGAAGTGGTCTCCATTAGCTGCAATACAGTCCTTTAAACGTTGAGGCCAGTTATCAATAGAAGCACGCACTCTTACCATGGGAAAATTCTTCACTGCCAATCGTACGGATTGTTTTAGGGACTCCAAATTATCATGGCGTTCAGACCAAGCCGTTCTCTCTAAAACTGACCATAAATCATAATCCAGCTGATTAAGATCGGGACTAGACGACGGCCAGTCTTCAGCTCTGATGAAGTCCGAAACGTTCGTTTCCAACCAAGACTGCGTAGACCGAGCTTTATGACCCGGCGCCGAGTCTTGATGGAAGGACCATTCTTGGTTATTGAACATGGTGTTGTGAAGGGGCTTCACTACCTTCTCAAGAATGGTATCTTGATACACACTTGTGCCGATGTTTTAATACCTTTTTCACAAAAGTATGGCTCAGTCACTCCTTCATAGCTAATAAATACCCCACCAAACCATCACTGAAGTCGGATAGTGCCGACGTTGCATTCTGTCGACTAATTGGGAAGCTTCCTTAGAGCTTTGAGCATAAATACGGTCATTTTGTTTGTTAAAATGTTACATAATTTAAAAAAAAATTTCATCCGTAAACAAAATTTTTCTGTGACCCTTTGCGTACCGCTTCAGTAGTTGTTTCGATTTTACCACCCTATTCTTTTTTAAATTATCAGTTAAGAAATGACCAGTACGTCTCTTATAGGCTGCAAGTCCTAAGTCATCTTTTAAAATACGCGACATGGTTCTAGGTGTTATCTTCATCTCCCGAGATAAAATATTTTGCTTTCGGACAGGATTTCTTCGAATTCTTTCCCTTACTGCTTTGACCACCTTTGTCGTACGAACACTAAATGGACGGCCAGATCTTTTTCTGTCACAAACAGAGGAGGTCTCATTGTACCTATTAATAGCCCGGTACACAAACATTTTACTAATACCAAGCGTATGGAGAGTTTTAAAAATTGCATTTGGCTCCATACCTACTTTGTGTAATGCAATCACAGCGATTCGGTTCTCTTTATCACCCCACTCCATTTTAATATCGTAAAATATTGTACAATGTATTGGCGCCAAAATGAAAAAACACAATGAACAATCATATAAAAATGACAGATTCCAAATTCAAATGTAATATTTTGTTTATTTTTAATTGTAACAGTATTTATGGTTAGACTAAGTATACATGGGGCGCTTTGCATGTAGGTATATTATCTAGCATATTCTGGATATAGTATTTTATTTTCTACATTTATCGAGATTGATTTGAAACCTTAATCCCATTCCATTATAGCTAGGCTGATTGCAAGATTGTATGATAGTAAAAAAACATATTTTATTGAAATTATATCGTTTTCAGGGAAAGCTAAGCCTCGCTTCAAAAATACATGGTTTGGCAGAGAGGCTGCAGCAACTGGGCAAGAGCTCCAGTGATTCAGTGGATGGCAGTGATAAGGGGTCCAGAAGTAGAACTGGTAAGTTGTATCCAATAGCCAGGGATTTACTCGCAGAAAAAAGACTGCATTCCTGTCTCTCTAGATTGAGCAATTATCCATACTACTAGGCCTGTGGTAATTAGTAATTGATGAGGACTGTCCTTGAAAATAAATTTACTGTAAACACTACCGCTTTCATTTGTGCGAAAACGGAGAAGCAGTTAAAGAAAATTAGTTTAATAATTTACTGAATTTACGATTTGTCACTCTTAATATAATATTAAGGAATCATTGGTAAAAGTCCGTTGTTTCTTCGTCGTGGTAAAAGTCGTAATTTCTCTGTCATTAACTATATTCATATCTTTTTATCTTACTATTTTAGGAAGCGTCCACCCGATGTTCGCGGTAACAACCCATCCATCCTACTCGTCGCACGAGCTATGCATCGGCCGCAACGAGACCAGCCCCAGCCACAGCCAGATGTCCCGTAACTCCAGCCGGAAGAGCAGCAACTCGCTCCGGCTTAATCAGCTGAATAAGATTGAAGGTCAGTAGAATAATCCAAATAATGTCCATCAACCATTCGCTTTCGTATGAAGTTTCCACCTGATGTTCGCGGTAAATACTCTTCCGTCAAGAGTGTCAAATTGACACTAATGACGGCCGTAAGTACTGGCGCTGGATTTGCAGGCTGGATGGTCAGGATGCCCCTTTATACGCGATCCTTGCTAGATTGAAATAAATGAAATGCATCGAACATTGACAATTTCAGCAACAAACTTCCTTCTGATAGGTATGTGCATAACACTGATGTGAATCATTAATGAAACTAGGAATTTTCTTCTGTTCAATCTGAAAGTCAAAGAAATTGGACACTATTATATTTTTCTTTCTTTCTTGATAATCACACTCGATTGTCTCATTTCAGACTTGAAGCATCTAATGCGCCGCTCATCTACATTAGAAGTGCACACTGCCAGGGTATCGCTTAAAGATATCGTCTGCTATCTCTCGCTACTAGAAGCCGGGAGACCAGAAGATAAGTTAGAATGTAAGTAGAGAGCAACGCCATTATCCTACTTGCACTAATATTAAAAAGAGAAAATATTTGTTTGTTTGTATGTTTCTTTGCATTGAGTAGGCTTCAAAACTACTGGACCGATTTTGAGGTAATTTGGCACAGATATAAAGTAGACCACGGGTAAGGACATTGGCTGCTTTTTATTGCGGGAAAATGTACGGTTACCGCGACATTTCCTTTTGCGCGGACGAAGTTGCGGGCAACATCTTGTGCTTAATGTAAGTATTTCTTGAAACAGGGACGTGTGTGTGTATTTGTTACCCTCAAATATATTTTACTTTAGAAACACTAATAATTGTTTACAAATTATGTTATCATACAGATTTAAGCTATGGATTGTCATGTATTTCGACTAAACTATCAGCTATGTACATAAAAGATTGACTATTGTGACTAAATGTTAATCCGAATCACGCTATCGAAGTTATTGTGGGCGCGTCGATTTACAACAATATTATTTTACCTCAATCAAAGAATTGAATATAGAATTCTACGTTGACACTCATAGTTATGTTCCGCCTATACGACACGGACGGTAACGGCGTGCTGGACACCAACGAGATGGACTGCATCATCAACCAGATGATGGCCGTCGCCGAGTACCTGGGCTGGGAGACTTCTGAGCTAAGGCCGGTAAGATTAAGAGCTTGTAAATCAGCAATATATTTTTTAAATTTCATAGTATTGATATATGATAATAATGTTTTTTTTTCGACGCGTAAAGTAATTAGTTACATAGTTAAATTATTGATAAATGTTTTCAGATCCTCCAGGACATGATGGTGGAGATCGACTACGATGCAGACGGCACAGTTTCCTTAGATGAATGGAAGAGAGGAGGGTAAGTAAGAGGATGGCTTTTAAACTTAGAGGATTGGTTGTGGGCCTTAATTTTTTGTTTAGCTTATGGGTAATGTTATAATATGGTAGGCCATAGTAAAAATTATTATAACTTCTTAATCTACGCATAAACTTTAATCTTATTCTGCTTCAGAAGCTACAACTTCTCTCTGATAATTTCAGCATGACAACCATCCCTCTCCTCGTGCTACTGGGGCTGGACACGAACGTGAAGGAGGACGGCGAGCACGCGTGGCGGCTGAAGCATTTCAACCGCCCTGCCTACTGCAACCTCTGCCTCAATATGCTGGTGGGGCTGGGGAAGAAGGGCCTGTGCTGCATATGTAAGTACTAGCACAACGTGAAGGAGGACGGCCAGCACGCGTGGCGGCTGAAGCACTTCAACCGCCCCGCCTACTGCAACCTCTGCCTCAACGTGCTGGCGGGGCTGGTGAAGAAGGGCCTGTGCCCTGTGCAGATGTAAGTACTAGCAGAACGTGAAGGAGAACGGCCAGCACGCGTGGCGGCTGAAGCACTTCAACCGCCCCGCCTACTGCAACCTCTGCCTCAACATGCTGGCGGGGCTGGGGAAGAAGGAGCTGTGCTGCATATGTAAGTACTAAGTACATTCGTTATTGAGAACGTTATTTACTTATAACGTTTTACATTGTCAATTACAGAAATATTGGGCACATAGTTTAGTGCTTATGTAAAGATGTTTAGACAAAAAAAAAATTATAATAGATAGAGAGTAATATTTTTATTAAATTCTAGTACAAAATGTACAAAATGTATTTATAATGCAATTTTGATGTAGACTGTTCTAATTATTATTTTATGCCTACGCCTATTATTTTTGCAACTATATACACATATTAACAGCATTGCTGTTATAATTCCAGTCTGCAAGTTCACCGTGCACGAGCGGTGTGTGCAGCGCGCGCCGGCGTCGTGTATCGCCACCTACTGCAAGTCGCGTAGAGCTCCCACCACGCTAGCCCACCACTGGGTTGAAGGTGAGCACACATGGTCACTAAATACCATGATCCGGTCCTGTTGAAAATTAAAATCCAAAGTAGGTACACACTTACAGTAGATCCTAGAAAATTATAAAATGACGGGTTTTTTTTTCAGGAAACTGTCACGGCAAATGCGCGCGATGTCGGAAAAAGATCAAGGGCTACAACGGCATCACCGGTCTGCACTGTCGCTGGTGTCATGTCACCGTGAGTTCCGTATATATGCTGTCGGAGGCAATAAGACACATTGTTACCCGTTGTGGGTAACATTTTGTTTGATAATGACTCTTAACTCAACCGTTTCTCCCGCAGCTGCACAACCGGTGCGTGGGCAGCGCAGGCGGCTGGTGCTCGCTGGGGCGGCACGCGCGCCACATACTGCCGCCCACCGCCATCCGCCCTCTCGTGCTCGACCGCCAGCGCTCGCTGCCACACCGCCCGCACCACGACCAGGTACCGCACCTCCCCCCACCGACATTCACATTCGGCTCGGTCAGTCTGTCCCACTAGCGCGCGCATAAATTGACGCCTGTGTGAATGAGTGTGTCAGCGCGTTAACTGAAACGAGATTCGACACACGAGAAATAGGACCAAGGCACAATTAATTCGGACTCCTTCGTCAAAAAATCATCCGATAAAAATCCCTTAAAGGATGAGTCGGATCGAAAATCAGAAATATTCCATTTGTCCTTTCTTAAGTATTTCTTTACAAGCACATCCTTCCTCCTTCTTGAAACGCGTCAACCCAAAAAATAATAAAGTTACAAATAGGAGCCTGGTACGTGTCACTTCTTCGACTAAAGCGTATTTATTGTTGAGTTAATGTTTAATCTTTTTTTCAGCAATCCATCCCGGTCTCCATATCTCTGCCGATCTCAATATCAGCAAACTCAGAGGAGAAAGAGAAGAAGGAAAAGAAAGAGCACCGCGCTCCCCCTATCTCGTTCCAGATCACCCCCCCGGAAGGGACCTGCCCGCTGCTGGTGTTCATCAACCCCAAATCTGGGGGACGTCAGGGGTCAAGAGTGCTTAGGAAACTCCAGTACATACTCAACCCGAGACAGGTCCATGACATCGCTAAAGGAGGTCCGATGCAAGGTTTGTGTTTTTGCGTAATGCAAATAATATAGTAGATAAAAATTGATATGTTATTTGCTGCTGGAAGAAGTGTACTCGTATAATACATTAGGTACGGCAGATTAGATCTTAGATGGCGTTTGAGTTTGGGAGATTATTAATAGTGTATCTATTGATTTCAGGTCTGCAAATGTTCAAAGACGTGAAGAACTACCGCGTGATTTGCTGCGGCGGAGACGGCACTGTTGGTTGGGTTTTAGAGACCATGGGTGAGTGAATAGCAGAAAATAGTTTAGCAAGCGAAACTGCACATACTGGGCAAGCAGCCCAAAGACCAAATTTATTGCAATAGCTTTGGTCTTTCTTTAAAACTGCCAGAAGAAGGTATCAGACACACAACGATTTAGAAGCAAGGACGCTAAAGTCACCGTTCCTCATGGTATTTTTTTATCTTTTCCAGATAAAATCAGCATGGAGACGCAGCCAGCTGTCGGCGTAATACCACTGGGCACCGGCAACGACCTGGCTCGCTGTCTACGGTGGGGCGGGGGGTAGGTAGCGCCATATACCGAATGTAATAGAAATGGAGTAAATAATTCTGGCCCCGTTAACCATGTCAATCTGGCCCCGTGCTAAGTAACCGAAGAACTTGTGTAACGGGCACGAGATAAAAGGAAGTATATTTAATAATTTTATACTATACATAAATTTAAGATTTTAATTATATTATACACATATTGAGTACACATGCATGACCCAGGAATGTATACTAACTTACGTAACTTGTATACTGGTTGGTTAGAGGGTTGGGAATCTTTTCGAATACACAGTTCTAAGTATATTGAATTAACCTCTCGACACTAACGATACTGTTTCAGATACGAGGGCGAGTCGATCCACAAGATCCTGGACAAGATAGCCCGAGCGAGTACGGTGATGATGGACCGGTGGCAGATACAGGTCGAGAATACTCAGGGAGAGGTGAGCTTACTGTTTCTTTCTCTTTTTCTCAATTTCCATACAACCTGTGGTGTAGTTGGACGCGAAACTAAGCATTAATCTTATAGTAAAATGAGACAACACGTTTCCAAACGTTTAGTTTTTTACAATGAGGTTTTTCAAGGACGTGTCATCTGACATATTGTGTTTGGACCTGACGCGTGGTAGGCGCCGTCTAGAGGAGGTATCGAAAACAGAAAACTCATTACCGATACTTACTTTATTTTGCCATTAAAGTCCCATTAACTAATAAAAAAAAAGTGTGCTGCACATATCGTTTCTATAATCTGAATAACGATTGATCATAATACAAATCTTTGGATTTCCAGTGTGAACAGGTGGTGATGCCGGAGTCGGCGCCGCACCCCACCAGCGTGCCCTACAACATTATCAACAACTACTTCTCCATCGGCGTCGTAAGTATACCCATGTGTACCTAAACAGACAGCAATCAAGGATTCAACTTAGTCCTTTCCCATCCGTTATTGGATGATTTACACAGTATCCTTCGAGCGATGTAACCACATCTTGAAATACTGTAATGCCTGGGACAGGCGGTTTTTTAAATGTCGTATGGTTGCCCAAGTATATACGGCATTCTCACAACACAGTCAGCCTAAGTCCAGAGGAATGACTGGTAAATAAGTCTGGGGCCAACTATGTGCGGGTTTCCTCACGATGTTTTCCTTCACCGTTAGAGCGTGCCAATAATGTACTTGAGATCAGAAAAAGTCTCATTGGTTCACGCCACAACCTGGAAATCGAACCTGCACTCTATCGAGTGCGATTCAAACGGTCTACCCACTAGGCCTTACTACAATTAGTATGGAAGTCATTGTCGCCAAACTCACACAAATACACCGATAATAATCATACATCGCACTACGCAAAAAAGAATTCGTTTGATTTGACGTTTAAATTTATGTAAAATCTAGCATGTTTTACCCGATATAAATTAAAAAAACTAACAATTGATATGGTTACAATATATGTTTGAAAAGTACTTACGACGTTTTGTATTCTAACGCCTAAGTAAATAAGTAAGTGAAATGAAATTTGACGAATCCTGAAACAAAATCATTACGCGTAAGAACGCTTAGTCGAGGTACACGAACCTCGCCTACTTCACACTTCTACTTGTTTTCTGTTCCGTGAATGAAACGCAGTACCGGATTAGCCATATAGGCGGAGGCAGCAAAGGCTACCAGCCCCACGCTTTGGGGGGCCCGCGCTCCAAGGTCTGTCCGGCCGCATCGACAGTGGGAGCGTAAAAAATAATTTTCATACATAGTAATAACAGCGCTGAAAATAGAACTTCTAATGCCTAATACAATAATTCTGAAAATCGAACACGTGACAGCAATTATAAAACTTGACGCTTGTAAGTTCGATTTTCAGCTCTATTGTATTCTCCAATACAGCTGAAAATCAATTGTTTTACACCATAGCAATAGAGCGGAAAATCAAACACACGAGCGTCGAGTTTCTAAATTTCTAAATTGCTGCCGCGATTTTCAGCTTTATTGCTTTACTCCCACCTGAAAAGCTAAAAGTCAATTTATTTATTAGAAAAGGAAATTATTTAATTAGCAGATTTGCTTGTCGATAAATTTTTAAATCTATCAAGTACCTAACACGTTCTGAATTCAAAAAAAAGTATGTTACTAACTTTTAAATGTTCCATATTAGTCCTGATTCCGCTTGTCTTCAAAAAAATTTAAGACCTTCAAACGAAGGAGACAAAAATTTCCTGTAAAATCTATTGTTGCCAGTTGTGTATAAACTATTTAATTATGTCGAAAAAAAAAAAGTTATTGCCTGATTAACTTTATTAAAATTTTGTTTCAACTTGTGACGTTGACGCAGAATTTGCTACGGGCGCTGGCTTAATCCGGCACTGATAAAACGATATTTGATAGATTATGGTTAATAGAATTACTTTGCGGAAATCCATAGCATACAATTTAATTAATATTATATCTAGCAATATCACGCGAAAAAATACCCACAACCTGCAAAAGCATGAGCATGCGTAAAGCACCTCCCTCCTCCAACACTGCTGATGCGTACACTCAGAGACAAGATCGTGCAAACACCACCACTACACGCACAAGCAACAATACACATAATTATATGATATTAATAGATTATGATCAACTGTCTGATATCCCTTGTTAAGGACGCAGCCATCTGCGTGAAGTTCCACACGGAGCGCGAGCGCAACCCGGACAAGTTCAGCTCGCGCATGAAAAACAAGCTGTGGTACTTCGAGTTCGCCACCTCCGAGCAGTTCGCCGCCAGCTGCAAGAACCTGCACGAGAACATCGACCTCGTGGTCAGTCTATGTTACAGTGATAGCATGGGCACCGGGAAAAAAAAAACAACGTTTCGGAACATCACGGAACCAAATTGTAATGTCATTAATGTAAAACCTTTGAGATTTAGCCAATCACGTCCCAGATTTTCTAGCTGCTATAAAAAATGGAGCGCCATCAGTGCAGGTTTTTATTTTCCTGGTCAGGCTGTAACTGATGTGAGGGATCAATAACCTATAGCAATTGGATAAGTAACTGGCAGCTCTACCATGATTGTGGAACTAAAGCGAAACATTTTCTTCCGCCATTGCATTTGGCACATTCCATGGACAAGCTTAGATTATGTCGAAGGGTCAATTATCCAGCGGAATATACATCTGCCATTTTCCTGCATATATTCAGGGTATATGCAGGCGATCTTTTTAATGTGCTATCCACATATCTCTCTCTTTTCTCCAATCATCTCACTCGACCCTCTCTCTGATAGTGTGACGGCAGCTCACTGGAGCTGGGCAAGGGCGGCGCGCTGCAGGGGGTAGCGCTCCTCAACATCCCGTACGCGCACGGCGGCTCCAACCTGTGGGGCGCCGGCGCCGCGCGGCCCCGCCGCGGACACTTCCCCGACAAGCAGCAAGGTGAGCAGTGACGTCACTGCGTGTTTTTTCATTTGCTGAGACTTGGATACAAATCCTTTGCTCTTAATTTTTATTTCTAATAAAAAAATTAATAACCTTTTTTTATCTATACAGACATTGGAGATAAATTAGTAGAAGTCATCGGCTTGGAGAACTGTCTGCACATGGGACAAGTTAGAACAGGTAGGAAATTTCACGGTAGCTTTAACTACTCTTACATTCTTATTACTTGACTGGAGCATAGAAGACAGTAAAGTGTCAAAAAAACGAAATGACGTTTCACGTTAAGAAGACAGTGAAATGAAGTGTTGCGAATGAAGTGTTCACATTAACCAATCAAAGTTTTGACACTCGTATGTACGCGTGATTTTTTTACCTTTACTGACTTCGTAACACGAATAGACTATAGATTAAATCGGCATTAAATACGTTGTTGACTCAAAATTTTGGCTGCCTGAATATTTCTGTACTTTATTAACTAGTGACGTCATAACAGGCCTGCGCGCGTCGGGGCGGCGGCTGGCGCAGTGCAGCTCCATCACCATCACCACGCGCCGCACCTTCCCCATGCAGATCGACGGCGAGCCCTGGATGCAGCCGCCTTGCAAGGTACAACATCATGAGCATCATGAAGTAGTGGTATTACACCCGGTGGTATTACATTTCGATCTTATAAGTATGGCAATAACGTTCAAATGTGTTATACCGGATCTGTTGGCGAAAGTTCACCAACGTGATCGTTGCTGTCGCTATCATCTTCGTAATCATAATCATCCTTAGGCTGTGACTAATTAGTCCGGAATCCGTAAGAGCGATGAAAATTCAGAGCATTGTAAATATAACTCTGCGCTGATACAATAGAGCTGAAAATCGAACACTCAAGTATGGAGTCAAATTTCAATGTCATATTTTACAGCTCGACACTCGACACTTTCATTTTCAACTCTATTGTATCAGCGCAGAGTTCTATTTGTATTTTCTCGGGACCGCCGGATTCCGCATCACATAGTCCCAGCCTTAATATGAACACTTTGATCGTTACACACATTCCATTCCCGTCATATTTATAGTCATAGTCATCATTTGAAAACATTAAGCAACGCACTAACAAGACCGTAACAAGATTGAGAAAACAGCCTACACTATGAGCTGAAAGCCTAAGTGAAGTTGCAGTCGGGTTTTTTTTATTTTTTATTTATTTTAGATTCTAGATTTTTTAGTATTATCCAACACACACTTGGCCGATTTAAAGCAAAAATATGACTATTTGAAGACATTGATTACAAATCTAATGATTTAATAAAAATGGTTGTAATTATACCTGATTAAATTTAAATACAAGACATATATTATGTATATTTTTGAAATCTCCTTTTAATTTCCCTTATATTGATACCCTACTCGATAGGTTTGGTTAAAAAAAGTTTTTTGAACTACTTACAATTTGCCGCCAAAATCCGCCATTTTGTATTTTTTCTTTGAACACTACTATCTTATTACACTTGTGTTTTTGAGACAAATCTAACGTACATACCTAAATTGTCGAAATCCATCCAGCCGTTTGGAAGATGCGTGGGAATAAAGGAATTTACAAACATACATACATACAAGATACGCGCTAAAATATTTTTATAAAAAAATTTACTTCCTCATATTCCAGATAACTATAACACACAAAAATCAAGTGCCGATGCTGATGGGTCCGGCACCTGAGAAGGGACGAGGTTTCTTCAAACTTTTCTCTCACTGTTAGCCTCTCTTTCATTCCAAATGTTTTTGTTGTGCTGAAATAGAGTTTTATTTATTTTTGTTAATTATTAAACTTTTATATTTCGTTACGAATATTTGTAAATATTGTTTAAAACCAATTTATTGTTATGTTTTGTTCAAATTTTAGATAGCATAAAAATAATATTTTACATTGAATTTATTAAATTGCACCTATTGATACTGTATGTATGTTACACTAAGATATCTTGTTGTTTTATCTTTAAGGTAATAACAATGATTAAATGCATTTAGAGATTCGTGTTGTTTGTTGGCTCTTGTTGGCTCTTGTTGGCTCTTGTTGGCTCTTGTTGGCTCTTGTTGGCTCTTGTTGGCTCTTGTTTTAGTACTTGTTGTAGATGTTCCAGGATAACTTCGTTGTGTGGTCTCTGTCACGAAAAAAATTACTGTTTTAGTATTATGGACACATTTCTTTGTTCTCATTCTAAGACAATTAATATGTTTTGTGTCTGATGGCATAATGTTTCAACTTCTTCATGTTACATTGTTTCTATTATTATCTTAAGACTTAGTCTCTAAGTGTATTATGAATAGTTTCAGATTAGATTTGTATTGAAGAAAGATCTTTTTAGATAATTTCAAACCGTGTATTCTTCTGCTAATTGTATTATATGTTCTAGTATCTAGAATAAGAAGTCATTCGTTTTGAATAGACTGCAACGAATCATTAACCCAGTGTACGTCTAGTCTTTTTTTCTGATTCTATTCTTTTCGAAATACATACTTACTTAATATAAATTAGATTAATAATAATATTTGTGAAACGTTATAATATGTAATGTTTATCTGAAATTATGTCATTAATCGTAAATTGTACATAAGATTGTCATGCGTTTTTAGTATGGAGCAAATATATTTGCTCCATGGTTTTTAGTGCAGAATTTCTACAATGAAGGCTACCAAGAGACTTTGCAAAAGTACCTAAATCAAAACATTGATAAATTTTATGTCTTTGTAAAGACTTGTGCTTGCTTTCATGGTGTTAATAAAATTGCAAGACTAAAACCGCCCACTAAATATTTGCCAAATATAAATTAGCTTTAAAGTTCATTTTATATGGATATTTGTAGAATTTTATTGTACGTACGCTTCCAATAATTCTCCATTCGTCACAAAATTAGACTAAAATACTAATTTCATACAAGTATTATGAAAATATTTTTGTTTAATGTTACATACTTAACAAAGTAATGCAGTTGAGCTAAGATAGCATAATGTAAATGTAAAGTTTTAACTCGAATTGTTTGTCTGCCACCAAAAATATGTTGGCTTCCAAAATGTTTAGTGTACAATCGTCTATCATATTCTGAGCATATCCCCAATTATCGTGTACAATAAAAACCTATAGGTATGCTCTTTACAAGCAGTGGTTCCACATAAAATAATTTACAAGTTAATACATCTGCATCAGCTTAAACTACATTAATGATATCAAATCATTAAATTGGCAAACTATGATTCTATTGAAAGATTTTCACTTACAAAATTTGGGTGAAGTCACAATATTATTGTAACGATTATGATTATTAATTCGAATAAAATGGAACTGGGAACAAGTAATAAAATCAAAAAACTATTTCAAAATATTCTCTATACCGAAAAAAAGTATTTATTAGCAAAAATATTTTGCTTGTATATTTTTGCATTCAAACCGTCCATAAAATCGAAAGTCCATTATATTAGGTCACTACATATGAAATTGGCTTTTTGTAAATGAGGAATATAAAGTCGATTTTTTTTAAACATGATATAATTATTTAATCAAAGTATATACCATTGCTGTCTATGAACTTTTGCCATATCATAGGTAGTTTACTGATTCCTTTACTAAAAAAACCATTCGGACAGGAATCAATAAAATCTTTGAAGGCGCTTTGGACTGCCCCATCGGAGTTGAATTTTTCCCTTGCAAGAAGTTATCCAAATTTCGAAAAAAATTGTAATCTGTTGGAGCAAGGTCCAGGGAGTACGGTGGATGTCTTAGACATTCCAATTGAAGCTCCTCTAATTTGGTAGCCGTCTGTTGTGCAGTGTGTGGTCTAGTGTTGTCCTGAAGCAGCAGAGGCTTAGAGCTAATGACCAACCTCGGTTGTTTAGCAGCTAGCTTTTCCATCATGATTTGCAGTTGCTGGCAAAAGACATCTGCCGTAATCGTCTGGCCAGATTTAAGAAAGCCGCAGTGAACGACACCGGCACTAGTCTACCAAACGCTCACAAGTAACTTTTTTTGAGACAATTTTCGCTTGCCTGCCCGCTTTGGCTGGTTCGCCAGGGTGCAGCCATTGCGATGAGCATTTCCGAATATCGTACAGCATCCACTTATTATCACAGGTAATGATTCGATGTAAAACCCTTTCATTATTGTGCCGGTTGAGTAATGTAACGCAGCAGTTGACGCGTGTTTGTCGGTTTGCTGCACTCAATTCATGAGGTACCCACCTTTCAAGCTTTTTCACCTTCCCAATTTGCTTTAAGTGGATTAAAACAGTTTTATCATTAACACCGCAGCCTGCAGCTAATTCGGACGTGGTTTGCTATAGATCCGCTTCCACAGTAGCCTTTAGTTATTCATTATCAACTTTGGTCTCCGGCCGTCCACGGGGCTTGTTCTGCAGGTCGAAATTTCCAGAACGAAAACGTTGGAACCAAAAACGCACTGTGTTTTCTTTTGCGACACTGTCACCATACACATCATTAATCCTTCGAGCCGTTCCTGCAGCACTGGTGCCACGGTGGAACTAGTACTCTAAAATAATACGATATTTCAAGTTTTCGATTTTATAAACAGAGTGACGCAAAGAAAATACCAAAAGAGGAAAAAACACCAACAACAACCAAAGAACAAAGAAGATATATTTGAGATCAAAGTGGCCAGTACGACAAAACACCAATTTCATATATATATATGTATAATTAAATAAAACAATGGAATTTATACACACTATACAGTACCTACGAAGCGAGCCTCAGGGAAAAAGCCCACCCCGCAGCGTACCGGGCTCAAATGTTTCCATGACGCTAGCCGCATTGCCGCGCTGAATGGCCAGGGAAACATGGTTTGCCAATTGCCAGGTACGCCCCAGAGCGGGGTCGTTGCCCCACAGTCCCGCAGCTTCGCTTCGTCGCACCAGGGACCTCCTGTTTCGACTGCGAAAGGCACGAACAGGTACTGCCGCTCTCGTTTCGCGTACTTAGAGCGATTAGAGATGCCTGGACGCGGACTCTGCAGCAGAGCCAGCTGTGCGTATGGTGCCGGAAGTGTGCGAGGCGGCGAAGGTGCTCACACACGCGGCGTCCCACAGGAGGCAGCGGCCTTTCCTCCACGGTACCAAGGTGAGACCATCTGGGGGTTTGCCGTCGTTTCGGCTCAAACCGGGGGGCTCAAGCGCACAGGGTACGTTTGCCGACACCAATGATCGACGAAGGATATCGTTTGGGCATGGTGACTGGTGAAACGGCCGGCAGCCTTAATGCAGCTGAGCTGCAATCTGTTATTATAGGTACCTACACAATATTTATCACTATCACTACATAGTATAAAACAAAGTCGCTTTTTCTGTATGTCCTTATGTATGTTTAGATCTTTAAAGCTACACAGGGGATTATTATGCGGGTTTTTTCAATAGATACAGTGATTCAAGAGGAAGGTTTATATGTATATAACATGCATAATATAGTAGAGAAATACTGATAATTTTAGAGGTTTCTAATGTCGTAAATAAACACATTTTTTGCGTTTACATTTCAAACGCTGGCTGAACCCTATCAAAATAATGTACTATAGTATTGTACATCTTACAAAGGTCTACAAAACAGTCCACGATGGTATATGTCTATCTCTTAGGGATAACCCACAATAACCATTTTTTATCCTTTATTTTTTACGAGAAATAATGGCTTATTTACGAAGCGATTTTAAGCAATACAGCATTAATTCCTTATCCAATTAAGTACCTCAGATACATTGTGCATTTAATATAGATCAATATGGCTCTTTACAGCATGTAATTTAAATGAATATTGTCGAATGTCGATTTAAAATGCAAGGACATAAGCGGTTGCGGCACGATTGAAAAATGTAGAAACCAATGCCACCAAGTAAATTTATTAATTATCGTTCAAATAACTAGTGTTGTGGACATCACTAGTAAGCAATTCAAATCAACTACGTACAGTCAAAAAGAATAATGTAGTTAATAATTTTTCATTATTAGATTATAACGTTTTCTCTACTAAATGCACACCGCTCAGGTTTTCCTCACAAGGAAGGAACATAGGTATCTACTGCTTGTGTAAATTAAATTATATTAAATATTATTTATTTATTATTAATTAGGTATTATTATAATTATTTGTTTGCACTCGTTTAAAACTTAAAACCATTCATTTATGTTAGGGCCTGTTGCACAATCTTCTGATAAGTCATAAGTGTCAGATAGCTCTTACTTGCATGATTTGTCTCTGTCGCGGCTTGCTATAATGTAATAAAGTTACAAATTACAAAACTTCCGAATAAGCTATCCAACACTTATTGTTTTGTAGATAGTGAGCCAAGCCCCTAAGTGTGGCTAAAATAACTGCCACATAAAGTAAGAATGGAGAATGTTCACTAATTTTAAATGTAAGCCTTCTGTATTCTCCGTGGAAAATAAAAAAATACTAGTGAAATAATTGTTTTGATACGTCAATTAGTTTCATAGATATTTATCTTTCAAGTGACCCAGACGCTACCTTGCGACTAAGCGGGGCGTAGCACGGCGCGAGCTGTGTGGGGTATAGCGTGACGTCACGCTACTGTTAGCGGGATCCGACAATTTGCGGAGCTTTGAACGCGTGTAAAATTATATCTAGTTAATATTTTTGAATAAAACAAAAACTAGTGATTCTGTTACATAATAGGTTTATTGTAACAAAGTTTCAAGTGATTTTACATACCTAGTAACATTCTCCATTGCATTTGGAGTAAAATATAGATAAAATATAGCGCCCAGAAGAAAATAGGCTGTCGTCCTGTCGACGGCATCGCTACGCTACATATTGTGTCTAAAGAATTAAGATTTAATATATAATTATATTGTTGTTATTAGTAAAAGCCAACTTTTATACTCCCCAGACCCCAAGTCACTCAGAGACCTATTGAAACTAACATTTAAAACAGGTATTAGGAAAAAAAATACGCGAGGGATTGGGGAAAATTTAATAAAGTTGTCTGAATCTTGGTTACACTCATTCGATTTACAGAACGGTATGAAAAACAAATCCCTTTAAAAAGTCCCAAGTTGCCAAGTACGATTTCATATAAAACACATTTTATCTTACGTAATTATAATTATCCAAGTAGTTACATATTTTATGGAGAGCTTACTGTAACTAATATCGAATGAGTGTAATTGACCCTTATTATGTTAGTGAAATTAGTGTCGCGGTGAAACTAATTAAAATCTGCCAGCTTTAATAGTGATAAGTGATATTTGTTAGTATTAATATTATATTATTTAACAATATAAAAATATATTATTGTAATGAATATATTGTGCATTTGAAAACTTTAGTTTTATTTTATAGACTCTAAAGTCTAAAACTCCACACCAAAGAAACACCATCTCGCGTGCGCGTATCTTTTCGACAATTCTGCCTACAGAATCGTGTAACTGAACCTTAAGAGGGGTAGACTCTTCAACCATGCACGACCTCGAAAATTTTGTTAGTCGCGACCCGGTACCGGGCCATCAAAATAAAATACGGGGTCGCAACATTCCCTGTTTCCCTGCCTTGTTTTGATAACAATCCCTACTATCAATCGACGCAATGAAACGTGTATCTTCTTGTTTAGTGAATAAAGTTAAATTTCGAATAGCCATCTTAAAAATGCATCGCCGCGTCGCGTCTCGTCGCGGTGTGACTGGCTCTTAGGTTACAGGATACAGACTACAGGTATATGTAAACATTTAGCAATTGTAAGCAAATTATATCGCAACGTAAACGTAAACGATCAGTGCAAGATCCTGTTGGCTCCAGGAAGAGGTTACACGCCCTCGTAATTGGATCCTCGGTAAATGAATAATTATATCGACATTAAAACACGGACGCTAAAAAAATCGTACATCGACCTTTAGGGCTCCTTCACACTAGGTTGATTGCAGCACTGCGGCTGACCCCTTAATAAAAAATATTTACACAAAGGATAAGCTATTCAATGTTTCAGTCTAACGGCCGTACTCAGAGACATTTAATTCTTACTAAAAGAGCTACTTAGTAAAGGTATTGACATAAAGTCCATATATTTTCTGTCAAAATCTCTACTAAGTGACTCCTTAATGAGCGTTAAATGTCTGAGTGCGGCCGTATGTCTGTTACGTTGGAAAAGTCACTTGATAGCAGTGGCGTGGGGTTCCTATAACACCATTCCTTTCTGCTTCACTTATTACTTACCTTTAGAAGACCCTCATACAAATACTTACCTATTATACAGGCTAGGGCGTTGTTTCCCAACTTCCGGGTCGCGACCCGGTGCCGGGCCATCAAAATAAAATACCGGGTTGCAACATTCCCGCCTTGTTTTGAAAATAATACCTACTATCAATCGACGCATCTTAAATATTCGTAAGCGGTAAGGCGATACCAAAATATGTAGTATTAACAAAACACTTACTATTAATCAATTTGTAAGATTTGTTTTGCTATAATGTTAAAAGGTATTATGTGGGCCACGAAGTGTTCAAATTACCGGGCCATGGCGGAACGATGTTTGGGAAACACTGGGCTAGGCTTCCCTATGAAGGAGAACCAGCCTTCGTCACCGCTTGACAGACAAAGACAGCAACGTTGAATAGCATATCCGCCGTGTAAATTATCTTATTAGTGGTGGTTAATGCTTAGGCAGCCTCAGTGCACGCCGCATGACAATGGTAATAAGTTTGACATTATTTTGGCTGTCAATGCTACTATTCAAGCGAATAGCATTTTAGGGTTCCGTTCCCAAAAGGTAAGAACGGGAAACTACTACTGAGACCTCACTGTCTGTCGTCTGTCCGTCCGTCTGTTTGTCACCAGGCTGTATGTCAGAAAGCTAGGTAGGTAGTTGAAATTTTCACAGAAGTTGTATTTCTGTTGCTGCCATAACAACAAACACGATAAACAGAATAAAATAAATATTTTAGGGATTTATCCAGAATACAGCGGGCCCGGGAAAATTCAGAGAACTAATAATAGAACTCTGCGCTAAAACAATAGAGTTGCAAGTCGAAGTGTCGAGTATCGAGCTGTCATATGCCGGGGTTTTTTTAGGACAGTGTCCAAACTTTCAGGAGTGAAATACTTGAATATGAGCTACTTTTATTATGGGGTCAACTTTCCTACTTGAAAAAATAAGCATATTCACTCCTGAAAGTTTGGCCACTGACTGTAAAAACACATCGACATTTGACTCGACACTTGATTCGATTTTCAGTTCTATTTTACTAGCCGCAGAGTTCTAATTTTCCTGCTCCCATTTTTTCCCGGCCTTCCGGATCCCGGATCATATTGTCCCAGCCTTAGCACCGTGTGAGTCCGACTCACACTTGTCCGGGGTTTTTTATAAGAGTTAGCAAACGCGGAGAAATCTGTTATCACACTAGCAATTAATCAATCAATTGTTAGCAAAGAACTAGTCTTTTGGAACTAAGTAACTAAATTACAAAATAAACTGGCCAACAAATAATCACACAATAATTATTGTGTTATTTGCGAATTTGCTTGAGAAAGCAAAAAATGGTAAGGCATTTAGGTACTTTTTCGTTTACAGTATTTTGCTTTACATAATATGCAAATTATGATACAAAAAATGTTTAGTAGGCGCAATGTTGTCCTCTACACAGTGTACGCTCACTATAATCATTTGTACATACTTTTTAACCGACTTTAAAAAATGACGACCACCTTTGTGGCTCAGTGGTTAGTGCGTTGGCGCTAAAGCTGGAGGTTGCAGGTTCGAATCCCGGCAGGGAACAAAAAAGTTTTCCGTGTTCCTGGGTCATGGATGTGTATTATATATGTGTATATTAAAATAAAAATCTTAAATATGTGTATAGTATAAAAGTATTAAATTAGAAATTAGAACTTAACACGGGACCAGATTGACGTGGTGTGAAAGCGTCGATAGGTATTAAAAAAGAGGTGGTTATATGTTCGGCTAATATTAACCCCCTTACTAATAAAAATGTTTACAAAATGGATAAGCTATACAAAGTTTTGCTGTATAGCTTATCCACTGTATAAATATTTTTATTAGTAAGGGTGCTAATATATTTTTTACTCGTTTATTTGTATTTGTCGTGCTAGATAAGTAGGAGGATATCTCTGATTGAGCCGGTACCACAGCCTCACAGAGAACCGACATTAAAATATTATTCATGTGTATTGTACTTTTGACGGAAACCGCTTACCTTCAGACGATCCTTCCGCTCGTTTAACGTTCTCATTCAATAAAAAAAAAAAATCTTTACGATTTAATCACAATTGTTCATGTCCTTTAGATTACTTTGTGCCAAGCTCCGCCAAGCTCCGCCAAGCTCCGCCAAGCTCCGCCAAGCGTCTCCCTCAAGGCGTTTTTCAGGAAGGTTAAGACTTTCTTTTGATTAATTGTAATAAACGACTCATCCATACATCATCGAGTAGCGATAAAATCCTGCATTGTAATACAAAACGGCCTGATAGAGAAATAATGAATTAATGATGTTATGGAGAGACCACCGAACAAAATAATTGCACTTTTTGCAAGCCGCTCTTTTGTATTTTAACCTTAATGCGAAAACCGCTCTTAACGTCGTATTCATAAAAACGTTATTGAGTGATACAAATTTCATTGATAAAGCCTCCTTTTTTGGATAGACATTGACGTCTGAGCATAGATTAATTAAGGAATTTTGATTTAGCGCGGTTCTTTTTGTTATGCACATCTGGTTTTTTAAATTATACTTATTATTATTAATTAATATTATAAATGTGAATATTTCTGTCTGTCTGCTCTTGTATTACCCAGTGGCGTAATTACCCTAGGGCCAATGGGGACATGGGCCATGGCTCGCACTCTGAATCCCGGTATTTATATGGCGCCCCGTCGCACAAGTCCGCCCAGTGGATTTTTTGTCGTCATTAATATTGCCAAGTTTTCATATATTTTAATTAACACTTAAATTAAAAACCATTAACGAACGCTTCGACACTAGTAGGTATGTACCAACATTTTTGCAGCTTTTTTTCAAGTGTAGCCAAGCCACGATAAAAAGTAGCATAATATGTGTTAATCCAGAGCCTAAACTACTGCCGTACCGAATTGTATTACCGTAAATATTTTTATTAGTAAGAGGGTTAGTCTATATAGAGGACATCGACGGCGTAGCGCTTCCTTTTCAACAGTCGTCAGCGGAGAGATAGGTCTCCTTGACATTACGAAAGCGATGCGATCCCATATCACGTGCATGTAGAGTACCGGACCTGCCCGGACGGTGTATGCTGTAGTAACCATTCTTTTTTATACAAAATGTCCAAAAAGCAGGTTGAACCCCGTTGTGAAGATAGTGGCCAGGTTTTTGGTATGAAATCACCAAAAAGCTGGTTGGACCGCGGTGTGAAGATGGTGGCCAGTGAGGTGACTCCTCTGGACATAGATAACATAGATGATATATCGCGATGCGATAATGAATTTGCTTCGTATGCTTAGTATGAATTTGTATGGAGCATTAAACAATCCCCGCGACCCGCGTCGCGCTACCGGTGAGACTGGCCAGAGAACCTGATTGGCTGGTTTGCTGGCCGCGGTCGCGGATCGCCGTCTCGCGTCGCGGTCCTTAAAGATCACACCACCACCACACTCACATCCTGAGATGGCCCACCGCCTTTCTATTTGAGATTTTATTTATCCATCAACGTTTTAAGTACCTATAAATATAATTTATAAAAAAAATGTGTTCAAAGCTAGACCTAACTTATCACTTGTATCAGTTCAGTTCGTGAATTAAATATCAAGGTGACATTTCTCCTTTTTCTTCTTCTTTTACGTCTTTTAAGTGAGCGTAAATTTTTCAACGTCTCGGTTCCGTCCCACATAAGCGCCATTTCAAGGCGCACAAGGCGGGTGCGCTCGTTTATATAATTCCTTAGCGAATAAATCTCTCGATAATTGCGTTATGAATACCGACACTACCGAGGAAAACCGGGCAATATCGCTAGGTAATGGGGCAGTTAGCATACATCAGGAACAATGTACCAATATATGTACCACTTAACTGTGACTTAATTAATCTATGACAGTTATTATTACTTATCGACGCCATTACCATTATGAATATCTATCGCTTGATTTTAATAAAGTTGTAATGTTTAGATATTAGCATAAATCGTATGTTTGTCTTTACTCTATAGGTACCTACTAATATAAGGTATAATGAGGAAAAGTTTGTTTGTTTTGCATTGAATATGCTCCGAAACTACTAGACCGATTTTGATGAAAATTGGAAGAGATATAGAGTAGACCACAGGGACATAGGCTACTTTTTTGCGGAAAAGTGTATGGTTTCCGCAAGATTAACATTTGCGCGCATGAACTCGCGGGCTACGTCTAGTAATCTCAATTCTCTACTATTACTATAAAGAAGAAAGATTTGTTTCATTGTATGTTCGTTTGCATTGTTTAGACTTTAGGCTATGAAACTACTGGACCGAATTTAAAGACATTTGGCAAATAATCAGAGTTAGACGGGAACATAATGTTACATATTACATCTACTTATTAATAAATAGGAACACCTGCATAAGAAATCAATATAAACAATTAATTGAACTCATATCGACGGACTTCTGTATTTAGAGAAATCTACTAAATTTAATGACGCCATAATAGCGACCTAAATGATTTTTAACATCGAACTTTTTTGCTTCATTTGTTCTTTTGTTTTGTTTACTTTTATATAGACATCCGTCATCATAAAATTGCACAGCTCACATTCTTAAATGTTCAATACCTACGTGACATCGCATATTTTCAATTTAATATAGTGTAACCTAGTATATTTTTAGGATTCCGTATCCAGAAGGCAAAAACGGGACCCTATTACTGAGAATTCGCTGTCCGTCCGTCTGTCTGTCTGTCACCAGGCTGTATGACGACGTTAGCCGTGATAGCTAGACAGTTAAAATTTTCTGCTGCCGCTATGGCAACAAAAACTAAAAACAGAATAAAATAAATATTTAGGTGGTGGGCCCTCAATTTCCATGCAACCGTTGCCATTTTTTGCTCGATATTAGGTATTCGGCAATAGGTAGGGCACATGAAATAATCACAAAATATTGAGTTGTAGGTATATTCGCTTTAAAAATAAACAGTAAAAATAAGATACATAATTTAGGGAGGCTCTCGCCGCCCATACCAAACACTTGATGTTTGATAATCATTAAAAATATAATCAGGCGCTACAGTGGAACAAACATACATACGTACATACTACACACATACATAGACTGCCAAAATCATTACCCTTCCTTCTGGCTTCGCCGTAGTAGGGTAAAAAATGGAATTTAACGCGGGCGGAGAAAAAGCAGTAAAAGATGCTAACAACGTTGCCGGATACAGACAGCTATGTAAATAATAAGTGCCTATAATAATTAATTGATTTGGTTTATTAGGAATCTATTTATCTATATCATCTACATGTATGTATGTATGTAAATGCAGTAATTAAGGTCGCTAATGAAGGCGGCCCGCCCCCCGCCGGCATGCGGAAGGAGCCTACATGCGCGTCTAGGGCAAAATATGATGTACTTAATGTGGATGCGGTATTTTATTGGGGGAATATATGAGCACATTGAGCATTATTACAGATTACTTGAGGTAATAGTTACTTCGTAAATAGGGCTCTTGAATTAAGAAAGATCGGTTGTATTTTAAGAAACGTACTTTATTACTATTAGAGGCTGTTTCACTGGTTCTGCTGTATAGAATTTATCAAAATCTTAGTCAGAAAAAATAAATTTGGCACTGTTTACTTAAAAAAAAAACATTTGCTAGCTCAAATACTTTCGACAATACAAACATCTTCAATCGTGGATGTCGACGATTCGACGTCGAATCGATGTTTGGTTTGTCAATTGATTTGAGGCTGGTTACGCGGGTGCATTAGCTGCTTAAATCTAACCTAAAATACTGGGTTTAGATCCAATCTAATCTCAATGTAAATGTTATTAACATTTTACACATTTTTTTTCAGATAAACTGTGTTTTCTTGTTTTGTGTTTATTGTAATTTATAAAATTAAAATGTAAAATTAAAATGTTATATATTTACAGTGCAATAAAAAATATATTGCCATTTCAACTTGATCGAATTTAATCTTTTTATTTACGTTTAAATCAAACTAGATTTGAACAGTGTATATTTGAGATTCTCACTACAAATACCTCATCCATACTCACTTTCTTAGCGCGGTAACGATGTTTTTTATTGAAGAACCACAGTTTCAAGCCTCTTATCTAAATGTCACTTGAACGAGAGCAGTTTTTAACCGACTGCGACAAAGTGGCTATAAATAAACTAAAATCAATTTTATGATTACAATATTATATGTTTGTTTTGGTTGTAACTTGTACGTGAATTGTTATTTCGAACTGGTTTATAAAGATTCAAGATGATTGGTATTTTCTTACAACATTATTTAAGTACGGTATTGACTCTTTTATATCTTGTACAGTCAAACGGAATCCTATAGTTGCATTTTTACCCGACTACGGCGAAGTAAAAATGTATGTATGTTAGTTACACCGTAGCGCCTAAACCACTGATCCGATTTTAATGAATGAGGAGTCAACTGTCAAAAGATTCGTAATAATATCCCGGGTAACATAGGCTATATAACTTACGTCGTCAGGTTATTATTTTTATTAAAAAAAAATGTTATTTAGTTTTACATTACTTTAATTTCCTTAATTATAGTCAAGCGTATTATTCAAAACTAGATATGAGTTTTGCCGGGGAGTTCAATGGGTGACGTTGTGGAATTTGTAATATTTCATAAATTTGTGTTATCTCGGTTCTTAATGTGTAATATTGGTAGAATATTAACCATTAAATATTCGTTAACGTGCACAAGTGTGGACTGATATGACTCATGGACTGCACTGACTATTTATTTGGACTTTGACTAGACTTTAGACTTGACGATTTAGGAATACGGTGTTGAAAATTTAAACGAAAGTTCTATTTCCCGCCATTTTAACTTGACACTGGCAAATGGTTTTTTTTTTCTTGTTCCCCCAACCATTAGCCGGGACAATTGTTTTTCTTTGTTTTTAATTACAACTTGTATAATTTATTTTCTAATTACAGTTTTTGTTTCTACTGCTATACTTATTTTCTATTCATCCTGTTTCAACTTTTACATTCGTCTATATTGTTTTACATTTACAACCCTACCTTAATTTTATCTTACAGTTACATTCTCCTTCTACTTTACATTTTCGTCCCGTTGTAGTTGCTCTTTTTGCTTACATATTCTATTACTTCTAACTTTTACATTTTATACTTTTACATTTTGTTCTTTTACATTTTTCTTGCTTGCTTTATCAGCTTTATTTTGTATCTTTACATTGCATCATATTCTCTTTCTTCATGTCTTTACATTCTTATTTACATATTTACTGTTACAATTTACAATTACAATTTAAGTCTAATATCTTATTTTCGTCTACTTATATTTACTTTAATTTAACATTCTTTACTTTATACCTTATATTTTTACTTTTACTTTTTCAATTGCCTAAATTTATTTAACGTGTATTTCTTATTTCTAGTCCATGTCGAGGTGTCCGCCCCGGCAATTAGTGTGCTCAAAATTTATAGACTAATAAATCTCTAGCAACTTGTCACTATAAGACTGGCAAATGGTTATAAGCCGATGCCATATATGAATAAAATATAAAAAATAAAAATTAGATATGTTTCTGTGCTAAGATGCAGATAACAGAAGACACAAGATATTATTGTCGTCGGTTTTTTTTTTTTTAACTTTAGTAAATGTATTCTAAGGTGCTTGAAATTTCGATAGGCTTTTCAAATTCATTACACTTCACGTAGCTTTAGAATTTTAAAGTTTTTGAATTTAGGGCGTCGTCACACTATAAGTATCGCATCGATAAGGTGTCGTTTTACGCTGGGACTTTATGATCCGGAATCCGTAAGGCCGGGGAAAATTCAGAGCATTGAAAATAGAACTCTGGGATAATAGAATAGAGTTGAAACCCGAACATACGAGTGTCGAGTCAAATGTCAATGTCATATATGACAGCTCGACACTTGACACTTCCATTTTCAACTCAATTGTATTAGGCCAGAGTTCTTGAATTTTCTACGGCGTCATGTCACACGGGGCGCCGGGCACAGGGCGCCGGATACAGGGTGCCAGACCAGGGCACACATTTTCGGACCAGCCCTAAGCCGGTTTAAGTTTCCCGGGCTATGATAATGTCTATTGTATAATTCATGACGATTTGAATATCATTTGTCACGCGATACGACAGAACTGCATAGCTGGCACGAACAGTTTAATTATACTGACTTATTGTTGTCAATGTGTACGGCCTACTAAGCACGTTATCATTCTAAAATCTAAAGACATGCGTTGCTACCTCTGATCGAATGAAAAAGTGAAGACAGAGCTTCGTAAAACTAACTTAACTATAAATAAAAAACATATATATATATATATATATATATACAATAATAAAATTATATATGTATATATATATATAAAGATGTAGTTTGCGTATAACTACGCACAATATACATAAAGTAAGGCGTAGTTTCGTTACATGTGTGAGCGTGACACTGTGTGGACTGTGGTTCGCAAAACTCTGTCTTCACTTTTTATTTGGTCTAAGGTTGCTACACCAAACATTCTACTACTTATACACTCTAAAATTCTAGACTCTAGAGAGAGATAGAGGCCGTCCCAAAGCCCCCGGATACCCTCAGAAGGATACCAAATAGATGTGGGCGCAAAATCCTACTACTATTATAAATGTGAAAGTTTTTGAGGATGGATGTATGGATGGATGTTTGTTACTCTTTCACGCAAAAACTACCGAACGGATTTTAATGGAATTTGGTATGGTAGTAGTTTAAGCTATGGAGCAGTATAATATGCAACTTTTTATCCCGAAAAAGTACAGTATTCCCATGGGATACTGTATTTATGTATGTTTTATGTACGCGGAGCCGCTAGTTAAGCTAATAAGAGATAGTACTCAAAATGTTTGATGTTTACCTTAAGTATATTCTCAACAATTTAACACACCAAAACAAGAAACGTTTCAGAAACGTGTGAGAAAAGGTAGCGTCGTATCAACTTTTTATATTGACAGCGTTTGCGCTTGGGCTGCGGTGCGGCTGCGGTGCGGCTGCGGTGCGGCTGTGTTCCAACTATCTGTCAAAACGTAAGCGTGATACCGAATCATTCAAAAAGTCGAGTAACGTTCACGGTTCGTTTGCGGTTCAACTGAAAAAACTTTTGGCGATCGCCCTGCAGCAGTTTGTTTTGTCTATTTTATTTAAGATACCTGATTTCACTAAAACTCTCCCGCAGTTAACTATTAGAGTGTATGGGTAAAGTTAATAAAATACAATAAAACCATCTCTTGCTCTATCTCTTTGACGACGTCCCCTTCTGTCTTGGTGAATGGATAGGATAGCATTTTAGAAAGTGTATGAACATCTACAGTAATTCGGTAGCGGTGGCTGGTTTCGTGGGAACGAGTCCTGCTACTTATGAGTTGTTTCATAATGTTCAAGTGTATGAGCAGTACACAAGAGCACTCTCGTCCTTAGCTCTCGAAGCCCAGTGGGACGGATGAGTGACACGACTGACGAGAGATCAGGGACTTCTCAGGCAGTAGAGAAATGTCAGCAATCAGAGGGTCAATTCTGCTAAATAAAACATGCAAAAATACAATTACAATCAAGTCCCGACACGCTAAAACTGCCATACTGTTATTCTCGTAAACGTTAAAGCAGCGTCTACCGCCTCCTGATTGGTCCAAACATCACAAAATCAGTTTACGATAACAAGTCGCTTCACTTATAATACAATCAAAGTAAATTGAAAGTCTACTTTAAATACGAGAATTGATGTTTTGGTCAGCCTGCATTGTCCTAACCAAACGTGAAAACAACATTTTGAGTTACTCCAACACGGGATCGAACCCACTACCTCTGGAGTGATACCTGAAGTGCTCAACTACTAAGACATCAGTTCAGGAAGCTTTCCTCTCATTGATAAATTGCAGTCGCCTTCATACGTTTGGTCACAAGTACAGCATTTGCATTAGCTAATTGATAATTAACTAGCAATCTCTCAAACACCGTTAAATTGCAAATTTTAAACCGTATAAGGCATTTGTTTGATTAATGTATTTTATTTCGATCTATATAATATCATTTGTAAAGCACCGTTTATGGTATATTTATGTTAATCGATTCGTTTGTAGATATTAATGAAAGGATTTAGATTTTGTTTTATATTATTTGTTATTAGGTTATATTACTAACACGGAAGCTCAGAAGGATACGAACAAAGAATCAGCTTATTAATTCAATTATTTGTAATTAAGAAAAAAATATAAAAATGTGCGTCTCCAATCTCCATAGTTACTCGGGGGGTCTAAAAAGACCACTTCAGGTGTTTTATATTATGTATCTTTTTTATTTCGACTCATATTAAGTGCACCATTTTACGCATATCTATTGAAAACTGTCAAAATTTATGTTTTCTAATACTTATGATAAAATCAGATGAATCATTAGCCATTTAACCATTTCACGATTTTCGTATGGAAAAAATTTATGAAACACCTAGTGGCCTTTTTAGTAAGGTCACGTTTAATAAGTTTGGTAAGTTGTGATTTTCATCCAGATTCATTCACCAGAGCTACACAAGAGTATTTTCAGAACTAACAGAGTTAGTTTTCCCAGCCAAAGTAAGCGTCCATTCGTCCCCCATAAGGGGGGACATGTATAAACATTTTAGTCGAATTTTTAAAGATTTCTTAAAAAGAAAAGCGTAGTTGTACATACAAGTATAACTCGTCCATATCTTCGTGGCAACAATATTTTGGGACGATGAGGTCAAGCACCCGGGGTCCCTGCTATCCATAATAAGAATAATGGGACATGAAATTGAATTTATTTACCGAATTTATCTCTGAATTTATTTTTATTTTTTAATTCTGGCAATATATTTCGCTAAATGTTTTGTTTACTTGTGGTCCGTTATTTTGATCTACTTTCTCATCATAGTGATGAATTATCATTTTCCTTATTTAGATCGATGTTTGTATTCGATATTCAAGAACCGTTATAATTCGTCCATCTGCTTGTGCTAAATATGTCCTCGAAGCCTACTAATATTAATGCAAAAGTTTGTTAGGATTGGAGTGATTCAAATTAGGTTCAGTTTGAAACTCAAGCCACTAAGCAGATTTTAATTTTTGGCTCACAAATAGTCCATAGTCTGGATCAAACATAAGTTTATGACTTTTACCCACTGTTAAAATATGTCGGCGGTTTTCGTAGGATATACAGTATACACTATATTTGAAGTCAAGAAAGCCATGATAAGGATTTTTCCAAGCCAATACGGTAGATATAATTATCCTATAAAAACTGAAAAGTCAGTCAAGTGCCAGTTTCAGTTGACACCTGCGTGTCTTCTGGTAATGACCGTCGGGGAAGCGTCTGTTAATATGTCAGGTGCTACCTGTTCACATGAATGTTATACTTTAAACGAGACGATCTTATATATATATATATATATATATATATATATAATCGGTATCTCGACAATGGCTACAAGTATTACTTAGAAACTGCGCATTTTAAAGCAATATATGTTTTCTTATTTCGTTTTGCAACAATAATAGATCAATAAATTCGACTCTCTTACGTCAGTCATGTTGACAGCTTGCATGCGTACCGCGTACCTAACTACCTACGTGTAATTTTTGCATTGTTTGGAAATTCGAAATTTCCAATTCGAATCCCGGTAAGATAAATAGTTTTGTGATTCTTATTATTTTCTTCACATCTTTAATTTATAAAATTAATCCCATCACACTTGGACACAAAATATGGCAATGAATTATTGTACTGTGTGACAATCTAAAGCAATTCGATATCACACTTGACCGACATACCAAGTTACCACACTCACTGGCACACCGCGCCAACACCGCGCCACCACAGCGCCACCACCGCGCCACCACCGCGCCACCACCGCGCCACCACCGCGCCACCACCGCGCCCGCCGCCTGCGCCTTGACCGTCGCGTGCGCTTTCGTCGCGGTCGGTTGCGCATTCTAGAAGTAAAGTCTAGTCTGGTCTGAAATTTGTAGCTACTGTTGCCGTGAGGCAACCGGAGAATTCCTTACTAACTGGGCGAGAGTCGAGACCCTTTCGATTTCGCGACTAACAACTAAGGTCAAGAACCTCAAAACCAAGAAACTTAAAATCAGTTCTTTTAGTTCTCGGACATAATATTTAGATTTTATCTTCTGGACAGGTATACCGTTCAGATCAAATATCTAAACCTAAACAAAGAGAACAATAGTGTGCTATAAATTAAAATGCTAACATTTATTTATCGTGCAATAAAGAAATACAATTCCTTTTTTTTTGTCAAATTTGTATTTTTGTACAGAGTGTAGTAAATTTTTAGTTATATGGGAGCCCCCCTTAAATATTTATTTTATTCTATTTTTGTTGTTATAGCGGCAACAGAAATACATCATCTGTGAAAATTTCGACTGTCCAACTATCACGGTTCATGAGGTACAGGCCTGAGGCCAGGTGAGGGCCTGAGGCCAGGTGAGGGCCTGGTAACAGACGGACACGCGGACGGACACCGGACTCTTAGTAATTCGGTCCCGTAACCCGTGTTACCCTTTGGGTACGGAACTCTAAAAAGTGAATAAAAACCTCCCAGTGTCTTTTAGCCCAGATATAGAGTATAACCACGTAGAAGGACATATCACATGAGCTACTTTTTATCCCGAAAAAGTGCAGCGGTCCCGTGGGATACTGTGTTGCGGACAACATCTAGTCGCACATAAAGGTAACACTACTTCCTACTCGTGAAGAACAAGCTTTATTTACTGGTCGAGTGCAGTTTTATTTCACCTGTATCGGTAAATATCAGTAGCGTGGGGTTCCTATAACTCGGAATCCTATCGGCTTCACTTACCACTTACCTTTTGAAGACCCTCGTCCTACACAGGCTAGGGCTTCCCTATGAAGGAGAACGAGCCTTCGCTACTGGTAAAAATACTCATAAGTCGACCATGACATTCGATCGTAATGTACATTACACATTTATTTGTTCATTTATAGCGGATTAGGTTTTTCTCTACATCCTGTGACAATTTTAATTGCTAATTTATTTTTTACGGTAGTGGAGATATTGCTTTAGTAATTTAGAGTTCCGCGATCGAGAAGTGGGACTCACCTGTCTACATCGTTTTACATTCCTCATCATATTTCAATCTAAATACAAAGTTTAATATGGAACATAAAATTCTCTTACCATTTTTCGGGATTTTTTCGGTTGGACTCCGATTGCAGATTATGGCTTCAACGATAATTACTATCCGATGACGATTTGACTTGTTGTTGAGAGCCTTAGAGCTCTTAATGTGTATACAGTACAATATCCAAGAAATTAATAGTTACACGAATCTCTAACTATAAATTAATAAATAATACTATTACTGCAAAAATTTAATGATAACATTGCCTGTTATTACCTGTTATTATATTATTAATAATACGTGAAGCAAAAACTTCCAGTAAGGGCGAACGGAGGAGTGAGATATTTGGCACAATTAAAGCTTAGGTGGAGGAAGGTGTGCAGAAATCTAATATATTTTTATAATAATGCTAAGAAATACATAAAATTAATAAAAATAATGTCAACGAAACAAACTGCTTTAAATTATTAACACACACTACCGTGCGTTTGATAGATACAATCATAGATTTTACTTCCACCGAGAATACAATTGTGTAAAAAAAAAATTATCCTCTGTGGAATATAGACACTGCCACGTCTGGCTCGCGCTTTACCAAGTTTTAAATACACTTACTTTATTTGTATTTTGCATAAGGAAGTTGGTAGTTAAATGTAATTATAATATTCGTCCGCAAGTAAGGTTGGTACTGTTCTGGATGCTTCCATAGGCTGCTGTTGGATGACGCTGTTATATTTTAGCAGAAGCAAGTTGGAACACTGCGATGACCCTATATGACCCAAAGAGAGACTCGAGGTTGAGGAGTGAGGGACATAAATGCCTCAGTAGTGCGGACGTTAGTTACATTATTTTTTTGGATGCAGATATTTTGAAACAACAGAACATGAAAACAGGCCAAGTGCGAGTCGTATTAACGCACGAAGAGTTCCGTGCAAAACGGCTTAAAATCACGTTTGTTGTGTGGGAGCGCCACTTAAATATTTATTTTGTTCGGTTTTTAAAGCCGGCTACGGCGAAACCAAAAGGAAGGGAATGATTTTATTTATAGGCAGTCTATGTGTATGTATATTGTTTGTTCCACCGTAGCGCCTAAACTACTAGTCCGATTTTAATAAATGAAGTGTCAATAGATTCGTAATAATGGCTCGGGTAACATAGGCTATATATACTTTACGTAGTCGGGTTATAGTTTTTTTATAAATTTGTAGTTATTATATATTTTGTTATTATAGCGGCAATACATCTTCTGTGGAAATTTCATCTCTATAGCTATCGCAGCTCGTGAGATACAGCCTGGTGACAGACGGACAGATAGTCAAGTCTCAGTAATAAGGTCCCGTTTCTACCTGTTGGGTTCGAAACTCTATAGACGTCGTAAGATACAGTTATACCTAAGTATGACGAGTACATTTAGCAAATGGTTTGTTTTGTTAATCCGCCCAAACTTGGATCAATCTACCGTGCAGTCGAAAATCAGGAATGAATTGAATATCAAATACGCCGAAAAAGTCATTTTGATCTGTTTGTAGAGAGTCCCGACCGACAGGAACAAGTTTGAGGGCATTTCGAGTGTAATTTGATAGGAAATATATGTCCTTTGAATCCTCAGCCGCATAATTTACAGCGATCAGGATTAAATAAATTAATTGCATTGCAATTAACTTATTCAAATGATGCCCGCGACTTCGTGCGCGGAAATAGAGATCTAGTAGGAACTGTACATTTTGACGTGATAAAGTAGCCTAATGCCTTAACCATCTCCGGGTTCTACTGTGCTAAATTTCATCATGACCTGTTTGTTAAGTAGTTTTTACGTGAAAGAGCAACAGCCAAACAAACAAATTCACTTTTACATTTATAATACTAGCTTTTTCCCGCGGCTCGGCTTCGCAATCCGTTCAGTAGTTTTTGCGTGAAAGAGTAATAGTAGTAGGATTAGTAAGGCGTATGGATTTTTAATAAATAATTTAAAAGGAGGATGGGCATTCTGGTCCAGCTAGACCAGAGCTAGCTAGGCTAGGTCTATAGCTTATAATTTTTCCATATTAATTATATATTTTTAACTAACTCGAACCAGAACAATGTTTCCGTATTCAGTGACCCCAAATTACCTACTATAAAAATTTAACATTCAATCAAAAAGAACACACATCAATTACTGTAGAACACACATCAATTACTGTAGAACACACATCAATTACTGTAGAACACACATCAATTACTGTAGAACACACATCAATTACTGTAGAACAATGTAATTAATTAAGTTATTCTTATCGAGGTTTATTATTGTAGAGACTATAGCTGGAGTCCGCAACTTCGTTTGCTTACAACTAACGGAAACGGAACCCTAGTCCCTAATATTCAGCAGCCTATGTTAAGACCTTATAACATCAGCTATCTGCCAGTGAAAGTCTCCTGGAAATAGGTCCAGCCGTTTCAAAGATTAGCCGGAACAAACAGACAGACAGACAGACAGACAGACAGACAGACCGACATACAGACGGACAGATAAAAATGAAAAAAATATATTTTTAATGTAAGTACCGTATATACTTTTATATCCATTGAGTGGGAAGCTGTTAATTTTATACTACAAACAGACACTTCAATTTTATTTATTTGTATGTATGTATGTATGTATAGAAGACTTTCTTACGATTATACAATAAATTTCGTTAAAACCACATTATGTTAACACATTCAACTACATGATATTAATTATTATAACACATTAATGTTCGTCACCCCTGCTTACAACAGTTTTGTTTCGCTGAGAACTTCACCAATTATAAAATTGTAACGTAAGCCATTGCAATCAACTACTTTTTGAATGAGCCTCGGCAACATTTCTTTGGCAACGACCGACGATAGACGTAACACGAAGATTCACGAAAGACATTAAGAACGTAGCCACTGTTCGGCCATAAATGATGCACGACCTTTGAAAAACGACCTCTGTGGCGGTGTGGCTCAGTGGTTGAGCGTGTCGGTGCTCAAGCCGGGGGTCGCGGGTTCGAATCCCGCTGAAGGAACAAAAAGTTTTTCTGTGTTCCTGGGTCATGGGTGTGTATTAAATATGTGTATAATATAATAAAATCTTAAATATATGTACCTATAGTATAAAAAGTATTAAATATATTTCCGTTGTCTGGTACCCGTAACACAAGTTCTTCGAGAACTTATCAAATCATTTATTCACTGAATGTAGTAAGTACATAGTATTACATATGCAGATGGTAAGTTTAAAGAAAAAACATACATTCTACCATGATAGCATGGTGTGTGAAATTAAAATATACAATCTCCAGAGTCTACTTTTAAAATATAGTTTTAAATATAAAGTAAAAGCGATTGGTCGATCTGATCTATAGATTATACAATAAATAATTGGTTTTGACCATTATGTTAACAGAAAGTTTATTACATATATATTAAAATAATAAAGTTAAAAATCATATGAATAGTTAAAATGTTAATTTGAGAATGCATTAGGTCACAAAATATTTTAGGTCACAAGATAAATACCACCACCACTTACCACGGGACCAGATTGACGTGGTCTGAAGCGTCCATAGATATTATTTATTACCTTTGAAAAACACTATCAATGTGATTTTTTCAAACGTCGATATAATATTATATGTTCCTTATAGCAGAAAATTTGTACTCGATTCTCGATGTCTCTGTGCAATCATAGACGTGTATAATATTATAGACGAGGCATGTTGTGGCAAAAAGTGCTTCCAGTTAAATGGCCCCAATTTTGAGATTGTTGGGGCCATTTTAACATTTGAAGTATGGTGAAAACCAAAATGGCGTAACTTTTTCGTGTATGAAGATTTGTTATGTCAAATGTACGTCATAGCCTATCTTGAGTTTTGAAATCTTTGTCTGCGACCATATTTTTTCTATGGAAATGACACGATGTATGAAAAACGATGATACCCAAAATGCATTGAGAACGTAGTTGCACTTTTTTAGATCTTTTAATAAGTAGCGACTAACGAGACAATACGTCTATCATGTTAAGTTTGCAATGAGTCATCAATGCAAGTGTCAAAATGACTCAGTTTAAGTTGGTTAATGTGAAGCTACTTAATAAATGATTAACGGCCGTAATTAATAATCAGTCTTAATCTCATTTTAGTTATCTGAGATCAAGATTGTAAGGCATTTCAATGATCCAAGGATTACATTCACGTCAATTTATGTCAATTTTTGTTTTAGAATTTGAGATTGAAGTCGATCTAAAATTTTAGATACGTTATTAATTTCGGGCGTTTATAATAGCAATAACTCCCCACACCGATTTTGGTGACGGTGTCCGGTTTCATTGAAACCAGGCGAGTTACGCAGGAGTAATTTTATAGCGCCCAAGTGTGTGCGCAGTACACAAGAGCACTCTCTCTTCCTTTACTCTCGTAACCCAGTGGATCGGATAACCGACACGACTAACGAGAGATCAGGCGCAGGTCCGACTTTTTACATGCCCATCGGACGCATGGATCATCTCTCTTGTCAGACAATCAGTCGATAAGCCTGCATTGCCCTAACCAAACTTGGAAACAATGTTTTTTGTTGTTCCCATGCGGGAATTGAACTCATGACCTGAGACTGTTAGTGATAAATTATTTACTGCAAACATAACGCGAACATAGCTCTCTTCAATGCCCGACAGCCGACAGTAGCTGAATATTTTTCAAACGTCCATGTGCGTTTATGGTGGAAAATTGTACAATTTGCAACAAAATATGCCATTTGTTAAATTAATTATAAATAAAGAATGCATGAAACAAGATCAGGGGCGGCGCAGGCGCAGGAAGCGCGGCGGCATCGCTAGTATATAAGCCCGGCGCCGCCCGCGGTCCGCATCAGTCTCACGTTGTCGAGAGGATATACAACATGTACGCCAAACTGGTGAGTAAAGTGTATGGGTGACCCGAGGGGAATTCAGCAAAGATTCGTCGTGTGGAAAAAAATCGTGAAAGATTAGTCGCGTCGAAAAAAACTTGCGAAAGATTAGTCGCGTCAAAAAAAAATATCGCGAAAAATTTGTCGCGTTGGGTATGTATAGTCCGGGGTTCGGTGACACGAGTGAAGATACGGGGTTATAGATCTACCCTCGTCCTACATAACATCGTTATAAGGACGAGGGGAGAAATGTGGGTGTTGAACACGGAATAATCCCAGGGTTGGGGTGCGTTGGATATGAGTCCGGGGTTGGATGACGTCGGTGAAGCTACAGGGTTACAGATCTACCCTTGTCCTACGTAACGTCGTTTTAAGGACGTGGGAAGAAAAAATAGGGGTTAAACACGGAATAACCCTAGTGTTAGGTTACGTTTGATATTGTAGAGTCCTAAGTAGGTACTAGGTACTGGAATGGTTGCCTGGAATTTTTTAATTACTTACTTTCATAAATTTTTGATTACTTTGTGAACTTGTGATAGGTTCTTATCCTTTTTTCAATAATATTTCAAATTAAATTTCATAAGTACAAATCATCTATTAATAGTACAAATCAAGTTACCACACAACAACTGTAATGCCTGAGAGTGAAGCTATTTTCAAAAAAACATTACAGTTAAAAAAACTAAAGTTTCTAAATTATTTTAAGTTTATTATTTTCGTTTTTATATTATAAAATAGGCGTTCAAAAAAGCTTTCAGTTGAATTTTTTCTAAAGCTTTCATTGCGCTTGCTAGTGAAAATCTTGAAGTTTCTGAAAGCCGCAACAACATCGAGTATATTTAATTTTCAGTTATGTGTAAAGCTCTAAATGTTTAATATAAATAAGTTATAGAATGTATTGCTATAATTAATAACACGTAGGTAATAAAAGAGAAACTTTTAATCGGAATTTGGAGTCGCTACTCCTAGCACGTAGCCATCCATGGTCGTCAAATCATACCACCTCAATTTGTTCGTTATTCATAATAATAATATAGGCCCATATGTTTTATTCATAAATGCCTGTGCTATCGCGTGGGCAGATTTTACTACGAATATGATATATTGTGACTGATATGATTTATTGTTGTCCACGACATACTGTTTTTGATATATTAGGAAGGATTAAATATCAACAACATTACAAAATGTTGAATGTCGCCAAAATGAAATCGCCTCGTTGCTCAGCAAGAATAGAGTAGACTGTAGAGATCAATTTAAAAGAAATGCCTCCTAAATCTGAATGAAACGTGATTATAATAAATGTAAAGAGTGTGTGTGTCAGCTCCGACGCACGACTGGAGTTTACTCTAAAAATTAAAATTTAGTGTGCAATGCAAAGCGACCGACGCATCTTCGGCTAACATCGTGTGACACCGTGCCGTGTGACCGTGTGGCATCGTGACTTCGATTTTACTCCCGTAGATTTTCGAAAATCGTTTCTAAGTCGTGAGTAAACTCCAATAAACATGTATTTTGAAAAATAAAAACTACAAATAGTAGGTAGGTGCTACAACAAAAAATACATTTGCGCGTGACAAAAATTGCGTGCGTGGCGTCTCTAACGTACCAAAAAAAAATTAAGGTGGGAGAGCCATGATTCGGCACGAATAGGCCGGCTCGAACGGATAAATACCACGGCCGCGCAGGAAACCGGCGTGAAATAACGTTTGCGTTGCGTTTCCCAGTGAGTGAGGTTATCTGAGCCCAAGGGGAACGCAACGCAAGTGTGCAACACCAGAGGAGATACAAGTGTAACTCCTCTGGGGTTGCGAGTGTACCACCGCCCGGTGGTAGTCGCTTACCATCAGGCGATCCGTCTGCTCGTTTCCTGGTCCATTTCAATAAAATAACGAGCTTAGACATAAAACTAATTTAATGTTAAATGACAATTTTTCTTATAAAATCTTTTCACTTAGAATCTTTGCATGTTAAAATTAATATGCGTGATATTATTTGAGGTACTTACTTTAAACGCGATTTAATTAATTCGAATTCGATCTATTGCGTACGTATGTAAAGTAAAAGAAATAGGTTATCGCTAAAGTATTGCAATTTTTTCACAATATGTTTAAATAGAAAAATATACTTTGATGACTAATTTTTTTCACATTTACATTTATTTAGGTTATAATAGACCTAAGGATAATTTATAGATTTATTAACTAGCAAGGACTCCTATGAGGGAATAATTATTTTATTAGTTATTATACTTTGGTGGCCATGATTTATGAAACTACTACGATTCGATGACAAGCCAGCTAGTATAATTTAACAAACGTTCGACGTACGCGTGGGCTAGGCATTTCTATTGTAGTTAAATTCATTGTAATGCCGCCTCAAAATCATGTTCCTTGATTGTTGAATAAAACTTCTTTACGCATTCTTGACTTGGAGAGTAAGCTGGTGAATGCGTGACTAGAGCGTTACGAAGAGTGTGATCGGGCGAGGCGAAAGAGAGTTACATTTCGTACATTACTGTAGGAGCAAGAGGGAGCAGTGAGCGCGCACATTTTCTTTCTCTCTTTCTCTCATAGCATATCAGTCAGTAGTTCGTTTGCGAGTTTTGCTTCAGTCGTGTGGTCTAATGCACACTCGTAACTCGTTTATTTTTATTTAATAACATTTTTACCCGTGACGGAACGGAGACGGTATATTATGCGTTTAGCATGAGAGGGCGTTTGTAGTTTTTAATGTTGCCACGTAACTCCAAAAGTACAGTCCGATTGATGACTGACAGATGTATTTTGATCTACGAGATTCTACGGGGAATCGTATAAATATGCGTCTATCTATATTATTATGTAGACTAATATTATGAGGAGGAAATATTTGTTTGTTTCTTTGCATTGGACGTGCTCGGTAAGTACTGGGCCGATTTTCATGACATTTGGCACGCAGTAGACCACGTATAAGGACCTAGGCTACTTCTTATCCCGAAAAAGTACAGTGTTCCCGGGATACTGTGTTTACGTAGCCGAAGTTTAATCAGCCTTTTAATAATTCGTTAGTTTCCATAACCTGTTAAAATTCGTTAGATAACGTTCTTTATTATTATAATATCTCTAACTTTTCCAGTAACGAAGGCTGGTTCTCTATTAAAGGGAAGCATAACTTATTTTAATACCTGTCTTAAGAAGTTTTGTGACTCGGTCAAAAAATTGTCGTATCCGTAAGCCGGTGAGAATGGTGTTATATGCACACGTCACATGAAGGCACAATTTGTCCTATTCAATTTACAGCAGTAACTATGGTGTATGTCTCAATTTGTTATTCTTTTATATATCTTCCTAGTTTATGTCATGTTACATTTGTGTCTTTTGTGAACTGAAAATAAAAAATTTCTTTCTTTTTCTTTCTTTCTTTCACACGTCGCTACTGCTACTTTTTTTGCATGCCAGTATAGTTGAATGCTTACATCTTGTTCGCAGTTCTGCCTGCTCGTCCTGGCTGCGGTGGCGCTGGCCCGGGAGTACCCCGCCGGTCTCCATCCCGCCGTCTGCCCCAACTACCCGTACTGCGACCAGAACGCCTGGACCAAGTTCACGCCCGACGGCCAACCTATCCCCGAGTGGGTGTACAACCCCTCCATCCTGCCCGTCGCGCCCGCTGAGTGAGTATCTAGAAGAAATTGTGATAGCAGAAAGTTATTTCCTAAGTTTTATAACCATTACAAAAAAGGATTATTTACAACCACCAGAAAAGTTTGAGGTTATAATATCTCGTTATCCTGCCGCGCCCGCTGAGGAAGGTACACAAAGAAGAGGTACAGGTATTACTGGTAGAAAGGAGATAAGTGGGCATAGCACGAATAATTAACAACAACGTTATCGAATGAGTCAACGAAATCGATTGTTCGTGTCAAGCCCACTGAAGAGAAAAATAGATATAAGAAAGAAAGAAAAAATAAATTTGAAAAAAATTTGAAATAAACGTAAACAAATAACTTGACTAAAACAAATGGAAATAATAACAATAGAAAGCGTTCTTGTATTTGGAATTTTTCTAAATATAAATCATATCGAACCTTCTTTTTTGAAGTCGGTTAAAGACATACTGCACAAGCAAATGAGCAAATTGATAAATAGTCGGTACCTAATCGATGTACCACTGTCTGTCTGTATGTACTACTGTCAATATCAGACACCGTTTACGAGAAGAAGAGAAGTTGCGAGAAAAAGATCAAAAACAATCTTTTTTTCCAAGATTATGAGTTGACGTATAAATATTTCGACAAAAACTAATAAAGCCTGAATATAGCAGGTTGAAAGTCACATTAACTTTAATGTAATGCAAACTTCTGCGTAACTCGACAATTCGCAATTCCCTATGATTTCAAAACGAATTTATTAGGTAATAAGTCTATGGCAATTCCAAGAATATGCCCGACAAAAAGATTTCAAGACTAAGTCCTTAAACAAAAATATATTGGCAGTACTACTGCCAATTTTTTTGTCAACAAGCAGACAAATTAATCAAAATATTAATTATTTCTTGCCAGTTAGGGAATAATCATTAATTTTCTCGTTTTTTCTTAATTATTAGATACCTAAAAATGCTGCTTTATTTGCAATTCGGCGGTCGCTGTTCTATTATTGAGTTTGTAAACTTATTTTCTATTTTTTTTTAGCCCATACGGCCCAACGAAATACCCGGCCGGAGTCAACCCAGCTCTGTGCCCCAACTACCCATTCTGCCGTTGAAGAACACTCTAGATTACGGACTTTAGATTAACTTAATACCAGATTTTCGTACGAATTAGAATAATGATTTTTTAATTCCTTAAAGGCAAAGCTGAGCTGTACAGGCTATACAGCCAACGACAAATACGAGAGTAAAACTTTTTAAAGGAAAAAAAGTCATTGCCTATCTACAGGTACAATTCCGTCTCGTAGAAAATTTGCCTATTGACACTGCCATATTTGTAATTTACAAACTAAAAAAAGTTTTTTACTGAAATGTTGTAAAAAATGTAAATAAAGAAAATGTGATTTTTGTAACTGTTATTTTATTACATCCCCGCGGAGTGCGGCGTGCCTAACTAGGTGATACTTATTAATAGAATAGAATAGATAGTTATTTACTAACAGAAAGTCCAGTGCCTATCACACTGAAGACAAACTCAGGACTTATGCATAGGTTTAGCATTGGGCCATTGGCCAACATAATAAAAAAAAAAGAAATATGAAATTCAAATTTTATCTCCGAATTCTCGGATTCGAAATAGTTCTTAAATTACGCGCCAAAGATGCAGGTAGTAATTTATCGGTGCATATGTGTACTACTTTTTTACATGAAACAAATAGCACCGCTGGCAATTACAAGGCATGATAATGGATAATGAATGCCACTCACGCCAGCGACGATGCATGTTTCATCACATGTCATAAATATTGTTTACGATTACGTTTTGGTAAAGCAAGGACGACTTGTAATTTAAAGGTGATCAAAGTGAAATTCATGGTTACTGGTAATTAACGAGCGCTTTTTTATTATAGGTAATAGCCCTAGCTAATAGAGACATAGATGATAGATCCCTTCAGGATCTCTAAACACACTACCTAATGTTGTTCTCGGGCTGAGCCCCTTATGTCTTACCAACAGCAAGCGCGACGTATATTGTTACAGACATTAGGGTTCCTACTTCCTGCAAAAGGTTGCAGGAAGTCGGAACCCAACCCAATAAGTAATTTATGTCCTTAATAATAACAAAATCTATGACGCTTCACACCACGTCGATCTGGCCCCGTTCTATTACGGGGAACAGACAACGGGAAGTATATTTAATACTTTTATAATATAGGTACATATAGTTATTTAAGATTTTTATTATAGTGTATAATACACATATAACATTTTTAACGGGCAATTGACCCACCATACTTACCCACCACTGCAACTCCTGTGTAGCCAGGATAGACAGTGGTAACCAACCACAAAAAACCCTTTGATATGATCTCAGGGGTGCCCGAGGGACATGCTTAATCTGTCTTGGGACCCGCAACGAAATTAATAAGGAGATTAAGATGTGCCTCGGTTTAAGATGTGTCTATCTGATGTTGAATGAGAGAGAAAGTTCAAATCTAAGTTTAGTGATAAGCGCGTTTAAAGAAGTATGGTGAAATCAGGGCTAAGTAACCCAATAGAACAAAGCTATTTTTAAATCAACATCTTTTAGGTTAAAGAAAATTATGATCTAGTTCTAGATAGTTACAATAACTATTTAAGTAGCCTATAGGTATTGGTCGTGCATAATGTGTTTGGACTCGGGACTTGCAACTACGTAAGTATAGGTATATATTTTTTGCTCTATGCTTGCAACACTCGCGCAGGGCGCTGGTTGCGATTTTCGGCGATGCAGGAACGGATGGCTCTTTTTTAATTTCCTTGCAATCCGTTTTACGCTAGCCAAACACGATTATGAAGAAATTTTGTGCAAACACCTTTAATTGTATCTATAGTCTATTCGCGATAAGAAGTCAGTAAATGTCAATATAATCACACGTACCTACATATTATATCATTATTTTTAAACAAAAAATTAAACACTTCAAAAGTAAAAATACACAAAAAAGTAAGAAATTAATCTCATTTTCTAAATAATTCCCCTTTTAAATTCGGCTAAAATTTTAACTATTTCTCTAAACAATCTTCATAATTTTGAAGTCCGTACCAGCCAACTTAAACGTGAGCTCTATAAAATAATGATTTATCAGGATGCATGCATCTGTATTTTGAAAACCGTCATTCATTTGTTTTTTCCTCTTTTGTTTTTTTCTTTGCGTCACTCTGTTTACAAAATGGAAAACTTGAAATATCGTTTATTATTAATTTATTATTTATTATCGAGTACGAGTTTCACCGTGGCACCAGTGCTGCAGAAACGGGTGCCTCATGAATTGAGTGCAGCGAACCGACAAACGCGCGTCGGCCGTCGACTGCTGCGTTACATTACTCAACCGGCACAATAATTAAGGGATTTTAAATCGAATCATTACCTGTGATGAAAAGTGGATCCTGTACGATAATCGGAAACGCTCATTGCAATGGCTGAACCCTGGTGAACCAGCCAAAGCCCGTCTGCCCCAAGCGAAAATTGACTCAAAAAAAGTTACTTGTGAGCGTTTGGTGGAATAGTGCCGGTGTCGTTCACTACAGTTTTCATAAGTCTGGCCAGACGATTACGGCATCTATTGCCAGCAACTGCAAATCACGATGGAAAAGCTAGCTGCTAAACAACCGAGGTTGGTCATTCGCTCTAGGCTACTGCTGCTACAGGACAATGCTAGACCATACACTGCACAACAGACGGCTACCAAATTAATTAGAGGAGCTTCAATTGGAATGTCTGTACTCCCCGGACTTTGCTCCAACAGATTACAATTTTTTTCGAAATTTGGATAACTTCTTGCAAGGGAAAAAATTTAACTCTGATGGGGCAATCCAAAGCGCCTTCAAAGATTTTATTGATTCCTGTCCGATTGGTTTTTTTCAGTAAAGGAATCAATAAACTACCTCTATGTGATGGCAAAAGTGCATAGATAGCAATGGTACTTTGATTAAATAAATATATTATGTTTAAAAAAATCGACTTTATGTTCCTCCTTTACTTAACCATAATATGTAATGACCTAAAATATAGCCGCCTCCTTTTTCGGATGTAGGTTAAAAATGGCTTACCATGATTAAACATGACTTTTGCGTCATTTCACCGTCTTGTGAACGCGAACAGATATACATAAATACGTAATCTTCCTTACTACTTTTTAATTTTAATAATAAAAAATGCCTGCATAGAATCCTTATTTCTGGTATTAAATAATATATAAATACCTACATTATTAAAAATTTTACGACTTTCTTATACATAAGTGTATTTGAACCATTAAAATAAGTATTAGAACCACTTTATCCAAACACACACAACTTTAGTAAAATAAAACGAGGTAAAACAAATTTTTAGTTTTAGTTATTAAACATGGTTGCAGTTTGCTGTCCAAGTAATATTAATAATAATCACAATAATAGTACTTTGTACCAAAGCTGTATCACAAAAAGGCGCTCACTAATAAAAATATGGTTGATGTATAATATTAAATAAAACAAATGCGTTTGGTTACAACATCACTATATCGTAATAGAACCTAAATAATTGATAAATAAAAAAGAAAATTAACAAGAACAAAAAGTATCACAAAAAGCCTAAAAGTATAAATAATCTTCTTAATACGTTTGTGTGTGTGTGTGTGTGTGTGTTTTTTATAACATTCCTATTATAAAATAAAATAAAAACATTTTATAATACATAGTATGTACTTAATTTAAAGTGTTAATGTATGTTTTATGTTGTATGTATGTTTTTTACGTGTTAATTCATGATATGAACGACAATAATCCTCCGAGAGTTTTATAATACAATAAATAATAAATAAATTAAATACAATAAAAAATTATAATAAAAAAATACTCTCTATTCTTTAAATTACTTATTCCTACTATTCATTGGTTTAATTTATCACGCAAAATCATAAAGCAATACTTACATGAAGATAGAAAGATCAAAGATTATTATTTATTGGAACGCGAGCGGTGCACGGAAATAAGCATAGGGAAAACTGAGGACAATTATTGATCCCCTTTTTTTAACCCTTATTTCGTTCGTATAGGTCTTGTTTGAAAAAAAAACTGGAACACGTGAAGGCTACAAGAATCTGCGACAATCAACAGATTATCAGTGAAAATAATACTAATTTACATACTAAAACTGAAGATGGATTTGTATCAAGTGTCCCCTACATAAATAACGCTTGATCCCCCATACCAATTAAGTACTATGCAACTTAAGGTTAAAAACATCGTCGGTTTAACCTTCACTTATTACATATTAGACAGTGGTCTGATACCATAATAATACTTAAGCTTTTATTGAAAAGCTTAAAGTTAAAAGTTAAAAGCTTATTAGCGCATTCGCATACGGTGTTTTATTATTAATTACACCATACAATTTTTCACCGCCCTTTTTTATGGTTTGTTACTTTTTCTTGTATACCTCATTTGTTTTTTATACCTTAGGACAATGGAAATATTCAATCATTAATAGATAACTAAAAATATTTTAAAAGGCACTTGATCCAGGCGGGAACAAGTTTTCCCGAATATAATTATAGCATACTCCCGAGTACACATACTATGTGTACTCGGGAGTATGCTATAAACAAATGAATCATACAGATATAAGTCGTTTAAGATAAACACTTTTTTTTTACTAAACGAAAGTTATGTAAAGTAAGGCCAACGAGACGAGATAAAGAATGTAAACAAATTTTCAGGGGTTCAAAACATTTTTATTTGAATAAATTATTATAAAGTTCGAATTTTAATCGCTGTCGTCTGTACTAGATAAAGATGATTCGTCGGAAGAGTCCGAGTCAGCTGTGTTTATGATAAAACTATCTATTGTATTATCAATCATGTTGTCAATATTGCTATAAAAATTGTCCTCGACTTTTATTACCGCCAGGCTGTGATTCCATAATTAAAATCAACAACTAAGCACTCACAATAACAGCAAAAATCAAAAATAAACTAACCGAAACGGAATAATAACAACAAAAAACCAAGTAAATACGGAGACGAAAAAATATGTATCACTTCGAACGCAATCCAAACAGGAATGAACTTGTTCACAATTGTTTGGCGGACCAAATGTTGACAACTGCGGCACTGGCCGCTTTCCTGTACCACGAAACACGCTACGACAGCTGTCGTCGACCAACTGACTCATTATTGCATACGAGTGATAAGGACAGATATAATATTAACTCACTTTCATAATGCAACTTAGTAGCGGTCCGTTTATTTACGTTTTTTATCTCGTCTCGTTGGCCTTACTTTAGATAAGAATTCCTCTTATATTCATACTCATCTTAAATATAGTTTTTAGAGGACTTTACGTAGAGATGATATAGTGTATAAAAAATTAAATGCCCTCAGTGCAGGTTTTTTATATTACTTACTGGTCAGGCTTTATTACTTACTGGCCAGGCTTTATTAACCGACATATAAAATTGTATACAGCTACTATTGTATTCAAAAACATTTAAAATCACATTTAACTAACTAAAATTCGTCTGTTGGCATTTTACTACGCAAGAGTATCCATATACAGATGATCACTATGGAACTTTTTTTATTGTGTCTTTTGTTTTGTCGGTCTGTACGGCCACATGGCTAAAGCTGGTATAACCCTCAGCTGGACTATCGGGTGGATCATATGCAGAATGAAGTTTATGGAGTAGAACAGGAACACGTTGTCCCTAGTGATGTGCTCCGACAGCCTCCGGAATGTGTACATCGACAGTATCGTGCAGAATATCGATATTACTAGCGATCTGTTTTTCGTGTAGTGGCGGTATCTGAAACAAAACGAAAATATTATGTTATACCCTGGTAAAGCCTGACCGGCAATTAATCAATGTTATGTTGCTACAACAAATAACCTAACCAAGAGCATGTCAGGACATATTGTCTAAGGAGGGTTCCGTAGCTATCAACGCGCAATAGGTTTTCTTTGAATTACATCAAAATTTATTTTCAGATTTCGCTCAAAATAATTTACCTGAAGAGTTTTTGCATGCTCTATGAACATTTTCTATGTTCATAGATCATGTTCTTACAAGATTCTGTCTCCTATAGTTTAGAAATGCTAGGGAGGGGGGACCAACTTAAAAACCACTTTGGAGGCCGATTACTCGAAAATCGTTGACTTTGTAAAAAAATCATGTATGAGACCTTGCTTTTATTTTAAAAGACCTATTTAACGATACCCCACGTGATATGGTAGGATGAAAAATATTTTTCATCCCCAATTCACATATTGTATGGAGAGACACCCCCAAAAAAATAAGTAGTAGGACTTGACTCCAGTAAATTTTTGGCCAGTATAATATTTTTTGCGTTGCTTCGATGCGTTTCTATGCGTCACGTCGCGTCACCGCATCTGAACATGGTCCGACACGGTCTATACATTGTCCAAATCCAATTTCATCTAAACGCAAAAAAAGTCAATAGAACGTCACTTATTTATAGAGCTGTAGCAAGCCGGATGTATTCGGTACTGAGTAACGGGTCCGACATCTAGTACCCAGTAACGAAGCGTTACACACGAATACACGAAAAATGCGAGTAACGAAATGTTACTCGCATTTTTTGTAGTACGGGTAACAAACGGAAAAGTAAAAAAATCACCTCACGCAGCTTGGTATGTAATGTATAAGTGTGTTTTCTACAAATTACGAATGTGGCGACACCGCGGCATCATACTATACGCGTACGCAATACGACTTGATTCGTTGCACCTCTACTTATTTACTATGCAATACAGAATAATATTAATGCATGACACAATAATATTATTGTCGAATTTATGACTTTTGTTTACGTTTCAAATCCGATCGAATCTTCCAATTGGATCTGAACAGTGAACAGAATATAAATCACATAGTGTACATCAGAACACGCGTCATAAAGGGATGTCCCTGGCCGTGTGCATCCCTGTACCGCCTGCATGTGCGACCATGTGCATACCTGGCGACGGCAGGTGCGACGGCGGCGGCGGCGGCGAGCATCGCGGCGGCGGTCTGCACCAGCGCGAACATCGGCGTCGTGCTCACGTGGATGGTCTCCGGCTGCAGGCACCACCGGAACGCCTGATAAACAAAAATAAAAATGTCAAGTCGACATTATCAAATTTATACATGTTCGACATTGGCGAGCAGTAAGCGAGCTGATGATGATGAGTTATAGCTAAGAACACACTCGATTAGGTAGCCTTTCAACAAACAAAAAAAGCTAGATCAAAATCGGTTCATACATTAGAGGGCAACATTTTCACAAACAGACATACTCTTATACACAGACGTATATTTAAACAACTCACCAGTTTCACAGTATAATGTGGTTCAACACCGAACACTTTCAGTCCGAGGTAGGTGGCAGCACTGACGGCCACGGTGGTAAGCACCGCTACCACATGGCACAGCACCGTTCCGTGTTCACTGACGTCACGCCGGGCTCCGTATCGCCAGATGAAAGGATCAGTCACGTAGATACATAGAGCTGGGGCTAGGAAGGCGCCTGAAATATATAAAATGTAACAAAAAAATATTTATTTGTGCCTACAATGTAACTGGAGACTGGTAATAATCTTAAACCTTCCGATCTATGCGACCGCGACGCGCGACCGTGGCCGGCGACCGAGGCCTGCTAGCGCGACCCGCTGCTTAGTATGAATTTATATGGAGCACTAAACAAACGCCGCGACCACGTCACGCGGCCGGTGGGCGTGGCCAGAGAACCTGATTCGCTGGTCTGTCTACCTTAAGACATGTGAAATCTTGTAATCTGCAGTATTGGACTACCCAAGCTAGCCTGCGGTAGGCTAGCGTGGTGGTAATCCTTGAGCTGAGGACAGAGATTGAAATATTCCAACATCGTCCACTTTTATGTGTAGGGAGTGGCGAGTTGGGAACTGAAAGAAAATTTCGAAAAGTTGCCTTCAAAACCGTTTTGGTAGAGGTACAAAAATTATGGTGTCTCAATTTCTCTCATTCGAGTGTGCCCCCAGGAAAAAGAAGTGACAAAAAAGGGCTTGAACCTTTTTTTACTGTTTACCTACATTTGATATTAGCTTTGATAGGTTTTAATTTAACCTACCATAACTAAAATGAACATTTCATAATTAAGAAAATAGCACGTCCCAAAATATGTCACTCGTATCTAAAAACTTTTTAATGGACCAAAGAGTGTGTAACTATTGTACGATGGTCCTTACAAAAATTTACTTCGTTTAGATCATTTTTATCCAAAGACTAGCTTTTTCCCGCGGCTCTGTCCGCGTAAATATAGTATGGAGTATCCCACGGAAATACTGTACTTTTTCGGAATAAAAAGTAGCCTATGTTTTAATCCAGAGCCTAACCTACTACCACACCGATTTTTTTTATCGCAATCCGTTTAGTAGTTTATGCGTGAAAGAGTAATAAATATCCATCCATCCTCACAAACTTTCACATTTATAATATTAGTAGAATAAACAAAAGAGAAAGAAAATAGAAAACATAATGCTACCAATTTAAATGTCACATATTTACCATGCAATACGACACATTCAATTGGTGGAATTTTATCTTTTTGATTACGTTTAGATTCAATGAGGGTTTTAAATACGACGCGCCGCCTGGTGATGGAAAAAGAAACGAAAATTCTTATTGTCAGTTTTTGATACCACATATGCCACCAGGTGACGCCTTGCGTGCGTTGGGTCTGTCCCCTAGCGGCTGAAAAAATATCAAATACCCTCATTGGATCTGAACAGAGTATAAAAGTTTCCCTAAATCAAAATGAATAACTACATTTTTTTATAAAACAAACTGTCACCCAACAACTTAAATTATATTATAACCTATATGTTACCCGGAGTATTATTACGAAGCTATTGATACCTCATTCATTAAAATTGGATTAGCTCCAGCTAGTTTCCTGATCGATTCGAATGGGTGCTGTAATGATTTTGACAGATTTTCATACAATTCTAATTCGATAACGTTATGTTTACACCTCTATCAAATGGTCCTTCTAGGCCCACAGTAGTTTAGGCGCTACGATGGAATAAACGAACCTACATAGTAGATACATACATACATATGTACATACATACATAGACTGCCAAAATCTATACCCTTCCTTTTGGCTTCGCCGTAGTCGGATAAAAATATGACTGAAAAATATGTGTACTTTTTGTGAGTTCGTCCTTACAGTAATTAGACGCTAAGTACGCTACTTCCTAACCAATAAACGCTCCAAGTAGACACTGATGCGGGAAGTGCGTGGCGACGTACATGCGCGCCAGCAGCACCGCGCCCAGCGCCACGCCGCACGCCGGGTACACGAGGTACTTCCACCACCAGATGTTCCACTTTCTGGAAAATTAAAGGCAAAGTTTTTTTTTTTTAATAATAGAACTATAGTAACTTAAGATCCAACTTAATCTAAACGCAAACAAAAATATTAAATTTAACCAAATGAATGTGTCTAATTTATCAAATTAATGTAAATGAACTTCTAAAATTTTTACAATAATTAGCGATTTCTTTCTCCCTAGTCCATTTTTTTTTCATTTTATAGTATTTACGTAGCTAATTAACTGTTTTATTATTTTTAATATCATTATATCCGCAACCTATGGTGTACCTTCTTCCACCAATTTTTTTGGTGAGATTGAAAATATCAATTTTCTTCATACCAATTTGTTTTTTTCTTGGGGTTTATCTAATAAAAATTATATGGGAGCTATTCTGCAGACATGTAGAAAAATTTCTGTTTATTACCAGCTATTCAACGAGTTATTACCCTGTATAGTGTATACAGCTAAGTCAAAATACGTTACTAAAACAATAAATATACCTGTCATTGCAAATATGTGATAACCACATGATGAAGAGGATCAGTACAGACGCAGCTGTTGTGGCATGACCGGAAGGGCTGCCCGGGCCGGTCTCGCAGGTCTGAGTTGTCTGCCGGAGTATAGGCCGCTCTGCTTCATTGTAGAATGTTGTCTCTCTCACCCACCAGAAGGGACGGTCTTCCAAGAACCACCTTAAATATTCGGCTACTGATTATTCTCCACATTACTATAATCACTACATAGTATAAAATAATTCGCCTTTTTTGTCTGTCCCTATGTGTGCTTAGATCTTTAAAACTACGCATCAGATTTTGATGCGGGTTTTTTTAGTAGATAGAGTGATTCAAGAGGAAGGTTTATATGTATGTAATAATCATAATATGTATTATAGTAGATAAATACTGATAATTTTAGAGTTTTCTAACGTCTTAAATAAACAAATTTTTTTTTGCGCTTATGTTGCAAATGCTGGTTGAACCCTACGAGATAGATCAAAATAATGTACTACAGTATTGTACACCTTACAAAGGTCCACAAAGCAGTCCACGATAGTATATCTCTTAGGAATAACCCACAATAACCTTTTTTATCCACTGTTTACGAGAAATAATGGCTTATGTAAATAAGCCATTATTAGAAGCGATTTTAAGCAATACAGCATTAATTCTTATCCAATTAAGTACCTTAAATGCATTGTGCATTTAATATAGATCAATATGGTCCTATACAGCATGTAATTTAAATGAATATTTTAGAAGATATTACAGATTTAAAATACAGGGACATAGCTGCTGCATCGAAGACCACACTTCGTGTTATAGCACTGATTAGCAGCGTTCGCACGCGTTTATCGGAGCTCTCTAGTAAGGAAAATAACAATGCTACTACTATTATAAATGTGAAAGTTTCTGAGCATGAGTGGATGGATGGATGTTTGTTACTCTTTCACGCAAAAACTACTGAACGGTTTTCGATGAAATTTGGTATGGTAGTAGTTTAGGCTCTGGATTAAAACATAGGCTACGTTTTATCCCGAAAAAGTACTCAAGTGCTTTATATTCAAGCGCAAAAAATGTATATCAAGTGGTCTCGCACATTGCGTCAAGATGATACTTGATAGGGTCCCGTTTTTACCCATTGGGTATAAATCCGTAAAAAACATTTTCAATATTGTATACAGAAGTATATTGCAATGAGTAGAGTTATTTACTGAAGAAGTTTTTTCTCCGAGAACACTATTCCACATGGGTGAAGGTGCAGGCAAAAGCTAGTATTTAATATACTACTAAGTTAAAATGAATAGACCTAAATGCACTGCTCTCTCTTCTATTTCTATAAGAAGAACATTATAATTACTTATATATTATTAATTATACCTACCATTTCAATATGGAGTTCATCCATCCCCCGACACCCATGACAACAAGCAGTTGAGATGCAAACACCGAGTCTAATACAGAGACAAGCGGGAGCAAGTATTGCAGCACATAGTTGGGGTTGGCCACATTGTTCACTGCAGCGAAATACTCTTCCCAATCTTTGAACCTAAAACATTTTTAATATCTCTTAAAAGTCAAAACCCAAAATATGGTGTTAAAATCAAAAACTACTGCGGATATAAGCAGTGTAGCAAGATTCTTCTATTATTCTCGTTTTATATGCACTATATAAATGTTAAATTCAAAAACACCAGTCTTATAAGACATTCTTATAAGACTGTATTCCAAGTTTAGTTTATGCTGTAATAATAAGATTACATTCCAAATCTCATTCATATGTCCATTAAGGGTCATTAGCTAAATAATATTCCTGAATCCTGGGTTTTAAATGTAAAATAACATAATCTTATCTTACCAAAACTGTACAAATTCAATACAAATCACACCAAGCGCGTAAACTTGCTCCATGTTTTCAATTCCTTTTACCAAACTATCAGAATGATACTACAAAATAATTGATATGTAATTCGACCGGTTAATTAATTATAAAATCCTCAGTAAAATCTTTACAATTGTATAGGTAACCGAATTTAACTCTGAAGTTTGTTTTCATGTCAGATTGTCAGCAGGCTTCTTCTTCTTCTTCTTTTAGCAGCACAGCAGACTGACTTGACAAGTAACATTAACTTTTTTTAAATTTATTTATATAAATGGCATCAGCTTATAACTATTTGTCAAGTCAAAAAAGGCAGGCAATAGAATTTTCGTTCAAATTTTAAACACTGTATTTCTAAATCGTCAAGTCCAAAGTCCAATTAAATAGTCAGTGCAGTCAATGAGTCAATTCAGTCGATTCAGCAAAGTGGTAGAAGCTTGACTGAATGTTTCTAGGGAGTTTTAGTGTTGCATATTGACAAAAGTAAGTGTCAATGTCATTTTTTACATTGACAGATGTCATGAAGTAAAGCCTATCTAGATTTATTTCACAGAGTACTTTATTATATACGGGAAATTTATTTTAGTTGGCCAAAAGGCTATAATTAGTGTAGACGTATATTATTGTGTTAGGCATACCTCATATGTAATACGTATCAGTGTTAAGCACCAATAAAGGAGAATATAAGAATTGTTGCTGTATTATTATCATCACCACTCAAGCACAAGAAGGACATACAAATCAAGAGCTCGTAGCCCGCTACATAGAGAATACACAAAATAGCTCGCTTTTTGTAGTAGTACTACTTGCCCACACTTGTGCACATATTTATTACATATTCGTATGAAATAAATATTACACATTAGAAACCGAAATAACACAAATTAAAAAAATACATAAACAAAATAAAAATAATCTTAACGAGTGGGTATGAAACCCTAAAAGCTACCCTACTTCTTAGTATTATATGTATACTTGAAACAATAATAATACATAAAAATTCTAATTAGATATTCTCTGTAATCACCAGTAACGAAATCTTGTGATTTTATTAGAAACTAATAATAATTTTACTACGACATCTATTGGCTGAAAGCTAAAACTATTACATAATAGTTACGCTATTCCACGATAGATGACCAATATTGCATAAAAGTAAAAATTAATAATTAATAAATAAGTAAAACGAATTAAAGGAACTGCGTTCGCGATGGAAAACATCACAGAAGTTATTGAAACTGAAAATTTTAATTGAGAAAACCAAAACCTACATACCTATATTTTACTAAGTAGTCCTTATTAGGTCCTTACATATTATGAAATTGGCGTTTTGTCGTCAAATTTATACCGCTATTTACTCATGCAATTGAGTTTCGAAAACCGTAATTCATTTGTTTTTTTTTTCCTCTTTTGGTAAACGCTCATCGCAATGGCTGAACCCTGGCGAAAATTGACTCAAAAAAGTTACTTGTGAGTGTTTGGTGGACTAGTGCCGGTGTCGTTCACTATAGCTTTCTAAATCTGGCCAGACGATTGCGGCAGATGTCTATTCCAGCAACTGCAAATCATGATGAAAAAGATAGCTGCTAAACAACCGAGGTTGATCATTCGCTCTAGGCCACTGCTGCTTCAGGACAACTCTAGACCACCACACACTGCACAACAGACGGCTACCAAATTAGAGGAGCTTCAATTGGAATGTCTTAGACATCCACCGTACTCCCCGGACCTTGCTCCAACAGATTACCTTTTTTTCGAAATTTGAATAATTTCTTGCAAGGGAAAAAATTCAAAATTCAAGTTCAAAGCGCCTTCAAAGATATTATTGATTCCTGTCCGAATGGTTTTTTTAGTAAAGGAAACAATGAACTACCAATGAGATGGCAAAAGTGCATAGATAGCAATGGTATTGGTAATGATAAATGGTATAAAATACTTTGATTAAATAAATATATTATGTTTAAAAAAAATCGACTTTATGTTCCTCCTTTACAAAACGCCAATTTCATATGTAATGACCTAATTTAATTTGGATAGCTAAAAATTTTACTTGATTTTATCTTATCTAGTATTGGTAAAGAACTAAAGACATTAAGAAAATGTATGTACCTAGAATATATATAATATTATAGGTAAACTACGAACACCCCAATAAATTAATGTCAGCCAAAAAGTAATTTGTTGTGAGGCATTAGGCGGCCGATGGAGATTTACCGCGGGCGGCTAGTAACGTATCAAACAATAAACGAGTAGATATTTTAACTTAGCAATCTGCTGGAAATTCAAGAAATTAGAAATAGTAAATTTAGCAACTGCAAAATGTTTTATATATTACCTACCATTTCCGCAGATGCGTAATTATAGGGGAAGGCAGGTCAGGTCTATAAGCTCCTATATTTTATTAATTTCTCGTATTCTCCAAGCGAAGTAACCACTCTTGAAATACTGTAGTACCTGGCACAGTTGGTTTTTAAATGTCGTATGGTTGCCAAAGCACATACGGCATTCTCACAACATAGTCAGCCTAGTCCAGAGTGATGACTGGTCAATACGTCTAGGGCCAACCGTGTGCGGGTTTCCTCACGATATTTTCCTTCACCGTGAGAGCGTCCGTGTAGAGCGTACTTGAGATCTTTAGCCTAACCTAACAGCCGAAAGTAAAAAGTATGGACAATCCAAAAATACACGTCACATAATTTTTCATAAAATCAAAACATAAGAATTAATTCTCAACTTAAAGATGTTTCTCGAAGTCATAGATCGAGAACAATTGAAAATTAAAATTTTCTATAATCCTGGGTACTGTGTACAAATAAGGGTTGGTAAAATCAATTACGGACATTTTAGTCATAATGTGATCTACTGCATAATTAAGTAAAGACTTTTAGGCAGAAAATATTTAAAATTTCGAAAATACAAAATATGAAAAATAGAAATTACATTACGTTCTTTACAGCGTTCATTAAACCAGTAACATAAGAAAAAAAATTTTCTCGCTCGCTTTTGACATACTCGTAATATTATTATATCATTAAGTACCCACGCAACGGTTGGTTGGTATTTTTTAAAATACGCAGTCTTTCAGGGTGTAAAGTTTAGTTCAGGTATTTGGCTATTGATTTCATTATATTTTTTTAAGTACGCAGTCTTTCAGGGTGTAAAGTTTAGTTCAGGTAGTAAAATAGAAAAAAAATTTGCTCGCTCGCTACGCTCGCTCGCTTTTCGCTCGGGGTCCCCGCGGCAGAATTTGCCACGAGTCTCGCGCTGGCTTAATCCGGCACTGAGACGTATTCAATACAAATCAGGTCTCCCACTGGAATACTGTATTTATTCGAAATAAAAAGTAGCCTATGTTATAATCCAGAGCCTAACCGACTCCTATACCAAATTTCATCGAAATACGTGAAGTTATTTTTGCGTGAAATAGTAACAATAATAATAATAATATCTATGGAAGCTTCACACCACGTCAGTCTGGTCCCGTGGTAAGTATCCGAAGTACTTGTGTTACGGGTACCAGACAACGGAAATATATTTAATACTTTTTATACTTGCTATACTTATATTTAAGATTTTTATTATATTAAACACGTATTTAATACACATCAATCAAAAAAAAAGGAACACAGAAAACTTTTTTGTTCCCTGGCGGGATTCGAACCCGCGATCTCCGGCTTGAGCGCCAATGCGCTAACCACTGAGCCATAGAGGTCGTCAGTAACAAACATCCATACATGATACATCCATCCATCTATCCTCACAAACTTTTACATTTATAATAGTACCTACCTAGTAGGATTCATTAGGGGCTATGCTATGCCCCATTTTAACTTCAGTTCTAACCATACATTTATAATACACATAAACATAATATTAGGTATTACTTTGGTGCTAACAGCTGTAGCCATACCATACTGCCAATCGTCAAATCGGTAGCATCAAACCGAACCGAAAATCAGTTAGAACTTGACATTTTAAACAGTGCAGACTAAAGACTGTCATGCCTATCCACGTCCACGCAATACGGTAGTTCTAACTGATCCAATCTGTAGCGTCATGCCGAATGCCGATTGGAGTATGGACGATAGGCAGTATGGTGCATAGCTGCAGCAGCTAGCAGCTGTCATGACTGTGTTCTGAATTGTGATCATCACCATGAGAATAATATCAGTTTTTGTCGAATACATTGATCTTCTTGAGACGAAGCTAAGGTATTATATTATATCTGGGAAGTTTGCGGTAGGAAATACCCTTGAATGTACAAAATATGTCGGCGCTTAACTCCGCTAAGCGCCGGGAAATGGCGGCCGTCCCGCGGGGCCGGTGAGAGGGGATTATGTTTTAATAATTGAATATAATACTATGGCAGCTGTACTGTAGGCCACTAGGGTTTTGCCTCACACCCAAAACCTGTAAAAAAGTTAAAACGTCAATTGCTAATGTCGATTTGACATGATAGCGGGGCCAAGCGGGCCTAAACTGATTGGAGAATGGGGACAAAGTAACAGTGATCGTTATTTGGAATTATTATTAAAATATTTGTATCATACATAATATATATTCTATAATTGTCCCAACCGAAACCATGACATAATAATAATTTGTGTATATAATAATTAATAACTAACGTTACATTTTTACTCACCTGAATTTAATAGATTTTTAATTTTATTTTAATATTATTGTAATCTAACGTAAGTACCCATATATTCTTTTAACTTGTAAATTTTACTAAAATATGTTGTATTGTGTGTTATAAAACAATGTTGTGCATGTCTTTAATTGATATAAACACTGTTAATGGACCAAAATGATAAGTATGTAAGCTTGTGTTTGTATTGTTGATATGCCAAATAAATAAAAAATAAATAAATAAATAATGGCGAGGACATTGTAACTTTGTATATTAATTAGGTAATTTTTATTAACCTTTTTAACATTATCTTAATAAGTATGAGATATTTTTATCGCATACTTCCTACAATAAATCATTTTTAAATTGTTTCTAGGAATCTAATATCAAATACTATAAACAATATAATATGTAAAATTAAACATTGCGTTTTTCGGATACTGGTTTTTTGCATATTGAGCCTTAATACTCAAGCAACCCTTATAGTTTCTCTCTGTCCGGCCGTTTGTCTGTCTGTCCGGCCTCCTAACTTAAGTAATTATGAATATAGATGGATGAAATTTGGTATAGTTATAAATAGTGTATGTATAGATTTCGGTTTTGGTATATAAAAAAAACAATATATTTTAGGGGTGGCTCTCCATACATGTGAATTGTGAAGTAAGGATGAATAATATTTTTTTCATTCTACCCCATTATGTGGGGTATCGTTGTATAGGTATTTTTAAATATTTTATAGCTATAAAGGCTTATTACGTGACTTTTTTAAAAAGTCAACCATTTTCGAGTATGTACCTCCAAAGCGGTTTATAAGTTGGTCCAACCCTTGCATTTCTAAACTATAAAATATAGAAACTTGTAAATTTCAATGCTGATAGGGTACACTAACACTAAACACTCTCCAGTAAAGTTATTTTGAGTGAGATCGGATAATGACTTTGGAAGTTATTTAAAGAAAACCTATTGCACGTTGATAGCTACGAAACCCTCCTTAGACATGTCCTGACATGCTCTTGGTTTGGTTTTTTGCATTGCACTTTCTAAAATCTAGTGCATCTCATTTTAGAAGTCACTTCAGATATCATCTTTAGTATCTAGAATCTAGATCGTCCTGTTTAGCACCAGATTCTATTTCATTTCATTGTGGATCCTTCATTTTCCAAAACTGTTATTTCGATTAAGTATAGTAAATAAATTTTTAAAAATCAAATTCTTGAAGTATTGGGCGTATACATTGACCTCTACACGATTTGCTTACTTTACCTAGTCTGATCACCGTTATATCTAGCTTGTGCTTAATGCGTCTTGTGCGTCTTGTGTTTCTACAGTGATTGTCGCTTTTCGTTTTAAAATTACTTAGATTATCTCTAACATACAATAAATTTTCCAATATGTATTGAGAAGCAACGGCCATTCTGGCCTATTTCTTTAAACTTTTCTCTCGGAGATTCAAAAGGGGACATTTTGTAAATTGAACGTATTGCTCGCTGCTGCAGCACAAAATATTGTATTAATGTCTGCAGCATTTCCCCATAAAAGGATGCCGTAAGACATTTTACTATAAAAATAACTAAAATAAACTAGTCGTGCCGTATCTTCGTCAGAAATTTCCCTAATTTTTCTGACTGCATATTATTATGCTGCAGAACTGAGCCTATCTGCAAGATTAGCAATATGAGAACCCCACTGTAATTTGCTATCTAGTGTTATGCCTAGAAACTATACCTACATAAATAAAATATATTATACCTACGTAAACAAAGTCTTAAGTCTAAACTTTAAAGGGTTTGTTTATAAGCGGTCTAAAATCACAATCTGTTTCGCCGGCTGTACGCTAGATGCATACCGGGGAGTTCCGGACGAATTTAATCTGAGCGCCTTCCATTTCGTGTTATACATGGTAATATTATCTAAAAATAGGTCTGCAGATAAATGAAAAGACGTTAAAAAGTTAAAAAGCTCTAACAATATTCTAGTAGGTATTATTTATATTAGGTATTCCTTGGCGAATTATGTTTAGTATATTTACGTTACGTTTATGTTCAGTATAATTTAAATATGATGAAATATTTTTTTTTTACTTGATGTAATGTATGAATGTAAAAAAATTCAACAGTTTATGTGTAGATTTGTATTAAGGTGCATTCAAAGTTACAAAAAATTGGGAATATTTTTTTACATTATTGCCTAAAAATTGGATCCATGATTTCCTGAACCCAAGTAGGATAGGTACGTCCTCTTTCAAGGAGGTGAATTAGCGGATGGGTAAGTGAGTCATAATGATCACTACATTACTAATAAAAATATTTATACAGTGTATAAGCTATACAATGTTTTATCCTTGTCTGATACGACGGAAAAGTAGCTTGACAGACAAGGACAAAACATTGTATAGCTTATTCACTGTATAAATATATATAAGTAAGCCGGGGCTAGTGTAAAAAGCCTATACAGTTTACTTACATAAAACACATAATAGTAATAAGAAACGCAGTTATTTCGGAGATATTAGGAAATATATTCTTACGATCTATAATTATATAGATCGTAAGAACATATTTCATACAACTGCAGGAACGCGTGACATCAGACTTTTGGATAGAGCGTTTTCACGAGACATGCGAAATTCTGTAAGTATTACAAATCGCTGTATGTATGAAAATTTTGTTCTTCAATATACTGTTTCTACTGAGAAGTTACTCTGATTTATGAGTACTATTCATTTATGCAATAGTCAAACAGCTTATTAAAGATATAGACTACACCGATTTTTAGTTCTTGCTGCGCGCTATATTTTCAATGAGGAGAAAAAAATTAACACGAAAAGCTGCAAGAACTAGTAATTGGATCCATGATTTCCTGAACCCAAGTAGGATAGGTACGTCCTCTTTCAAGGAGGTGAATTAGCGGATGGGTAAGTGAGTCATAATGATCACTACATACTAAGTATTACTATGGAGGAATTATTTATTGGTCCATGGTATTACTATTGTCTAGTACTACAACCCACTTCAGGTTTCTAAGCTTCATGGTTGATCATGGCAATGACTTAGCACATAACATTTTATTTCAATAAATTTAAGACTTCTTATTAATTACTATGAACTCAAAAATATCTCCGGATTGTAGTGCGCTCTCGTGTGTAGCGCGGCCAACTCGTAAACGCTGTATGATCACGTAGAATTATTGCATTAAAATATAATCTCGGCCTCGCACCTTCACAGGGGGCGCAAATTACCCCCTTTACCCCATCTCCCGTCCCTCTCTTACCTACTTCACAGCAAATAATGCTGTTTCACAAATATTTTTCAAATAAAAATTCTACGCCACACCGCGATTCAAGTTATGAAAATTATGAAACCTGGATAGAAATTTAACTACTGAGAATTTTCAGCATTCTAAATAAAGATATTATATTTTATGCAGGAGTGCTCATAATAAAACAATATGTTCCTAATTAATACTAATAAGTACCGAATACTTTCTTAAGAACAGTTTAGTCCCCATTTTAAAATAATTATGTCAAAAATAAAAAAATAAGATAGGACTATCCCATTTTTTTATTTTTCCACATTTAAATACGTTGTAAAACCTAGTTGAAATTGTTCTTTGTGGTTAGTTTTAGGAATTCATCAAAGTTTTAAATGTTCCTCGTTTGAAAATTAAATGAAATATGGCGTCGTAATGTCAAAGTCACCGCCAAAAAAGTGGGACCATAAAAAGTTTTCTTTTCAATTGTGGTTGTATCTAAATTATTCTAGGATCCCAATATAACAATTATTCACTACTGTAAAATTGCGTGAACAAAGTGGTAAAACAAAAATTTCTCCTCGCCACCAATAAACACTTTAGTTACGCTTTTGACAAAATATTCAATTTGCTTTGTTCTCCATTGACAGTTGGGTTGTTTTTGGCGCAGATTTTTTTTTGCTGAATCTGCCCGTCTCTACCTTGTCTTTTGTGAGGTTGTGGTTGTACAAGGGAGAGGATGTTTATTATTTTCTCTCCACATGGGTTTTATTGTTTCAGTTGAGGTATGCACCTACTGTTCGTTTACTACATGATTCTTGTTAACAGACTTAAAAATTTGGTAATATTTAGCTATCTGTAATGACCAAGATGAAATTATATCACGTTAGTGTTGTTTCCATAAATATTTGTATTGTTTTCGTAAATAGGTACTTCAATACAATATTACTATGTACATAATAAAAGTATATTAGCTGTTGTATTTAATATTTTATTGTTATTTTTACGTGTTATTGTACTGAATATCTTACAACTAGATGTCTTCGACGTCGCAAAAAGAAATTGCAACGAAACTGTACATTTTGTCGCGATAGAAAGTATGATAATCAAGAGTCTAAACTACCAAATCTCATCAAAATCAGTTATGTAGTTATTGCGTGAAAGAGTAACAAACATCCATACATACATATTATATATCAATAGTATAGAAATTTCCGCGTTTATAATATTAGTAAAGATAAGGAGTTAGACGATTGTAACAAATTATGCTAGACCTGTGTCAATATTTGACTCAACACTTGTGCAGTCCATACGTAACATTATAATGTTTATATTATAAATAATAGTAAACAAAGCTACCCTCTCTGAATAATTATATTCTCTCCATATTTAATGCGAAAAGATAGGGTGTCATGTCGCAGGTGCGATTACGCGCCCCCTCGCGCCAATTTGACAGACTATTAATCCGGATTTAGCTGGTTTTAACCGGATTAGGGGTGGATTTATCCGGTCCTAAGTGGTTTAACTGAGCGACGTGTTGATTTTTATGTTTATTGTTTTGTTAATATAAGGTTTTAGTGCATGATTTAATAAAAGCAGAGAGAATATCTTCTAAATGTATAATAAGATAAACATGCAGGGATTGAACTACTGGTATTATAGAGAAAAAAATGCAATTTTAAAGTAATTTGGATTTTTATCAGTATTCATCATTATTCATTTTACTCCTGTTAGGTACTGTGAGGCGTAGTTAACTATTTACTCTTAGATTTCATCGCAAATAAACACGTGATGAAAAAAGCTTCTGTATGGATAAAAAGTATTAAGATTATTAATAATAATAAGGAGGGCTTCGTAAGTATAACCGCGTAAAAGGTTTTTTTCAAATTACTTCAAGTCTGATTTCGTTCAGAATAATTTTCCTAAAGAGTTTTTAGCATTTATTGTTTAGAAATACGGGGGGGGGGGGGGGGGGGCAACCGAGATCTATATACAATCTATAACTATACCAAATTTCATCAATTTCTATTCATAATTACAAAAGCTAAAAGCGCGGACACAGACAGACGGACGGACAGAGTGAAACTATAAGGGCTCCTTATGTATTACGGAACCCTAAAAAGGAAAGGTTTTAATAAATATGTACAGTAACCTAGAACATCTAAAATAGGTACCAACTATGTTCCTTTGAACTTGTATCTAATTATAGAATAGTATTCTAACTAAAAAAGAATTTACATGTTAAAAAAAATCAATTAAAGCGGACTTCGTAAACACTCATCCTTTTAATTAAGTGTTCCCTGTTCAAAAACAAACAAGGATATCACATTATGGCGCCCCGTTCTATTTATGTTAAAAAACGCGCGCCTAATTGCTTCTTTATTGGCCGATACTTTCAGCCGTGACATATTGTACGCGTTCACGAAACAAGCTTTTAAGTATTTAAAAATGTTTGATGTGGCATTATGGTTGTATATTTGTGTCTTTTTAATGCTCCCCGTAAAGGTTTCGACATGAAAGAAAATAAAATGACTAATAAATTATAATGCCGAATTTATTAACTGCTATTCCAAATATTCGAAGTAATAATGATGGACTATCATTTTACGAATAAAATTTTATAGTGCATACTTTGTTCTGAGTGTAGGAAGATTAAAGCACTTTGTGCCAAAGGAAGTTGGTGACATTTTTCTACAACAAAAAAAGTTTCTTTATCTCACAAATAATTGTTATAAAATAAGATTACAATAATATAAACCTACCGAGCTACAATCCAATAGGCAGCATCAAATTTAACTGCGTTACTTTGTCCCCCTATTCAATGAGTAATGTGTTACTCTAGCCCCGTCAACAAACAGTTCTTAAAAATCTGCGTCTGAAAATCGCATCGGTATGCGCTGGCTATTCAGTCTAATAAAAAAGGAAAAAGGATTGTCATTTGATTCCAATTTTGAATTCAATCTACGCGGGTCGGGTCGGGTGGTCCGCGCCATGATTTTATTTTCATGAGTGCCGTGGGACGGTGGGACAGAACGCGACAAGGGTTGTCCCTACGAAATTGTTAATAATTTAGACACAGCATAAGTAGGAGCTTGGTGCCAAATCAAAACAAGACTATACAAACGAAAAAATAGGATAAAAAGGTTTACCACCAAATTCAGATGCGTCCAAATCTACGAATTAAAAATCCTGGGATAAAACCTTACATAACTTATAATGAGTATTTTGTTTGATTACTTGTAGATCCTACCCTACCTCTGTGCCTTATGTATTTTCCTTCTGAAAAAAGAGGCGACAGCCGACAGCTGCCACTCAGCTAGAGTAGGTTTTCTTTGAATTGGCTATTCCGCTATAGCCTGCAGGCTGCAGTTGTCGTCACCAGGCTAAAACGACGACGGTTTCTAGGGAAACGAGAAATTGTACAATTTCTTTTTTGTAATGAATAAATACCTGAGTAAAGGAGTTTTGCTAAAGGATCTTTGCTCGGAATTCTGATAAATTAAAAAGAATCACAAAAATATTTATCCAACTGAGATTCGAACACACCACAAATTTTCCAACAAAGCAAAATTATACATGAGCCTACCAATCTGTCAATCGGACTGTCATAAAAGAATTGAAATTTTTGATATATTGTTGCACGACGAAAGAAAAAACATTATAATTTGTTTAAAAATGCGTAGTTTCGCAGGTATAAGACCTAGCTAGATCGATTTTTCTCCTCCAAAACTACCTGTATACTAAATTTCAGGGTAATGCTTGCAGCCGTTTTCGAGATTACGATTATATTATATAATATACAAGATTGTCTCGTTTAAAGTATAAGATAAAGTAGGCAATTGCATGAGCATATATGACATGTCTAGTAAACTGTCATAAATTCAGTTTTATAATTTCGACGTCTTCACTCCTGACATAAAGTAGCATACCTTTTAATTTATTAAAAATTAAAATACTTAGTAAGTAGGTAGTCACTAGTTACTTTTCTATGTACAGTGTAATAGTGTGTTTAGTTTACTTGCCCAATTATTATAGACGATACTTAACAACTTCTAATCTCCACCATATTGACCATAAAACATTATGAGAATAATAAATTTTATTCGTAAATAAATAAAACTAAGGAGGTGCGGGGTCGTGAAAGTTTAATCCGATCCGGTCGTAAAGCTGGTTGTGACCCGGATCACCGGATACAATCATGCCCCCATCTGCACTATTTTCCACGGATTGAGAAAGTCGCAGTGCTGGGGACATGTTTTATTTACACACAACGGAATTGATGTTTGACGGTCGCAAATTAACTTTGGTTTTACATTATAGAAGGTACCTAGATTTCAAATTAGTTTTGTAAAACGGCTAAAACATCTTACTAATAAAAATATTTACACAACGGATAACTTAAACAACGTTGCTATCTTTTTCTATCATGTGACATTTTCAACGTATCAGACAAAAACAGCAACGATGTTCAAGTGATCCGTTGTGTAAATAGTTGTTATAGGGGGCTAAACGGCGTAATTTATATGTAACTTGGAAGCAGAGTAACTACTGATCACTAGATACTTCTCAATCTCTACCTAGTTTTCTGATTACTCCAGTACCTAGGCCCCTCCAAGCCAATTCCTAACTAAATAGTGGACCTCAGATCCCTAAGATCTATAGACCGAAACGAACTATAAAACCAATTTTCGCTGTACAACTTGTGCGGCTTTTAAATGTGCAAGAATTACGTGTTGACACAATGTTGACACAAAATTAAACAAAAAGCTTTTTTATTCCCAAAAGAATTCGGTAAGCAAAATGAAGACATTATTTACACTTAACGCTCGATACCGAAACTAATCATTTGCTACTGGTAGCACACATCACAGCGTGGCGCAGCAGGTTTTCTCAATAAACAAAGATTTTGGACAATTCATGACCGTTTCCGAACGCAACATACTTTTTCAACTGTCAAAATGTTTCCCTCCAATACAATGCTCCTTTTTCAAATCGTATTGTCTTTATTTCAATGCACCATAGTCGTAAACACTTTTGTAATCGTAATCGTTTGTGACGAAGAAATTGTTACAATTTCTTTGGTGTTGTAAGGAATAATAAAGTAAGGGTAAATTTTCTGGAATCTTATCATAATTTATACATATCGATGCTAAATAGGTAGGTATTGAGCATGTTTATTAAACTGTCGTAAATTCAGTTTCATAATTTTGACTAGTAAATAGTAGGATAACCACAATTTCTATATTTTTAGGAATAGCCAGCAGCGTGACCTACCTATGTCTTTTGCACTAAGTATCTCTTTTTATTATGTTTCTTTACCATGTGCGCAAAAATAGCTAGGAACACTCATTTTCGCTAGTGTCACACGTATTACACAATTTATGTTATTTTGCTGCTGCTGTGTAAATTAAGAACTTACCTACTACATTTACATAAAAACAATACATAATATTCAGCATCAAAAAGGAATGGTAATTTATAAACAATTATGGACAGCAATTTCATTGGAAGCATCCAAATGGCCGAGGCATTACGCGCCGAAATTAAAGTAATTTGGATTGTGTTCGCGCGGATAAGCGGGCATAACGTCCGTAGGCTGTTCATTCCGTACGTTCCGAAATTCGCTCGAAACGTTGTTTTGCAAGCATTTATTATCTGAATTTTATAGATTTTCATGGTTATTCGTGCGAACTAGAAATGCTGATGACATAGACAATATCTAGACAGCCTAGCACGCTCCTAAGAAGTAAGAGCCCGTGAAAATCATTTAGGCGGTGTGCTTAAAGTTTGGAGATTTTCCTAAAAGAACTTCTAGGTACTTCATCTCTAACCTCTATTAGCCAGGAACTTGAAGACTGGCTGATGAGTGATGATTAATTCTAAATTGATGCGGGTGACCTATCTAGTATCCACCAACTTCGCAAGCTATACACGTGTGTATCATGATTAGGAGATTAGAGAGCAATATACGTATTTGATTTAAGATGTGAGGTGAGACTCGTGGCAAACTATTTTCACATCATAAATAAGAATGTAGAACGATAACTGGAACTCTATAAAATACAAATAGCAGTGGCCAAGCGCAATACAAATGATGACAGTGAATATTTTAGCATGTATTAGTAGATCAGTTGTTGGCACACGAAAAATGTTGCGGAATATGCATTTGTAGAGGCCTACATAATTTGCAAATAAATCGCATGGTTGCGGAAATATAACTCACAACTCATAATATTACCATACAATCGCTGAAGAATAATATAATTGGCCGTCGATTATTTTTATCGTATGCAATAATAACATTTTAGCTGCAAAATAAATTTTCACAAATACATAGTAGCGTTAGTGCCTGATACACGCTGAATAAAAGCGAGAAAATTACTTTACCGACATGAGCTTTCGAAAAGTCTCAAGCGCCATCTATTTCCCTTTCTTTTCTGCTTGGAAAAACGCATATATCCCTCTCGCTTGCACACACTGAAAATGGCGGGCGAGGGAAGACCATTCGAACTTCGAAGCGTTTATGAATCGCGCTCGGATTTCATGATGGCTGATTATACAATACAGTAAGGATGAAAATACATTGAGCGCTTTTCCGAAGCAACCTTATGGGGAAAGGGTCAGAATTCTAAGCGGAACGCGATAGTCGCTCTTTCTGCCTCCCATTGGTTGTTAAAAAAAACAAAGCGTGTGATTGGAGAGAATATATTGCTGACGCGGTTTTCCCATTTATGACGTGGAGTTTTGAAAACTAATTTGCCTCGAAAAGCGATGAACGATGCTGATAAAAGTATGCTTGAAATGAACTTATGGCTAGAGAGCTGTTTAGATATATTAGGTATATGATTTCATTGTCGTTGATACTAAGACGTAATGTAGTCTGCAACTATGTGAACTAGAGAAAAATAGTGGCGAGCTCAGGTAGCTCTGAATTTTTTATAGATAAATAAGTTCGAAGAAGGAAAAATAACTTTAAAAATGTCTGCCATCAATTTTATCTTACTAGATACATTTTATAGCTGATACTGAAATTAAAGCCGATATTGACTTTTTAATAATTACTTATATATTTCTTTTTTATATTTTTCTTTTAATTTAAAAATTTTTCTAAAGTCCACGTATATAAAAACCAATAATCCTGCCCCAGGAAATAGTATGGCAGTAAACAAAATATATCCCTAAAATCTTTTATATCATTATAATTATTTGCAAATAGCTTAAATAACAATTCGTATAATTTTTAACAAAGCATTGGGCATAATTGTAGGGTGACCATTTTTGTGTAAATGACCGGTAGCTGAAAACGGACATTGTGACACCTCAAGAGTCAAGCGGCGTAGATAATTTTATTTATTATTCTTTCAACGAAAAGTGTTTGTTTGTACTCTATTGTTGGCTAGCCAGATACGAAACGCGTAATTTACAGTAGCCACTTTCCTTTTATTACAAGCAATTTGAAATGCTGATGTCGGTTGTTTCTACTAAATAGTAGGCATTCAACCAGTTCGAAAAAGAAAATGTCAATTTTTAATAGACTGTTACACATTTTTTACTTTTAAGAACTTTGTATTAATGGTGGGTAATTAAAAATAATATTTCCATCCATAATAAGCTTCATTCAGTTTGCAGATTAAGGCTAGTCTTACACGTACATAATTTGACATCCTTTAAATCATTAAAAACCTGGCCTAAGCCTGGGAACACAAGTACCTATTTTGACATCTTTTAAGGAAGTGAAAATTCACGAAATTGTATGAAAGTGTTAGATCGATCTGACATATTCAGGATCTGAAAGATTAAGCATATGGCCTGTGAGAATGTCAAATTCAGGTCGCCTATAAGGATGATGCTGACGTGCGTTCCTGATTCAGGAAGCTGTATAATAATAATAATATAACAGAACTGAAGTCTTTCCATCTAGATATATAGAGAGCAAAGCTGATTGACTGATGTATCAACGCACAGGCCAAACCCTTAAGACTAGAAATTTGAAATTTTGCACACGTATTTCTCATATACCGTAGGCATCCACTAAGGAAGTATTTTTCAAAATTAAACCCCCAAGGGGGTAAAATAGAGGATAAAAGTTTGTATGAAACTTTTTATTCCTAGGACATATTTGCATGAAATTTCGTACAAATTGAGTAAAAAAAACAAAATATTGCTCTAAGTATTTATTTCTCTTTCATTAGACGTCATAATCTGAATTTTAAGGCATGTGTGAGGCACGGTATCGAAGTGATGTCTATGCAATACTAGATTCCTATTCAGTGCATATGTGAGGCCATTCTTATGTCACCGAATTTCAAAAATGTTGGTTAATTCATTTTCATTTTTTTTTGGGATGGGAAGTTACGCTACTCTAACTTACAGCATATTGGTACCGACGGTAACTAGTAAGTAACTAATTTTACCATGTAGCACAATTTAACTTTGTTAAAAAGAGAAAATCTTTTTCGACAACATTATATTCATTATTAAGGTAATAATTTTTGGCTGGTGTCCATTTCATATTATTAAAACTTGCAAACAACGTTTAAGTTTTTATTTACTTAGCAATCTATTTATTTTCAACTTCACAGAATATTTTTTTTAATTAAGATGACTAGTAATGCTGTATCTCTTTTTGTCTGCAAAAATATGCTGCTGCATGAAAATGCTATATAATGCAAAAAATGCTATCTAAACTCTAATATTTCATGAAAAATCTATTTAATAATAATTTTCTCTTCTAAAATTACTTTTACTATTACTAATATTTTATCTACAGATAACTACATTACAAAATTAGAATTGTTGTTCTAATTCATTTTTGTGTATGTTAAGTTGAATTATATAATATTTAACACACTATTTTATCTACTATTTAAATGTTTGTTATCATTTACGCGACAAACTTGTATAAGCATTTTATTGCGAATTTCGTAATTCATGTAGTTCATATTACTGCATGCTTAAAACAGCTTATAATATTGTAATTAGGTACTAGCTTGCTCAGAGCGCGGCGTTTGCACATTACGCAATACCGATATCCGAACACTGAAGTTTTCGGGATAAAAAGTAGCTGTGTTAATCCAGAGCTTAAGCTACTACTATACCAACTTTCATCAAAATTCGTTCAGTAGTTTTTGCGTGAAAGAATAACAAACATCCATACATCCATCCATCCATCCTCACAAAATTTTCACATTTATAATAGTAGTAGGGAATATTTTCTAACGAAACGATCTTATTAAAATATCTGATAGATGTCAATGAGATCGATAGCTAGATGATAAGTATTTAAAGAACTTTTACTGCAATTGAGAAATTTCCAACTTCCGAAACATGGTCACCCCAAAGCAATATACAATTTTCCCCGCTTATTCCCTTATCATTTATTACGCCGTTATCTGTACGACTCAATATATTTCTCATGGCGTATTATTAGAGGATATTCAGCTCGTGTAACTGTGAGTTATACACGGGCTGATACGTTTAATTACAACGAACGGTCACAATGGCGAATATTTTTATTCAGTGAACGTATATAATGATGATAGGTAGTGAATACCTAATTACAATTAGACAATTAGACTATACTGTTTATAGAACAGCAATTTTGCTGATGACAATGTTGACCAATTTCAGCCAGCAAAATATGGCAAACAGAGTTATTCGTATGATGTACCTACGCATATTATGCTAAATAATCTGCTCTTCTTAAAAGTGTGAGTTACATTTTACAAATGCAATGGTCACACTTGGCCATTGATCTGAGAAAATATTGATGTTTTATCTAAGATAATAAAGCAGATTCTTTTTCGCAACGACATCTATTAATTTCTCTGTGCTTCTACGCCTATAGTAATAAAAGTAGTTATCAAGATTTTTCTTTTTTTTCTTTAGTAATATTGTATAATATTATGTACTATAGTCTATAGAACGAAAAAGATTTTTTAAAATTAATAATCGGAAAAAATCGCAAACTTGTTTTCACACCATTTGAATGCAATTTCTCAATGAATATATTGTAAGTACCTATGTAGCTGCAGTAAAATCTAAAAATCTAATAATCTCTATAATATTGTACCTAATACTATTAAGTTATCGAACTGATTTTGGAACGCATAAAAAGAACACTGGCGAATGCTGCCTGATTTTCCATCAAGAGCGGCTAAGCTTTGAACATATATGGTTTTATAATACTTAAAAAGTTATTATATAAAAAATATAATAAATTATTATGACTTGGGAATAAAAAATTAAGAATATCTGAATACCAGAGAATTTATGTGCAAAATACGTATTTATCTGTGGTAATCTTTGTCATCTTAATATCTATATATTACAAGTTTATCATGCTGTAAATCAGGTATGGGCAACCTTTGACATGTTGAGGGCCAAACTTTAGCGTGCAAATACGTTCGCGGGCCGCGTTTAAAAGTACTTAGTGCATTTTAAAGTAGTGATAATATTTTATTAAATTTTTATACATTATTATTTTTATACATTATAATTATTAAATCGTTAAATTTGCAATTGTTACAAACTACGAAAGTTAAATACACCGAAATCAATGAGACACTTGAGCTTGAATTTGGGAAACTAATCCATCGATATTTGTATTAATTCCACTGATTCCACCACAAAGACGTAAAGAATTTTCCAAATTATCGTCAGTCAGTCTTGTACGATGTGTTGATTTATTAACTTTCATAAATGAAAAGAACAGTTCGCATTTATAAGTACTGCCAAACGCTGAAATTAATCTTTTGCGAATTTTCTAAGCTGCGGAAAATTGTCTTTTACTAGGTATTTTATGTAGGAATCGCACAACTCCACGTCTTCAAATTTTGATTTTAGGAGTGAGTTTTCTTGAATCTCGATCAACTCTATTTGTAAGTGTATTAGAGCATTATGCACATTACATTTTGTAGGAGTAGCAAATAAACTGAAACAGTCTTCCATGTTTTTGAAGTCGCTAAATCTGTTCGAAAATTGTTCCGACAGTAACTTGAGTTCTTCAGCATATTGAGCATAAGCAATAGTTTCATACGCAGAGAGCGTGTTGAAATGGTAACTGTAACAGACAGTATCTGTGACTCCCACAAGCGTAGTTTGATCTGAACCGCTTTCAAATGGCTGTACAAATCATTTACTAACTGTCCTTGTTTTTGAAGTTTTAAATGATTTAATCATTCAAATAGCCTGTAAGATCGACCAGAAATGGTAAGTCACATATCCATTTTGGGTCACTTAATTCAGATAGTAGTTTATCTTTTATTTTCATAAAGTCTACTATCTCATTTCTAAGCTCGTTAAACCGTTTCAACATTTTTATTTTTCTCAGCCATCTGACTTCACAATAATATGTTATATTCAGCTGATATTTCATCCAAAAACGCATTGAACTGACGATGGTTAAGCCCTCGGGATCGAATAAAGTTGATGGTTTTTACTACCACATTCATAACATTCTGGAGTCGAATGGACTTAGAACACAAGTTCTGTTGGTGGATAATGCAATGAAAGACTATCAAATCATCTTTTTGCACATATAAGTTGTTTTTTCATTCAAAATTCCGATGAAACCTTTACGTAAGCCGACCATAAAAGGTGCACCATCAGTGCATACTCCAATTAATTTTGACCATGCCAAGCAAAAACTTGTGAATACCTTTTGAACTTCAATAAAAATATCCTCCCCTGTAGTGGTTCCTTTTCGCGGCTGTAAAGCAAGCAATTCCTCAGTAACAGTGAACTCCTTATCAACACCTCGAATAAATATAGCCAGTTCAGCTGTGTCAGACAAATCGGTGCTCTCGTCTAATGCTATGGAAAATGATTCAAAACCAGCCATACGGTCAGTCAATGTTCTTTTTATATCATTAGCCATCATTTCTATACGTCGAACAACAGTTCGTCTCGACAAAGTAATTTTTTCAAATTCATTTTTCTTTTCAGGACACAAAATATCGCAAACTTCTAACATACACTCCTTGATAAATTCTCCTTCGGCAAATGGTTTTAATTCCTTTGACGATTTTGAGCTAACTATAAAACTAGCTTTCACAACATTATCAAGTTGTGTTGTTTGTTTATGAAAAAATGTTGCTGTTTTTCCGAGGTAAGCTTCTGGATTTTGTCTGTTCTTAATTGTCCTGTCAGTGAGTCAGCGTAGCATGCTTTGTTGAGTAATGCCTCTTTATATTGAATTATTTCATTACTGAAATGGATTCATTACACACCAAACAAATAGGCTTACCATTTTGTAAGATAAAAAAGAATTCTTAAGTCAATTTTTCTTGAAACTGGCGACCCTCTGTATCTACTTATCGCTTCTTTCCACCAAACATCATTTTTGTTTACTTTTCGTTCAATAAACTTAATAACAAACTATAGTTAGTAACCACTCAAGATGCACACTAAGTCACAAAGCAAGTTGACGGTTCGAGCAGTTTGCTAGGATATCGCTTGTCCCAGTTATCACCTCGGTAGCTCAAATAGAACTGAACTAACGGGCCATCCACCCGCTTATATAGGCAAAATGAAGGAATAATCTGGAAAAAACTAGTTTAGAATAATTGAGAAGCAATAAATCATATGATGTGTCGCCCATGAGGTGGCAAACCTCAAAGAATTTGATCGAGCAAGCCGAGCGGCGGCGAATATCAGAGAGTGAGGCGGCAAACATCAAAGGATTTGATGTTTGCCGCCTCACTGTCACTCCCGTGAGTATAAGTACCTAATGTAATATTTTTGACGTGATAACGTCTTATAATTCGATGGAGCCGGCTGCACGCACGAAAAAACATGACTCATGCGTTACCGGCGTTACCTCGCTAAACATGACTCATGCGGCGTTACCTAGCTCTGTTCCATTTCTTATGACGTTGTCACGTTCAACTATCGTCAGTAAACCGACTTTACAGACAACCGATTTTTAATTGTTTTTTTTTTTTCAAATGTCTCGCGGGCCGGATCATATCTTACAGCGGGCCCGCCGGCTGAGTGTTGCCCATATATGCTATAAATTGTCAATTTGAGGCGTAAAAGCTCCATCTAGTGGCCCAGTAGACAGATTTATTTCCATTCGAGTATTAAGTTATTTTCTTTTTCTATAGCTCAGCAGTTACGTATTAGTTTTATGAAAAAAAATTACTTGGGGTCTGAAATAGATCCTATTTATATACTATACTATTTATATACTAAGAAAAAGAAATATTATGTTTTAGGTTTTCGTAACGTAAAAGCGACATCTGTTATTTATCTGTTATATTGCATTTCCAAACAAACAAGTTATTAATTCATTACATAATTGACATCGCAAATAATAGATGTTTTCCGACAACCGCCACTAAAGAATTGTTAGGTTATATTTACTCAGTTCGTGGTCTCCACTCTAGAACCTTTACTCCCCAGCGATTATCAGTTCTACGAGCGATGTGGCCTGCCCATTGCCACTTCAACTTGCTGATTCTGCGAGCTATGTCGGTTACTCCAGACTGGAGACCACGAACTGGAAAGCGCAGCGTTGGACGGCCTCCCTCTAGGTGGACCGATGACCTTATGAAGGTCGCGGGCCGCCGTTAGTTGCGGGTGGCCCAGGACCGTTCGTTGTGGAAATCTTTGGGGGAGGCCTATGTCCAGCAGTGGACGTCCTATGGCTGTTAATGATGATGATGATGATGATTTACTCAGTTATCTTTTATCGCCCGAGTTTGATATACATCAAACTCGGGCGATTTCAAACTCGGGCAAACTTTATGAACATAGGAGCAAAAAAAGCAAAATTATTATACAATAATTTTGCTTTTTTTGCTCCTATGTTCATAAAGTACAATTTACAATAAATACTTTTTGAAGCCTCGTATTTTAAATACAAGGCAGTAAATATATGGCGACTTGCCGATCTCCTTTAATTGTTAGAATCGTGACATTTGGCAGCGTGACAGGACTGTCCATGCATTTCACGTCGCATGGCGACCTTACCCCATAAGATTTCCTCCCCGCTTATCATTTATAACGTGCTATCAGATCCTGGATGGATGTAGTGTATTTGTTACGACCGTATTATCGCATATCTTCCCGTAATATCCGTGCCGTCAGAAAAAACAAAGGTTTTTATTTAATAAGTATTTGTATCGCCAATGCTTTTGATTTATAGATTGCGTTGCCAGCTTTGCTACTGAGATAACAGCTGATGACGAATTTACGTTTATATCTACTTTATTCATAAACATAAGTACAGCGGCGAGACGTGTTGCTAATCAAAGACTCATTGACTTCATTGACTTATAGCTTACCGTTGTATCAGCCGTATCAATTATATGGGGCCACCGGGCTACAGAGCTGGCCCCGAACGTGTGTCAAAAAAAATCGTGAAACATTATCTACACATTACAGTCTCACTCTTAGCCCGTACTTCCCGATAAAAGAACCACAATAACATTATAAACCCATGAACACAGAAACTTGAGAAACACGTATAAATCTTATGGATTATCATGTGTTTTTTTTTTTTATTAAATAAGGGGGCAAGCGAGCAAACGGGTTACCTGATGGTAAGCAACTACCGTCGCCCATGGACACTCGCAACATCAGAAGAGCTGCAGGTGCGTTGCCGGCCTTTTAAGAGGGAATACGCTCTCTTCTTGAAGGTGTGTCTTATGTTAAAAATTATCAGGCCCACTACACTCCTATGGCCAGCCATTTCAAAGTTTCGAGCCATCCAGAAACAAAATATTCGAAAAAGTTCTACAATAAAAATACATGTCTTATGTATTTTACACTAGCTGTTGCCCGCGGCTCCGCCCGCGTAAATATACAATCGGGTATCACGCGGGAATACTATACTTTTCCGGGAAAAAAAGTAGCCTATGTTTTAATCCAGAGCCTATACTACTACCGTACCAAATTTCATCAAAATCCGTTCAGTAGTTTTTGCGTGAAAGTGTAACAAACAAAAATAAAATTCACATTTATAATATTAGTAGGGATGTTACGTTATAATGTTTTATAAAATTTTTACGTGTGAAAACTCTTGAATAGGAACATAATCTAAAATTTACTTGAGTGAACTGCGCTGCTGATTTTATGACCAGATTTTTCATTACTCAGATACAAAAATACACTAAAAAATTAATTAAATTAAATTAAATGCCTTTTTATATGTTTTTTTTTTTTATTTTTTCTAAGGCTCGCTACGCCAATGCTAATAGTTCTCGTTAATTATCGTTTTTGTAGAAAAATGAGAGACATTGTACGAATAAGAAATCGATGATTCCCGAAATACATTATGGACTGAGATCCCAGACCCGCCAGACTAACGTTATATTCTTACTGATACAATGTATATCATGTAGTATAGTGTGTACAATAAAAGTATGCATGTAGCCGCTAGTTTGCACTGTGGGTCAATTCTCAGGTAGATACAGGACGCCTAAGATACAAAAAAAATCGTACTACGAAGGCGGCACTGAAAATTTCGGGAATCAAGGAAGTGACACAACATTACTATTTAAAAATGTATTTATTGCTTTTCGAAGTATTCTCCGCGAAATTTGACACATTTTTCCATGCGATGGAACCAACCATTGAAGCAACCATTCCATTCGGAAGTTGGGGTCTCCAAAATGGCCGTTTTGTAGGCGTCCAAAGCTTCTTCAGGTGATGAAAATCTCTGACCACGCAATTTATTCTTTATTTTAGGGAAAGTATAGAAATCATTAGGGCTTAGGTCGGGGCTGTACGGCGGATGGTCTAATAATTCTATGAGTTCTTGCTCTAAAAACTCTTTTGTTCTGTGCGCGGTGTGAGAACTCGCATTGTCGTGATGGAGGATGATGCGGCGGTTGCAGTTCTCTTTACGGAGTTCAGAAACGACCTGTGGCAAACAAATGTTAGCATACCATTCTGCATTAACCGTTCTTTGTCCCTCAAGAGGAATAGTCGCAACATGGCCGGTTTTGGAGACAAACGTGGCCACCATTTTTTTTTGCAACACTCCGTGAACGAACAATTTTTGTTGGCTTTAACTCATTTTCGAACACCCAAACTCGTGACTGGTTTTTTGTTTCGGGTTCGTACGCGTATATCTAGGATTCGTCACCTGATACGATGTTGCATACAGCATTTGAGGATCCTGCGTGGAATCTTTCGAGAGTTCTGACGCACCAAGTAACGCGAGCCACTTTTTGCTCTTCACAGAGCAAATGCGGTATCCATCGGGAAAACAACTTTTTTACACCTAATTGTTCATGCAAGATTATTTGACTCATGCCAATGTCTAAAGTTGCCTGAATTTCGCGGTATGTCACATGTCGATCTTCCTCAATCAGCTTACGCACAGCATCAACGTTTTCTTGGATGACTGCAGTTTTTGGACGGCCTTGACGGGGATCACCACTGAGCTTGACACGTTCACGTTGAAATTCAGCAAACCAGCGATAAATTGTGGCTTTGGATGGGGCTTCATCACCAAATGCAGAAATCATCCGGTCAACACACTGTTTTTGTGTTAAACCACTTCGAAAGTCATAATAAATCATCGCTCTAGAATTTTCTCGAGTCAATTCCATTTTCTCAACGACTAAACAAGTTTGACAAGACCTTGTGACAAGACCAAGAATCTTTTTTTAAATAAATAAACGGTATTCGATTTTTAAAACCAAGGAGTTTTAAATTAAAAAGATTTTAATATGACAGGAACAGTGGAAATTTCCCCGATACTTTTAGTGCCCTCGTAACATTCCTTACAGCCTTTGAAATCGCTCGCTTGCCCCCTTATTTAATAATAAAAAAAAAAAAAAAAAATTGTAACGTATGATATACGTAACAGAATAATGACAATTAAATATTATAAAGTGAAATTAACACCGATAAGTTATTTTTATGTTGTAGTTAGTTTTAATTAAAAAAAATGGAAAATCATCGACTTAGAAATAAAAATCATTAAACTTCTAACCCTTATATCTCTTTCAATACCAAGTTTAGTAAAATGACTTTAATAAGTTTTGTTCCTTACGTTATTCTAAAACTAAAAAATAAGATTGATACTTTATCAGAATGTAAGTGAAGACAATTTTTCGCATTTTTAGGGCCTTGTACCTCAAAATTGGTCCACGGCCCATACTAGCAGGTATGCAGACGTTCATTGTACACACTAAAACTACAATAATATTATATATATTTTATCATTAAGAATATAAAAGTAGTCTGGATGGCCTGGGATCTCAGTCCATTAGAAAATTGATTTTACTGTTTATAAATAACCTTTTAAACTATACTATTTTGCGTTTCATCAGAATAAGCAGTGGTAGTAGGTAGGTAGCGCTAGTACTACCTACGTAGTGGTAGCCAAGTAATAGTAGTAAATAATCAATAAAATATGTTCTTTCACACAAAGGTGAACAAACCTGTAGTTGATTAGTTGACAAAAATCAAAATTAAAATAATTAATATTCTTAGGGTCTCGGGTCTGTTTACAATCTACTGATAAGTCTCATAGCTTACTTGCATGTTTTGTCATGTAGGTATGTAGGTTGGTTACCTACTTTGTAAGTAATAAAAATTCTTATTAACATTACGATTTGTATATTTTTAATCTTTTTACACATTTCTTAAATCTAAACATACTATATAATAAAACTATAGGTAGTAATTAATTAGGTTATATAGATATTAAATATCTAGCAATACTTTAACTTTCGTTTGCCAAACAATATATATTCTAACCTCAACCTGTGCCATTTTAATGAAAAAAAAAATATATAAATTGTCTATGGTAGATTATGATAAAATGGCGCGCTTATTCAGATTTGTGAATAGAAAACTCAGAAAAATAAATGGAAGATTAAAATTGAAAAAACAAATTGTATATATTATATTATATGGTACATTAATACTAGTTTTCTGTATACTGGCCTTAATTTTCTGTATACAATAATAGGTACTGGCCATTTCTTGTTGATTTTATATTGATATTCCTGCAATATGTGTCTTTTTAGGGTTCCGTACTAAAAGGGTATAAACAGGACCCTATTAATATTACTGGGACTTCGCTGTCGGTCTGTGTATTTCTGTTGCTGCTATAACAACAAATTCTAAAATCAGAATAAAATAAATATTTATTATATTCTGACATCGAAGGTGATTTTATTTGCAATTTTGTACGAAACCCTTCATTCGCGAGTCCGACTTGCACTTGGCCGGTTTTTTTTCTCATATTCTAAAACTTACTTTTACAACGTAAATTATATTATGCTAGCGCTATATTATTTGGTATATCTACAAGTAACATCTGTGAAATGACTTTAATATTAAGTGTATTTACATTTTGGTTATAATGTTAACATCATAAAGCCGGTATAGTTGTAAAACTTCATTTCCTCATAATTAAGTACCTACCTACACAACTATTTCAAGAAATTTAAGGGGACTAATATTGAACACTTCTGAAAAGTTATTTGAAAATATTTACTACTACAATCAACTGCATCAATTATTTACAGTATAGCTATTTATTGCACTACAAATTAAATTTAAGCAGCATAAAATTACCATAATCAATATCCAGTGATTATGGTATTTGGAATTAAATGAAATGGTGGACTTTTTTTTCTTCCTTTATGTAAACTACAATTATTTACACACATTTGTACATACAACTTGGAATGGATAAAACAGTCGCCCATTATGTCTTTTTTCTAAATATAAGTACTTATTCGTACACTGGGGAATAGCTCTGCTACATGACTAAAATAAATTAAGCATCATAATATTATGATATTTTAAGTATTTACAAAAATATATACAAACTTGAAAGTGTATTTTGCAAGAATACTAGATTCAAGTTAACATAAAGATTATTTATTAAATTAACACTATTTTATTAATTTAATAAAAAAAAAACAACGTAACAATAAACGATTTGAGCCATTTTTGAAATAACCTCACCTCTTACCTAAAACATAAACATAAAACTAAATCTTATTTTTCAGTGTTGAGGTTGAAATTCGAGTATCCCGGCCTGAGGTTGGTTTCCGCGTTGACAGGGGAGGGAGTGGTAGGGGTCATGTAGGGATACCTCGGATAGGGAGGGTACGGGTAGGGATACCCTGAGGGCAGCAGCTGAGGGTTGTGGAAAGGAGGTATTAGCGCAGGCGATGGGTAGCCGTAAGGTAACCCTACAGATGACGCTGCGGCCTGCAGAATGGAGGCAGCGAATGCGGGATCACTGTACACTGCCGCGTACGGCCAGGCCACAGCTATGCGTTGGCGCTTGTCTTTCATCCTTCGGTTTTGGAACCATACCTGTTAACAAAGAGAAATAATCATTAGACAAATATTCACTAAACGCTTAAAATATTGTATATTTTTGTGTGATGAAGTTCTCCCTTGCAGAAGACCAGTGCAGCGGGCTTGCTTACTGCGTATAGCTGAGCCAGGGTAAATTTTTTGGCATCGCACAGCATAATATAGAATATGGATAATTATGTGCCCAATTTTAGTTTACTCCCCTGTAGGTATTTCATTTTGATGTGTATTGTGTGATGATAAAATAAACATATTCTTATATAATATACTATAATAATTGATACCTATATTAATTAAACTATTTTGTTTCTGAACTAGCGCTCGAGCTTCTTCTACATCATAAATCTAAGAGGTGTGGGTCTGTGGTAGCGTTAATGTAAAACTGAATAATGACGAATATAAATTCAGTTTAACATTTAATTAAGCTTTAGTCACGATATTGATGTTGTTTCCGACGCGACGTTTGAAGGTCTTGTTCAATAAACACAACACTTTATCATTCAACATAATTTTGTGAAATTTTTTACGCACTTCTGCTAATGATCTACCGATCCAAATATGATGAAACCACTTTCTTAAAAGCAATTTGTAGGTATTATATTTTCTTCTCTGATAATTGATAAATATTTAGAAAATAACGAAGAGCATCTCAATTGTCAGGACATGTGTGAGGACTGAGGAGAGTTCCGTAATTATCACCACGCGATAGGTTTTTTTTTTTATTACTTCAAAAGTTATTGTCCGATTTTGTTCAAAATAATTTCCCTAAAGAGTATTTAGCAGAACCCTGAGGCAGAACCTATCAGCATGGAAAGTATCTAGTTTAAAAATGCCAGGGGCGGGCCAACTTGTAAACCACTTTGGAGATCGATTATGTACAGGCTACAGCTAAGAAAAAAGAAAAATATATCCGTCATTAATATTCTACTATATATATAGGTACTTTAATTATACTATACTATACTTTAATTTGTTTTATCATATATATGAAACAAAATTAAAGTGAAACAACACGCCATTTTGAAATCGTTAAGCGCGGTAATGGTTTGAATAACTTAGTAAGCCAGCGAAATGTTCGCGAAGGGAAACCGCCTTTTGTCTGCAAACACTCGAATGGCGTGTTAATTGGCGGGAGTTTCAAGAAACACTCCGAGTAGCAAATTCAGTTTCATCATAGACAAGATTATTGCTTTTAGGGCTTTGCAAAAGCATTGCGAATATACAGCCGAGGCATTAGTACGCAATAAAAGAAAATTATGGCTTTTAATATCTTGGCCAAAATGTAAATATTATTCTTGGCATTGATTTTCGCATATTTTGTTTGGTTTCGTAACTTTAACATATTTACGTTTTTTTAGACGCTCTTTATATTGGTAATTTGTACAAAATTATTTCAAAATCTTTTTTTAAATTGTTTTTTAAATCATGCATGTATGAATAAATATTATAAGTCAATAATAATAATTATCGCAATCTTTATTACGGAAGGTGTAACAATATAGATAATGTTTCACATTAAACAAACAACAACAATTTACGGCACATCAAATGGTGGCCGCGGTGTCTAATAGTTTTTAATTGGTATAATCGTGCCATAAAACAACCAATGGAACTTTTTTTAATGATAAGTGTTTGTGAGCATTCGGCCATTTATTTCGTTTTTCATTAGCATTGTATAGCTACTGAATAATTCGGTCGGTGCCTTTTAATTCATCGACAAATTAGCGTGAATGTAAAATTCGAATGAGCCATAAACATTTTCTTTTCTTTTTTTTTTTTGGTGGACGTGATAATTGATATTATGGTACAGCCGGCGTTCGTGTGGAATTTGTATTGCCGTGAGGTATTTACTAAATGTGTTGAATTAATTATTATTTTAATGTTGTGTGTGTTTTATTGTTTTATGTTACATTATAATTCTCGTTTTAAGATTTCCCTTTTTTACACAATTTATGTTAAATGAAAAGCGGCCGCGGCATCAGAATGATAGAGAAATAAATTATATATTAACAAAATACTACAAATAAATTTATTTATTTACATCTGGCCGATGCTAATCCTGATGATGATATTTTTATGCTTAATTGAATACCGATGATAAAACAAGAGCCGTTGAGAGAACTTTTAGCACATTTGTAACGTGATTCTACGAATTAGCGGGCAGCCATAAAGCATTCGTGATGGAAATTATTATGGATCTAATTGAAGTATCATACCCAGCTTCTTGTAAAGTGAGAAATACCTAAGCCCATTTGTTTAAAGTTTAGTTCATTATTATAAATATTTGTACCATTTATCGAATAGTATGCTCGACGACACTTTAAAAAATATATAAATAACCTACTGAAATTGAAGAATGAAACGTCAGTTAAATAGTTGGTATGCAAATGCTATTACAAACCTTATTTAGGTCAGTACGTAGGTTGTTGTTAATCAAGAATATATTTAAAACTTTCCAAAATACATACTAAAAAGTTGGTACAAATTACAACAATAATTATCATGGAGAGTGGAGACTAGAGTGAAGGAGTACCTTCTCTATATATGAAATAGTGTCCGTAGAAAGCGTTAAATAGGGTTGTGGCGCTACTGCCGTAAAGCGGTAAAATTGAAAAGGAGAATTAAATCTTAGCATCTTCTTCGGTTTCTTTTAAAAAAATATTTTCGACTCCGAGAATTTTCATGATTTTCCGAATTAACTACTAAAGTCTACTAAAGTATTTAAAAAATTTAAATATCTAAACTCAACTCACTTCACTCCTAACTTTACTTATTCTTTATTTTTTAATATATTGCGTCGACTTAAAACTAATGGTCAGCGTCAAGTTACAAAGGCGGGAATAGAATTTTCGTTTCAATTTTCAACACCGTATTCCTAAATCATCAAGTCTAATGTCTAGTCATAGTCCAAAAAAATAGTCAGTGCAGTCAAGTCAGTCGATCAGTAAAGTGGTAGAAGCTTTACTGAAAGTTATTAGGGAGTTTTGGATGGAACACAAAATAGCACGTATTTTGAAGTTGTACCACTTGCCCACACTTGTGTAGTTAACGAATATTTAATGGTTAATATTCTACCAATATTACACATTAAGAACAGAAATAATACAAATTTATAAAAGATATACAAAAACCACAACGTCACCAATTGAATTCCCCGGCAAAACTCCTTTACTTTATCTCTTATTATTGCTTACTACATATCACACACCCTTCTGACACTAGCGCCCGCGCCATGTGGGCTAGTTTTGAAAGTATAATTATATAACTTCTGCTTTAATTACTTTTAGCTTTTCTGTCTTAGAGAGATGGTACTCCTTTACTCACTCTTTTTCTCCATGATAATTATTAAGGCAATTTACAAAAAAGATTCTAATTACAAAAGAAAGTTTATTGTCTATGGTCAAAACGTCACTTTACATGTTATTACAATTGACGAAAATCACTTTTGCTAAATAAAATGCTAAATGGGTCAATGTGTAGGCGCATGAATGGTTTGAGTAATATTTCCACATTATGTACGTACCAATAGCGGCTCTAATTTTGCAGTACTTTGCAGTATAATTTTTTTTATTACCTATATTTTCCCGACTACGGGGAGGACAAAAGGAGGGGTAATGGTATCAGCAGTCAATGTTAAATACATACATATGTCTGTTGCATCGTAGCGCCTAAACTTACTTTATACGATTTTAATGAATGTGGTTTCAATAGATTCATAATTATAGCCCGGTAACATTAGAGGCTATATAAATTGCGCATTCGGGCTATAGTTTTTCATAAATATTTTCATATAAATAATATATTACGGATTTAGCATATTTACTAAGAATAGTAAGTTTTTTCTTTTACGTTATCTATGAAAGATTTGACTTAAGATAAGGTTGTATAATTATTTATTCTTTACCTTTATTGTAGACTCTGGAAGGTGTAACTGGGCAGCCAACTCGCACCTTCTTGGGCGCGAGACGTAATTTTCTTTCATAAATTCCTTTTCTAGACGCGATAGTTGTTCCCTCGTAAACGCAGTCCGGTATCTCCTAAGAAAAAATAAAATAATTTTAATTAAAATTAAAAATACATCGTCTCGTATTTTTAACTAAAAAAATATTGACGTTTTATTAAAGAAAATTCAATAAATATTTTAAAAGGGCTGTCCCCTATTTTAAATCAGCAGAATATTATGCCTTGATAGTTCGCATAAAATCCATAGTCCTTACCTGATATTCGGGTCCGGGGCTGAATTTGAATTGTTAATTTGTTCTGATTGCGGGCTCATAGATTCTGTGGACAAAAAAAGGCTTATTTTATTTTCTGAACGTAATGTTTATGTATCTTGTGGCATTTATGATGATTTAGTTGTAGATGTTTTCATATCCTGTTTATCTAAAATAGACAATCTATGTTACTTTAGTGTTACATTTTAAAAGTGCATTACACAGTCACAATAACCGCTTGTAATAAGCTGGGGCAATTAGTGCGTATCAATCCCAAGGAGCTCTAAAGGGTTATGAGTACCGAACACTCAAGCGGCTTCAAACAAGGTCCTTATCTTAATTACTGTTTTGTCTAGACATCAGCTACTTGTATTCTCTACATACTTACAAAGGAAATTTGTTGTAATTACCTACTTATACTTTAATTATTACCGTTTGAAATTATCCGCTCAAAAGAGGTATAATGAAAAAATATTTTGTCTTATTACTTATATTATTTATTCACACGAGACGATGCAAACCATGTAAAATATAATACCTATCATATATAACGTTTGAAATATTACAAAATAAGTAACGTTATCGTCTTAAAACTTTTATTTAATACCTAACTACATAAAGTTGAACATGTCAATTGCGCTAAGCTCCGCGCCGCCGAATCATAATCATAGACAATAATATACGTGACTCGAAGCCGTTCTTAACGGACAGTGTCAATATGACGATGGCGCGCCTTTTTTAAATTTAGAACCACTTCAGTAACTAATTACATTGGTAAAGTCGGCGTTTTGGTGGTGCTTTTTAGTGTTTTTCTAAATTAAGACCGCGCGATTGATGTTTTCGGTTTCTTTGTTGGATACACTTCATGGGAAAATATTTAATTAGACAATAGTTTATTTGTGTTTGTTTTGTGTTAATGTATTCCTTTAGAAACTCTGGGCGTACAATTAACACCTACTGCTACTGGTTCGGAGAGCGGTACCGATTTTATGATGAGTCAATCTCGAGTTATTCAGATGGAATAAATTATTTTAAGACATATTAAACTCGTGATGATGTTAAAAGAGATATTAGAAAATATAATACCTTAATTAAATTTATTTTATAGGTTTGTTCTTTTTAATGACTAAATTCAATAAACTTTATTAATACGCAATAAAGTCATAGGTATTAGGCACTTCATTATTTATTAATTTGAATTATGACGGAATACTCAGTTTCGTTCAAGATGTTTATTGAGAATGTACAAGTGTAGATATTTTACTATTGAGCATCAAAGACTTTCTTATTATATTAATGCACGCAAATAACTCAAATAAATTAGCATCATTATAGAATATTTATTGCATAAGTGCTTGAGACTGATGCTTTTTTGTAGATCGGCGTTGGCGACACCACTTGACATGTTCCCATGCTGGGTGGCGACACAACACTTAAAACTCAATTTGCAATCGTCTAGTCGTGAGCTTCCTCTAACAAACTTTTTCATTATGCTGATACCAGATGTCATGGCGTGTGTCATTAAAAAATGAACCATCGACAAGGATGACGCTTCCGTTTGTTCCGGAAGATATTTTGTCTGTGGCGGCGCAAGAGTGGTTTTAAAGTTATGACTGTCGTTAATGGACGCCGCTTGTCGATACGTTTCGACACCGCCATTCTTTGTTTCAAAATTGACGCTAATTTGAAATGGAAATAGCACTTCGTCATAAAAGCAATACTTAAGGATTGATTTTGTCGTTGCATTAAGAAAAATTTTTGTGGGTGTGGTATAAGATATTTTAAAGAAAATACCGTAATATTTATCAAAAAATTTAAAAGGTTAAAGAAAATGTTTTTATTGAAGTGAAACTTTTTTGCTGCTTTGGAAGTGAAATTTCAATGTCGCGTCACGTCACGTCACGATTTTGGATATAACGCCACCTGTCGGAAGCTACTTCTTACATAACAACTAAACTTCTTAAAGTACGCCTTAATACATAAATGACGCTAGGTGTACAAATGTTTTGAAGTGATGTCTTTAGGCACTATGAGAGTATTTTTTTTATTTTAAATTATGAATGAAGTTTCACTTCTACCACGTAAACTCTCCACACGTCATGTTTTTTCTAAGAGTTTGCCTACCTAACCTACTCATAAGTTTCAAAAACCTTGACATAAAATTTTTATTTCTTAATGTCTATCTACTTTAGTTGCATACGTAAGTAAGACTTAAAATTATTTTATTACTTATAAGTTTTGCCGTTCACGTTTAACAAACTATAAACTCCAAAGTCCAAACGTAGACGTTTTTATTGCAATTCAAATTATTCCACTGACTAATTTAGACCAAACTATAATTCTATTTGAAATCTTCTTCGCATTGGTCTTGGTAGGTATAATTTTGAACACATGAGAGCATTGTTAGCGTCTATTTAACTTATCATACATCAGCATTCAGACATTATAAAGACGTTATGAAACACTGGTATTTATTAGCACTTCCACGAACATTCAAATCAGTCAGCTAATGTGTGATACTAACTGTAATATTCGAATATGGAATGCACCGTTTGACCATAGACTATAATTATTTTTGAACTTTTGTTGTGACCGTTTTACCAGTATTGTAAGAATTAAGTAGAATTACGGTAATACTTATTTCTTTGGTTTTTTTTTCGGATTGCTTTTCATTTTCTCTGCACATTGAGTTTTCGTTCCATTCGTAGTCGAGGAGGTTTTAAAAGTGATTGATCGCAAGATAGAGATATCTCTTTTCACTCACCTACACACACGGTTAATGGTCTGAGTTTAATTATACGTACCGCAAATGTCCCAATTAATCATTCGATCTAATTACCTTAAGCGTTTAACGTTAAATAACAATGGCGGGGTTCAATTTGCGAACCAAATAGCCCTTGTAATAGCCGGAAACCGATCGCTATACATTAACCATTGGAATTATCGAGCCACCCTCGCCGCACGACCGCCACGCGTCTGTTATTGTAGGGCCATTGTTACCAGTTACCACGTTTATTGTCTATGACAAGACGTAACTGGCTACCGATACTGATTCGAAATTAGAACTGTAATAAGTCGGCCATTAAATAGTTTGTTATCAGATGACTATCGACAACATGACGATAAATTATGTGTTTCGTTTATAGATAAACAAACGGAAAAAATTGTAAGGTCTTCAGGAAGTTACTTTCCTGAGGCTTTGTAATTTTTATTAAATACACCTATCACAAATAAAAAAGCGTTTCTAAGACTTAAAATAATGCTAATGATATAAGCATAAATGTCACCTTCTTATTAGAACGTAACAAAAATAATAATCGACATAGTAAATCAAATTGAAATTATAACTATGTATTTGCAAATAATTTACATCTATCTTAACCCTTGTTTTGTTATTTAATATTCCATAATCTCCAGTTGGATTAAACTGTAATCTTGTAAAAAATCACACTCAGAAGGTCTCCAGGGGTTAGCAACAATAGCGAGGCAAAACATTTGCCGAACAATTATCCAGTGTAGAGCCAATTACACGGTGTCATCCCTCGGCACGCTCCCCTAAACCAATTTTCATAATAAAATCCGTATCTAGTAGGCAACAATGTAATGAAGATAAATATCTCTTTAGGGAGTCAAGTAATAAAACCAGTTTAGGCTCAATTGACAAGACGCACGGCCCTACGTTGACGTAATTAAAAATACCAAGTGTCAAATTGTGGCGGGAGACCATTTGACAGTTCGGTTCGAAAATCGAATTTATGGTCGATTGATTTCGGTTTATTGGCGACATCTGGTCGAATCACAAACAATTAAACCTGTAAACCTATAGGCTGTTAATTGCTAATTTGCTTAGTCGAAACTAATATTATTTACACGTATGTATGTTAGTTGTTTCATTGTTTTTAAGTTTTTATAGGTTAAAGCGCTCATATTATAAGTAAATTAAAATTCAAGGTGCTCCAATTTAGGTTCTTTTAGTCAAACTAACATTACGATTAAGGGCAACTTTAGCTCCTTTTTTACGGCGAAATGTACAGTTGTGTAGAGATGAATTTGTTTTTGTTCTACCCGAGATGAGTCGCAGTAGTAGGTAAGTAAATCCTAAAATAGAATTCTAGTTATCATGTAACTAATGTTGATATAGATATAGAATTCCTAACAACAGGTATTGGTCACTATAAAAACAACAAAATGAACCCTATTGTGTCTGCTTTAGGAGTAACATTTTAATATTTGAAGTTTTATTCGACTACCTGCAAATATGGCTTTGTCGATAATTACTTTGAGATGCCGATTTTACTGCCGTAATAATATACCGTTATGAGTATCATCGCCGTGTTATGACTTACGTCCATAAAAGTGAGTTCGTTATTGATATCCGACGCAAAAAAAATGTAACTAAATGAGGTAAACAATCTAATACTTTGGTACACGAATAACGGGCTCTTGTAATTGTTTTTTTTTGTACTCCCGAGTGCTAATGCAATATAATAATGCAATAATAATTAATATTTAATGTGTTAGTAATTTTATGTTATCGAACACATAGGTACATTTATTCATAGAATAAAAAAATATGTTTAATCAAACTTTTTTATCATTTTTGTACACAATAGGGCTAGTTCCGAAATGCAGTGATGGAGGTTTAAATGAAAAATATAAAAAAAAATAAAAAAATATTAAATATAGCCAAGCTGATAAGAAAATTTAAAATTTTAAAAAATACCTTTACTCTTGGGCGATGACGGTGGGGTTATGCACCCATTACAAACGTTTTTTGTAAAGTCCGTGCCGAATTTCATTTTTAACTCCTCAATTCCTTCGAGAAAATATTAAAAAGACCCACCTGACGCTAAAGCGTAAGTAAACTGTTAAGTTTATTATGTTAAGAATTACCGACGCGATGTAAGATAAAACATACTTAATTGTACAATTATCTCCCCTGGGCGTTAGTAATAAGGGCTTAAATTGCGTGTCCCGGGCTGCGGTTTCAGTCTACTAAAAATCCATAATATGCTGGCCAATAACCATCCTTTTCCCCCACTATAGGGCGGGGTCTGTTCTCTGTCTCTCTCGCGCGAGCTTTCCGAGCTTATACGATAACGTGACAGGCTATTAAACAAACTAATGATTATATTATGAAAGTTTCGTACACGATTAAGTACTGAATTAGTTATTTCGCTATAAAATTATTTACTTGTCCACTTTTACGAGCGGTTCCGTACTGTAACAATTTCAATGTTGCCAAATTGGATAATATGAATGTTCTACCTACTCTTTAAAATATATAATTACATTTTATTGTTCAAATCAACCTTCTGCTTGTTTATGAAGGTTTTGTTTTAAAATTTTACCATATCACATTCATATTTTTGGGATTTCTATCCGGATACTAATTGTGTTACAGGCTACAGCTAGCCCCAAGGCATTCAGCATTAAGGGGGTTTACTTATAACACAGCGCTTGCGTGGAAGGAAGATAGGTAGTAACTAGTTTCAACCTTCTTACTATTTAAGTATTTAGTTTTTAGTTATAACTACCTAACAACTAACAAGTTAACTAATTAAAAATTTAAATGCATTAGAATTAATATACCTACTTCTTATTAATAGGCAATACGAATTATCTTGTGTTGCCAGAAAATAATTTAGTTAATAATATAATAATTCACAACGATATTATTAATACCGCTCAGGAAGTATCTTATACTATTGATATAAGTACCTACTCTTTGCCTTAGACAGTGCTAAACTTTCACACAGTAGGTAGGCATCTTATTTGAAGTGTGGACAAGTTAGCGCGATTTTCACTGTTGCTTTCGAGAATGACATTCAAATATTTTGCATAATAAAAATGAAAACAAAGACTCCTCACCACACCAGAAATTATATTACGTTTTCGTTTCGTAGTAAACAAACAAAAGAGCCATTTACGCGGCGGCAATAAAAGAGAAAATTTTAAACATTGTCAAACCACTGAGGGCACCCAATAATTGAGCAAAAGACAGTGACGGACAAAAAAAGTTATTGTCACAACATTTTGGCGGCACTGATGTCAAGCTGCGTAGCTAAAGATGGACACAAATGTCACAATTTGCTACCGGACTTTTATCCGCAGACAAATAGTCGTCTACAACAAAGAACACCTACGGTCGTGTTGACGGACATTCCTGTCATCATACCACCGCATGACGTCGCTTCAATCGAAGCCGCAGAAGTTATTGGAGGAAGAGTAACCCCCTTACTAATAAAAATATTTAAAAAATAGATACGCTACGCGATGTTTTGTCCTTGTCTGATACGTTGGAAAAGTAGCTTGACAGACAAGGACAAAACATCGTATGGCTTAACAATGGTGTAAATATTTCAATTAGTAAGGGGGCTCGTGTCAAACCTCTCTAGTTTATAAGGGCTACTTACCATAAAAACTAGGTGTAAAAGTAGCAGTTGTAGTAGGCAGTAATTGTAATATGACAAGAATTTTCATCCAAATAGGTAACTTAGAAATAATGAATATTTTCTATAGCAGATGATAGAATTGAATAATAGACCATTACAATATGAATATGTCGCATCCGGCCATAAAGCGGAAACAGAACTACAAGTGCGCCATCTATTACTTATATAAACTTATTATAAACTTTTTTGGCGCGCTTCGACAGAGTCGGGACGTGTCGAAAAGCAGTGCTGCAGTGGGGGGCGTCCCCTCCTGTGCCAACCAGACATTGGGTGCTGGGAGTTCAATCTGTGGGCTTAGATAGTATATAGTGTCTAAATGGTATAGATCCAAATTCATGAGCCTCAGACGACAATTAATATAATATTATGTAGGTACTCATCTAAGGATACCTAATTAACCAATAATACAAGCATGGAGATTGATACGATGTTTTGTATGAATTTAGTACGTACCTATGAATTACGATCTTCATAGGTACTAAATTCATACAAAATCGTAATCGTTATAATATGTCCGTAATATTTTGTCTTCTAACAGTTACAACTTACAAGACGTTATTGACGAAAAAAAGCAAATTGCCATAATTTCATTTTATTTTATTGCGGTAATTTGAAAACGGAACGGCAAAACAAAAGTGGAGCCTTGGTAAAACTTTCAAAAGCAACTTTCGGCTTTAGTCAAAGTAAACTTTGATGATAAAAACCAAGTCATGAACAAAAAGACCTTAAGCAATAAAATCATAAACACATAATGTTGGTGACCAGAACGTTAGACAAACGAAAAGTACAGTAACATTTAAACATTACGTTTATAAGTCCTATTCATTAAAGTAAAACTAAGGTTGGTGACGTATGACCACTGGTGGCTTGACACCAATGATCTGAGAGGACGTTATAAATCTATGTCTAAGAGAAACACCGACAAGCCGAGATGCTCGATTCGGTGGTTTCTATCAACTAAAGAGATCAGATTATTTTAAAATAATGTCACTATAAATTATGTTAAGCCAAATTGATTAAAAACTGATTCCCAATGTCATTTAGAAAATGAATGATGATATATTGCACATAATATCTATTGAAATATGGCAATTGAGAGGCCAGCATAGACTTATTCATAAGGACAGGCTAAAATTTTCTTCACAAAAGGAAGAAGTGATGCCGTCTGTTATTGAGCTATAATTACATTTAACAACAATTGATATTATTTCCCTTTATAGTAAGTAAAATTGTATCTCGTCAATCTTTTTTACTCGTTGTCGTAATTTCACAGCCTTTTACAGCGCAAAACTCGAGTGCTTCAAAGTAAAAACATTTTTTTAGCTTCGATAGGTCCCGTCTCTAAAAGGTCAGTTGAAAAGTATTGTAGGTAAAGTGCCTACCTAGCTTATGTCAGTTTCGCTATTAAGCTTGTTTCTAGACAGTAGACTAATCTTCTGTAAGTTATTTGTAAGACTAGAAATTAATTACATACCTAGGGGAAAATGTATAAAGTATTTATTTAGTTAGTAGCTACCTAATCTAAATAAACCGATTGCTATTAGGTATCTAACTATCTGCAGACAAGTAAAAGTATTTGTAAGACATAAAATTTACTATAGTGACATACTTAGGTACCTAGGATTAAATGAAAGTCTTTGATTTATTTATGTAACCTAACCAACTTATTGATAGTTAGTACAGATAGGTAAAACCAATCCACTCCACCAATCCACAGATTAATAAATAGTTACTGCGCAATCAAACTTGTTTGCAGATTTTGCCGTCGGTCTCAGTTACTTATAACTTTTACCGCATATTTTAGTTCTAATATAAACCTATTTGTTTATTTTCCTTACCGTGTCTTTCATCGGCACCGTCGCTGTCGATTTCGCTCCTCACGCTGCCCGGGCTGGATCCCTTCAAATCTTCTGTATTCTGACTCTCCTGGTAAACTCTCTTGTCATACGACATGAAATACGGGAAGTTCGGAACACGGTTTTGTTGAAAATAAAAATCCATTTTGCGATCTCTCTTCACGTCTTCATCCTCGGAATGATCATGGAAATCGGTCATCGTATTCTCGATGTCGATTTCTGGTGATCGCCTATCGATGCCCACTATCGACTCGATTGAGAAGTTCTTTGGCTGTATCTTGGTCTGCATTTTGCTTATCTCCTTTTCCATTTGTATTTCGAACACACACTCACTGGCCACTGACACTATTTTGGATATCGAACGTCCGTATCTGACAGTTCTCTGACGAGGTTTGGTGAGTCCGCACTGATTGGGAATAACCACGCCTCTCCGTGGGGGTGTTTACTGCCAGCACCCGACGTTCGATTTCAAGCTCTATGCTCACGCGTTAAAGCTCGCTTCCCCAAAACTTGGTTCCAAGACTAATAAATTAAGAAGTAACTGAGGTATTTTGATCCCTAGTGAAATAGCATAGAGCGCGTTTTTGAAGGAAGCGCAATAAAGACATTATTGAGCGTAATCTGTGTGGTTTCGCATTAAAAAAAAAGGTTCAAGCTGTATTGTTGTATTATATTCTTTGCTGCTGCTGTAAAAAATGTGTAAACACTAAACACAAATTGAAAACCGTGTTAATAAACCCACAAAGTATTATTATTATTTATGTCGGGCAATTATAGGTATTTTTTCAATAGGATAAAAGTTAAAACATTAATGAGACAAAAAATAACAATCAACATTTTATGACCGAACAAAATATTGGTCACTCTACTGATTATTATTGTCGTAATGAGAAGCTGAAAGCACAATTATTATTATTAAATTTGGCTACTCAAGGTGAGTAGCGCACTGTAATAATTGTGCTTTTCCGATACCTATATGGAATTTTATATGTGGAATATAAATGGAATTACAGGATATGATAAGTATGTACTGTATTATTCGATAGTGTCGCGGTCGCTATTAGAGCGAGACCTTACTTGAGAGACCTGAGTTGCGACTTGCGACACGAAAAGTAAAATTAGCAACATCAAATAAAATGTAATATGTGATAATAAAATACTTATTTCGTTAGGAATATTTAACAAATAGGTACTTTTTGTGTTTTACTGAAAATGCGCCGTGTCGTAGACAAAACAATTTCGTTTTTAATTTTAAGACAGACTTGTCTCACATAGTCACGTCTGTCGAAATACTGTCGTGTTCTAAGTGAGCGCCATGTGAGCGCAGGCTTAAAGAGTTATGACATACTTGTCTCATATAGACACGTCTGTCTAAATACTGTCGTGTTCTAAGTGAGCGCCATGTGAGCGCAGGCACTTAGGCCCGTATTAATAAAGCGTTCTATCTCTAAGACAATTCTCAAGAAAGTACCTGAGATGTTGTTTTAATTAATAGACCGTACTTAAGTACAGCTGTAGGTACGGCGTATCAAGTGAGTGCGAACGTATTAATAAACGAGACTCGTTACTCAAGTACTTATGTTGTCATTGCTGTCAAACTGTTACTTGAGACGCGGTTTCGTGGGTACAGTCAAACCTTGACTTGAGAACGGCTTGCTTGAGAATTGGGATACAGTACCTACATTATTATTTGTGGTGTTTTTGGGTGTGTTACAATTATGTAAATAAAAATCTTAATACTTATGATTAAACAAACTCAGAATTTACACTACAACACAAAATAAAGTTATATAAAAAGACGCTTATTGATACTTATTCTTCTTTTTTTTTTGGTAATCGCAGTTGCAAAGGTTTTGCACCATTCTGCCAGTGTCGAGTATTTGTAGAAATATTTTCGATTTTATTTATTTATTTATAATTAAAAATAAAATATATTTATTTATTTATTTATATTAAACGAATTACCTATTTGATTTATATTAATTGACTTGATTTGACACTTGACAGCAGAACTTTTTTTCGCTGCCCAAAAAACAATCCTGATTATCCCTCCCTCCTACAATTCCTCGCCCTATCAACCTTAAATCTGTTTTGTGTTTTGTATATACTCCTTTTACTGAAACTTTATAGAATAAGAAGAACAAGAACTTTTTTCGAATGGCAATGATCCGCATTCCGTTTTACGTAGTTGTTAAAAAATATGGATATTGATATGCTAGGTAATAATAAATATTAATATCTACGTAAAAAAAAAAGTATAAAAACTATAACCCGAGTACGTAAAAAAGGGGTCAAAAAAGGCCGAAACAAGAAAATAATTCAAATAGAAATCCAGAAATGCATAGTTACAAAAATGGTCAAGGTAGAGCCGTGGTCGCACACACTAATGGCGTCATCTACGCGTCAGTTCACACCGAGGTGCGTGACGTCTAGGTATAAACTGAAACTGCGTATCTCGTCATGTACACATGCATACCCCAAGATAGTTACAGACGGCTGCGTTTTGACATCGACTGTTCCGAACAGTAGGTGCGACCACGGCTCTACCTTGACCATTTTTGTAACTATGCATTTCTGGATTTCTATTTGAATTATTTTCTTGTTTCGGCCTTTTTAGACCCCTTTTTTTACGTAGTCGGGTTATAGTTTTTTAAACTTATTTTTTTATTTAATATTTTTCCGTTTCCCACTCGTAACTATTTTTTACAAATTATCCACAAGCGGGCAAATTTTTTGTGACAAAAGACTGACAAAATAACAAACCAAAAACTTTTATGAGTATACTATCAAAATTTATTAAGGTAGTAGGTAAGTTATTACACACATATATATATATATATATATATATATATATATATATATATATATATATATATATATATATATATATATATATATATATATATATATATATATATATATATATATATATATATATATATATATATATATGTGTAATAACTTACCTACTAAACTAAATTAAGGACTGTACCTAAATGTACAAGACGTACACTATACTATAACAATAACTTTAATCTAATACAAAACTATACGTATATTATTTACAATTTAAATCAAGTAAGTAATTACCGTATCACGAGGAAACAATAATTAATATTATTTATTAAGGGACCTTAAAGGTAATAAAGTAGCTGAAAATCTGAAATTAAAATGAACTAACCATAGCATACACACTAAATGACGACTTAATTAATTAATTGATGAGAAATGATTATGGAAATAATTGATTTAAATATCATCGATTTACGATATGAATATAAGATATAATCAACCGACTTCTAAAACACAGGAGGAGGTTATCAATTATTCGTGTGTATGTTTTTTTTTGTGTATGTATGTTACGCGATTACTCCGCCGTTTGTGAACCAATTTTCGAAATTTTTATTTTATTTTAAAGGGTTGACTTCCAAATTGGTCCCATTACCACCAAATAGTAGACCTGGTGATGGGATCCATGAGGAATCAAGATAAGTCCTCAAAATTTATAGGGACAACTATAGTGATTTTGACTTTTTTTGAAGTAACTCAAGCATATGCTTCCAAAAAGAGAAATGTTGTGTCAAGGTATACACTGGATCCACTGAACGGCACTCCTCAGTATTTGAAGATACACGTTTAGCAATTTCAGCATTGTTTATAAAACTGCAAGCATATTATGTTACTATTAAATAATCATCATTACCACTACCATCATCACACCATACACCATGATATTATGTTGATATAGGTATTTCTCATAGTCATTTACACTGATATCGATTTCTTTGAACATTCGCAGCTGCCAAAAAGTGAAATGTTGTGCAAAGGTATACCCTGGATCCAAAAGGACTGAACAGAACTCCTCAGTCTTTAAAGATACACGTTTGGAAACTTCAGCATCGTTTAAAGAACTGCAAGCATATGTCACCATTTAATAATCATCATCACCACCGCCATCATCACACCATACATCATTTTATTATAATTGATATAATATTATGTATTTCTCATAGTCTTTTACACCGATATCGATGTTATTGAACATTCACAGCTACCAAAAAGTGAAATGTTGTAACAACGATTATGATGGGATGAGGAATCGAGGAATCTCTTATTAGAAATGTTAATAATTCCCGTTAAGAGGCATATTACATCTCGACTGTGATTTTTGCGTAAAATGGCCAATTGTGGCGTTCTTGATCTCGGAAATAAAGATACATTAACAATTTTGACATATTGAATAGTGCAGAATTGCTATTGACCCCTAGTTCGTAGCGGCCGCACTTTTTGTAAATTTTGCTTAACTTTTTAATTAAACCCAAAATTGCAGAGAAAGCTTTTCATAAAATGCGCGAAAGCACTTTTTTGAGCTCCTGGATTGAACTACTGTTCTAAGCAAATGAAATAATAAAATGAGAGTGTTATTTCCTATATAGTCGTATAGTTCGTAGCGGCCTTAGAATTTTGAAATATCTTTGATTTAATATAGAAAAAAATCTTATTCTAAGCCAAAAAAACTTCAAAAATAGCTGTAAGTTAGCTATGAATTACTCCTATCTACGATAATATTATTAAGCAAAATTTATACCAGAACAATGGTTACTTCACGAGGAATAAAGATTTTATAATTTTAAAGCATGAATTTATTAACCCTTTTCAATAAAATCGATAAATACAACTGCAAAATTACTACAAAATGCGAAATGTCGGGAACGCTTTAAATACCTAATCTCGCAGAGTGCATAATATTTGTAATAGGGCTCTTTTAAAGATTTATGAAAATTGGTCCAGCAGTTCATGCAATGAATGACCAAGGGAAAAGAGGACTATATTTTTTTTTAAATATAGAAGACGATAACTAACTACGAACCAATCTGAGACACGGCGCCGGTCGATTCAACATTGGGCACTTTCAACTAAATATTTAATTAGTGACATCGTGAGTGTGGGACCTCTTGCTCCAACTAACTTCATGGAGGTGGTTTGTGCATTAATGCTTAAAATCAATGTTGAAAACACATGATTATATCATAGGTACTAGACGTTGCTCGCGACTTCGTGCGCGCAAAAGGAAATCTCGCAGGAACCGTACATTTTGCCGCGATAAAATGTAGCTTCAGCTGGATAGTAGAATGATAATTTGTGCGCTGTTTACGAATTGGTATCGAGTTCGAAACCCGGTCAAATAAATATTTTTGTGATTCTTTTTAATTCCTCTCTCTTCTCTTATAAGTATTTTTTAATTAATTTTAAATATTTTATCGTCCTACTAAAACTCCGAACAAAGCTCGGTCTCTCAGGTACTAGTTAATAATATTATAATAGTTACCACTAAAAAGAAAGAAAAAACATATAAACCGACTTCCAAAGTAAAAGCAATAACATTCATATAAATCACTAAAGAGTATGAAATAATTCTTACTGTCGAAATAGTTCCTCTTTTAAATTCTGCTAAAATTTTACTATTTTTCTACTCAATGTTCTTATCTTTGAAGTCGGTACCTACCAGCCAATTTGAATGTGAGATCTTTTTGTTTGGATCTGATTTCTGAACAGAATATAAAAAATAATGATGTACCTAAGTAATGAATCGCAACATTTTAATTTATAACTTGTCACTTGCTCTGTTACAACTTTACAAGTAGCCCCGCAGAAGAGAGGGTTAAGGTGCGTTTCCATGCTTGCCAAGGCTCGATAAGCCCCAAGCGTCCACAAATCTCGCTCGGCATTTGGAAGTTGTTTACATGCTTATTAATGCGTCAGTGTACTACAGGGGTGGTCAACTCTATAGGGCAGATAAAAATACCTACGGGGGCAGAGTTGTGCGACCGATTGAAAAATACACCCATTTTTGTGGGTAACCGAATTGTAAATTTATTTATGTATTTGTTAATGACGAGAAAAATTGTTGGATTTTATTTTGGATAAATATAATTATTTTACGATTTTATTTTTATTTCTGCGATTAAACTGCAAATGAAAATAAGATTGGTAAAAAACAAATATTGTAGGTTACTTAATTTCCTTCACCTGGTATCACCATGATCGCATATTTATAAAAAAAAATGTACGTCACTGGTCAAAACAACAAAATGGCGTTCGTTTTGTTTTGCTCATAACGAACGAGGTGTTGTATGGTGTTTTTTGATGTATTTTGTGAATAAAACGTTGAGTTGAGCTTCCGTTCCTCCGTTCGAATAATACAAATTGCATCTATTTCAAAACTGAGTAGTGAGATATTGACTCGGTGTTGTTGTGTAGTGAGATATTGACTCGGTGTTTCTTTGTGCAAATGGCTGACTAAGAAAAATCAATTTTTGTACAAACGAATAAAGGCAACGGGTATTCATTTGCTTGCAGCTATCACTGATTCATATATTATTATGTACATAATATGTCTTAAGTCTTCACCGAGGAGTGTACTCCTATGTGAATATTGAATAATAATATTTTTGAAGTTTGAATATTTTTATAGTTACTTATCATTATTTATGTTGCAATTTGATGTAAGACTATTGTTTCTTCATGGGAAATGTTAAATAATTTTAATAAATATTATTTCTATATTAATTTGTTTTCATTTAAAATGTGGATTTTCAGTTGTAAGGATAACTAAAAAGGTAAATAGTGCCAAAACTGCAAGTACCTACTTACCTTTTAAGTTTTTCTAACAACTGAAATGAGTGCCTTTATGAAATATAAATCCCATGAAAGTTTTAAGATTTAAATTTACCGCACAAATTCAAAAAAACCCGCGCTTTGTTTATCCGGATATAATTGCCTGGGGCTGATAATAGATGGCAGTAGTAAACTTTTGTTGTAGGGAGTTGATATTCTTCTCCGGTAGGAGTAATAGTGTTCTGTGGTGTACTACGTACATTCAAGCATGGCGGACACCGAACTTGTATCGGCTATTACGTTTGGTTTAACCTACTTTTATTTCAAATACAAACAATATTTTTTTTTTGGCTTTTAATTCCTTTACTGGCTTTCCTATTAACTCGGCAAGACGACTCCAAGCATCTGCAACTTTCTTTTTATCTTTATGATAAACGTCTGGTGTTCCAGATAGACGTTTCGGTCTTGTAATATTCCAAAAAAAAATAAACTCTATTCGTTCGACCAGCCGACTTTGAAGACAGAACTAGACGTGTGATCGTTGCGAGATCACAGCGGCTACTAAGCGCGCGTGAACGCGTCCCAAGCGCTTGCCGCAAGCACCCTTTGACCTGTGTCCAAAAACCGACACTAGACCGGATCGGATACAAGCGACCATAAGCTCACGCAAGCCAAGCCAAACGCCCTCTTTACACGCTTGTGCTTGTGGACACTTGCTGAGCCTTGCCAAGCATGGAAACGCGGCTTTAAATATACGGTTCGGGCAAAGAATAACTCGTCACTTGATTGACAGCTCACAGCTATGTGTGCGTGGCTAGACATATGCCGGGGGTGTGCGCGGCGTGCGGGGCGTGAGTTTTGTCCAGCCCGGACTTTCGTTTATAGGGCTGGCCAGTCGCTTCGTGCTTTGACATAATTGACAATACAACTTCATAATTTATAGGATAGATTTGTCTGACGCGACGTATAATCATTTCGGTGTTTTAAGGTTAACACCGAAATGATTATACGTCGCGTCGCTTACGTCAACATGGCTGACATTCGCCGGTGCTCGAGCTGTCATTTATAGTGTCGCCCCTGATGTTCGGGTGTACCCAATTACTAGTAACTAATAAGTACCTGCCTTAAAGTAAATTAAAATTTACCTTCGATTTCTTGGCAATTAAAGTAAGTGTAAATTTAAAACCTATATTACGTGATAAGGATTAAGGTCCATTGAGAATTGAGATTAAAGGTAGGTCACACACACAGTCCACAGACATATCACCGAAATTATATTCAAGCGGAAATGGAGACCTGTTTATATAATTAATATCTTAAATATATGTATAGTATAAAAGTATTAAATATACTTCCCGTTTTCTGGTACCTGTAACACAAGTTCTTCGGATACTTACCACGGGGCCAAACTGACGTGATGTGTGTGAAGCGTCCGTAGATATTATATTATTATTATGTGATTCACCCGGCGCGGGCGACGCAAATTTTTACGACCGACAGTCTGCAAGTCACGACTCACGTGTTGCTAACATAATAATTGTTTCTACCGTGAAATGTGAATAAGAATGCTAAAATACTGTAAGATTGAATTTTTTTTCTACCTCAAGTAGATATTTGCAACAAAGCATCAAAACATCGGGGTTTTCAGGCTTATAGCAACGAGGACACAATATCGTGACTACTATTTTTATTTCACCCTAGGAATATGAAACCCCGTCCCCAGACCGACGGTCGCAAAAAAAAAACCTGAACCCCGATACCTACTCGTAATTAACTTACTTTCATTTTACTTTTATTGAATTAGAATTGAATCGTCTTATTAAGACAAATTGATTTCTAGAGTTTGGACCAATCAAATCGGGGGTTGACATTGGTTTGACGTTTATGACAAAACCATTTTACAGTTTTAACTTTTAACATATTGAGACTAGATCATAACTGTATTATTGCACGATTTAATTAGCAGATTCGACCTGATCAAAATTATGTAAAAAAACGAAGGGTTCCTTACAAATCGGAAAAAAATCGCTTTTGTTGTATTTACTTTATTCTGTTTTTAGTATTAATTGTTATTATAGCGGCAACAGAAATACATCATTTGTCTAGCTATCACGGTTAAGGAGATACACAGACGGACGGACGGACGGACTTACGGAAACGGAACTCTATTTTATTAAACAGAACTCTTAGACAAAAGTTACTCCTTATAACATCAGCTATCAGCCAGTGAAAGTAAGTCCGTTCAAAATCGGTCCAGCCGTTGTAGAGACTAGCTGGAACAAACAGACAGATGGACAGACAGAGGGATAAAAATGTAAAAAAATATTTTTTTACCGTTTAATCTATCATAATACACATTATGCAAATAGTGGAAAGCTATTAATTTGAAATAAGTAGGTAGGTACTTAACAAACAGACATTTCAATTTTAATAATTTGTACCTATAGATTTGCATGTTTTGTCTCTGTCGCTCAGTATAAATAAAACTTTCGAATAAACTATTCGACACTTCTAATAAGTATACGATGTCAGCGATTGTGAAAGGCTATCGAAGCGAAGCGAATCGAGGCCCTAAATAATATTTTCTTTGGATATATTATCATATAACGACTTATTATATTTAAATGCACTGCGAGGCCGACAGTTCCCTAGATTCCGCGGGACTATTTAGGTCATTTAAGGTCATTTAAGGTATATTATTTCCTTTAGCTTTGTGTAGGTATTTAATGTTACATGACGATTATTTTTTGTGAAGATACATAATAATGTAGGTATGTAATTAAATTATTTATTTATTTTAGAAAAAACCAATTTGTATGTTTGAAATTGTAAACTAATTTTATTACCAGCAGATGCCATCTATTATCAAGTAGATAAGACTTACTAAGATAGATGATAATTAAAAGGAGTATGAAAGTGTTTGTGAACGCCATCTAATGTGCAATGTTGTACCGCTTCAAACTGTTGTTGTCAAACTGTGCTCTTTTAGATTTTACACTGCGACAATAGATGTCGCTTATAATATTTTATACGGCGCATCGTGTTCAAAAATTATTGCCGATCGGACATGACACATTATTCTAGGCACTAATATTAAATTATTTTCCTGTAGGTATTTAAAAAAATATATTAAAATATAACTTTACTTTGACAATGCTAGTTTTAATATATCAACGGTCCGTGAAATAAACATAAAATTAATGTTTGATAAATATTTTATGCAATGGTTAGATACTTTTATTGATATTTATGTAGCTGTATAATAATAATTATTTCAACATGTAGACCACAGAGAAAAAAATATACACTTACTTTAATCTGTGGTGTAGACAGCCTCAAAAACTAATAGACTCTGTTTTTTCCATTGATATAAGAAAGGTACCTTTCTTATATCATTGGTTTTTTCATGTCTTTTTCCAGTACTTGGTAAGTAGGTACCTAGTAGATTCAATGTTATAATTAAGTTAATAAAACAGACACGAATTCGAATAGAATTTTCATACTTACTGCGTGAGCGGAAATTATAATTTTTACAGGTAGGTAATTATTACAATTTATTGTTCTACCTACTTATGCTTAAAGTAAGGCACTTTAAACTAATAAGAATAAGGCCTCCCCCACATTAGCAGCGCCTGCATCGCTGACACGCCCGTGGAACGCGTCCACGGGCGTGTCAGCGATGCGGGCGCTGCTGGTGTCACTTACACACCCGAGGAACGCGCACGCCTAATGTGGGGTCAGCCTAAGAACTGGAATGCATTATGCAATATTAACTATAAGGCTCAGACTCTACCTATGCTCCGGAATCCGGTGAAAATTCAGAGCATTGAAAGTAGAACTCGGCGCTAAGACAATAGAGTTAAAAATCGAGCACATGAGTGTCGAGTCAATTTTCAATGTCATTTAAGACTGCTCGACATTCGATACTTCCATTTTTATCTCTACTGTATTATCGTAAAGTTCTATTTTCAGTGCTCTGAATTTTCACCGGCATTTCATCGTCGTTCCGGATTCCGGAGCATATAGTCCCAGCCTAAGCTAGCCCAAGCTAACCTCTACAGCGAATAGAAAAAATCTAAGCTAAGTATTTAGCGCTCCTTGGGATCTGAATCTGCGGCCTTTATGCAACATCCACATGGCGCAATGCACTCATATGCCCGACTCCGAGTCTAGGGCAAGGCTTTTATTATTATGTGATTGCTGAGCGCCGCAATCCGCATGCCGCACCGCACGCTGTGTGAAGCTCCACTATCCACAACAGCGCGTGCCCATTCAGGATATGGACTAGGACCTCCAATATAATTTCCATGCACTTGATATTTAAATTTTAATATATACACTCAAAACTAAATATTTGTGGTTTCACGCTTTATTAGATCAGTGAACTGCGAAAATCACTTTATGACTTATACTCGTACCTACACCTATAGCACCGAGGTATCTGAATTACTTATCCAGATATCTCGGCTAATAATATTAAATAATCTTATGTACTTATTGGGTGGTGTTTTAATCCGTTTCGAGAAAAACGGACGGTATAATAGGTATAGGAGCAAGATGTACGAGCCAGTTGTACCTTGGCTAGATGGTTTTTTCTAGGTATTCCTGAGAGTTTTCTCTAGAGTCTAGAGCTTTTGAATTCTAATGCCTAGGGTGTTCGCTACGCCTCTACTCTATAGTTTCTATTTTCTACCGACCATCTTATATAAGGTTGTTCAGAATCAATGACGGATATTTTGGGCAAGTGATCTACAGCTTATGTCAAGACGTTCAGGCTGAAAAATAAATAAAAAATTCGAAATAAAAAAAATTATACTAAATTAATTACATCACGTTCTTTACGGCGCTGTTAAGGTCATTGATCTCACATAGCTGATTGTATGATGTTGTGTAGGCAAAGTCTTCGCTTCCTTTTTAAATAACCTGTTTCTGTGAGGATAATCACCCACTATAATATATTGATCGCCTAACAGCTAACTATATTAACTAATCTCATATAACTATGAATGAAGTTTTGTACCTTTTCGGCTCGTGCGAAGTGCTCATGGCACCTAACCACATTGCACATCGAAGGAGAACAAACAGATGCGAGATAATCTGAAAGTCACATCTGACATCACTGCAGGCTACGGCCCTGACCTACATTCTAAATTATCTACCTAAGCACGAGTAATTCGCACGTATGTATGTATTGTATGTACAATGTACTAAGTAAATATTAAAGTGTAGCATACGCTCGAAGTACGTCGGAACAAGAACATCGCTCTGATAAGAGCGTGTTTACATCGTTTGGCGAGTGAAACAAAGAACGCTTCGATAAAAGCGACGTTCGTACGAATGAAACGAGTATCCGAATTCCGAATAATAATCCATGACTGGAAGCATCTTCATTCATCTTGACAACGGTGCAACCCGAAAAGGACTTTTTCTAATAAGAATTCCACTTCACAACTGTAGATCGAGTTTTACTCTCTACCCAAACTGCCTCGACAAATACCTCCAAGTGGAGTACCTACCCCCAAAGTGGAGTACCTACCTCCAAAGTGGAGTACCTACCTCCAAAGTGGTGACCCCGATGAACTACAAGCACCTTCAAGCAAGAAAATACTGCCCGAAGAACTACAAGCACCTTCAAGCAAGAAAATACTGCCCGAAGAACTACAAGCACCTTCAAGCAAGAAAATACTGCCCGAAGAACTACAAGCACCTTTAAGAAGAAAATACTGCCCGAAGACTCTGCTCAAGAAAAGAAAATATCGAGAATGGAAGCCAGAAGTGAATCCCTGCCCGAAAATTCTACACCATCTCAAGAAATCGCTGGTATCGCGCTCTCCATGCGAATACCACCCCACCCACCACCCCACGAGTCCAGTCTCCGTCACCATATTGTTTTAACCACAAAACATATGGTAAGGAAGCCAGAAAATGCACACAACCATGCACGTTCAACCAGGGAAACTAATTGAAACGCTGGCAGCGGCGGACTCCGGCGTTTACAACAAACAATACCGCTTTTTCGAGAACATGATGCAACAAGGTCTCTGTCGTCCCAGCAAAAGCTCTTGGTCCTCACCCCTTCACGCCGTACCAAAGAACAATGGCGACATAAGAGTGTGTGGCGACTACCGGCGACTCAACGCGGTCACAAAACCCGACCGCTATCCTATACCACGACTACGGGATTTCACATTTCAACTCGCCGGAAAGAAGATTTTCTCGACTATTGATCTAAATATTTTTGTTAATCAGCAGTTCTACTAGGACTTCGCGCCGCTATTCGTGAAGACACCGGAATCAGCGCCGCCGAATTTACCTACGGGTACAACCTACGCTTACCCGCAGTCTTCTTCGAAACATCATCAACATCAGCAAGTCTCAACCACACCTACGTAGAACAGTTACGAAAAAACATCAATTCACACAAGCCAAATAAGCAAGTACATCGCCACGGGAATCAGCGAAACATCTTTGTACATCGCGACCTTCAACACATGCGATTATGTATTCGTACGTAATGACGCAGTAAGAAAACCATTACAACCACCGTACGACGGACCGTACAAAGTTTTACAACGACAAGAAAAACATTTCACACTACAGTTACCCGACCGCACAGCAACGTTATCCATCGATCGTTTGAAGCCCGCTTACACATTAGTTGAAGATTATCTCAGCGAACCAACGAGCAATGTACAACAGTCACCGAGCACCAAATTACCAAATACCTTACCATTACCACTTACCGTGAAGAAATTACCAGAAGATACCTCAAAACATTTACCTGTTACCTCAAGACCGTTACCTGTTACCTCAACACCATTACCAAATGCAACACCAATCAAGCAGAAGTCACCAGCAAGTCCAGCAACACAGAAGACAACAAGAACAGGCCGTGCTGTCAGACTGCCGGTACGCTTCGCTTGAGGGGCAGCACTGTAGCATACACTCGAAGTACGTCGAAACAAGAACATCGCTCTGATAAGAGCGTGTTTACATCGTTTGGCGAGTGAAACAAAGAACGATTCGATAAAAGCGACGTTCGTACGAATGAAACGAGTATCCGAATAATAATCCATGACTGGAAGCATCTTCATTCGTCTTGACAACGGTGCAACCCGAAAAGGACTTTTTCTAATAAGAATTTCACTTCACAACTGTAGATCGAGTTTTACTCTCTACCCAAACTGCCTCGACAAATACCTCCAAAGTGGAGTACCTACCCCCAAAGTGGAGTACCTACCTCCAAAGTGGAGTACCTACCTCCAAAAAAGAATCATCATTTTCTTCGGTTGTATAAGGTTGCACATCAATAATTTTCCAGAGAGATTTTACAACAAGAATGAGTAGACTCGGCCAGAGGCCAGAGGGTACCGGAGATTTGAGGATGAAGGAGTGTAAAAGATACTCTTTTGAACTCTCGGTTATATGTGTCCAATGATCATGAGAGGCGATCTCTGTATTCACTTTTTATTAGGTCTGAGATTCCATAAACAAAAGCTATTTAAACTATACTTTGTATATACTTATTATTTGTAATATGGAAAACTAATACTGGGTTGAGGATGTAATGTTACTTAAAGTATTTTAAAAAACTTACGTAATTTTGGCAAAAAGGCAATTATACAGATATTAGATAAGATGCACAAACAATACAATTGTTATTGTAATGACTATGTAAGCACCAACTTGTTAAAAATATCGAGTTCCAACAAAATTGTGTGGTCCTCGTGCTTATATTTTTATGTTTTTGTTTTTTTAGGCTGGGACTATAGGCTCCGAATCCGGAAGGTCATAGAAAATTCTGAGCATTGAAAATAAAACTCTGCGCTTATACAATAGAGTTGAAAATCGAACACATCAGTGTCGAGTCAAATGTCAATGCATTTATGACAGCTCGACGCTCGAAACATCCATTTTCAACTCTATTGTATATGCGCAGTTCTATTTTCAGTGCTCTGAATTTTTACCCGGCGTTCCGGATTCCGGAGCATATAAACCTAGCATAAGTGCTCACATTTTTTCAGTTATTCCTAAAGACAATTTTATCCGACATTTAAGTAACTTGTGCCGCGAAATTTCATTTTCATTTTATAAAAGTTCTAGTTACTGTATTTGATGTAATTAAAGTTATGATCTAGGTTTTTTTTACGAAAATATCAAAAAAATTGAAACTTTTTTTGTAATTTTAGATGTATGTGTAAGTATTGTGTATGTGTGTAATTATCATTACAAAACAAAATATGTTTTATTTTTTTTTATTTATCTAGTACCTCAATATTCCGGAATATTTAAATTAAATGACCGCACTCCGAAGTCGTCGCTGACCAGTTTGTACCTATAGAGCAAAATTACAAATACAAATTTAAAAAAAGGAGGTGGCTCTTTAAGATACGGAATTGGTTCGTCACATAATGTTAGCAGTTTTTTGGGTGCATTGGGCGCAAAATATTGTTTTGGTTCAGTAGATACCGTATTTAAATTATTTTTAAATAAAAAAATAAACCGACCTTCAAAGTAAAAATACCCAAATATATAATAATAGTATTTAAATAAAAAATAAATAAAAAATAAAAAATAATAGTAATAAAAAGAGGAATTATTTAGAAAATAATATTTATTTCATACTTATTTGTGTATTCTTACTTTGGAAGTTGGTTTAATTTTTTGTTTAAAATAATAAGATTTCCCGTTTTAGTGATATTTGTTAAATTATTATTAATACATTTTGTGAACGTTTAAAATAAACGATCGAATGTATAATTGAATACGCGCCAAGCTTCCATCACGTATTGTAAATAAGATGATGATGATGATTACTGAAGTTACATAGTGGCATATGCTTACAGTTATTAAAACAACGTCGAAATCCCCAAACATGTATCTACACACACCGGCATATTTAGCGGAACATAAAATAAAGGTTTGATATCAGTATCATATAAGGTTGCTGGCTGGTTTATACGTCATTTAATTTAAAAAGAAATATTTTCAAATTAAGAAAACAACTGAACATCACATTGTATGCAATTGTTTTAATTTTATTCAAATACACCTTATCTGGAGCGAACTTCGAGTATTTCTTCCTTCTGAGTTTGATTTAAAATTTCATTGAAATACTGTTTTTTGTTAGTTTTTTTTTAATCGCGTATCTTTTTGGAGTCGAGGACTGAATTATGCCTGACTTAGCCCCAACGGAGATTGCCAGGGAACTCGAAATGCGAAGAAATGGTCAAACCTACAGAGTGATATCCAGAGATCTTCGTCGACCAGTTTCAACGATCCATCGCAGTATCCAACGGCTCAGGGAGACCGGTACTTATGTGAGAAGAGCAGGACAAGGCAGAAAAAGATGCACTTCGAGTAGGGATGATCGTTTCATTCGGCTTCGTGTACGTAGGAACCCCCGTTTGACGGCCGTCCAAGCCCGACATGAGTTAGAAGCAGTGCGGGGTGTAACCGTAAGTGAGCGTACGGTACGAAGAAGATTCGAAGAGGCTGGTTTGGGTTCATTTGTGCCCGCCAAAGCTCCAAGGCTCGAGGTAAATCATCGTAGAAACAGGTTAACTTTTGCTCAGGAACATCGACCTTGGAACGCGGACCGATGGAGTAAGGTATTGTTTAGTGATGAGTGCAGAATTCTCTTAAATCAAATTGACGGCAGGCAAAGAATATACAGACGCAAAGGAGAACGATACATTCAGACAAATTTTGAAACTACAGTTGCACACGGTGGTGGATCAATAATGGTTTGGGCGGGCATTTGTTTGGGAGCTCGCACAGACTTGGTAGTGATTGACAGAGGGAGTCTGACTGCAGACCGCTATATCAGAGAAGTTTTAGAAGAAAATTTCGTACCGTTTGCCCCATATATCGGTGACGATTTTGTTTTTATGCAGGATAATGCTCGGCCGGATACCGCTCGGGTAACTCAAGCTTATCTTAATGATATGAATATCACTGTTATGGAGTGGCCGGCGAGATCACCGGATATGAACCCAATAGAGCACGTTTGGGACTTGCTGAAAAGAAAAGTTAAGTCCAGAATTCCAGCTCCTGCCAACGTGGGTGAACTGCGAATCGCCGTAGTTGAGGAATGGCGGAGACTATCCCAGGAGACCCTCGATAACATCATTCTCAGTATGCCTAGACGGGTAGAAACTTTAATAAGAGCACGTGGAGGAAATACGCGATATTAATCACCATTTTTCTAATTTAATTAATTGTTATTTTAATATTAATTTTTACTTTTCCCGGTTACATGAAAAGTTCAAAAATGTACCATTTTTTCACAAATAGCCTTTACTCGCAAAATCTTTTCTTAATGTGATCTTATTTATTTTTTCTTACTTATTAAGTAAAAACAAATGAAACTTTAAATAACAAAAGAAGTGTAGTAAGTAGATTTTAAAATAAAACCATATTTTTTTAATTATGGACCTTTTTTTGTGTTCCGCTAAATATGTGTGTTTATAAGGAGTCAGGAGTTCTGTTCAGTACTTTTAGAAAATCTTACTTTTTGGTAGCATATGTTTAGACTACTTAAGAAAAAGTCAAAATCACCATATATGTCCATATAAATTTCGAGGAGTTCCCTCGATTCCTCATGGATTGGGATCTATGATGGGTCATCAGGTCACCACTTTGATGTCAATAGAAGCAATTTGGGATTATACCCTATACACCAAAAAAGAATTTTGAAAATCGGTCCACAGACGGCGGAGTAATCGTTAAACATACAAGAAAAATAAAAAATATACAGCCGAATACGTTCCGGCTGTATATTTTTTATTTTTCTGCATATTTATATGGCTGTATATTTTATCTTTTCCGACTTCCAAAGGAGGAGTTATACGTAACCTACTGCTTTTTTTGGAAGTCGGTTAAAAAATTATATATTATATAATATACATAAGGGAAGCCGGCTTGTGTGCACGCCTCGCCTGTGCAAGAAGGATACTTTTCCAATAATATTAAAGAGCCACCTCTGATGGCGTCCTCTCGGCTGAAAGAACTAGCTACCTGCCCTGGTGACCACAAAAGCTAGCTATAAAATATAGCTTAGCTTAACATCAGATAATCCGACTGCTTGTTTGCCGGTCTTTTTCCACAGTAAAAAAATCTCAGGCCTCAAAAGTACTGTAGAAATACCGCCTTCATAAAACAACTCGGTATAAGTAGATAACAGATTTAAGCTAAACGTAATAAAATGTAAATGACTCGTTAACTAGTAATAAAATACAATGCAAAAACATACGGACTGCGCACTGCCCGTCACGTAACGGATATAAATAAATCGGCGACAATTTGACGAATGTCCATTAGACGCGGCGCAAACCGGCCAACGACGACTGCGGTCGTTTAATTTAAGTCTTGACTTATATTTTTAATTTAAGTCTTAGACATCTTGAGTTATTATTACTTGATAAATGTAAAAAATATAACATATTTTGTTATGTAGTTTTGTAATGAGATATATATATCTAAAAATTACAAAAAACCAATCTGATACTAGTGTGATCAATTTTCCAACAATTATAAGTCAAAGTTCGTCGTCGTCAAAAAGTCGTCAAAACAACGTGTATTTAACAATTAAAAAAAATACATAACAAGTAGGTATCAAATATTTTGCATAGTCTCAGACACCATATGCACGGAATTCTTTACTTTGTTTTTCCTTCTTGGGTTTTTTACTGACACTTAGACATTACCTACTTAGGTAACAAACTGAGAAATTAATATGTTATAAGAATTCATCACCCTAAAACACAGTAAAAATAGAGAAAAATAATAATATTGTGTGCTTGTGTGAAATTTATTCTCACCAAAGTTTAGTTAAATCGGCAAAAAAATAAAATAAAATGCATCAAATTCTTTCGTTTAAATTAAAATTATTGTAGGTACATATGGAAAAAGAAGAAAGATTTCACAAGGTAGCTCGGGATCCTATACTATGTTTACTCGGTAGAGGGTGGACATGAGATACCTGCCTACGTTGTACGTTTTTCCAAGGTCCTGAAAACATGAACCTGGGTAGTGGCTTGAAGTCTTGTTTTGTTCTGAATTTCATTGTGAAAGCACGTGAAACATATATAATCATCAAAACATAAAAAATAAATATGATAAAAAAACTACCTTAAAATTATAATACTAAGTAATATGCCAAAATTATTGAAAATCGAACTCAAAATTAAACAAGATCAAAATATAAGGCCAGTGTAGTTAGTTAGTAAGAATATTCTAATAAGATCTTGTTTAATAAATTCCAGTGATATAAGAATTCATCATCTGAATATTATAAGACAGGTGGAATATACTTTACTTTTCTTCTTTAATGCAGGCCAGTAAGAATATTAAAAAATATCGAATTCTTTATTTTAAATTTTCTACCGCCTTATTCTGTTAAAATGGATAACAACTGGACGGACGGTCCCCCAAGTATGGGCTTACGGTCAAACGTCACCAATACCTCAGTCAGCTTGCAGGAGAACTTCCAAATCGACCTGGAAGACACCAACTGGATTCTGACCTCCTCTTTTATCATCTTCACGATGCAAACCGGTACGTTATCTGTCACCTAGTTTATATTAATTATTTTCAATCGCTTGGCTATGACGTGGAATATTGTTGAAACGTCTACTCAGGAATTTCTTCTGTATCCATCCGGATAGTTTGTATGTACCTGCAAATTGCAACATACTCACTACAATGCACAATGGCATACCCAATTTTCCTATGGATCTTAGATTCTTAGTCCAAGAAAATGGGTAATGAAATACGAATTTTGAGTTTGAAACTTGAATTTTTGATATAAGTTACTTTGAAGAATCTAAAAACGAACTGTGAAAGTTTTTTTTAATTCAGAGAAGGCGTGAAAAAAAGGCATTTTTTTTTAATTTTAGGGAAACAGCAAGTGTTTGAAATAAAAACTTTAAATAAAAGTTGTAGAGCGTAAAATTTTACATAAAAATGTTCTCAAAACTTATTTTCCTAAAATTAACTGAGATAGGATAGCTAGAAGCTAGGGGATGATAAGAGCAACTATAATAATGATAAGTTAGAAAATTTAAAAAAAATCATCGTTTTTTTTTTAAATTATATAATTATAAACTTTAATTATAGAGTTTTTTTTAACCCGGCGTCATTGAGGTAGAAAATACTTACACGGACATTGAGGTGGGTCAGAAATACCTACCCATGTTTTCGATGATATACTCGTGGTTTTTTAATTTATATGTGATTTATTATAGTTTTAGACATAATAGTACTTATTTAAGGACAATAAAACTTAAAAAAGAATAGATATTTAAATTTTAACCAAGATAATCAACTTCTACATAAACTCAACACAAAAGTTACAAAAACGAGGTGTCCTGAGTTTTAGTCACTTTACAAAACTATTGATTAGTCTTTTTATTTAATAATGGCATTTTTATAAACCTAACTAAAACTTCTTTGGAAAATATAAGAAAAAACTAATCTGAATCGTAATTTTTTACTCAATCACTTCAAAAAGTATGATGCATTCTGGCAAATTCTGAGCAATCGTGGAAAGTGTGTTTAGTTTCAGGATATTTTCGTGCAAAACACACTTGGCATAGTTTATGGGTTATAAATAACCTTTAGGGTATGTTCGACATGTGTATTCGACAAATTTTACTATTCGAATAATTCGAATAGTGGCTAAGCATTATCCGAATATACTCGGATAATTCGAATATTGGTAATAAAATATAATTAGAAGTAATATAATGCATTAATATGACCTAGATATTTAATAATATTAAAGAAAGAAATGATTCACTATTAACTCACAAAAAATCAACGTATTTTTCAACAAAAATCTTCTTTTAACATGACTTAACTTACTGGCCTGAAAAACTAACTTAAATAATGTAAATTGCAATAACTTTTTAAAATTATTAACACCAGGGATTTGTTTGCCAATTTATCGTTTTCTCCCTAAAATTAGGGGAAAAATCCTCTACGGGAGAGAAATTTTAGAGGTTTGTATTTTCTTGTTTTTAATTAAATTACGCTATTGATCGATATAATATCGGTTACCGATTTAAAAAGTCAATCTGTAGATAATAAACTTTTGGAAGTATATTTTTATGTATAAAGGACAATTATATTACAGAACATATTTTTCTTTTAATTATTTATTTACGTTTGGGGAGAAACAGTTTTGAGAGTAGGAACACTGAATCGGAATGCACTGTAAATAGTAAACTGTTCTCATACAATAGAGCCGAAAATCGAACACACGAGTGTCGTGCTGTCATAATGGTCCGCTCCTAACTAAATCGGTACGTGTGTATGCAACATAAGTATCAGAATCAGAATCATTTATTTCCGTGAAATTGATACAAAGATGTTACATTAGATACTGATATATATAGATGATATATATATACTGATATATATATATATACATACATACATATATATATATAACAATATTTCAAAATTCGTTCTTCATTTTTACATTAAATTCGTTAAAAATATAATTAAAAATATTATCACTACAGTCATTATATTTTCATCTTGTAATGTCTATTTTGTCGAATAAATGTTTTTATTATTATTATCTTAACACAAGAAAAACATAGGTACCTATTTAAAAAAAATTACGTCAAATGTGCAATTAGATAGATAGTTGTGGATTTTGTATTTTTTCCATAAATTTGAGTAATTTCGGTTCTTAATGTGTAATATTGGTAGAATATTAACCATTAAATATTCGTTAACGTGCACAAGTGTGGGCAAGTGTTACAACTTCTAAAAACGTGCTATTTTGAGCTTCCCTCCAAAACTCCCTAGGAACTTTCAGTAAAGCTTCTACCACTTTACTGAATCAACTGACATGACTCATGGACTGCACTGACTATTTATTTGGACTTTGACTAGACTTTAGACTTGACGATTTAGGAATACGGTGTTGAAAATTGAAACGAAAGTTCTATTTCCCGCCTTTTTAACTTGACACTGGCAAATGGTTATAAGCCGATGCCATATATATAAAAAAATAATGTACTTTGAAGTGTCAGTCGTCAAGTGTCAAAAATTATAAGAGTGGTTTTACAGCATCGTGGTCACAGAACACTACTACTCCTACCGGAGAAGAATATCAACTCCCTACAACAAAAGTTACTACTGCCATCTATTATCAGCCCCAGGCAATTATATCCGGATAAACAAAGCGCGGGTTTTTTTGAATGTGTGCGGTAGGTACTTGCAGTATGGTATTTGGCACTATTTACCTTTTTAGTTATCCTTACAACTGAAAATCCACATTTTAAATGAAAACAAATTAATATAGAAATAATATTTATTTAAATTATTTAACATTTCCCATGAAGAAACAATAGTCCTACATTAAATTGCAACATAAATAATGATAAGTGAACTATAACAATATTCAAACCTCAAAAATATTATTATTCAATATTCACATAGGAGTACACTCCTCGGTGGAGACTGAAGACATATTATGTACATAATAATATATGAATCAGTGATAGCTGCAAGCAAATTAATACCCGTTGCCTTTATTCGTTTGTACAAAAATTGATTTTTCTTAGTCAGCCATTTTCACAAAGAAACACCGAGTCAATATCTCACTACACAGTTTTGAAATAGATGCAATTTGTATTATTCGAACGGAGGAACGGAAGCTCAACTCAACGTTTTATTCACAAAATACATCAAAAAACACCAAACAACACCTCGTTCGTCATGAGCAAAACAAAACGAACGCCATTTTGTTTTGACCGGTGACGTACATTTTTTTTTATAAATATGCGATCATGGTGATACCAGGTGAAGGAAATTAAGTAACCTACAATATTTGTTTTTTACAAATCTTACTTTCATTTGCAGTTTAAACGCAGAAATAAAAATAAAATCATAAAATAATTATATTTATCCAAAATAAAATCCAACAATTTTTCTCGTCATTAACAAATACACAAATAAATTTACAATTCGGTTACCCACAAAAATGGGTGTATTTTTCAATCGGTCGCACAACTGCCCCCCTAGGTATTTTTATCTGCCCTATAGAGTTGACAACCCCTGATCGTGGTCTTTATACGTGGCACAACACACATGTGCACTTTGAGTAGGTACCTTGCTTAATATACAATCAGAAACAATAATTAACTACAATTCCGTTCTTGCAAACATTAAAATAAAATCCACTTAAATTCCATAATAAACAGAACAGAATCATATTTAGCCATCATATAATTATCAGGTGACATTTATTTATAATAATTAAATTAAATTAAATTAAATACCGTTTATTTCAGGCTGCATAGGCCCATATTATAAGTACCTTATAGACTTATATACATAATATATAATAAACTAACACTAAATTAAACACGTATTGTCTGCGACGTGGGGCGCGAAGTGTTCGGGAGTCGTCCTCTAAATCTTCTAAAGACGACTCCAATCGGCCAGAACTCCTCCTTCTCGAAAGTCGGTAAGTGATGGGTTGGAACTCTCACCACAAAAGAACTAAAGTTCACTTTATGACGAGATTCCAAACGCTCGACCCTCAAGGCGAAGTTGGTTCTGCTCCTGATGTAGTCCACGACCTGCTCGACCGTCGTAGACTAATGCAACCTAGACACGTACAGCGGTGTCGCGGGAGTCTCAAACCGCAACAGCTGCTCGGATCCTCCGGGTGCGGTGCCGCGATGGTTGCGAACGACGGGTTTCTTCTTCTACCTCTCGACTTTGATGAACCCGTCATCATCGCACGTTTGGTCCTTTGTAGAAAGTGGACGCTCTTTTGAAGGGGCCTCCTTCTTCCCTTTGTTTTTCGGACGCGGGGGAGGTGGCGGGGGGTCGCAAGCTGCGACACTTGCGTAACTTGGCATCGGCTCCTTCGCGGGCGGGGAGCGGGCAGCAGGGGCGGCAGCGACGATGTTCGTTGACCCGTCGGATAATGCTAACGGGCTAAACGTGACCGCCTGCGCGCCTCGACAACGAGTAACGTTTGCTGCATCTGGTGACCTACATATTGAATTAACACTTTTTAACTGTGATAATTCACTACGTAAATCACTTATATTAAGGTAGACTCTGATGCCTGCAATCTACCTCGAACTTCGGTCAGTTCTTCCTTCAGGAACTTGATGTCCTTCAGTAGGCTGACGACGTCGACGTGGTACAGTGTCACCGGTGGCAGCTTATGCAGTTTTTTCGCTACAAAAGCTGGCACTTCAACCGGATCCGTCTGCTTTAGCAGGGAGATGATGTCCTGCACGCTTCTTTCGGTTCCATCTCTCCGTCGCGATGGTATGTTAGCGCTCTGGCCGAGCGTCTCGTACAGCAAATGCTTGCCTTCGCAAATCTCCTCGCTGGTGAAGGAAGACTTGCAGATCTGCATTATGCTGAACCTCGTCCATGGTGTCGATGTCATGCTGGATAACCGTCAGCAACTCATTGGCCACGAGCGCCATGATCACGTGCAGCGGCAATCAGCCGCGCGATTAACAAAATATTAATTTATTGATTGAATTCTTAATAATGAACTGAATTCATTGCAATTCATAGCAGAGAATTAAGTCATAACAATAATATATTCACATAATAATCAATCAATTTAGTGTAAAGCTTAATACTATTTAAAATATCAATAAAAATAAAAGTCATTACAATTATAGTTAAATCATAAATATATAAAAAATGTCAGGAAATAATATTATTTTATTGATCTCAACAAGTGAATAATGTAGGTATTATAAATAAAATTAAAATGTTAAAAACATAATAATATTATTAATGTCGAACTACAAATTCAATATTTCATTTATTATCAATTATAAAATTATGCACCAAAAAAATTCTTTGATGCTATACCTACATAATATGAGTAAACAAGATAAACTGTCAAAATAAAAAACACTAGAAATAGATTTTAATGTTGTTCCAAAAAAACTTCATAGTTGGTAACATTCTTTAAAAAAATGGGTAGAAAATCTTTAAAATCAAAAATAATCTTTTTCGTATTTCAACTTAGGTATTCATATTTTTTGTATCTCTTTATGTTTTCATTTTTTTTTCGGTCTTGTTCTGTTCGTTCGTTCTGAGTCTTGTTACAAAAGCTATGTTACACAACAGCAGATTTAAAAATTGTATCACAATCACTGAAGAATGTACTGTCGGTTTTATTGGAACTAGGCATCAGTATGCGTCGTACTGCAAGAATGGAGTGTGTGATGTTACGAACCATTCAGAAGATGAAGTGAAGGCACGAAGGGACAAAAAACATCTGTTAATATTTTTCCGTATCCCAACCTACATAACTATAGTAAATACTTTTATACACTACTTATAACTTACCTACTAAACTAAATTAAAGAATATACCTAAATGTACAAGACGTTACACTATACTATAACAATAACTTTAATCTAATACAAAACTATACGTAAGTATATTATTTACAATTTAAATCAAGTAATTAATGTATCACGAGGAAACAATAATTATTATTATTTATTAAAGGACCTTAAAGGTAACTGTAACTGTACAGTAACAAGTAACTGAAAAACTGAAATTAAAATGAACTAACCATAGCATACACAGTAAATGACGACTTGATTCGAACTCGAAGAACGATTTATAAAATATAACTGTTTATAATTTATATTCAATAAACGCAATAGAGATCATTCACCATTCATTCATTTCACCAATGCAATTATATCACAGTTTATTCACTTTTAATCGTATTTTGATCATAAACAATTTTTTTTTTTCGAATGGGTCTACGCTAATGGCTTTTCGCCGTCTTAGCTTAATCGGTCTGGTGACTGCCATATAGCAAGTCGTTTGGTGGGGAGACGATGAGGGAGTTTGACCTCTCCTGCGAACCGGTTTTTAGGGAATAACTACGTAATTGTACCTACGTATAAGTTATTATCATAAACAATATTTGTAGTGGAATATATCATAAACTTCTAAACACAACGATACCGCGATTCAAAAAAAATTAAGACTCGCATAGAACGAGTGAATAATAAAAGTGCTAGTAATTGATTTCATCTTCATTTTCTTATTAAAATCGGATGAAGTAATTAACCGATTTTGATCTAGTTTTTTTGTTTGAAAGCTGACATAATTAAGAGTGGTCTTAGCTATAATTCATCACCATCAGCTCGTTCACTGTTTGACAATATAGGTGTTATTTAATTTTTTTAATTTGTTATGTATTGCCTGTAAAAATTATATTTATAAAATAAAATATAATGTTATGAAGGAACATAATATATAAATTATATATTTATAATCTAATTATACGTAATGTTAGAAAATTGGACAAATATTGAACGAATTGTATTTTAAACGTATATTTTGACTTAAACAATATGATATAATATAATATATATACAAATTATGTAAATATTTGTAGTGTGCTTGCCAAGACCTTTCTTTTGATACCAAACATGTTATATTTATCTCGATTTAATTTTTTTAGATTTTAGAATCTGAGGTTTAATTTTCGAAATACATAATTTCGAAAAAAATTATATAGCCCTTGTTACCCGCGGCATCATTACGAATCTATTGACACATCATTTATTAAAATCGGACCAGTAGTTTAGACGCTACGAGGGAACAAACATACATACATACATACATACATACATAGACTGCCAAAATCATTACCCTTCCTTTTGGCTTCGCCGTAGTCGGGTAAAAAGCTTACGGCTCATTCCACCGTTTCGTCCGAATTGGTATGATTTTGTGGATTTTAACTATTTTATTTTGATCGTTTCGAAAATGGATAGGGTTATTTGATTCGTGTATCTTCTAGATAAATAATGTAAATCGCTATTAAAGGCGTTTATTAAAATAGTTTTCCTTTTCGAGAAAATCCTTGGAGAGTAATGAAGCAGTGGAATGTAATGAAATATGACGAGAGTGTAATGATTTAGTATGGAAGGTAATGAAAATTTTTACTTTAAAATAGAATATATAATAAATATTATAAATTAGAATAAATACTTTTACACAATGGAAAATTTTAAAAACCATTAGAAAAACGTGGTAGGTAATAAAATAATACAAAATCACAAAACGCTAAAGCTGGTGGAAAGATAGAGATAAGGTACTAATAAAATCTAAATAAAATATTGCTTTCAAAACCTTTCAAAAATCCAATTTAGATGTCTTTATCTAAATTAGATTTTTGTCAGGTTTCGTGCGATCTTTCGCACCATATAGAAAAACACTGTAGAATCGGCACAGTCCCGAGCTGCGGCAAATGAACAATTTTACGAAAGGTTGGAAAATGCAGAAGATATGAACACCAAATATAAGGTTGCCGGCCATCGACATAAACTAAAGCTAGACGTCAAACGCCACAAATACATAAGAGATGCCCAAGGAATCCTGCTAACATCAAACAAGGACATCACGGAAAGGTCGAAGGAGTACTATGAATAGCTCATGAACAAGAAATTTCCCAGCGAACCGATACCCCATATGGGTTAACGGTGCTATATTATAACATCAACTGGAGGACCTATTAACACAAGAGGAAACCAAAACAGCAATCGCAAAAGTTAAATATCGCAAAGCCGTAGGCCCAGACCAAATCTCAGCTGAAATCTGGAAGAAAATAGGATATCAATATCCTGGCTAACCTAAACGTCAATAATATGCTTAGGGAGGGAATGATACCAGATTCGTATCGTAATAGCACATTACGCCCAATATTTAAGAACAAGGGTATATAATAACATATCCCAATGCAGTAACTACAGGGATATAAAGTTAACATCGCACACTCTCAAGATATAGGAAAGAAACATCGCTTCACGAATAACAGCAATCACCCTTTTACTTCGTACTCGGAAAATCGACCATTGACGCGAATCCGAATCAAATCAAATCCGAAAAAAATATCCGAATCTTAATGAAAAAAAAACCGCACTAATAAATAGAAACCTACATCTAAACTTCATCGACCTAGAAATGGCATACGACCGGGTGCCCCGAAATCTTGCCTGGCAGCCCTTAAGAGCACATCATCGCAATCCCGTAACGATATATACCGAAAGTCCAAGACATGTACAACAATACTACAACCTATGTTAAAAGCCCTGCAGGTCTTAGTGGTTAATTTCAGGTGAACGTAGGAGTGCACCAAGGCTTAACCCTATTTAACCTCTGCATGGACTATATAACACGTGTGATATACAGGAACCAACCCCGTGGTGCATGCTCTATGTGGATGACATAGCGCTAATAAGCACAACCGTCACTGGCCTACAAGGAACACTTAACTTATGGGTAGAGAAAATAGAAAAGCATGGACTACGTAGTACGTATCAGTCGCAGTAAGACAGAATATAGAGTGCGATTTCGGAGGAACGGTCAACGCAGGCGACGATGTGTGCATAAACAGAACGCCACTGCCTAAGGTGAGCTTCAAGTACCTCGGATCCGTCATAAAATCAGACGCAAATGTCGATTAAAATGTGAAATATCGTATAAATTCGGCATGGCTCAAGTGGCGTTCTTTGTGACCCCAAAATGCCCATCAAGATCAAAGGGGAAGTATACAAGACAGTTGTGAGGCCGACTCTAACCTATGAAGCAGAACACTGGACTATGAAAAAGTTCACGAACAACAACTACGCGCAATATGAGATGAAGATGTTCAAATGTGTAGGTGGGGTGACAAGCCTGGATAAAGTCCGTAACGAGTATTAGTATAAGAGGTTCCTTCAAAGTAGCTCCTGTTGTCGAAAAAGTGAGAGAGAGCCTCCTACGCTGTTATGGTCATATCTAAAGGAAGGACGACGCCTACTTATGCTGTAAAGACAGTCCGCAATATGCCAAACATGACTAAGAGACGCGGAAGGCCGCTCGCCACTTGCTGGAACAACAACAAGATAAAGATGGAACAGGAAAACCTGACTATTCAGACAACCCAGCACAGAAAATCCTGGCGCAGGAACATGGGTTGGTCAAAGGAGATTCGATGGTATCTTTACTCTGCAATATCCCGCAAAAAATACCCACAACCTGCAAGCAAATGAGGGTGTGCACACTGAACGCATTAGATATAATAATAGGTCTTTACCTATTAAATTTCCGTTCTGCAGTACTGGCCAATTCAAATCAAAATAATTTTTGTTTGGCTAAGAATTCTAATTTCAAATTAATTTTATTTAAAAAACATGGAATTCTTTTTCCAAAAGTAGTCTATTGATTAGTGTTACATTTTCATCGCATTTCAATCTTTTTCGTCATCATGGATACGTTAAAAATTCGAGTAATTATGGAATACGAGTACCGTCGTGGCAGCAACACGGCACGCAACATCATCGACGTTTACGGAGCTAACACTACAAACCAACGCACCACCTGTTATTGGTTTGCTCGCTTCCGTTCTGGAAATTTCGACCTGAAAAATGAACCTCGCGGTCGTCCGAAGACTTTGGTCAACAATGACGAATTAAAGGCGATTGCGGAAGCTGATGATACACAATCTATAACGGCTGAATTAGCAGCAGCTTTCGACGCTAGCGTCAAAACAATATTGGCCCATTTGCGTCAAATTGGAAAGGTAAAAAAGCTTGACAAATGGGTGCCCAACGAACTCAATTATCGCCAGCGCGAAGTACGCGTCGAGACGTGCCTTGCACTGCTCAACAGACACACAAATTGAACCGCATTGTTACCTGCCATGAAAAAAGGATTCTGTTTGATAACCGCAAGCGCTCAGCAAGTTGGTTGGATCCTGGTTCAGCAACTAAACAATGCCCTAAACGAAAACTTACCCCTAGAAAAGTGATGGTCACTGTTTGGTGGTCTAGCGCCGGTGTGATTCATCACAGCTTCTTACCAAACGGGGTGAGCATTACTGCAGATGTGTACTGTGAAGAACTGAACACATAATGGAGAAGCTAAGCACATCTTCAACCAGCATTGGTCAATCGCTCGTCTCCGCTGCTCCTGCACAACAACGCGCGACCTCATACTGCACAGCAGACGGTCTCCAAGTTGCAAGAACTGGGGTTGGAAGTTCCGCGACATCCTCACCAGACCTTGCGCCTACAGACTACTACTTTTTCCAGAATTTGGATAACTTCTTGGCGGGAAAAAAATTCAATACCCGAGAGGCAGTACAGCCTTTGAAGAATTTGTTGCCAGTTGCCCGTCCAGATGATTTCTTTAAGAAGGGCATCAATAAACTGCCACTGCGTTGGCAAAGATGCATTGATTGCATGGGTGATTACTTCGATTAATAAAAATAAAAAATACATGAAAAAAATTCGTTTAAATTTTTTCATACAAAACGGCAATTTCATAGGTAAACACCTAATATTAATTGAATTGTACATTATTTTAATAAAAATAATGTACAATTCAATTATATGAGTCGTACTTAAAATTTATATCCACAAAAAAATCACTACCTTCTAAATCCTCTCATTCTCCTCCCTCTAAAATTTTGAAGGGAACGGAATGTAATTAAATGGAAAAGAATGAAATTTCGGTAGATTTTCTAGATTTATTTTAAAATAAATAGTGCAATAACCATAATACGAATAATGCGATGAAATGCGACTATAAACTATCGTTTTTTTTAAAAAGGATTCGATCATGGATTTACTTCACAATGCGATGGAATGTAATGCGTACTTACTTGTGAGAACAGCCATTTCCAAACATAAAATCGAAAATATTTTTCGCTGTGGATGCGCACGTTTTTTCCGTGGTGAACTATTTCGGCAGGCAGAAAGACGCAAGAGGGGAAGCTAAAGTAGAAATATAGGTGGGAACAAATAATAATTTCATTTGCAATGTTTGTGGAAGGCAATGACGTTTTTCGTTTGACAAAATTTAAATGACGATTCTTTATATATTAAACATAATATGCTATGAATTGTTAATTGCTATTAAGTAATTTGATATATCCATACAAAAAACCTGAACATTTATTGAAGAAAATTTCTCTAAAGTATCTGGAAAACAACATCATGAACATAATCAAAACATTTACACTGACTGTAATATTTATAAGGTTTTTTGACCTGGAATGACGATCCGGACGAAACGGTGAAATGAGCCATATGTGCAATTTATCATGTCATGTGCAAAAGCGATGGAGGGATACTATGGAAAGCCCCTGTTTTATGCATTTATGCATATCCCTTGGGATGCCTCCGTCATTTCTTCGAAAATCCGAGTACAAAAATATAAGGACTTCCAAATTCCAATATAACGAGATACGTATCGCGCTGTACAAGTTTTACTTAATAAAGCGCTGAAAACGTTTGAGTATTTTATTCTCATCCGACAGTAGCCGCGTTCAAACGTACTTATTCCGATTTCGAATATGAATTTTAAAATTCGAATATCACTCTGGCCACATTTGTAATAAATAAAGAAGTTCTTTGTGTTTGTGAATAAAAAAAAAATCATTTACGTATTTAAAAATGTTAATATAAAAACTTTACATAAAACGAATAATTATTTTGATTTTTGAGTATTTTTTTCCAAAAAAAAACGTGCCAAAATGGAGCCGAATCAAACTTTGCATTCCGAAGTTTTGCGTTCAACCAAACTGTTCGAGTCCACACTGAATTTACAGAAAAGCTTCGAAATGGAAGTAGGGGACCCGAGCTGGATATTGTTATGTTCTTTCATGATCTTCACCATGCAGACCGGTAAGTAAATATAGAATAAGTAGTAAGTAGTAACCCAGTTAAATAAAATTTAAGTAATTTCTTCTTCCCATTTTTAAAACCTTTTAAATTAAAAAAAGATTACACACTTGACTATTCTAATTTCTTAGTCAGAAATTACTTATATTATGCATATCCTATAACTACTAGCTACTACTGTACTGTAGTACTCTATAAAAGTTAAATATTTATTCCCTTTTTCACCCTACTACGGTGAAGCCAAAAGCAAGGGTAATAATTTTGCCAGTCTATGTATGTATGTATGTTTGTTCCACCGTAGCGCCTAAACTACTGTCCAATCTAAGGCCCGTATTAATAAAGCGTTCTTATCTCTAAGACAATTCTCAAGAAAGTACTAAAGATGTTGTTTTAATTAATAGACCGTACTTAGTACAGCTGTAGGTACGGCGTATTAATTGAGTGCGAACGTATTAATAAACGAGACGAGCGTACTCAAGTACGCTGTCATTGCTGTCAAACTGTTACTTGAGACGCGGTTTCGTGGGTACAGTCAAACCTTGACTTGAGAACGGCTTGCTTGGGAATTGTGAATTGTAAAAATATAACTTATATTTTCTTTTAAACCATCTAAACACAATTTGTGAACTTTATTTATATTAAACTGATATTAAGGAATATCTTAATACTGACAATACATTAAATTGACAGTTATATAAATCATAAAATATTGTACAACTTTGTATAAAATAAAATCAATTGTACCATAAAAGTAGGTAAGTACTAAAAAAATAATAACTACTCCAAAACTTAAAATGCTACAAAACAAAGAAATCTCCCAGGTCGTCCTACTCCTCGTCGTCGTCGTCGTCGTCTTACTTTGTATTAGTTGCAACAATTAGTAAGCCAAAATATTGAAATAAATTTATTTTTACTAGTAACACTTTCACAATTTACAATAGGGCAGCAAGATGGCAACATAATATGATTTTATTTTAAAATGTTTGAAATATTTGACTTACTACAAGTCAAATTGTTCGGACTAAATGTTGTATTTCATATGAAATGTTATGTCCGATCTTTTTTAATTCTTTTCCGATGCGATACCGCACCCAATATGCGCACCCAATAACGACACAAACCGTTATAATGTTTTTAATAGTCGGAGATATATGCACTAGCGCTTGACCTTGACAACTGACGGGTCGTTCGAACAAACTGAGCCGATATGGCTCAGTATGATTTACTTCACTTTTCATGCGCATACTCGGTTTCTAGGCGTTTTAATCTAAGGTTCGGCCAGAACGGATTCGAGCACATACACGGAAAATTGCCGCGAGCTTCGGTCGTGTTTGTAGGGTTCCGTAATACTTAAGGAACCCTTATAATTTCACTCTGCCCGTCCATCTGTCTGTCTGTCTGTCCGCCGCCTAGCTTCTTTAATAACTTTTGTAGTAATTCAAAGAAAACCTATTGCGCGTTGATAGTTACTGAACCCTCCTTAGACATGTCGTGACATGCTCTTGGTCAGTTTAGGCTATTATTTTATTTATTAATTGTATTTTGCTGCAATTGTAATCACGCTATCGACGAAACCGAATTATTGTGTCATACATTTTTCTTTTTGTTTTATAGTAATAGTCTTTTGATTTATCAACCATAGAGGCTCTAAAGTTTTAAATACTTCAATGAACTTTAATAAATATCTTTAGACCACGTGCCATTTTTAGGGTTCCGTATCCAAAGGGTAAAAACGGGACCCAATTAATGAGACTTTGCTGTTCGTCCGTCTGTCGCCAGGCTGTATCTTAAAGTCTCGACAGTTAAATTTTCACACATGTATGGTGCAGGTATTTCTATTGCCGTTATAACAACAAATACTAAAAACAGAATAAGATAAAAATTTGAGGCTCACATACAACAAACGTGATTTTTTCCGTTTTGTACGGAACCCCTCTTGCCGACTCGCACTTGACCGGTTTTATTTTACTCTCGAATTTTATTACCGTTCAGTCCAATTTTATTGCCGTTCAGTCCATCCTTACAGGTCAGAATTAATATTGCCAACTTAGTTGTTCTACAAAGTTTTGTATTTTATTCCCTCATTAGTAGGAATTTAGTTGTTAGTGGTGGTTTTGTAGTTAATAGCTAGACAGTAATCATAATGTACAAAATGGCCTGCTACTATGTGCTATTATGACACCTTATCATAATAGCACATAGTAGCACGCATCCGTATGTCGCTTAAAACTACCGATTTAATTTCTATATACGTAATATTTGCTACTATATTTTTTTAATTGAACGGTTAAATATTAAAACTGTAAAATGCATGTATGTTTGTAAACACAAAATCCCTAAAAAAACTTTTAGGGATTCCTAAGTTTAGTAGCTTTTTTATAGTTATCGGTACTCTTTTAGTAGTTTTTAGTAGAAAACGACGCGAGTTTAGTAGTTTCGCAATTTCATTTATATTCCATACGGCCGACTGATGCGATCTCGAAATTGCACACAGACGATACGATTTTGCATCCGTTCAGGCTGAACTGAAGGAAAACCGGACCGTGTATGGGACCCCTTACAGTTTCGCTCTGTCGATTCCGGCCGTCCTCCCTTGATCACTTTGGTAATTGTGAATGAATATAAATAGACAAAATGTTGTATAATTATAGATTGCATCCAGACTTTATTTTACCATCATATTATAATAATTATAATTTTGTATTTTAGGGGTAACTCCCCATACATGTTAAGTGGGGTTGATTTTTATTCATTACATCCCATCATGTGGGGTTACGTCGAATAGGCATTTTTAAATTAAGGCAAGGTTTCATACATATTTTTTTATAATGTAAAACATTTTCCAGTAAGTTCTCCTGTTAATCCTAGGTATTAATAATACAAAAGTCACTAGATTACAAAAGAGATAATCATCAGAATATTAACATGCAATTTTACTCGTGAATCGACTTTCTTTGTCATTATCATAATTATTATACTCTTAACATTTTATATTATATTGCAATTCATCAATTAAATGTGACTGGCTCCTGGCTCCTAGGAATTCCAAGACTATACAAAATCCAAACGATCGAGATGCGATTTTATGTTACAATAACAAATGCTTTAGACTCATATTATGTATTCTGTGCTCGTATGTCCAGAAAGTCCGATATATGAGATGCATTTAAATATACTTATTTATAGTACCTAGTTGATTTAGTGTAACGCCATAGATTTACATCGTCCAGATAGACGTCTGCATACAAACGCATCGTAAGTGAAGCAAACAACAGATCAACAGATAGATGTAGGCGTAAGCATTACGTTTTAACCTACAATATAAGGAACAAAAAAATCTAATCTGGTGACTAATTATTACCATTTTTTTTTTCAATGAATATTCCAAACTGGCAGACAGATATTATTTTAGCGAACAAATAACCATCTTGGAGACAATTTGAGAGTATACATTTAATTTAAGAATAGGCACATATATTTTCCCTGATGTACCTATGTAATTCAAAAAACATAATAGCAGCTAACGAGCGCACATAAAAAAAAACGTTAAGGGTGCGTACAAAATTCCCATTTTTAATTTTTCTCGGTTTCGGAGGGTATAGATATTGTGTAGATTCATTTTGAAATTTAAAAATGGGGGATATTTATTTTTCGTATAATTGATATGGGTGCATAGACGTGTATATTATAGACGAGGCATGTTGAGGAAAAAACTGTCTCCACTTAAATGGCCCCACTTTTAGAGTTTTCGGGGCCATTTTAACATTTGAAGTATGGGGAAATTAAGATGGCTGACATTTGATGTATGGTGAAAACCAAGATGGTGTAAATTTGTCTTGTATGAAGATTTGACAAAACAATTTTAAATAGAAATAGCCTATCTTTAGTTTTGAAATCTTTGTATGGGTGTCGTTTACCAGGTTTTTGTGGGTGCTGGATACGAAAATGACATTCATTTTGAAATTCCAAGATGGCGGACATACTTAATTTTATAAAAATTAATATGGGTGTCCTTTTGTAGGTTTCTCGGGGTGCTTATTACAACAAAGTCATCCATTTTGTATTTCCAAGATAGTAGAAAAAAAGTAAAAAAATAGAAGATAGAAGTAAAAAAATGGATACAGGTGTCCTTTTCTAGGTTTCTGGAGTCACTGATTATAAAAATTCATTCATTTTGAAATTTCAAAATGGCGAATATTTATTTTTCTGTAAAATTGATACGGGTGTCGTCTTCGAGGTTTTTAGGGGTGCTGAATACAAGAATTATATCCATTTTTAATTTCAAATATATCGGACATTTATTTTTAATAAAATGAATCTAGGTATCCTTTTCTTTTTTACCAATTGCTTCGTTTATTAAACTCACTAATACTACAATATGATATACATTTTATCAGTTATGATAACAAAATCAATTGTACCATAAAAGTAGGTAAGTACTAAAAAAAAATAACTACTCCAAAACTTAAAATGCTACAAAAAAAAGAAATCTCCCAGGTCATCCCCACCAGGCAGAGTACCTAGAAGGCTCAAAGAATTTCCTCGCTGGATTGCGATACTTATTCTCTGGGCCAGGTAGGTGCCGGCTCTGGGGTCTCGGGTGGCCTCAATGAGTTTTTTGGAGATTTCTCCGAAAAGTTTGTGCGCACCCAGACCCCATGTACCTAAGGTTTCAACCCCAAACGGTTCAAATATGAGATCCCCACTAAGGTTCTCATATTTGCGCCGCTTGAGGTTTTCCGCCTGATTGGCGGCCGCACCTGCAGAACTCGAGGTGCCCTGGACATGGGACGGAGCAAGTGTATCGACGCAAGTAGCGTCCCATACAAGAGCCCGTCCCACTCTCCAAGGGACCAGGGTCATACCGTCTGGTCTCTTGCCATCGTCGCACGCCAAACCAGAGGGTTCCAGCACAGCTGGCACTCCGGCGGTGACAAGAGCCCGACGGATGAGATCGTTCAGACAGTGATGTCGGGAGATGCGGCCGGCGCTTCGTTGACAGGACAGCCCGTGGTGTCCGAGGCTGTCCACATTTGCACCACAAACACAGCGATGGGGGACGACGTGGGGGGTGCCAAGACGCAGGGAAGTAGCTAACCGGAAAGCTGTTCGATCCAGCAATGTGCCCGTATTGGGTGACGGTAATGCTTGTAGCCAAAGGCCCGACTCCCACTTCTCCGCAGCTAAGAGGCGAGCCTGCTCCACAGGACTGGAAGACGTATTAAGAAGATTATTCCGTACCAGTCTGCAGAGTGGCTCGTCCCAGAGCCTTTGGGAAAAAGTATTGTCAGGCAATTCGCTACAAGCACTTGTTACGCTCCAGGCGTCCTTGGCCTCGTCCAGAAAGGTAACTGTATTGGAGTAGGATGGGTGATGTAGTATTTTGGAGATTAGACTATGGTTCGCGTGGACTGAGGACAAGAAGGCCGGAAGCGATATGTCAGAGGGCTTTCGAACACCCAGGCCACCGAACCTAACTGGAAGCGTTGCCTGAGTCCATGCGCGGTCATCGAAATTTGTATTCAAAATAGTGGAGAGCGTTTGTCTTATGGTATCATCCAACTGTTTGAGAAGTTGAGGGAACTTCCACAGTTGACAACACCGTAAGACATATGTCAATTTAGGTACGAAAATGCAAAAACGGATTAGGGTAAAGGCCATGTGACAGTTAATTTGGAGGAGGCGGTCTAAAGTTTCATTAAAATTTTGTAATTTGTTATCTAAGAAGTCCGGGAGAGATTCGTCTAAAATAGGTGAGCCCAAAAGGAAGAGCGAATCCTTGTCAATGACAGACAGTTGTGGAGCTATTTCTTTAAAGCTGGATATAATCGCGTTTCTATCCCCACAACTGTCTGGCACAAAAAGTTCGCACTTACCTAGGTTCAGCTGCAGACCTATTTTTTGGAACTCGCGGATCAGAGTGCGGAAGTCTGATAGTACAGTGGGTGCATCGCTTCCAAGGGTCCCATCATCCAAATACCAAACATTAAATTTTGAATCTAGAAGCTCGATGACCGGGTGTATAGCAAGGCTGAAGATTGCTGGACCTAGAGGGTCGCCCTGTTGGCAGCCCACTTCGGATGAGATGAGGTGGTCTTTGTAAATGAGTTTGGTGGGGTCGTTGTAACACTGGAGCATAAATGGTAAAATGGCAGGTGCTTTAGATTTAATTTGGGCCAACAAGGCGCCTCGGTCAACTGAGTTGAAAGCGTTTTTGATATCGACCTTCAGAAACACATCATCGCCTTGATTGTGGATAGCTGTCCTGAAAGAGTGAACGGCGGCCTCACAACCTCCTTTGCAGGCAAAACCGAGCTGTTTTGGCTGGAAGTATGACGCGAGTATAATCCTTTTCTAGGTTTAGGGGATGTTAATTACAAAAAAACATTACTTTGAAATTTCAAAATGGCGGATATATTTTTATTTTTATAAAGTTCAATGTAAAATCTCAAAAATGGTGCGTTCTACTGAAAAGATAATGAATAATTCCTCTCCCTTAATAACCCTGCAACCACATATTTTCTTCGCGATGGGAGAAGAATAAATTTAAAAGATTTCCAACATTTCTATAGATTTATACATCGCTCGTATCTCAAAGTAGAGCATTGCCGTATGCAATCACCCTGCACCCCAAAAACGACGGTCAAAGGAAAACAAACTCCAACAGTATCCAAAAATGCGATTTTCCGTAGCCTGCAAATTTAGTTTTAAGCAGCCATTAATTTATCAACCCAATCTGATTTTATAGGTGCTTACGTCGTATAATAGTCAGCAACTCGGAAATTAAGCCGCCAACTTATAAATTTCGGTGCCAATTTGGATTAAATTTCACCACTTCTTATCTGCCGATTTTTGTATTTTTTGTGTCCCGAGTGCTTTCGCCAGTTTAGTGAAAGTGCAAACTAATTTGATTTATTTCAATGATAATGCTAAGACTGGTTCTTAATCTGATAAAAAAATCAATTCATGTGTGTATAGGTCAACTTTTCTCACTAAAAGAATCAAATTACTTCTTTTGCAGCTTTTTGGAATGAAAATGTGAATAGAACAAAAACGGCTTTATTATGAAAATTTTACAATACAAGAAAAGAAAAAGTTTATTTTTTATTTTTATTAAGGTGTATTACCTCCTCTTGCCCTAATAACTGATTCAAGTCGGTTTCACATCGACCCTGATCAGTGTTTTTAAAAGATCTTGCGGAGTATCGTCCCATTCTTGTGACAATGCAACTCTGAGCTCCGAAACCGTTGTTGGGACCGGATTTCTTGTAAATACAGCTCTTTTTAGGTTGTCCCACGCGTGTTCTATTGAGGATTGAGGTCCGGGCTTCGTGCTGGCCAATCCATGAAACGAATCTCAACCTGCGTAAAGTATTGCTCAACTTGTCTCGCTGCGTGCGGACGAGCATTATTCTGCATCAGAATGAAGTTTTCGCCTATAAATTCGCTAAAAGGTACCACATGAGGGTCCAATATCTCCGTTATATAGCGATATGGTGTTAAATCACGGTTACCACGGCCATGTGTGTCTGCGTCAATAAACACAAGTTCAGTTCGAGCATCCTTCGATATGCCGCCCAAACCATGTACAAGACCCGCTTCCAAGTGGAACCCTCTCCTCAATGCAATTTTAAGCATATCGCTCTCCTCGTCTACGGTAGACTAGTCTGCGACCATCAGCACCGTACAAACAAGTCCTGTGTAGATGTAGTTGTAGTGTAGGTGTAGTTGGAGATGTAGGTGTAGGTTGTAGGCGTAGACTGTAGATGTAGACCGTGTAGGTTGTAGTTCTAGTTGGAGATGTAGCTGTAGGTTGTAGGCGTAGACTGTAGATGTAGACCGTGTAGTTTGTAGTTTTAGTTGGAGATGTTGGTGTAGGTTGTAGGCGTAGACTGTAGATGTAGACCATATAGGTTGTAGTTGTAGTTGGAGATGTATGTTGTAGTTATTTATTTATTCCACTTCATAGTCAAGACAGAACAACGTGTTTCGGGACAGCTAGTACAATATAAGTATTGTGATTTGTGTATAAAAGAAATTCGAAGGGGCTTAAGTCTTAACCTTAAACCATCTAGTTTAGCGGTAGCTTTATCCCAAGTAGCTTTATACCAGTCATTTGAAAAATATATAGTTAGCATTACCCCTCTATCTGCCGTACTCAGGCAAAAGCGACCCGTTGCAAAAATAAAAAATCCCCTGCAGTTCGTGCAACATTGACACAGTTTTGCAAACCTGCCGGCCTCGCGAAACCTGTTGGTAACAAAATAAAAATCTGGTAATTATGTGAAACACTTACTGAGAAATCTGATTATTTGCACGTGGAAATGCCGTGACGCATATCAGAGGGCACCATCTCAAATTCCCCAAATCCTCCCAAATTCCCCAAATTCGCCGTAAATCGTGTTCGCTAAAAATTATGCAGGTAAATCCTCATAAGGTCTAGCGCGGTGGAAGTCAATGTCATATATATGATAGCTCGACACTCGACACTTCGATTTTGAGACTCTATTGTATTAGCGCAGAGTTCTATTTTCAGTGCTCTGAATTTTCCCGGGCCCGCCGTATTACGGATCATATAGTCCCAGCCTAACGGAAAGACTCGAGCCCTAGCAGTGGTCGATAATAGTGATAGAGGCTTCGATTTAGGAAGATTAGACTTTTTTGTTGAGTGTTATGTTCTTTTGTATAGTTAGTATAGGCCATCGTAATGATAATTTTGTATGCCCTACTCAATATAAAAGGCATATCTAGAGGTCAGCCGTGAAATTGAATACATAATCAGTAATAAACTTGCTTAATGTTTTATTAAGGTTTTTTAGATAGCGAAATTCGAGAAGGTACTGAGATTTAATGATGTGGTCCGAACCAAGACCGTAGTAGGTACGATAGTAATATGCATAATATACTTTCTTTGACCGTAGTGGGTATCCTAGCGTCAAAAAAAATTGTGACTCAGGTATTGGCTTATAACCGAGGAATAATATTATTGTAATATTAATTTATTTAAAAATTTAAATTGTACATAATAATACATTATGTACAATTGTACACCTTCAAACTACCTAATAAATCTAACATTTTGTTGGCTACTACAAAGTAATAATATCACAAAATATTCTGTTGCCACTTGCCAGTCTTAGATCGCCTATTATAATATTCATAAAATTATAATGTATTATGTAACTTAATAAAATAATGCAAATCTGCCATCCTGGCTCTGGCCTGGCTTTTTCAGTCTCCATCTGTTGTTCAGAGGAAGTGGAGTCAGGTCAATCAGGGCTTCAAGTGAAGCGGTAGATGCCGACGAGACCGCACCCGTTATTATTATCAGACAGGCCAGCCTCTGTAGTCTATACATTGCTTTTTTATGATGCTTTGACCTGTTCAGCCTTTTTAAGAAACACTACGCAGCCATACGTAGCTATCGGTCTCACTACAGCCGTAAATAGCCATAGCATTGACATTGGTCGAAGGCCCCATTTAGAACTGACAAGTCTCCAGTCACTCCAGCAGGAACCCAAAGCACATCTGGCTGTGTAACCATGTAATATTGTTGTTGCAGGTTTTGGTATGCTGGAGTCCGGATGCGTGTCTATTAAAAATGAAGCCAACATCATGATGAAGAATATGGCTGACATCTCACTCGGCGGTATGGGTTTCAACACTTATTATTTTTAGCATAAATTCAACGGATCCGGTATTTCTCCAGCCGGATAAAAAACAGCGCTGAAAATAGAACTCTGCGCTAATACAATACGCGCTTATACAATATGCCGTATTCTTTTACTTTCCAGGATTTGTTCACTTGAAAAATTCTACCCGTATAACATTTTTTTTAAATATTTTTTAATTAGTGTATAACCACATGAATATGAAGTTTCAAACTTTTTTTATTTTAAGCAAACAAAAATTCGCTAGTCTTCTTTACATAGTTTACTTATTACTCCGTAATTCCTATTTAGAACACATTATTTATTTAATATGTAAGTACGTTCAAATCCTCGGAGTCAGATTCAGACTCGCCAGATTGTTATAATCGTCTGGTTAGCTGACTGCCGAATTATTTAAACAAATTATTTAAAAAGAAATGGCTTGTTGGCACCCAAAATTATAACGCGCTGGAGACTGGCATGGAAGTCCTTCGTCTTCTTAGAAATGAAACGAACCACTTCCCCTGTGTTACTTAAAACCGAATTCTCCCAGGTCTAACATACTGGATATTCGGTTACGGGCTATCATACGGCGAGGGCAAATGGTCGAATCCGGTCATCGGCGTGGGTGACTTCCTAGTTGATCCACCTGTTGGCGACGAGCTCATGGGTCCAGTATTCGCTTCCTACCTCTTCCAGTTGAGCTTTGCCACCACAGCAACCACCATCGTCAGCGGGGCAATGGCTGAGAGGTACGGGCACTAGTTAAGACTTGAAAACTAACTCGGTAAAAATGAGACGAGTATTGTGCGTACATCCGAAAAGTATACGTACATGCGAAAAGTACAAATTATATATCTCCGTTTGCATAAAACCTCTGTCACAGCGAATTGATGTAAGAGGCTTACCTTGGGAAATAACTGTTTTTGTTTTGATAGGGTATAACTTAATTAAAACTCAAAGGTGTCATATTTTATTCGGGATATTTCAATTTAAACGGATATTCACAGATATTAAATTTCCCAATATAGGTACTTTAGATATAGGTAATCTAGTTTTCCCTCTTCACTCAGTATATAATTGACTCCAAATGAGGAAAACATGGCGAATTATCTTACAGCTCGAGTTCCGACATCGCGGACCAAGAGCGCCGCAAGGTTTAACAGAAGGTCGTTGTCAAGGAACATAATTTATCAGCAATGACTAAGAATTTCTATTTTATATTCATAGTAGGCAATTCGGTACGTTCGGTAATGCTATTCTATATATTATGATCCATATTTTAATATTATAAATGTGAGTTTGTGAGCATGGATGGATGTTTTTAATGAAATTTGGTATGGTAGTAGTTGAAGCTCCAGATTAAAACATATGCTACTTTTTATCCCGGAAAAGTATAGTATTCCCGCTGGATACTCGATAGTATATTTACGCTGGCGGAGTCGCGGGAAACAGCTAGTGATCCATATTTTTAGTCCTACATTATTGACATTTTGATTTTAGGCTCGGTAGAAAATTTCTACTAGAAATATTGCCCAACTTTATTGAGTAAATAAGTGTATTTACCCTCACTACAAGACTTGGATCCGACTCTATATAAGAATAATGATAATAGCGATACCTATAACATAATAACGTTGAATCAAAGCAAAATAACGTGACGAACCCTATGGTTTACTTTTCACACCTATTACTAGATCGAAAATTTGTCTTTGGACTTTTTGCCTCTTAGCACTTATTATTTAAGGCACTATTTTCTTCTGAAAGCAATAATACGAACTGACGGATCTCTCCAGGTGCAACTTCAAGGCGTACTGTCTGTTCTCGTTCCTGAACACGGTGGTGTACTGCGTGCCCGCGGGCTGGGTGTGGGGCGAGCACGGCTTCCTGGGCAAACTGGGCGCCGTGGATATCGCCGGCTCCGGGCCGGTGCATCTTATAGGTGAGCCGCAAAGCCCGGATTAAACTCTTGTTTTTATAATCTCTTGTTTTACATTAATCTGTAGTCTGTACTGGAAATTTTAGGGTATGACTATGTCCTATGGCTGAGACAATCCTCAACATTCAACTCATCGCCAGTGCTATTATACTGGGCTGGAATTTAATTTTGGACATAACTTCAACCCCTAGACTTTTTCAGGCGATTCCTCAGCGTTCACCTAGTGCTGATACTAGGCCTAATGCTGGGCATCGTTGTCCTAGCCAGATAGCTAGGTTTCAGCTCTCTTCTCCTAGTAACTAATTTATCCTTTTTCCTAGGCGGTTCCTCAGCTTTCGCATCAGCGCTAATGCTGGGACCTCGGTTGGGCCGGTACGCGCACGGTACGGCGCCGCTGCCTCTGGGCAATCCCGTCAACGCCATCATGGGCACCTTCGTGCTGTGGTGGGGCTGGCTCGCCTTCAACTCCGGGAGTACTTATGGGGTTTGTATTTTTTATTTATTGTGTATGCAATAGTCAGTAGTCTTAAGGTATCTCAAGCGCTCGCTCTAACGGCCGCATACTTAAGGCTCAACTTACTTACACCGTCTAAGCAACGCGACGCATCATGTTTTTCACCTATAGCATTATTCATCTCTATTTTTCCACTATTATGGCACCTTGCGCCAGTGTGAGTTGAGACTAAATGAAGTGCCACTCAAGTCACATGCCGTCTTTGTTTTAGTGAAGGTTGGAAGAGCCCTAACGCCTGTTACAAATACTGTTAGAATACAGTCTAATAGACCTTAAAAAAGTGATAAATACTTATAGATAACGTATACTACTTACAAGAGCCCTGAAACACCTTTTCAAAGGCTGACTTTGAAAACAAAGTATCACGAATAATAATGGCATTTAAAAGGAATTAGCTTGAAATCGAATTGTTTACAACTCGCGTAATTTCACCGTGATTGAACATAAACGACGCCATTTTAAAATTAGATGAGCTCAACAAAATGGCGGCAATTTCGTGCGCACGCTAGCACGGGTAATTGTTTTGGATGATGAGCTGAAATTTACATAATTACTTACATGTTAGTTTCAGAATAATGTAAAATAAGACATATATTAGTTTTCTAGATAAATTGCCATGTTTTATACCAAACTATTAAATACATTACCTATACATACGTAATACTTTAGCGAAGTTTAATAAGAATAATTTACATGTTAGTTATTGTTTCAAAACGTCTCATGCCTGGTTTCTGAGGTGTGTCGTTAGTTTATCTATACAATAGCGTTATTATAGTATTATATATGTATATATATATACAAACCGAGTATTCCTTAACTGACCACTGGACCCGGGTCCCAGCGTTTATCGATTCCATATTTTTTTACTAAACTAGTAACATTGCCGCATTATAGCAAAAACATACCCACAGCCTGCAAGCAAATATGTGCGTGCACGCATATAAGCATGCGTAAGGTTATGCTTGCATGTTGTGGGTGTTTTGTCCCGGGATATTGCTAGATATACTATCAAATAAATTGTATGCTATGGATTTCCGCAAAGTAATACCTGATTCTATTAACTATTTAAAGGAGTTTTACGTTAAAACACGGTATTTCTATTCTTAGGTAAGCGGCGCAAAGTGGCAATACGCGGCGCGCGGGGCGGTGATGACGATGATGGGTTCTTGTGGTGGTGGCGTCTTCGGTATACTGTGAGTACGATGTGTCTTGTGAAGACACAAGAGCATTCTAGAATCTTTCGAAACGTGAAACGTCCAATACTGAAACGCTACTTAAATTAAGCGGCACTCAAATCAGGCAGGAGGAATCAAAAAAAGCAGGGACAGTGACAACCTGATGTATGACAACCTGGGGAAGTGATCACCTATGGGGCATTAATTTTAAGTATTAACAAATAATGTAGGTATCTATTATTACTAATTACTAAGCCGTTCTCAGTTTGGGCACACAGTAATAATAATAATATCCAAGGACGCTTCACACCACGTCAATCTGGCCCCGTGGCAAGTATCCGAAAAACTTGTGTTACGGGGACCAGACACACACGTCACATCCATGACCTGGAAGATTCGAACCCGCGACCTACGGCTTGAGCGCCGACGCGCTAACCACAGACGCCGTCAAAAAAATTGCAACCAATTAGAATTACTAATTAGAAGTTCTTCTAGGTTCACAATGATCAAGAACAAAGGCAGAGCTGACGTGATGGAGCTCATCAACAGCGTGCTGGGATCCCTCGTGGCCGTTACTGGTAACTTTTTTTTTTAAATTTGTAATCCCTTCGCGTTCAATATTTAAACTATTTAAGACATGTAGAGCGATTTTGGTACGAAACAAAATTGTGACGCATCGCACGTGGTGGAGGGCAAGGGCCGCCATTTTTAGGTTATTTTTCCGTGTATCGAGTATTTCATTTACCCATTACGCTAACGTACAGTCGCCGACGAACTTCCACTTATTGACATAATAATAGGATCGGAAAATCGTACACCGGGTCAGTCAGCGACCGTACCTATTCCGTCCGTGTTCTTAATACTGCTAAGTTGGGTTTATACTTCGAATGAATATACGCAACATCAGTTTGCTGTTTCTCTTCACCCCTCAAAATATAATGTAACAGCAACACGCACCCAAATCAGGGCAAACGCATCACATACAACCCCCTATTGTTTCTATTGTAACCTTTGGATGTTTGTCTATCCAGCCGGGTGTTTCCTGTACCGCGCTTGGGAGGCGCTCGTGATCGGCGCGATCGGTGCGCTCGTGACGTTACTGGCCGGCCCGCTCATAGACCTCCTGCGGGTCGACGACCCCGTCGGCGCCTCCGCTGTCCACGGCGCTGCCGGCCTCTGGGGTAAGGAGACGCCACGCCACAAAACTCCACACCCCACGACGAGCGTGTCTTACGTAAAAAAAGAAATTCATGGTTTCTTATGTATGCAAGTACGCACACTATACCAATTCGGTTTCAGCCGACGATTCATGCAAATTCAGACACCGACCTAACTATTGGCCGAATTAGTCTGTGGTCCGCGACTGCTACTGATACATATTTTGTTACAGGCGTAATCGCTGTAGGCCTTTTTGCTGATAACCCGATACCATTGGAGACCACCAACGGCAGATCCGGTCTGTTCAAAGGTAAAACACATGGCACGCTAAAACACATAAGGCTAATTTTAATCCATAGCTGTCCCTCAGTCGTAGATAGAATATTGTTATAAAATATAATATATTTAATATTACATAATTGGAGTTCTTTGTTCACTATTTACTGCTAAAATAGGTAAACTGGCTAAAACTGGTTAAACTAAAAATGAAACTTTTTAAGTCAACTCGCCACTAGATGGCGCTTTTGAATTAGCGGCAATGATATTAAACTTCTATTTCCAGGTGGCGGCTGGTACCTACTGGGCGTGCAGACGCTCATGGCGGTGTGTCTGCTGGCGTGGGGCGTACTGGTGACGATGTTGCTGCTGTGGCTCATTGACAAGGTGTTGCCGATACGCATGGATCCTTATGAGGAGTTGCTAGGGGCTGACCTGACGGATCATAGGATACGACATGGGAATGTAAGTGTGCAATGAATAGATGCGGCTTTCAAAAAACTATACAATCCGATTTATCCCATTAGGCATTATACTACGTCGTGACCTGTCTAGGCGGGTCTTCAAAGTACTACGCCTGGTCGCTTGGTGGGTTTAGGTTTTTCCACGTGCTCAACTACAACGTGAAATGGATTTCAGCCCCCTTACTCCCGACACAAAAGAGAATCGAATCAGTTCCATCTCAATAGCTTTTTATACTCCCGACACCTACACAAGCGCACGATCGTGCGGTGGCTCAATTTGTAACTAATCTGAATCGAGAAGTTCGTTAGATCGTAACTTTTGGTACTCCACGTAATCAATCGACTGAGAATCAAATGGCAGGATCGAAAACTAATGTCAAATTACACGATAGCTAAAGAGGTCTCATTTACAGTATCGAGTTTGGTTGTTTTAGTGTATTTGAACTAAATTACGTGATTTTTACTGTAGTATTGCAGCATTATTTAATGTTATTGAAGGAGCTAATAGAAATACGCGTTCGGTAAATGCAAAATTTATTCACCGTTTGTACCATTGTACGAAGATTAACCATCTTCATTCAACACATTAGCAATGGACATGAATTGTGAGGAATTTCGATGCAATTATCGCCTTAAAAATGATTTATTTGACGTATGAGTTGCAGATTTAACTATACATATGAAGAAACCGACTCACTAAAATTATATCGTACCGTTATGTGTAAAGTTATTTAAAACCTTTACGCATTTGTTTACACATTTGGCCGCTAATTCATGTATTATATTTTTCACTTAAGACAGGAACTGACACAAATGAAGTCTACGTATCATATAAATACTTCGTTTGTCTCAATCTGTTCTTGAATAAACAAAGTCAATAAATAGTTATAAAAAGTCGTATGTTGATATTATTACTATGCTCGGGTTTTAGAAAACCCGAGCATAGTACAATAACAAATTCGTGTTTAGTGTTTATATTTAGAAATATAAACACTAAACACGAATTTGTTATTGTATTATTTACATTAAATACACCACTTATATTTTAACCAAACTACTGACGTGATTTTTTTACATAGTTTCTGATGTGGGGGCCTGAGCGGCTTTCGTTTTCAAATGCTTATATATTAGGAATATATGAAAGGTCTAAATTACTAACTATTTATTAACTTGTTATATATTTAAATAAAATAAGATTTATTTTAATTATTTTTTATTGTAAAGAACCTTAAATTAGACAATGAAAAAATTTTGCTAAAAATTTTGGGCAAAAACACTTGACATTAAAAATCAATTCAAATTCTTTAAAAAAATCAACAAAAACAAAAATCCTTATATGTATCATAGAAATTCAGTAATGTCTCTAATTAACTGTATATATAATTAACAGTTGGAACTAATCAAGGAATATAAAATTGCAAGGCACCAAATTTTATAAAAAAGCTTGTAATTAGAAGCAGTCATAGCAAACTTTTTTTGTGTTTTCGTTTTCGATAAACGCGAATTATCTTCGTATTCATCGTCCGTTTCCTTCCAGATTATGTATTCAGGTTCCATTTTATACTACTTATTCAAAAACTGAAAAATAAACAAAAAACTGAAACCACAAATATTCCGAAATAGTCACGTAAATACTGACGTGAGGTCTGAGAGGCCCGCCAAAAAAATTCTAAATTAATTTACTTGCCGAATTTATGTGCAACTATCCTATAGCACCTTCCACGTCTTGTGTTTCACTAGATTCGAAGCTACTTGAAGCGGGATAAGCGTTGCGCGCGGGGAAGGGTAGTAATTAGATATTATTACTGTAGCTAGGCCTGAGCGGCCCCCACCGTCAGCAGTTAAAGGTTAAGGGTCCAAAAACTATTGCCGACTTGCAATTTATACTATTGATTTTCAAAACAGGTTTAAGTTTCGTTAAAAATTATTTCTGTTTTAAGGCTTTCATAACAGGTTTGGGCTTTCAAAAATCTTTGCTCCCGTTTTTAGGCTTCCAAAACAGGTTTGGGATTTCAAAAACGAAACGATATAGACTGGCGTAAATCGTAAAGAAGATATATAAGGTTTTCTAGCAAATATAGCACCGGTTTTCTTAGAGACCATTAACACCATCACCAGGTGGGCGTGTCTCGCGCCGTGTCAGCATTGCGGCCGTACCACCGCTCGCACAGCGTCGAGCTGCTGGGAGCTGTCGGCATCAACAGCGGACACAAACTAGTCGTTCAAAAGCTACGGAAGGTTGTTGTGAAATGTTGTATGCCGTAGATAGTAACTTGCGGCCGTTGTGAGATTATTGCATTGTAGTCTGTAGATTTTCAGTTTTTTTTTTTAAATACAATAATAATTATTGTATTTAAAAAATATATATTGTTGTACTAAGTCACCAACTTGTGACTCTCGTAGAATTTGTGTGGCTATTTGTTTTACTTGCCTTTAGTTGTGATTCTTGCACGGCGACCGATGGCTTCTTTTCTTCGCAGCGATATCTTTATTTTATTTCCTTTTTTAGTGATTTTTGTAGCTTATTTCTTTAAGCATCACTAACTAATGTTATTTTTTATATGTACAGAATTTGTAAAGCCCAAAATAAATCTGCATAAATTTTCATTGTTTTATTTGCTTGTATTTCTAATTAGACTTTTATTCTTCCTATATACTTTTTTTTTTATTTTTTTTTTACTTTAATTTTGATGAAAAAAATGTATCCAATTTCAGATCCGTGACCTACAACTATTGAATAATCATAAATTCACGAACAAAGGTTTCGACGAATCAACAGAGCCGAACGTTTTCAAAAATAACGGATTTTTAAACAAACGACCTGGCAACCCAGAAAACGATTTACATAGAGCCATCGACTCCATGTCTCACGAAATTGGCAACCCAGAGAAAAAGGAAAAATTAGAAGTAATTGGTATACTACCCGAAGGAATAAAAGGAAAGCAGTTGAAAGAACTAACGCCAAGTGAACGGGCTCAGTGTGAAGAGTTCGGCGCGAGCGAAGACAGATTTAGACATAAGTTCACTATAGATCATTATAAAAGTGACTTAATACGGAGTGACCTGCCGACTCCACCCACAGTGGCTTGGGTCGAGTAAAAATTATTAGATAAATAGTATTATACATTATTGTAGCATATTTTGTAACATACCAGAATTTTTGTATCGTTTGTTTTAATTTCTAAATGTAGTTTCTAGTCTAAAGATTTAGGGCCTGTTTCAAATTCAGAAACTTCTAATAAGTGTTGGATAGCTTATTCGAAAGTTTTGTCGCTACTTATTTTATATAAGCGACAGACACAAAACATGCAAATAAGCTATCTAGCACTTATCAGTAGATTGTGAAAGTAGCCCTTACAATTTAAACATAGGAAGAACATAAGTTTCACATTAATTGGAACTTTTCTTGTTATAGTACAAATTCATAATTCGAAAATATACTACTTGACTCATATTTAATTTCCGATGAAAGAGTATTTCCTTTAGTACTTGGTTTAGGAAAACGTATTCTAGCGATATCATAAATTAAAAGCTTAAGGTTGATAAATAAAATTGATTTAAAAATATGTATTATTGTTTTTTAATTTCTATAATGAAAACACGTCGAAGTAACTTCCGGCAAGGATGTGAGGTCACAAACACACTAAATACATATATTATGTAGTAATGAAACGGAACGTGTTTCTCTAAATAAATAGTTTATGAATGACATATTTATGTCATGTTTAAGTTATTTATGTCAAAACGTCAAACGGAACGTCACACCACCATTTTGTCTGGGCGGACTATAGCACAGATTACAAATAGTATTAGTATGACGTCACTGCACAGATAATCTATCAACCGACACGGCGAATAGTGTTTTCGGCGGTTTTTAAAAAGGGTTTTTTTTTTTTATATTTTTTTATTAAGGTTTTTAGGTTTTAAAAGAATGTATTTTTTTTTTGTGTAATGGAACAATTAGGAATTGTTTAGGACACAAATAAAAACAAGGTCAAGCCAGCCTATTTTTGTTATTGTGTGATAAATCAAGGCCTTTATTTTTGAAAAGTATTTTCAAAAAGATCCTCGTGAAAGTAAAAAAAAAATTATACTTCTAAGTAGTTAAATATTTTTATGAGTAAATACTTATGTGATGTATTAAAAGTAAATAAAGGTATTATTATTCCGTATACGAATGTTTATATTATAATTTGGGCAATGAAAAATTTGGAGCGAAGCAGCATAGAATACAAAAAATGTAGAATAAAAAAGTTTACTCAAAATCACAATATAATAAATAGTGAAACACATACAATAATCATATTTAATAAAATCTCATAGACTTACTGATCAAACTTGAGTGTTGATAGCACAACATTTTCACCAATTAAATTAATCTATCGCATTATTGTACCAGTGACTTATTTCTGTAGGTAGAGCCTTAAAGCCTTTTAGTGCTTCTCTCACATCCTCAGTGGGTATAGCCAGGGTATACAGCTTGTATTCTTTCTGCACAGTGCTAGTTGTGTCGCTACCGTGGGAGTCTGATTTGACAGGCATTATGATTTCCAAACTCTGCAAGTGTTCGAACGCTTTAAGAATCACCGGCCGTGGTACTGTTTGAGTGGACGAGTTTGTGTTGGCGAATTTTGTATACCTGGAATATAATAAGGCATATAAATACACAGCAGTAATATTATATTTATTGTCTTGAAAATGTTATGTGATTCTAGAAAAAATAATCATTAAATCAAGATGTAACTTCAATATTCAAATGCTACTTTAAGTTAGGGGCCCCCTAAATCACCGATTGTCACTCTAATTGGTAGAATGAAAAATACTGCATGTGACTATCTAGGCTCATAATTTAAGAGTCTGAGTAACCTCCATAAAATTAATTCAGAATATTTATTTACATATTTTCTTTATTTATTCAACTGTGACTGTTAACAATTACAAATTATTACAAATCATATCATTAGACAGCCAATTACAGACTATCATGTTTAGAAGACAGATTTTATAAAGAAAGTGTAAGCTCTAATATGATAATGCAAAACGAAAAATAAGTATATATTTGAAGTATGAGAATATGTCATAATATAGTTAATAGTATTATTTATGTATAATTAAAATGAGATATGAATAGAGTTGCCTAGACGCCGCCGCCTCACTGTCTCAATGGTTGTACAGAATAGGTTGATGTCCAAGTCACTTATTATTTTGCAATTTATTAAAATTGCTTAAAATTAGATGCTCGCTTGCAGGTACGTCGCTTGTAGGTCGTTTGTTTATAATTGTTATGTGCAACAGGTAAGTAGAGAAGTGCTTTGGATCGCGCCCTCATAGGTACATTGAGTTTTATCTCTTAAAAGAGATTAGCACAATATAGTGTGTATTGTATAGATAGTGCTTAATACTGACCTATGTAAAACCATTTCAAAGTTCATTGGCTGTCCATCGAAAATGTCTTGACCATGGATCATGGCAATGACCAAACTCAATTCCAAAATGGACAGAGACTGAAGCAACTTGACTCTCTGTTCCCCAGCCACGGTGTTGTCTACCACTGTAGTTATGTCTGTTACATCTATGAATGGCTTCTTTGGTGATAGCTTGGATACTACCTGGAACTGACAAAATTAAAAAGTTAATCATCGTGGAATAATATGAAGACGAAAGATTTGTTTTTTTGTTTGCATTGAATATGCTCCGAACTTATTTTGATGAAATTTGGAACAGATATAGAGTAGAACACAGGGAAGGACATAATATGCTACTTTTTATTGCGTAAGTGTACGGTTCCTGCGGGACTTTGTTTTGCGCGTACTAAATCGCGGGAAACATCTAGTCAATAATACAGTTTTTACCTTTTACTCATACACACATACAGAAGCCCTGCTACTTTTCACTAATGCCATAGTAAGCACCTGTACTTGCTCTCCTAGCACAATTTGCTGTAATAAGTACATCTGCTTATTGTTGTGCACACAGTCCTTTAAGGTCTAAAGTGTGTCACTTTTTAATACATCTCTTGATCACATTGTCACCAATTGTGCTTGGTAAGCTGACAAATCTTCTAGTTTTATTCCTGCTTAATACTACTTACAATGTGTTTACTATTTTAAACAAAAAAAAAACTTACCAGCACGTCTTTAAAAACTTGTTCATTGACAGTATAATAACAGAACTTCTCCAAAGCGTCCACAACATGTTCATCTCTAACTAAACTCTGTATATGAGCATTCCATTCTTCAATATAACTGGTGTCCAGCTGTTGGAACTGGGTGGAATCTATATTACATCTCGTGAACACTTCATCTGGGATCGAATATTCCAATGTATTGTCATTTACATCAATATCCATGTCATCTATAGCTAAAAATATTATATTTTATTAGTAATTTTAGTGTACAAATTGTGTGAAAGTAGCTCTGTCTGTCTGTCTGAGCCACTGCTTGTATTTTGATCAAATTTGGTTGAAGGATATATTAATCCTTGAAAGGACAACAAAATGTACGGTTCCAGGCAACATAAACCATCTGATAAAGTAATACATACCAACAGACTTTCTGTTTTTCCTCTTTTTTGGTGTCCTGACTTTTTTACTAGCAACACTCATTGGCATACTGAGACATTGAGTAAACACTTCTGTGCATGTTTGTAAAGGTGTTTTCTCCTTACCCGCTGGATGTTCATTGGGAAATATGAAGATGTGGCGATGTGAGAACCTGGACTTTACTCTCTTCTCCAACATTTCCATTACATCTATTCTGTTAGTTATACCTAAAAGAACATTATGTTGTCTCAACTTCTGAGCATCTGTATTCTGTACATAATTATGACTGTAAAACAATCCAGCTAGAATTTTAAATTACTGAAAACAGGCATTCAAATTACCTTAACCTTGTTATTGTATTGGACTTCTAAAAATTATATAATAAATAGAAATCCATACCAAGAACACACATGGGTGCCTGCTTGCTGTGAGTAATATCAAATAGATTGTACAAAAGAGTCTGCGTCCTGCCGCTGTGGCAAAACATATCAAACTCTTCCAGTATAAACACCATGCTCTTGCACCGTCTGTCCGCACCACTCATCAAGCAGCTCAGGAGGAAGCTAAGGTTTTCTGCAAATGTTCCAAACACACGGTCACCGACTGCATTTTCAAGCTGCATCTAAATGCCGTGAATAAAAATATTGGTATCAGTAATTTCTATATTATAATAAAATGTTAATGAGACAGAAACAAATTGTAATAAAATAATTTTGTTTACCTGTGCTGTGATTGATTTAAGAGCAATTTTGTCATCATTGTGTATAAGGCCGTTCAGCTTCACAAGGATAGCATCATTCACAAGATCAACCTCCTTTGAAACCTGATTGAGAACTGAATTGAATAGCTGTAAAAAAATCAATGTACCTATGTTTGAAAACATTAATTAACAATAATTTGGCTAATATGTTTTATATCACTTTGTTTTTTTATTAATAAGAACTCTTTAAAAATGTAACAGGGCTATATGAGACAACATTCTATCATAATATAACACTGTAACAAGATTTTTTTTAACAAGAATGGTATTTACTAATTTTGAATTACCTACCAACCCTCATTAAATCCTCATATTAATTTTTACTCCAAAAGATCAATTTTTTGTTATACTGCCTAACTTCGGCAGAATATTAGGCGGAATATTTTGCGTTTTTGTACCACCATTTTCCATAAATAAATATTTTTATTTGTGGAAAATGGTAGATTATTTTCCATTTTTTAAGTCAATTGATTCTTAAATTACGCCAAAAATGTGAAAAACTATCCTGACAAGTTTTGTTACATTTGTGGTAACTTTACTTTTAAAACTCAGCGAAATAATTAGACACTTTTAGAAAGTCGGTACAGTATACAGTAATAAATAAGCAGCATAGCGACAACATGCCTACTGACTGCCTCATGTGGTTGCTACCGACCACGGCTAGACAATTTAATACAGTTTTAGTCTGCATACAAAATGTATCAAAGCCTCATAACAAATAAACTTAACGTATTTGAAGTACTCGCAACTTAATTTACTATTTTTAACCAAGTCCCAAATATAACTAGATAAAAGTTTCTATGTTAGATGCAAAAAATGTTTTTGTTACAGTGTCATTTTACAACTTTTTAAGGTTAATGATAAATAGACTCAATTAAACATTACTGTTGTTTTCCCACACCCTCTTGGACCAATAATAAGTGCCGAGTGGGATTCTCCATCTAATATCGTTCTTGTTATTATATCGTAAACGTGTTTTCTTTCAGTATCATGGTCTCGAAAAGTGATATTGTCTTCTAAAATTTTTATCTTCAAATATTTTCTTACAAGCTTCAACTGTTCCATCGAAACCTATACGAGGTTAGATAGTCAGATAGTTTTAAAAATCAACTTTTGGAAATTAACAGAATGCTAACTAAAATCTTCCATAAATTTTGGTTTTATTTTAGTACTTCGCAGCATAGATGTTACGTACTCGGTACTACTATTTTTTTAGGTAGGTACTGAAACTTGGCAGTTCGCGCCCATTTTTGAGTTTTGACTGTACAATTTTTTTAAGCTTGACATTTAATTGGCAAATCTCGTCTTTTCTATCACGCGCGTCCGGTGACATAACTATCGCCGCGACATCTTTATTGAACGACCAGAAACTTAGAGCATGCAACCAAATTCAACTTTCATGAATGACCGAATGAATCTATGCCTCTAAGAACTGCTCAGTTAATAAAGAAAAATATAATTACATAAACATGAATAATATAAATTTAGGCTACCTAAAATAAATTAAAAAAACCTATACATATTTTACAATAATAGAAACATTAAGAAAATATTAAATAATATAAGTTAGTGTGGTCTGGCTGGTGAGCCACATTTAAATCTATATTCACGCATTCTGTGCGGTCGCTTGTACTGTACTGCGCAATGCGTGAATTTCGCCAATCAATAATAACCACTGCTACACAAGGTATGATACAAATATCTTACGATATTTCATAGAATGTTTAATAAATGTAAGCTAATTTAATTTAATAATTTTTAAAATAGTTACGGCCAGTGGGGGTTTTGCCTAGCGTACTTTCATTGTTTTTTTTTAATTCAAGAAATAATAACTAATTCACAAAATCACACCCCTTTTATCGTAAGATGTATCGTCAGTAGGCAGTAGCGCATAAGAGTAGTTTGTATTACTAAAATACTACCCACGTTTATTCCTCATTCCATCTCTATCTTACACGTATAAATGAACATTTCCCATCTCTTACTTGACCTTAAACTCTGCAGTTTTCACAATGCTGGAGGGATATTTACCTCGCAACATTTTCTTTAGAATGTTTTATTTATATTAAATATTTGCAATAATAAATTTTTCAATGCTGCATTAATTTACTAAAGAACCTTTGAAATGTTTTTCTTTTTCAAAACGAAATAATTTGTTATAATTATTATTAGATGTAATTTAATGGTTTTATTTGTCACTAAAATCTCACTAATTAATAATTATAGAAAAATTATTAATTTTTCGATTTATTATTATAATATTGTTGTGTGTTTTTGTGAAATGGTGCAGTGCAGGTGTTTTAAAGATTAATATTTTTCTCAAATTTGCACATAATAACACGAGCAATAAATCATCACAATGTAATTTGTAAATTATTATTTAACACTAATTGTAGCGAAGCTTTCGGTGTTCTGGATTTAAGAAAACTGTTTTTATTTATTGCATAAAGCTTGAAACCTAAAGTGTAAGTAGCATATTAGCAATTTATCATACTATTCGCAAAGATTTCTATTAGTTTATTTAGCGTGCCGTATCTATTAAGAAACTTGTATACAGTATCTTTATGGGGTGTCTTAAACATTCTGAATATTCATTATTAAGTACCTACCGTACATTATGTTATGGTTTTTGTTGCATTAATTAAACAAAACGATACCGAGAACTATATTCTATCATAGTATGTAAAAAAATTAATGCACAATCCTTATTTAAAATTAAAACTCAGATGTTATCATTATTCATAATAGAATAGGGATGTTGCCTAGTGTCGAATATCAAATTTTTACTAATTAAATTTTAAAATTGTTGAATAGAGATACTTACATAAATCTAAAACAAATATATATTTCGGTTGCTGCAAGTATAATTTGTTTACGTTAAGTAGTAGTTTGTAGTAGTAGTTTACGTCGGTTTACGGACGATAATTTTACGTGATAACGTCATCACAAGCCGAACGCTTAGGCCGATCGTGCCTCTCTATCGCGTATATTGTTTCGCGCTCTCGCTTGCACGCTCGGCTCAGGCGAAGCGTGACAGTTAGGCGGAACGTGACAATCAGCCGGAACGTGACAATTTTTCATGCATGCAGCCGGTGTTCGTGGATTTATATGACGTTATCAAGTCAAAATATTGCCTAGGTATCTCTTTTTCGCAAAACGATTATTTTGTTACAACTCACAAGCTGCTACCGCCATACATTTCTAGTTAACAAATGTATGGTGACAGCAACTCGCTACGTCACATTTCTTAGTATCTTCGCTATTTGTGAAGATTCACAAAAATGGGTTTAGATTGTTTATTTACATGTTGTCTAATGTAGAATAGACGAAAAAAATTGCAATTATGCAATTATGCATAAATGTACTAAATAAATACCTAATGGCTAATACTTTTAAAATTAAATTTCTCGTTTAGTGTTTCTTACACTTTTTTGTTATTTTCTAAATATTATTTTCCAATATAGAACCAATTTGAATTGCATGTAAAAATTAAATGTGGGAAATGCACAATGGGGCCGACAAGCACGTGATTTTTGAATCGCGAGACCGGACTCCAGAGGACGGAGATGGCACATAAGATTGATAAATAAAGTTGATTTAAAAATATTTATTTTTGGTTTTTAATTACTACTGATGAAAACACCGCGAAGTAACATCTGGAAAGGATGTGACACACAAACACACTAAACACATTTGTAGTAGTAAAACGGAACATTTCTGTAAATAAATAGTTCATGACATCATAAAAAGTTGTATAATCAAAACGGCAAACTGCCATTTGACTACTACTAGTATGACGTCACAGCATAGATAATCTATCAACCAACATGGCAAATAGTGTTTTCGGCAGTTTGTGAAAAAAGTGTTCAAAAAGTTTGAGAAAAGTGTATTTAAAATATTTTTTTGTTCGTTTTTAGGTTTCAAAATAATGTATTAAATTTTATTGTATAATTAAACAATTATGAAGCGTTTATGACATAAATAAAAACAAGATCAAGTAGCATGGGCGAGAGAGGACATGCTTTATTTAATGACAGTTGGCACTTGACAGCTGACATTCTAGTTTTGACATTTTTTTGTGTGATGGACTATGGATGGCCTCGATCGCTATTCGCTTTTGTCTAAACTTGATTATTTCTTGCATGTATACATCTAATATATGATTAAATGCGTGTACAAATTGTATAATTGCTGAAGAGATCAATGATTTGTGTCTTCCGTTTGAAGTTAGTTTCACTATAATGCCATTAAAAGTACGTATATTGTTGTAGTTTGTTTTCCAATGCACTATGTACTTGTGCACAATAATTGTCGTGACAATAGGCGCTTGTTATTACAATAATTCGATAAATAAGTTGTATTGTATTGTGTATTATACCATTTCAACATAAGTTTTACTCGTCTGCTCAGTTTTGTGATATGATTCACTTAAATTTTACTAGTAATTATTTTGTGTTGTGCTAAGAATACTGTAGGATTAATAGCACACATTACTGCTTGGTTAAAAGTAAGCTACCTACTTGTGTGCTGTTATGTATAATTTAACTAAATGTTTCTTAAATTGTCATTAACATGGGCTTATTTTAATGATAGTACCTGGGAGAGCCTTTTAGTAGAACGATAAAATAACAAAATACAAAAGAAATAAAAAGAATCACAAAAATATTCGTCTTACTGGGATTTATACCCGAGACACCAATTTGCCAACAATGCCAAAAGTCCAACTCGAACCAAGCCGGATTTGCCATTAAGAAATCTAAATCGAAATTAAATATGTGCAGTTTCCCAGGGATAAAACCTAGCTAGATCTATTTTTCTCTCCCAAAACAGCTATACTAAATTTCATGGAAATACTTGCAGCCATTTTCTCATTTAAAGTATAAGATTATGCCTACCTTAATTTTTTATATTGATTAACTCCCATTATGATTAACATTTTATTTAGACCCCTTTTATCTCTAGAAATTATTGAATACAAATTTTAATGCTAAATGTATTTTCATCAAGCAAACCAACGAGAATCACTGTCGGTTTTATTTGTAAAATTCTATATGCAACACACCTTTACCCTGTAAAGACAGTAAAGCTACATTTTTAAGACGAAACTGCAAACTTGTTGTATTTCTTGTAAGCCACATCACTTTTAATGAATGAATCAAAGCTCCTTTGTGTTAATGCAATAATTTTTTTAATGCACAGTAATTGTCCACAGATGGTTCGCTTTATAAGTTTGCTTGATAACATAAACAATGGAGGAGCAGGCATGCTTGGTGCACACAGACTCTGAGAACTCGTCTAAGCTGGGCAGCTTTGGGTCTCTCTCTCACACCATGACTTATACAGAAGATAGACTTACTGGTAAATTCTTTAAGTTAAAAGTAGTGAGCTACAGTAGCCATACACCTTACTGCCTATCATACAATGAGGATCAATCACTTAGTAGCAAATCTGATTTTAACTAAGTACATCGTACTTAACTTACTGAGAATTTTATTTTTTAAATTATTAAAATCCGTCAAGAAATGGTGGATTTATTAAAGTTTTTCTGAATGGCTAGTTTGAGATGCGCGCTCCGCTGATTTGGTTATGATGACGTCATTTGTCGGGATCCGTGCGACAACGGCTTTATTGTACTCATACTTCATAGGTATTGCATATTCATTAATTCTTCGATTCTTGATGCTTGTGTCAAATGTCACAACATTGTTTTTGTTTATGTTAAATATTTTAGTTGTGTTTAGAGGGGAGGTGACGACGTCAGATGTCAGTCAAAAATGGTGAAATATATTTGTATGTAATGAATATATAAATTGAATTAAATACTTTATTAACATATATTTAAGTTAGGTTAGGTTCCCGGTAATGCTTACTTAGCGTCCATCATCCAGTCCAGTCCAGTCATCAATGCTAAATGCTATTTTCCTCTAGAAAATAGCATTTAGCATTGACAGCACTTACTGCTTAGCGATCTCCATTTTGCATACAAGCACACCCGAGCGCTTTTTTCCGCCTAACACAGCCATTGTATTTATGATCGTTGACTACGGACTATAGCACAGATTACAAATAGTACTAGTATGACGTCACAGAACAGATAATCTATCAACCAACATGGCGAATATTGTTTTAGACGATTTTAAATTAGTAAATTAATATTTTTTTGTAGGTTTTAAGGTTTCAATATAATGTAATTTTTTTTGTGTAATGAAACAATTATGAAGCGTTTAAGACATAAATAAAGACAAGGTCAAGTAGCCTATTGAATGCATTCTTTCCGATCAATATTAAGTTATTACTTGTTTGTAATAGGAGTATACGATGAGTAAGGAATTTCCATTAAAGTTACTAAAATAATTTAAATTTTGTAATGCACATGTCGATAACTCTATAGTAAAGTAAAATAGTAAAGTAGGCTTTAAATATTTTATGTAAATTAATATTGCAAAAATACTTTAATTATACATTTGAATTTTATATTTTAAAATAATTATTTATATTTATTGTATGGCTCCAATATGCTAGCGTTTTGCTAGTTTGTCATCAATTATTAGAGTTTAAAAGACTTTAATAATTTCTTTAATGAAATGTACATGACAATATACATAAAAGTCAAATATTATTCTGCTTCCCAAAAGCTACCCCAAGGAAATTCATATGGCCAAACCCACTTACGTAACGCGAATGAAACCACTGATGAATCGTTAGTTGAACATTTAAATTCCGAAGTTTATTATAAAATAATAATATTTCGGTGTATAATTAATTATCCAGTAATTTAAAAACCAACAGGCTACAAATTAAATAATTATCAGATCCGCTGAGGCCAATTTTCTACCTCAAATACATATTGTGACTCAATTCATTTAAATAACCCTTTTCTTCAGGTGCTGCTATCAATGTAACTTAGTTTATGAGATGTGACTCAATTAATTTTAGCAACCTGTATTGCAGGCGCGGAAGGCGCGGGCGAGCCCGGCAACGCCGTCTCCATGGCAACCGTTCCGCCCGACCCCGCCGACGGCAACGAGAGCGGCGAGCTCCTGGACTACAACGATTCGAGCGTTCTAGAACAGTTCCATGAAGACGCGCTAAGACAGGTAAAAAAAAGTCAGGACGTAAAATCTCCAAGTTACTAAGAATTTGACGGCCAACACTACCACCGCGTGCTCATTCGTAAAGCCAAATAGCGCGCGCTTCCGCGACTTCCTGTTACACACTCCCGTCCCATTTCACGAAATCACTCCCACAAATTGTAAGAAATCGAGAGGAAAGATGTTACACATCAATCCTACGTATTTTATTATTTTCTAACTTCGTTATCGTTTCCATATTATAATGTTACTTAAAGGCCTATTACACTACACGGTATTCAGGGACCCTTACCCTTATTTAGGGCAGTGTAATAGAATTCCTGAAGTAGGGGTCCCTAATTAGGGCGACCGGACGGTCCCGGCAAGCCTTGCTCCCTAATCGCCCTTACGATCGTGTAGTGTAATAACACTTAGGGCGGTTAGGGAGCTGTAGCTAGAAATCTTAATGTGACAACCAGTTTTCGTCTAGCACATATTTTCTCAACCTTATTTTGCTCACCGCCCACTTTGAGAATATGTTTTTTTCTAGAGCCCCCTATCTTAATTTGACTTACCATCTGTCGCGAAAACAGCTATTGCTATGATTATATTTTAACGTAACATATTATATTATAGTCGTAAGATAGGAATATGACCCCTATCCTATTTCTGAGTTTAAAATGAAGAATTAAAGAATAATGTTTCAATGGGAGCAATTAAAACGCATGCTTAGTTATATTGAGGAATATTTTTTTTGACATTCAAAAGACATGAATTTATGACAACTAATGAGAAGGTTGGATTTGATGCACTTTAAGGAGTTTGTTAATATCAGGCTCGATTTTACTTAAAAACAACCGTAAGTCGCCGCGTTCAGTAACTTGAAGCCGATTCCTCTTTTTAGTTACCAACATTGCTACAGCACTAAATCCACGTTCAGCTAAATAGGAAGATGGGAATTCTATTAGAAATCGTTGAACAATCAACCATAATCCTGGGTACAGTTGTGAAATCGGCTTCTGCAGCCAAAATTCTTGATAGCCATTCTTGAATTTAATTTTTAATTCCTCATTTGTCGTCAGTTCTATTAGTTCTTCTTCTAACTGGGATGATCCTGCTGTGTTAACATTTGAAAAAGGATCCAAAACCCAGTCTGGTATGTCCATGTTTAAAACGTCCTGGAATCGTTCCTTGAAATCTCTGTGGAGGTTTTCCAAGCGTTGACAGTAAACAAGCAAGTCGTCGTTATTGAATGATACTCCTGATAAATTTGGGAATTTATTGAATTCCCGTCTGCCGATATTTCTTTTGTATAATAGTAGTTTGGATACGAAAGCAGCAATGCTATTTTTTGTCTTAATCAAGTTTAAGTCATCACCTTGAAGTTGGAGGTTGACATCATTAAACAATTTATACAGGTCTGTCAAGTACGCAATATCGTTCTTTGATGAGATGAGGTTGTCGCGCGATTCTGGGTCTTTGTTTTCTAGGAACTCGATCACAGATCCAAACAGATTGTAAAATCGAGTCAAGCAAGTAGCTTTTGACAGCCAGCGCACCTCTGTGTGAAGCAGCAGTCGGTTGAAATCTTCATCATTGGCAATGAAAAGCTGACTAAATAATCTGTCATTCAACGAGTTACTTCTGATTTTATTAACTGATCTGATGACATATTGCAGTGATATATGGAGGCGTTCATTCAGATTTTTCGCAACCAAATGCTGGCGATGAATTACGCAATGCACAGCAAGCACGTCAGGAACTTTATTTTTTAAGCACGCTATGAAGCCTTTGTGACGCCCTGTCATAGCCGGTGCGCCATCCGTAGCAACTGACAAAATATTATTCAAAGGAATTTCCTTTTCAGCACAAAACTTTTCCAGAGTATTAAATATAGTTTCTCCTTTTGTATCCGTTTCCAAATTTGTAGCAAACAATAGTTCTTGGCATATTTTCTCATCCTTAATGAACCTCACGTATGACAATAACAATGCTTCATTGGTGGGTAAAGTGGACTCATCCAGCTGAATTGAAAATTGACAAGTCTGCAGATAATTGCACAATGATTCTTCAATGTTTTTAGCCATCTCATCAATTCGTCTTTGCACAGAACTATTGCTCAAAGGAATTTTTCGGATAATATCTGCAGCTGGTTTATGGAGTACAGTGGTTATTACTTCTTTGATTGCTAGTAAAATTAAATCTTCCCCAATAGTGTGTGGTTTCCCTGTTTTAGCAATCAACAATGAGATATTGTACGAAGCTCGAAGTCCGTCATCGTCTTGCTTAAAAGCTGATGAAAAAAGTTTTGATATAGTTGGCTGAATTTCGTACTTCTTTTTCATGTCTTGAAAATAGGTCACATCTTTGTCTTTCTTATTCGGGTGTATTTTATTAAAATGATCTTGAAGCCTAGAAAACTTTATCGCTTCATTTGAAAATGTTTTTTTACAAATAAGGCACAATGGCGATGATGGATTTGTAGGATTTTCCGTATATATCCGATAAATCCATGTTTAATATAATCCGCACAATACTGCCGCCTCTTCTTTTTTGCTTCCGACATGGTTTGCACTTTACAGATACGTGAGTAAAAGATTAACTTCTAAAACCCTGTTCTCAATTGCGCGCGATAATGCTAATGAAAATAAAATGAACAATCATTGCCTTTATATAGGTTGGAGATATTTAACATGTAACGACAGGAATAAGATAAACATACAGTGACTCGTTTATAACACCCGGCGCGAAAGGTAAGGGCGGACGCCGCGCGGGGGCAAGGGCGACGCGGGAACAGAGTGCGGGCTCAGACCTGTCGACGCATGTACGTCACTTGCTAACTCCCGAATGCCCCGAAGACACTGACGAACAAAAAATTAATATAATTTAATCTATTTCATCTTGAAATAATAAAAACCATTCGGAATAAGCCATTTTAGTGAAATAAATCTGAAATTTTATGTTAGGGGTTGACCGCGGCCCCAAACCGGTTCGCTTGCCAGTTTAGGTTATAAACATACACAAAACATCGATTAATAATTGAATCAGGTATTTTTGAAACCACACAAGTCCACTTTTTGGTAAAATTGAGCTAATAGTATTTTTATGCTGGCAATCCTGGCATACACCTTTGACTAAATTGAAACAACAGAAGTCCTTTTCCTTCCACGTGTTTTAGTAATAAATATAAAAAAATAATTTTTGTAACAACACAAGTCCTGGACTTATGTTGTTTCTATAATTTCTTAACCCATTACTTCTATCTGTCATATCATAAGCAATGTATAAGTTTGATATAAATCAGCTTTGTAGACCTTAGTCTCTGAGCAAAACCGCGGACAGACAGATAGACAAACAGACAGACAGACGGACGGACAGACCGGAACTATAAGGGTTCTTTGTTGACTACGGAACCCTAAAAAGTGATCTCTGAAGAATCAAAGAGGGGTAAAGTACCCCTCTTTGATTCTTCAGAGATCACTTTTACATTAAATGGTTGTTTTTTGTAGGGACAAAAAACAACCTTTTAATGTTTCTGAATTTCGTCAATATGATTACACTTCAGAATTTATTGGTGCAGTTAAAGCTCATCATAGACAGTCCAATGTTCCACACATTTAGGAGCATTTAGGCTAGCAAAAGATGCTTCTGTGCCTGTTATACCTATGGAAAAAGCATATCCATTGGGAAAAATACCAATAAATATTTAAAAATTGATGATTTGAAGAAAATTGAACAATACTTACCCCCTGAAGAAGATATAAAAGAATTTTATCAGGAAATAGACATGTAGCCACATCACAAAATGATGATGAGGAGGAAGTAGTTGATTAGTACATTATTAAGTAGCCTAAGTACATTATTTTTCCAATAAAAGACAAGATACTGTATGTTTTATTTTCAGAGAAATTCTAGTAACAACATAAATCCATCACATATAATTATTGTTTTTTCAAAAACCTGATTTTTTTTAGTATCCAAATTTTTTGAGAATATGTATACTTGTGCATATTTTATATTGTCTGAACAAAACTATTATGTATCCTTTGTTTTTTTGTCAGGATTCAGTTTTTTATCTCTCCTGAAAAATTTGATCTCATGGAATTGTGTGGTTACAAAAATACCTGATTCAATTATTAATTAATGTTTTGTGTATGTTTATTTTATTATAATTTCAACAAATATTTAGTATCTTTTGGAAATTAAAATTTATATAATCTTAATCTGTGTACTTTAACCTCGATTGTAGTACTTTTTATTTTATAGTTTTTAGTAATGATGATTTTAATCCATTGTCCGTCCTACCAAAATACGTGCACACGTGATAAAAATGATTACAATACCTATAATAACAAAAATTAAACGATATTAATTTTTATTTTACTTTAGTACGTGATTAGCGTGTATTTTTTTGCCTTTTTAGACTATATTAATTTTTTAATCTACCCACGCCCCCTCTGCGCCATCTCAATGCCCCCTAATTTTCTCTGGGTCTTCTACTGCCCCCCCGAAAGTCTCAAACGCCCAAAAGGGACGCCCCCTTCGCCCTATCGCCCACGTTGAGAACCTATGGTCTAGCACTTACACTCTGGCTTTAATTTTGTCTTCTATTTTTATATACGGAGCTACTAAATTTAATAAGTATTCAAATTCCTCCCCTCCCATTCTTAAATAATTTTTAAAATCCACTGGTTCTAGAGCAGTATGTATATATAGTAGAGCAGAGTGAGTTTCCGCATATTGAAGTGCTTTTCTATTAATTTCAAGTATTGCTTGAAATTAATTGAAAAGAAAAGAAAGTGTTCAGTGCAGTGTAATAATCGACGCCCTTGCAAGGGGCCACGCCCTCCCTGACTACCGGGCCCTGAATACCGTGTAGTGCAATAGGTCTATTAATACTTTGTCGAAGCCCCCAGGCGATCTGAGAGGTCGCGTCGCGTCTTTTTTGCTACATGCAGGTACTTAAGTAATATTTTGTTATTGTCGGTAGGCGGGGTGCGGCATATCGCAAGCGCGCGTGCTGCTGGCGGTGGGGCTGGCGCTGGCGGGCTCGTCGCTGGAGCTGTCTGCCATACCGTTCGTACTGCCGTCCGCGGAGATCGAGCTGTGCGTGCTGCCGCATCAGAAGAACTGGTTGGGTGGGTAGACCGCACGAGCGAATCACATTCTTAGTAGACTACACTTGCTAGCTAGCTATAAGCTATTGGTCTTTAGTCAGAACATTGTAAAACATGCCCTAACTGTAAAAATGAAACATTTGACGACCTCTGTGGCTCAGTGGTTCAGCGCGTTGGTGCTCAAGCTGGGGGTCGCGGGCTCGAATCCCGCCGAAAGAACAAAATAGTTTTTCTGTGTTCCTGGGTCATGGATGTGTATTAAATATGTGTATAATATAATAAAAATCTTAAATATATGTATAGTATAAAAGTATTAACTTATATATACTTCCCGTTGTCTGGTACCTATAACACAAGTTCTTCGGATACTTAGCACGGGGCCAGACTGACATGGTGTGAAGCGTCCATAGATATTATTATTATTTCCTCTATGATCTGCTCTGTAGTCAATGGTCTGATCTATAGGCTATGTTTTGTCCGGCAGTACTGATCAGCGTGGTGGGGTGCGGGCTGGGTGGCGTGGGCTGGGGCGCGCTGGGCGAACGTGTTGGCCGCCGCCGGGCGCTGCTGTCGGCGCTCGCGGTCAACGCTGTGTTCGCCACCATCGCCGCCTTTATGCCGACTTATGGGACTTTCATGATGGCCAGGTATGTATCCCATCTGTTTACCTCATAATAAATGAGTAACTTCTTACGCTTACTATAGTATTGGACAGTAACCCTAAGACCTTTAAGCTAGGCAGCAGAAATCCTAACATACTTAAATGTAAGCATCGTTAACTTCAATATATCGCGAAATATAATCGAGATTGTAATATTCAAGGACGTACCCATGATTTCAGCTTGGGCAGCTCATACCTGTTTCGAGAAAATGGTCGGTCTGGTATATTGAAACAAAAAATCATGAAAATTGACTTTTATTAATTAATTACTTACATATATATATATATATATATATATATATATATATATATATGTTTTCTTTTAAATAATTGCGATGTACGCTCATCAGACATAAACCCGTAAGCCTTTCTTCACCCATGGTTCTTTTAAGCCACGTTTTAACTCTTCGAAGCGTACTGAAGGACCGTTCTACGGTCGCCGTGGTGCATGGGATAGTGCTTAAAATAATCAATGCCTTTCTGACAGCAGGGTAAAAAATAAAAATGTTGGCTTCTTTGAACAGATCAACCACTTCTATGTCCCTTAATTGATCATCTGATATAGCCTTCTTCACCCATAAATTATGCCAAAGGTTCAGTTCTCCGGTGATATCCAGGTTATAAAATTCTTGGAATGATTCTGCATTCTTGTGTAAGTCTATAATGCTGGTTTTGGTCATATACAAGGGATGTAGCTTACTTAAAGCAAACGCCGGAGTATTTTCTTGGGAGAATCGAATATTCAACGATGAAATGAGTGAATCAATGTATGGTATTATCAGGGAACGCCGCCAATATTCGTTATTTGTCATTGTCTGATGGTGGATTACTTTTATGTGTTTGCTTGTGAGCAAGACGTGGAACCGAAATTTCTATGTTCAAATCCATTGCAAGAGCTCGCGCTTTTTGAAGCATTTTATTACTTATTCTATTAGGAAACTCGCGGTCATTTCTGGGAATGTCCTTGGTATTTTTGATGTTCCCCCACCGAGATCATGTCGATCGATTTAGCTTGCAGTGTGTTAACTACTGGTTCTAAAACTGCAGAATATTTGGCTATTGTTTGTAGAGCAACAATCAACACTGGTTTTGTAACGGCTGAATGCAACTGCTATGCAGATTTTCTGGTGGCATAATTTGCCTCTACGGATAACGTTTCTAGAGATTTCACAAGCTCTGGGAAATGTTGAGAAAACTTTCTGATTGATTTATATTTTTCGGACCATCTCGTCTCACACAATCGTGATAGGTTTGGAGCGTAGTTTCGACGTGTAGTCGATTCTCTGAAAAACGTTATAACATCCTTTACAGTGGCGACGCAGTGCCAGAAATTAGAAATACTCTAATTTCTGGCACTGCGTTCGCATCATTCACAACAAGGTTGAGTTTGTGACTTGAGCAATGAAAATATAAAGAACGAAGATATTTTTTTTCTCAAAATGGCTTGTACGTCACCCTCTTTCCCTGCCATTGTAGAACAGCCATCGAATCCAAATCCTACGCAATATTCGGTTGGGAGGTTAGAACTAATCAAGAAATTGTCAATTGCTTCGGCAATTGCTGAAGCATTTTGTACTTTTAGTTCAACGAACCCTACAAAATTCTTCTCTGATTTTCCTTTCGCTTTCGTCGTAGAACCGCACGCCTATTGACAGCTGTTCTTTCCCAGCTACGTCTGCTGTTTCATCAGCTAAGACTGCGTAAGCCATGGTCTTCTAAACCTTACTTATTATATTCTCCTTAATAACTTCCCCACATAAATTTATCAATTCGTTTTGTATTTTTGGCGATGTGTAAACTGCATTGCGACGGCACTTTTTCAGGTGACTCTTTAATTTGTCGTCCCCTGAATTGATTCTCAACTTCAATAAATCTAATAAAACACCCTCATCTGCTTGTTTTTCCCTAAGAGGCATATCATGTGTACCGCAAAATCCTATACAAGAAATAATTGATGACAATATTTGTCTGTTTTCATTGATTGCTTTTTGATGTCCACTTTGCAGTTGGATGTCTACAGGAACATTTTCAAGAAAAATTTTTGCAGCATATGTCGCTGTTAGGTGAAGGTTGGTCGTTGCATGCTTTAGGCAATCTTCATGCATATTTTTGAACTTTATATATGGCCTGACCATAAATGATCCCAAAATTCCTCTCACAGTGCTGATGGGCGGAGGGAACAAAACACAATGCTTACAAAGAGCCCCTTTTAGTCGCTTGGAATATACTAGCCATGGTGCATATTGATCCAACCAAGCATGATTAAAATTTCTTTTCAAATGGCTTGCATCACTTTCAAAATCGTAATTTCTTGGCGGGATCCAAGGATTTTGTAACAACTCCCTCTTCTTTTCCGTCGATAGCTGGGTAGCCAACCCAACATAACGACCCAGATCATTTTAGAATAGTCGGCAACAGATATATTTACAGGTTCTGCTGGAGAATGTGACGCTTGTCCAATGTTAGCATGCAATGATCTTGGCATTACAGGAGTAGTTTTATCATGGTTGTCATTTTCATCGCGTCCACTGCTACTTTCCCGAACTTTTTTTCTTTTTTCGCGTGTTGTCCCTAAAAAATGGATACACAAACAAAATTACTCTTACGGTGTTTAGGCATAGGACGAAAATAAAGATCAAGATACCTATAAAAACATCACATTCAAATATCATTTACTTCCTATCAGTAAAAGTAAAATTGCGATATTCAAAATTAGTTAACTTTGTGGTTTGAACGCCAAATAATCAAAACTAGGTAATTTGAAATAATACTTGATAAATGAAATGATAATGTTTGATAAATGAAAGAGCATAGAACATAGATACAATTATAACAAAACCACGTCTTGTAATTAATAAATTTAAATATTGTAAGTAATATGCTAAAGATATACACTTACAAGAGAGCCCCCCTTAAACAAATCAAATAATCATATTAGGTACATATGTGTTTTATTTTGACTCACCTCTTTCAAAGAATTTTCTGATATCCATTTGACGGAGTAATATTTCCAGTTGTTGCGCGGTAAACGCAAATTTCGTGTCGCCGCAACTAAACTATAAGACACTATGGCGCATGAAATATTCGCTCGTATTTAACTCTGAACTGAATTGAATTGTATTTGAACTGAATTGCCTTGCTCTGCCTCACGATCCCGCTTATATATTCAAATATTCTGGCTCTCGAAATACGTAGAAAATACTCGACTCTATTTCCATCCTTGTCTCATACTTGCTATCACTGTCTTTCCTTTCCAGAATAGTCCATGCTAGAACGTTCTTCGTGGTATTGCTAATACAAGATGTCGCTATTGACCGTATAAATTGATCCTATTTCTCTTTACTGGAAAAAGTGCTGTCGTCCGTAACTAGATAGCGCTAGATCAGCTAGATGTTGTTTTCTCCAAATTATATTCGGCTTTAATCCTAGATGGCTCTGATTGTCTCGTCGGGAGCGGAAACTACGAGATGCGACGGTTTCGCGGGAGATTTAAATTATATTGCGTCGCTAACAGTATACTATGTCGAATGTTGTAGAATATTTAATTATAGATAAAAAAAATATTAAATCAAAATATCTGACTGAAAAGATATTTTGTTTCCAACACTTCATTTTGCGCAGAGTAGGTAACACGTTTTTATTTCCCACTTGCCAAGAAAATTGACGTTTATTTTATCTTCTAGGGAGTGGCAGCTGCCTGCCCCTACCTGGGTACGCCCATGGTAATATTATAATCCTCTCACATTATTTAATCGTATGATTTAGACCTACCACCCATATAATATGCGCATTAAGTAAGAAAATATTGTTTAATATACAGATCAATTCGTATCGCCCTATTAATAAAAATATTTACGTAGGATTCCTTATACGTAGGAAACTTGACAGACAAAAGACAGCAACATTGAATAGCTAATTAGGTGTCTAAATATTTTTATTAATAAGGTGTAAGTAAGCAAATTTTCCACAGGTTCTGCTCCGCGCTCGGCTCGGGTGGCATAGCGCCCACGGGGTTCACATACGCGGGGGAGTGTCTCGCGCGCGGGCGGCGGGCGCTGCTGGCTGTGTTGCCGGCGGGAGCTGCGATCGGAGCTCTAGCGGCGGCAGGGCTCGCCAGCGCGATACTGCCACCGACCGGGGCAGATACACTAATTGAGAACAAGGAGCACTTCAGCGCTTGGCACAGGTAAAGTGGCAGAAGCTAGTGGTGTCAAATGTTGTGACAGATTGACAAAAGTCAATGTGTAACAAAATTGCTGCATGTTGTGTGTGTCAATAATCTGAGCTATGTATAATGTTCTTATTTTTTAAGTTTATGTATTTCCAAGCATTATATAGCAAGCATTTAAAAAACATTAGCTTTCAGCACACCTTCCTCAACATAAACTTTAACTGTGCCAAATATCATACTCTTTCATTCGCACAATACTCGTAAATCTGTTGTGAAAGTTTTTGCTTCACATATGAATATAATTAAAACACCATATTTTAGTGATTCTTTATTATAGTCATCTACATAAGCTTTTTACAGTATTATTATTTAATTTTAATGATTAACTACAGCTATCGGAGACAAAGCAACTACGAGCTAATAGTTGCTGTCAACTAGAGTGACCATGCTAATATTGTAAAGTAAGGCCAACGAGACGAGATAAAAAACGTAAATAGACGGACCGCTACTGAGTTGCATTATGAAAGTGAGTTAATATTATATCTGTCCTTATCACTCGTATGCAATAATGACGTCAGTTGGTCGACGACAGCTGTCGTAGCGTGTTTCGTGGTACAGGAAAGCGGCCAGTGCCGCAGTTGTCAACATTTGGTCCGCCAAACAATTGTGAACAAGTTCATTCCTGTTTGGATTGCGTTCGAAGTGATACATATTTTTTCGTCTCCGTATTTACTTGTTTTTTTGTTGTTATTATTCCGTTTCGGTTAGTTTTATTTTTGATTTTTGCTGTTATTGTGAGTGCTTAGTTGTTGATTTTAATTATGGAATCACAGCCTGGCGGCTCTAGACAACCTTTGAAAGAAATCAATTCACCACGCAAAAAGCGTCAAAAGGTAAGTTAATTTATTAATTCATTTGCACTTGGACCATTACCATAATTTTGATTTTTATGGTTCCATACCAAAAAAGATTGTTTTTATATAATAATAAGAAAATAGTCTAAAATTTACCATTCCTCACATTTTTTTTATTCACAGCGGACGTATTTTACATCTAATGAAAAAGGAATGGTCGTTAATGTGCACAAATACGTGAAGCAAACTTGGCCTACTGATGAATATCCGTACAAAACAAGTATAATGGAGAAAACAGCGAGCATTTTGGGCATCGGTGTCGCTTCCGTATATAGAATTATAAAAGAATATGCAACAACTGGGAATGTACAAAGCCCATCAACAACCAACAAAAGGGTCACATTCTCGGAAAAAGTGGACGAGTTTGATAAACAGGCCATACGAAAGAAAGTTCATAGCTTTTATCTGAAAAGCGAATTACCTACATTAAAAAAAGTACTCCAAGCTGTCAATGATGATGAAGAATTACCTAACTTTAAGAGATCGACATTTCAGAAAATAGTTAAACATTTAAAATTTAAGTATATAAAACGACAAAGAAACAATGCTTTAATAGACAGAGACGTCATTATACTACGGCGAATGAATTACTTAAGAAAGATTAAAAAATACCCAACGGAGAATCGCTCTATATTCTATATGGATGAAACATGGGTGAATGCAGGTTTGTCAAATAATTGTGCCTTTATTATGTTAATAAATACTAGCTTTTGCCTTTACTTTACTTACTGCCTCCGTTGCCGAGTGGGCTGAGCGTGGGCTCTTAATCTGGAGGTCGCGGGTTCGGTTCCCGCACATACATAGGGGACACACATACTAAAAAGTCACTTTATTTGTTGTTCTCTCGTTGGGTTTCTGGGATCGATAAGCCTTGCAGCCCACAAAATAAGAAGATGATTTACTAAAATAATTAGAATTTTCGGCAGTGCATATCACTGGTAATGTAAAACTTATTTCGTTTTCAGGGCACACTGTTTCAAAAACTTACGTGGATACTACAATAACTTCAAAACGGCAAGCTTTTATGGAGGGACTGAGTACGGGTGCAAAGAACCCTACTTCAAAGGGCAGACGACTGATTGTGGTGCATATGGGAAATGAAAATGGTTTCACAGAGGGGGCTGATGATGTATTTGAGTCAAAAAACACAGGTGAGTCAATGGACGCGAACCGCTTTGAGCAGTGGTTGGAGAATATTTTACCAAAACTTGGTGAAAATGCTGTAGTGGTACTGGACAATTACCACTTACCACTCAAGACGCCAAGAAAAAACACCCAGCAGAGCATGGAGAAAAGCAAGTATTCAAGAATGGCTGCGTAATAAAGAACTAAGGTATGATGAAAAAGACGTAAAGGCAGAACTTTTAAAGAAAGCGAATGACGTAAAGGCGAACTACCAAAGATACACTGAGGATGAGCTCGCCAAAAAATTTAAGGTGGAAGTCCTAAGACTGTCCCACCTTACCATTGCGAGCTCAATCCCATTGAACTCGTATGGGCTGACATAAAGGGACACGTAGCTCGCAATAATACTACATTTAAATTTGAAGATGTGAAAAAACTGCTACAAGAGGGGATCCAACGTGTATCTGCTGATAAATGGCGAAATTGTGTGGATCATGTAATAAAAGTCGAGGACAATTTTTATAGCAATATTGACAACATGATTGATAATACAATAGATAGTTTTGTCATAAACAGCTGACTCGGACTCTTCCGACGAATCATCTTTGTCTAGTACAGACGACAGCGATTAAAATTCGAACTTTATAATAATTTATTCAAATAAAAATGTTTTGAACCCCTGAAATATTGTTTACATTCTTTATCTCGTCTGGTTGGCCTTACTTTAGTTCAGGGGTTCCTAAACTTGAAAGATAATGGACTGAGATCCCAGTCCATTATCTTTCAAGCCCGCGCCTTTGTATGAACATTGCCTTTGTATCTAAAGGCAATTTTTAGGTACAATAATTTAAAAATGTTTATATTCTCTTAATTTTTAAATGTTATTATATATATAATATTATCTAAATTAATGGATTAAATTTTTTAATATTCTCATTATGTATTGACTTGTTTCCAGATACCTGTTGCTGTGCACGCTGCCCATCCTGGCCTCCCTGATCAGCCTCATCTGGACGCAGGAGTCTCCGCGATACCTGCTGGACGTGGGCAGGGAAGTCGACGCCATGATGGTCTACCAGGTAACCTGTTGCTCATCTTCCTACTTCTTGGAATTATTTTAGTTAACAAGTAGAATCCGAATTCTCGTATTTAACTTAGACTTCGAAATTACTTTCAATGAATTATAAATGAATTGTTTTGATATCGTAAACTAATTTTTGGGGTTTGGACAAATCCAAACGCCTTTGACGTTGATTTGACGTTTATGGGAATATACCATTTTGCTGTGTATCATGTCGAGACTGCATCAAAACTGTATGATTTAATAAATTAATTGTAAGATAATAATAAATTGTAAGATTTAACGTGCGTAATCGACCTATAGGTTAATTTCCCGGTCTGAAATATATTATAGACCGGTTTTCTGCGAGGCCGTGGCATTTCTCCGAGCGGCCTACTCATGCCGATGCACGGTTCTCGGCATATACCTACATAATATTCATTGTTCCAGAGTATACACAGCAGCAACCGAGTCCGTATTTGCGGTAAAGCTTCAGCCGATGACTATCGACTGGGCGAGCTGACTCTGCCGCCCAAGCGCCGCCCGCCCGCCCTGCATCACGTGCGACACAGTGTTAAACTGGTAATGCCATTAGTGTACTGCGGATTCACTGGCCAATCACGCAAAAAAAACAAAAGCGATAACTGCGTAACGGAAAAGTAAGCTTCGTTACAATTTTAAAAAAGTGGACGATAGAATAATTAAGGAATGAGGAACACTTTGTTCCTCATTCCTTAATCAATCTAACCTCAACTAGTTTGGTTTTCATTGCCCAAACTTTCATAAACAAAAAGTTATATCTGTTGAAACTATCATATTATTACCGTTACCTAATAACTACATTCACCTAACTAATAAAAAATTGTAAATTACATTGTTAAAAAGACATTGAAATAAGTTAAAATATCACAGTATTTACCAGACGCATATGGCAGATGTGCGACCTATGCCGTTGTAAATTGTAATCCAGATGCAATCACGCTTACATCTAAGCTAATTTTTTCTTTGATCGTATTGGATATTCTTACATAGTAAAAGCCAATGTCCTTTGTTTCAGTTCTGGCAGACGTTCTTCCAGCTCTTCTCAACCGCATACAGGAACTCCACGCTCTCTCTCGGCGGGATGCTGCTCTTCTTTATGGCGATACAAGTGAGCCTACATTGCTTCTACACTGAGTACTTACATAATATTATGGCAACCAGTAGAGCGGAGATGTTATGTGTTTTGTTCTGAAAGAAATTCCGCAAATTGTGCTCTGATCGGCCGATATAGTTGCGGCCGCAGCCATTGGTGCAGTACTGTGTCTGCACGAGCGTGATTTGTTATATATCGGATTTATCAGTGAGTAATCACTGATCAGTTTCTGACTTTCCTGGTTAATATTACTACTCTATTGGTTATATACTCGCCCCCTTACTAAAAATATATATTTACACAATGGATAAAAGTCTCAGTCCTAAACGTTACTTGTATCCGATTGGATACGAGTAACGTAACTGAGCCATCCCATTATCACTGAGTGTACCACTATATTTTGGTTTTCAGTTCTACCTATCATCATTCGTGCCCGCGACAATCGCGGGCGCGGAAGAGATACAGTTCGCGAGCTCGACGCGCACTATCAGCGCACGCGAGCTCCAGTCCGAACTCTACACGGGCACGCTCGAGAACGTGCGCTACGACAACGTCACGTTCCGCGCGTGCACGTTCCGCGACATGCTGCTGTCGCACGTCGCCTTCACCAACTGCTCCTTCTACGGCGTGGCGTTTTCCAACATCAAGAGCTCCTACACCAGCTTCGAGAACTCGCTGTTTGTCAATAGCACGTGAGTATAAATAATTTAATTATAATTAGGTAGGTATGACGAGACCTCAGACCTCCATTAAATTAAAATTAATACGTTACTAAATTAAAAAATAACAAAAGCAAGGCAACATGCATAGTTTTTTTGATCGTATCAACCGTTGACGAAGTCATCGCAAAAATGTCCTTTTTAGTCCTGCAACTTTTTTATTTAGAAACTAATTACTGTTCTTTTTGCACATTTCGGTCCATATTTATGTTGCCTTTCGGAAAATATAAGACTTGCTGATTTAAAACAAATTAATGTTCCCCATTATCCAGCGTGACTAAGTTGTACGATAGCGCCATCTTTTTTTTAACGGGCAAAATTGGCCCACCACACTTACCCACCACTGCAACTCCTGTGTAGCCAGGATCGACAGTGGTAACTAACTACGAAAACCCTTTGATATGATCTCAGGGGTGCCCGTGGGACATGCTAAATCTGTCTTGGGACCCGCAAAAAAATTAATCAGAAGATTGTAGAAGGAGTAGGAAGTGTTCCAGCGCCATATTGCCTCATTTTGCGTAAAAATACCTCGCATCTCACAGGAAATACCATAATCACAATGCCATTAACTGTTTTTTTTTTCAGTATAATCGACACTGACATGGAGGTGGGGCGCGAGCTGTCGGGCTGCGTGCTGGTGGACAGCATCGTGCGCGGCATCCGCGGCGCGTGCCCGCGGCACGCCGACCTGCGGTCTGCGCTGCGCGGTGCGCTGGCTGAGCGCGTGTACGCCGCCAACGCCGCGCTGTTCGCCGCGCCGCTCGCGCCGCCTGCCTTGCGCCTGCCAGGTGTGTAACGCCACAGAATAACTAATAGTGCTAGCGTATAGAGAGATCTTTAAAAAAATCTGGTTTGGGTGTAAAAATATACCTACTCTCACCAGAGCTATGCGCAATTGAAACTTATAAATGCGCGCAAATGGTGAATGTGGTTTACGCGTGATGGAACGTGACTATCTCGAGTGGCACTCGATAACCGCTTGTATGTGTGTTTTATATGACAGTACTGCCGTGTGCGCTGGGCGTGCTGCTCGCACCGGCTTTACTGGCGCACGGCGAAACGGCGCTGTACGCGCTGGAGGCGGCCTACGCGTTACTCGCCACGGTCGTGTTCTACACCGTCGCGGTTAAGGTCATCGACCACTATCCCGCCAATTTGAGGTAAACACATTCAACAAGATTCGGTATATGCTGTACCGTGGCGCAATAAACGACGGTAAACTGGGAGTCTAAAAAGGCCACTTTAGGTGTTTCATTTTTATTTTTTTTCCATACAAAAATTGTGAAATTGTAAAATGATTTCGTCATATTAGAAAACATAATAAACATTTTGTCAGTTTTCAATAGAAATGAATATGAGTTGAAAAAAATATAAGAATCATAATATGAAACACCACACCTAATTTGGCCTTTTTAGACCCCCTGTACCTATGACGTCAAGCGCTGTTTTGACTCCAAGGTTCCACCGTTAGTTTTAGACTGATTTAAAAAAAAAAATTCGTAAAAATGTTAGGTGTGAGTACTAACATTTTTCGCAAACTATGATGACCGATTCAAAATAAATTGTAACTATTTTAAATATGATTATTTTCCCTCCAGGTGCACGGCGCACGGGCTCATGCTGTCCGTAACGTTCATGGGCGGGGCGGTGGTAAAGGGTGCGGGGGAGGGCGGGCCGGTAATCAGCGGGCTGCTGTGCGCCGCCCTAGCCGCCGCCGCCGCCGCCCTAGCCGCGCGCCTGCGGTAGACAGAGACAGCCGCCGTCCGCAGTGAGTGCTTTTGCGAGACGGCGATACATAGGCGATGTGTAACCACTCGTTTTTTCATGTAAGTCGTTTAGATGGACGTGCTAACTTGCTCACATGTTAATGTGAGAGAGGAAAAGCATTACGTCCGACTACAACTCACTCGCTCATAAATTGTAATATGGGTAAGCGAGAAACATTATTACGGTCGATATTGTTCCCTAATCTAAATAAGTTGCAGTGTGAGAGAGATAGCCATAAGCATGTATGTACCTTATGTGTAAAAGAGATGAATAGACTATCGTTCTTTCATAATTCGATTAAGAGATAAATATCTAATATCTAATATCTTGACTGATATCAAATGTAAGAGATACTATCAATCTCGATATCATATTTTATTGGGTCTTCGTGCCATCGTATAGGCGTAATGTAAGTCAACTAACAGAGGTTGTATTAGAAAATATTTGTAATAGACGGCAATATTGTGTTTAAATCAAATATGAAATCGCAAGCAAATTTTGGATGAATGAAGTATTCCTTGTTTTAAGATTTTTCATGCTGACTGTACTTGCCATTTCTATTGAACCAAAGACGTTGGGACTGATTACTAACTCTTAAGGTACGTGCACATGATGTAGGGTCACAGCGGGGCGAGCCGCATCACAAATATGCGTTCCATAAATTTTATACGAGCTATCGCACACTTTGCCGGGGCCCAGTGGACCGCATCACTCCGCCACGAATTTTGGTTATCGCGATATGGCTCCGCTGCGGCCCGACCCGCCCCACTACGGCCTACATTTTGCTATAGAAAGCAGCAAACAAAGTGTGGTTTAAAAAGCATTTTTGTAGAAGTTACTTATTATGTTCTTCTAACAGGCAAAATAGATACAAATTACACGGACTTCTGGCAGTATACTGTACTCAAAATGACGCTGCCCGGTCCGTCCTAATGTGTTAGTACTCATGTTGCGCTGTGATGCGGCCCGGCCCGTCCTAATATGCTAGTACTCATGTTGCGATGCGGCCCAGCCTGTCCTAATGTGCTAGTACACAATATGTTGCGCTGCGATGCGGCACGGCCCGTCCTAATGTGCTAGTACTCATGTTGCGATGTGGCCCAGCCCGTCCTAATGTACTAGTACACATGTTGCGCTGCGATGCGGCCCGCTGCGGCCTGGCAAAATGTACGTGTACCTTTATTAAACTTATGTTTAAGGTTTTACCGTGGTTTAGATGGTTTTGGATATTTTAAAGTAACTTTTAAAACAGAGAATCCTAAAAATAAACTTAAATATCTTTCAAGTTTTGTTACAATTAAATTCGTTTAGCCTTAAAGTAACTCTTTAGTTTTCATACGCGAGGTTAACACAGAAGGAATTAGATTATTTTTGTAGACTTTTACAACTAAAATGGGCAGAAGGTTTGTTAATAATCTACAAAAAAACTTCATGCTAAAAAGTTCCTGTCAGTACTAACAATAATCGAATACTCAATAACAACGCCATCTGTTGTCCGGAAAGAGAAAAAATGAGATTCATAGATCAGCTATTTAGGAGCAATCGCAAAAGTAGTATGAAGTAATAAAAACAAAATAGCCGAAGTAGAATATTTGAAAAAAAAAACAACAAACAGTTGCAAGTCATAAAATGTGCATTTATAACCATGAACAAAATATAAAGGGATGCCTGCCTCAAAGTCAAATTTTGTAAATTATTTAACTTTGTAGTTTCAAAAATATTATTTTTTAACACGACGTGAAATAAATAACATTTATATGTTTAAGGGGACTATTTTATATAAAATTCAAAAATCTAGTAGTATATCTAGGAAATTCTAAATTATTATTACAATTTATATTGATGGTCTGATAGAGGCATATCTTTATTTAAATTTCATATCGATCTCATTGTAAGCTTTATCGCAACGAATCCTCGTGCATGCATGTATGCAGTGGCGCGGCATAATATGCATGCTGTAACGTAATGCATGTAACGCGAAATCGCGTGACGAATTAACGCGCGAATTACATACGTTCTAACTCATATCGTAACTTTATCAAAGCAAAAAATCAAGGCCATGGCTTTAATCAAAAAGTCTTTATGAATTAATCGATTAACGTGTAATCTGTAAAGCCAAGTTACACCTAGCCAATATTGAGTAGAATGGAAAAGTTGAAAATGTTTTGACGAATTATATACCTGTCAATACAAAAAATATGGATTATACCATAAAAATGCTGGTTTAGATACATGTGAAAGAAACCATATTTAAAAAAATAATATCGGTTATAATCTGTATGTAAACTGTCTTACGTGCATTCTTATAAAAGGCACATGTAAGAGAGGTAGAATTAAAAGTGATTTTCGTATAGACTGCTTAATATAGTTAAATTTAAAAGACGTTTTTATACAAATTAGGGTTTTTTTGCCATATCTTTTTGTATCTGTATGTGGTTTTTATTTACATTTAGACTAAAAACTAAATGATTTCATATATTCCTAACAAGAACATTATATATGCTTTTTCACACGATCGCTGTTAGCGTCCAAGAATATAAGTGTACCTATAGTGGTTGGCTTTCAAGACGCAGTAGCTATGCGTAAAATTTAAGGGTCACCTTTGTGACCCTGGAATTTAAGGCAAAATGATAGGGCCACCTATGCGACCCTGTGATTTCAGGAAAAAATCCAAAGGCCACCTTTGAGACCCTAGGATTTAAGGTCAAAAATCGTGGACCACCTTGTTGATCCTAGGATTTCAGGACAAATCCAGGGGCCGTCTCTTCGGCCCTTTGGTTTCAGGACAAAATCCAAGGGCCACCTTTGTGACGACTGTGATTTCAGGACAAAATCCAAGGACCACCTTAGTAACTCTATGATTTCAGTGCAAAATCCAAGGGCCGCCTTTGTGACCCTGTGATTACAGTGCAAAATCCATATTCCATATGCTACCTTTAAGACCCTAGGATTTCAGCTCAAAATCCACGGGCCACATTTGGGACCCCTAAGGCCAATTCCGGGGCGACGTTTGTAGAGTTTCCTGGACTGGATCCAGCTTTTTCCAGTGCTCGTTTAACGGTGAATGTGTATGTAAAGTGAAATCGTTATGTATTATCCATTCCCTATGTTAGGACTGATATCACAGTATGTTAAGATGTATAATCCTAGTCAATTTTTCTATGAAAATTGGTAAATGTTCTAGTGTATACGTCAATTGATATGAAATGAATTTTGCGTTGATTCAAATGGTAAAAATATAAGGGCGCTGGTAGCCCTATATTATGTATGTGATTATTAATAATGCCATCTATTGATTGATTAGTGAAACTTGGAATACTATGCGAAAATTGGGTTTTGTGACTCCGAATAATCCAGTTGATCCACAAATAACGATAAAGTTATGCGAAAGTCTTAGAACATTAGTTCTTTTCTACGAGAGAGTATTTATATACTTATTGATACTAACTTATATACAATCAACGCAAAATTCTTTATTTATAATGAGACTAGGCTAAATTGTTTAAGAATTATTTCAGTGTAGTGAATTTTACGCATTCTGAAAAAAATATGTCATTTATTATTTAGTAAACTTTTTATTTATTTAAATTATATTTTTGAAATTACTATGAAATTATGGAAATAAATTGCTCGTTTGAACTAACTTATTTTCAGCCAAATACTCAATACTTGGCATATTTTGTCAGAATACAAATTAGAGTTTATTGTCCAATATTTTATATCACATATCGCAATATTAATTTACTATTAATAATAATCGTACATATTTTTATATTATATAATTTAATTAATCTAAGTAATCATGTTACTCTAATGATATATTCTGCTGGATACATGTAACTTTGGTAATAGGTACAAAATTTTCTACTGTCAAAGAAGTCTAAATGTAATTGAATATAGAAACTTGCGACTTACAATTGCCACTTTTGGTGAACATAAAATATGCTCCCAGTGGACAGTAGTACCACAGAGTAGAAAATATATATATAATATACTTACGTACAGAGCAAGAGCTTCCATGGAACGATCCAAATTTGAAAATTTTGACTTCGCCGTCAACAGCCCACATTTTTTATGGACACACCGTTATGCTTGTAGTAGTACAATCAAATCGAAAGCTAACTATGTAGCAGTCCAGCGGTTCCACTTTTTTTAATCTGTGGTAGTACAGCACCTTTGGTGTTACAGGTTTCATTGGCAGCTACATGTTCTGTGTACTGTTGTAAGTTACAAAACTGTACCAAATAATACTTACTCGAATACATCAAGATGACAAGTTTTAATATGTAAGGACCAGAACAAGACTTCAACACACACATACTCGTTTATGCCATCTATGTTTTGTGCCATCGCCAAGTTAGCAATAAAAAATCAGCAATGTTGCCATAGTGTAAATGTACTGATTTTTTTTTTTGGTAAAATAAAATTGGCAGTAAGTTAATGTTTTGTTTTATTTTTCACCTTAACAAGGATAATATATTCTATAATATATTATAAATTATTTTTAAAATAATATATTTGTACATATATCTACAATACATTTATTACAATCCAAAATTTTGGAATCTTTGAAGATTCGATTAAACAAAATGGTATAAAATGTGTTCATGGAAGAAAGTACATACAAGATTATATCGTCGCTGTAGAATGATAACCTCGTATGTCAAAAAATCATTTATTTTTTATTTTTGTAAAAATGGAAAGAAAACCTCGTATTTTGTAATGTGGCGAACCCTTGAACCCAATTTTATGACTACTAATGCCATCTATGTAGTAAATCGAAAACCTCTTATTGCTCTGTATTTTCGAGATTTTTTGTGAAATTTTGTGGATAAATTCGATGAGAAGTAAGTTTATTTCTATTTTTTATGTTTCTAAGTACGCTTTGGTTGTATTTTTATAGCCGGGGATTATGCGTTGGCTTATTTAGCGGACTAATAACAAGGAAAACCTTGTATGTCCCCGATAAAGCAAACCACTTTAGTGACATACTAGGTTTTCACATAAGATTTTAACCGCTTTAAATCATCAAACTAAAGTGTGCCGAAAGTGTAAATAATGTGGTATCTTAGTATATTTCTAATAACGGCTCTAAATATTAGGTTAGTATTGATGTGACAGAAATAAGTTAAAAATCACACGAGAAAACCTCGTATAGGTAGTATTCAAATAACATACGAGGTTTTCATTTTCATGTTTTTTTTCAGGCCAAAATGATCAGCAGAGGAAGAAAATTTGTTGCAGAATGTCTAAAGAATCAATTGTCACCAGAAGACTTAATCAACCTTTCTGACTTGGAAGCATCTCCGTCTTTATTACCGTCTGATCTAAATATTAACGATGTACTGGCAGAATGCTCTGCAATAATGTCTTCAGAACAAACACAGGAAAATCTTCCATCTACAGCAAATTTCGGTCTTGAAAATAATGAAACAATAACACTTTCCGAAATTTCAGTCTCTGCACCATCTACTTCTGCTACGGGAAATAATGAAAACACCGAAAATCTTAACTTTCAAGTTATAGAGGCTCAAGATGATACAGATTTCAGCAGCGACGACTCTGTGCAAGATCCTAATTTTCAGCCAAATGACGACCCTGAAATTTTTAGGGAAATATCCAATCATCAGCGTAAAAGAGCTAAACGAGGACGGAGTGATAAATCTCAATGGACCTACGAGCAACAAAAAATCAAACGAATGAAAGGTGAGGGATATCTGGGAAGAAGAAAAAACGAAGAGGGAAAAATTGTCTACGATGTTCAAAAGGCGCCAAAAGAAATGAAATCTCGGTGTGAACATAACAGTAGCGCCAAATATTTTGAATGCTGTAAACTTTCGGACCATACAAGATTACAGATTTTCGAGCATTTTTGGCGTCTAAATAGGGAAGCAAAACGTTGCTTTGTATCATCACTTGTATTGAAAAGCGCTACTGTGCAAAAAAATACGGAAAACTCTGACTCTCGCAGAAGTTATTCGTTTAACTATAATTTAAAAGATAAAGGGGCAACATTTAGAGTCTGCAAATGTATGTTTTTAAACACACTAAATATCGGTGAATGGTATGTTCACAACTGGGTTAAAAACACTGTTGCAAATAATACAGTGCCTGTTTCAGACAGAAACAGCAACAGAGGACAAGCAAATAATTTGAAAAAGGAATTACTGAGAGAGTTTTTCCAATCCCTGCCAAAGCTTGAGTCACACTATTGCAGAAAGAGTTCATCAAAACTCTACTTAGAACCCTATTGGCAATCTAAATCGGCACTTTTTAATGAATACTTAAAATACACAAACGACCAAAACAAATCTCATCTCAGTGCCTCAAGGTATACATTTTGGGAAGTATTTGAGAGCCTGAATTTGTCCTTATTTCACCCGAAAAAGGACCAATGCGACACTTGCTGTGGTCACAAGGCTGGAAATGTTAGTGATACAGACTATCAACTACATTTAATTCGGAAAATGGAAGCGCAAAGCCAGAAAGAAAAAGACAAAGCAATAAATGATGCTTCTGTTGCTATATTTACTATGAACTTGCAAGCTGTATTGCTATGTCCGTATTCGCATAAAAGCATCAGCGCTTTATTACAAAATGAAGCTCAAGGTGCATAATTTTACGATAGATAATCTGAAAATCAAAGAAGGATTTTGTTTCCTCTGGGATGAGTCTGAAGGTGGTTTAACAGCTGATGAGTTTGCAAGTATCATAGTTGATTTCATAATTAACCATGTTGACACGGCAGTCATTCGCAAAGTGATTATGTACAGTGATGGGTGCACGTATCAAAATAGGAATTCTATTCTTTCCAATGCACTTATATTCGTAGCCGCTAAGACAGGTATAGTCATAGTTCAAAAATACCTTGAGAAGGGTCACACCCAAATGGAATGTGATGCGATGCTTTCCACAATAGAGCGGCAGCTAAAAAATCGTGAGATTTATTCACCAGCAGGGTATGTTGAAGCTTGTAAGACTGCCCGTAATAATCCTGGTCCCTATAATGTTGTTCAGTTAGACCACACATTCTTCAAAAAATATAGCTCTCAACCGTATTTTTCTTCGATAAGACCAGGTAATAAGGTTGGAGATCCACAAGTCACCGACATACGTTGCCTTAAATATGAACCAGACGGATCCATAAAGTTCAAGCTAAGTCATTCCGAAGCATACCAATTACTACCAAGGAGAATTAATCAACCAAATGCTAATGATTGTTTTCAACATTTGTATCATTCAAAATTACCCATTACTAAGGTAAATTACAACCATCTTCAGGAATTAAAATGTGTGATTCCACGAGATATGCATCCATTCTATGATAGCCTGCCGCATTAATAATTATTAAAGTGATAGTTAATGTTGTATTCTCTGGGTAGGTATTTGGATGAAAGTGGACTTCATTTAGTAAGATTAGGTTTAAGATAATTTTAGGTTAAGATTAAGATTTGATTGATATTTATGAAAGAACATCTTTCGGTACTGATTTCTTACCAAAAACTTGTCCACATCGTATTCAATAAACATTATTTTTTTAGCCTACTTTTACTCTACTACTACTTTTAGTCTTTACTTTTGAAAACCTCGTAACTTTGTACACATAAAAACAGAAAACCTCTTATGTCATTTAACTGGTATAATCGAATTAATTAAGGGATTGCTTTATAACATTTAAGTCCTTTTTCCCATCCAAAACTTGGGACAAAAGCATATCATAATACTTTAAGCATTGACGAAATAAAACATTTTTTTCGTTTCTTGTAAAGTTTGGTTCTCTGGAAATACGAGTTTATCATTCTACAGCGACGATATTACTTAATTGTTTTCAAAGAAGACCCAATTGCAGTCATTCATAAATCTTATTAATTTTTTGCAATTCTTACCAATTGTAGCATGTAAGTTCCTAATAATTTATTCTACTCTTTATGTATCGCATATTCTTTTTCCTTCCAGATTTTAAAGATTCTGAAACAACAATATACTTTATAAGCACAAAGTCAGTTTGGTTTTGGCGGTATATAGTTCCTAGTGATTAATATCACACTGTTGTTACAATTAATCGTTTAAAACTACTTACACATCTCTTCCATTATTATCTTGTCTTAGTTCCTGATAAAAATCATCAGAATCAAAAAGGTCCAAAACCTCCTTGCTTTTATCAATCACATGTCTTCCTTTACACACGTCGAAAAACATTTTAATAGCGCATTTTTCTTTGTGATCAAACGGACCCAAAAATCTAAATTCTGTGACCAGTGGATCCTCAGTGTACTCTATAAAATACTTTATGATTGTATCTAAAATATCACTAACTTCTTTTTTGTTATTTTCCTTTTTCTTTAAATGTATGACATATTTTGCTGTCTCATTATTTATTTTATTTGCTTTTATTTTTTCTGCTGCTCTTAGTTTCCTTATCTGCTTTTTGGTTAGTTTTTTCTTGGCAGGTTTTAGTATTGAATTATTTTCGACGACGCTTACATTATTCTCAATTTTATGAATATTTTGCATCTTTTCTTGATCATTTTCAATAAGTTTACCATAACGGATAGTTTCTTGGTTCTGTTCTTCGTCTATAATCGGCAAATTTTCTATATTACTACCTTTATCAAGTTCTTCATTTTCTATATCATCTATTGCATTTAAAATTTCTTCTCTGTCATTTACATCATCATTATCTTCAACATTGAGTTCAGTTTCTAATTGACTTATATTTTCTCCATCCATAAATGTACTTTCTTCTTGGGTAATTACTACATCGTCCAGCATACCACTGCTTTCTGCAATAAAAGTATTATCATTTTTCATCACTTCATTTTGTGACTGACTTATATTATCTTCATTCTTTACTGTACTTTTATTTTGGGTAATCCCTACATCGTCCACCACATTACTGAATTCTTCAATAAGAGTACTATCTTTTTCCATCGCTTCATTTTCTAATCGACTTATATTTTCTTCATTCATAACTGTTATTTTATCTTGTGGAATAAGGTTTTCATTTTCCACCACATTGTTGCTTTCTTTAATACAGATAATATCATCTATTGCTTCATTTTCTTCACTTTTCATTTCCATACTATTTTGACTAGCTTCTGGGACATTATTCTCTTTTATATTTTCCTTTTCATTACAATCTACTTTGCAATCTTCATTTCCTTCTTCAAAATTTAAATCATCTGGAACTACAATGTACATATGCTGATATGGTTCTTTGTACAATGTGAGATGCCTGAAAATATAAGACCTAAATGATGAATGTAATTTATTTATTATTTATTTTAAAGCCACATGCAATTTCTAAATCAACATAATAACTTAATAAACAAAACAACATTCTAAAGGCTAAATCATAATCTTTGGACATATCTGGCTAAAAAGAGTATGGGCGTTAAGACTTGTTTTAATTGAATAAAAAAAGGCTAAATCAAAATTAGTTTTACGTCGGGGGTCAAACCCAGACGAAACGAAAAAGGGTGTTATAAGTTTGACGTGTCTATCTGTATGTCTGTCTGTAGCATCGTAGTTCCTAAACGAAAGGTCCGATTAATATGCATTTTTTTTGTTTGACAGCTGACATGATCGAGAATGTACTTAGCTATAATTCATCATCATCAGCTCGCTCACTGCTTGACATTTAGAGGGTTTTTATATTACTATATTGTGTACCTTGTTTTCCTGTGTCCATCACTCTCAGTATAAAGTGCATAATCATTGTGATGATATATATCCATGATCACAGATTTGTATGGTTCAGGAAACTTTTCAAAACCATCCCTCATCTCTTGTACGGTTCTGTGTATTCGTTTTCTCTCCATTGGCGTCAATTTAGGGTCGAATTTTAATTCCTTCTCCAAATCATTTTTAATAAAATCCAATATGACCTTGAGTGTCCTTAAATAAACATGGTCTACAAAAGGTGGCTTTTCGTCATCTTCAGTCAATTGGCCAAGGCCCATACTTGTCCCAGCCTGAATTATGAAAACAAATTTATATTTCCACGCTTACATACTGTTATCCATAATTTTTTTGCCTTTATTTAGCAATAAACTTTAATGTAGGGTAAAAAAATCTAATTTGTCCTACAATTTTTTTTATAAAAAGTTAAACAACTTACATAATAGACTTTAGGTGCAATAGGCTCCACAATTCCCTCACCGTCTTTGCCCAAACCTCCACCTTTCCACCCCATTTTCTCAAGTAAACTGGAAACGAAATATATTTCTTGGGTGCTATGTTAGCACTTATTGTTTCTGGCAAAAGTTCTGCCGACCCATTAATGAAACTATCAATGACACAATCTTTCAAAACCAAATTTCACACTAATAAATAAAAAGCTAAATTGCAGATCAATGAGCATGCACGTCAAGTATGAACAAGTAATAATTTATATGGATAATAGGTGGAATGGCTTTGTAGTAGGCGAGCGCGACACGATCTGTCAAAACAAAAGACGCGCGCAGTTACAGACTGCGTTCCGGGTCGAATTCGCGATATTATTACTTTTTTCTCATTTCGGAACGCAGGGTGAGTGCTCTGCACTCGGAAAAATATTGTAAATGTACCGATAATATACATCATAACTAGATCTTAGGTAAAATATGCTATTACCGCTGAGAATAGCTTAAATAATCAAAAGCATATGCAAATGCATATAATCCTGTACCTATATATTACAAACCATTATTTTTTTGTCACAATCAAAACACTATTAAAAGCATCATATTTACACTTAACCTACTATAGCATGAGTCTTACAACGTATGGAGATTTAGGCCTTTAAATAATAGGGGGAATTCCAGTAATTATAATGAGATGAATCTCATTTGGATTGACATGCTGTGCCTCACACATGCACACACAGTTCTGATGCAAATGCAAATGAGTCAGCATATTGATTGAAACAAGGTTTAGTAGAAACCTTCGCTTTACCTTCTACCTTTGCTCATTTCAACTGGTGCAGTGAACATCTTACTAATTTTCTTTTCAAATTCATTTGACTTTTTTATTTCTGGCCTTTGTTTTTTATTTTTTGCTTTATTTGTAATTTGATTTTCGTTTTTATTACTCTTCTTTCTTGTCTCTAACACATAACATGGATATTCTGGTTCTACAAAATCCTCGTCATCATCAACATCACTCTGTCTATGTTTCAACCAATAATCTGTGTAATGGAGAGAGGGTGCCAGCGGTACCAGCACAGTTCTGAAATTATAAACAGAATTTATTGTTTTCTATCTGAACAAAAACTATTAATTTTTATTAAAATAATTTAATTATTAAACTTATAAAAACTTCATAATGAAAAAATTGCTTATCTAATTATAATACTTACTGCTTACCAAGTTGGTTTGGAAGGTCGGCATTTTCTTTAAGGCTCTTTTTTGATATAACCCTTGTTGCTGGCCTTTCAATTTCATCAACATTAATGGCATTTCCAGTGGATATATTACTACATGGACTATCTTCAAAATGTGCAGCCTCTTTTTTTGAATTTTCTGCTTGGTTGGATTTATTATTTAAAAATCTACCCTCAACGAGTTGTCTATAATTGGAGGAGTTTGGATTACTGTTATAGTTTTGGTTAGTGTTTGTCTTAAATAAATTATTATCATGATTAGAATTTCTCTTTCTTCTATCTTTATGTTGATTGGTGTTGTTCACAGGATTTCTATATCCCCAGTATGGCATAATATCATAAGATACATATCCACCATAATTTTGGTCTGAATAATACACATTTCGGGACACATTACCATTATTAACTCTTCTTTTAAATTTTCCAGTTGTATAATAGTTGTAATCATTGTTGACCTCGTAATGTTCAGGTTGGTACATACCATGCCATGCCATGTTTGGACAATGTTCGTATTGGTACTGATGGTTATTATAAGAATTGGTTTTATTTTGATTTCTTCGCGACATTTCACTCCTTATATAAAAATGGGTACAAAATATTCTTAAACTAAATGCTAACTTGCACTGTATATTTTTAGCTGCAAAACAAACCAAAACATCATAGGTAAATATGATAAGCACTACTACTGAAAGATGGTATTATGGCGGATGGTATCATGGTACTGAGCATAGATGATAAGTAATACTACTGAAGTAGATAAGCAACTTCCCCTGTTTGACGGTTCAAAAATGAAGGTTTGATGTAGCTCCTAGCGCCACCTGGTTAAGATACAGTTGCACTACATAGCTATATACAGGTGACCTGATATTCGATACATTCCTTTGAAAGACAGAAAGTAGACCTCATTTACAGTAATATTTTTCATGGCATCCCCTATCCGAAAGTTAATATTTACAAAGTTATTGAAATTTCAAAAAATTTTTCTTTATTTTCGACTTTTTGACTTTGACATGACGTATTTTTAAAAATGTTTGTCTTTTTAGTGATTTTTTTATGTATTTTAACCGTCAATGAGTCAAATATTATTTTTAAGGAATAAATAGGGACAAACTAAGCGAGAATTTTTCATTATGAGACATGAAACAGAATTTTCTTTTAAGAAAAATGCACATTTTTCTTAAAAACAGGTGATTTTCTTAAAAAAATGTATGATACAATGCGTACAAATACCTTAAATAATTTTCTTACCTCATAAGCTTCCAAAAAAGGTACAAATATGTACATAAAAATATGAACATGTAATAAACAAAGACAAAACAATCATCAGGTAACGTTATCTCAAGAATTACTCTACTTGAGGCGACCTTTTTTTTTCAATTGTTTCCTTTGTTCAAACTTCGGGATGTTTCGGCTATTGTCGTCGCGGCCCTTTGTCAATGAGTTACCGACTGGCTTAGAGGACAAATTTAGTAGCTAATATTAGTTTTAAGTCAACTATTGCCGTGTACAGACGTTGTTACTTTACCTTACACCCTTACTTCTACTTGTGATTTTTTTGTATCGCGATGGCTGCTTTTGAGTACGATGAATACGCTGACATCTTGTTTTGTTACGGACTTTGTAATGGTAATGCTGCTGCTGCACGAAGAACATACGTTGAACGTTTTCCGAAGCGACGAGTGCCAAACGTTAGTGTTTTCGACAACATTTCGACGAATTCGGGAAAGCGGCCGTGTTGATAGAAGACGTGGCGATTCAGGCAGACCTCGTTTGTATGCTCCAGAAGAAGAAGAAGAAGAAATTTTAACGCTTTTTCAACAGCCGGATGTACAACCCCTTGATGATCCCTTTTCTGGAAGTCGGTTAAGTTGAAACCATTAGTGAAAACCGCATTAAAATCGGTTAAACCGTTGACATCGTACGCGCAAAAATAAATATCGCGAAAATCGTAAATTTTTCCGCAATAAAAGTAGCCTATGTGTTAATCCAGAGTCTAACAAATATATATTCTTAGGTTCTTTGTACAATGTGAGATGCCTGAAAATATAAGATAATTTGAACGTATAATATATATATATATTATATATATATATATATATATATATATATATATATATATATATATATATATATATATATATATATATATATATATATATATATATATATATATATATATATATATATATATATATATATATATATATATATATATATATATATATATATATATATATGTTAAACGATTACTCCATCGCCTGTGGAACGATTTGCTGTAAAAGGTATAATCCCCAATTGGTCTATTACAATTAGACTACCTTTTAACTCTTGTTGTATTGGTCCAGAGTTCTATTTCCAAAACACTAAATTGTACTGGTCTTCCATATTCCGGATCATATAGCCCCAGCCTAAGGGCATACAATACATGTTGAAGCAATTCCTCAGTCCCATCAAAAGATTATACAATACACACTGGTCTAGGTGAATGTAAAATAGAGGTGTTTCTCCAATACAGTCTGAAAAAATTAATTACTAAAAAAATTTAATCACAAGAGAATAATTTCATTCTGGATTGCACATATGTAGATAGAAATTTAAAGCACATATGGACTCTCATAAATATTGTTTCATAACTGTGAACATAGAATATGCTTTTAAAATTCTTCAAATGTTATGGCCTATTTTAGCCTCCTCCTCAAGAGTTTTAAGCATGATATATAAGCATTAAAGTTACAAACTAGTACCTCTTATGCTAGTGGGATAAAAAATGAATCTTTAATAAAAATCGTCACATCTAATAAACCTCGCCTTTAATTCATATCTAAGCCTATTCGACAATACCCCACATAATGGGGTAAATGGCAAAACATCCCCACTTTACAAGCCACCACTAAAAAGTCGATTAGGGAAACGATGTACAACCTGACCCTAAAAGAAAATATAAATATTATAATAGGAACTTTTATATATAAATATTAAAAGATGATAGGAAATAGACTGAACTGTAAAGGTAAAATCTATATTGTATTTTAATTACCGATTGCAAATGATGAAAAACTTCCAACCTAAGTCTTATCTTTACACCTCATGTCATATTTTTTGGATTGTATTAAAATAGTAAACGAGCAATGCTTTGTTACTGTTGTGTTTTTTACTACTTTAATTTGACATAATATACTTAAACAAAATAAAATCTAACTATTTTTCGTCGACTTACTATTTTTAGGTTATGTTCAATACATTTTCAACATTTAATAAATTTACTTACTTTTTGCTGGTGGGTGGGTGGGGTGGCTGCAGCCAAAAATGCATATTAAGCTCATGGTGATTTCTTTTCTCGACTTTCTTACTTATATTAAACAAGAAAAACTAATAAAATGCTGCAATTCTGTTTTGTAAAAAGCCATTTTTTTTATTTTTTATTCTTGTATTTTGGTATATACATTAGAGGTTGGCCACTTGTAATAATATCGTCGCTTAAGTTCTAACACTACGTATATCAAAGATAGTCACTTTGAGGCGACTGAAAAAAGCGAATAATTTGAACGTATACTACGAGTATTACAGTACTATTTTGTATTTTGTATACACCTCATAATACACACACCGGCATATTTAGCGGAACATAAAATAAAGGTTTGATATCAGTATCATATAAGGTTGCTGGCTGGTTTATAGGTCATTTAATTTAATTAAGAAAACAACTGAACATCACATTTTATGCAATTGTTTTAATTTTATTCAAATACACCTTATCGGGAGCGAACTTCGAGTATTTCTTCCTTCTGAGTTTGATTTAAAATTTCATTGAATTACTGTTTTTGTTACTTTTTTTTTTAATGGCGTATCTTTTTGGAGTTGAGGACTGAATTATGCCTGACTTAGCCCCAACGGAGATTGCCAGGGCACTTGAAATGCGAAGAAATATCAAACCTACAGAGTGATATCCAGAGATCTTCGTCAACCAGTTTCAACGATCCATTGCAGTAATCAACGGTTCAGGGAGACCGGTACTTATGCGAGAAGAATTCAGGACAAGGCAGAAAAAATGCACTTCGAGTAGGGATGATCGTTTCATTCGGCTTCGTGTACGTAGGACGTAGGACCCCCGTTTGACGGCCGTCCAAGCCCGACATGAGTTAGAAGCAGTGCGGGGTGTAACCGTAAGTGAGCGTACGGTACGAAGAAGGTTCGAAGAAGCTGGTTTGGGTTCATTTGTGCCCGCCAAGGCTCCAAGGCTCGAGGTAAATCATCGTAGAAACAGGTTAACTTTTGCTCAGGAACATCGACTTTGAAAAGCGGACCAATGGAGTAAGGTATTGTTTAGTGATGAGTGCAGAATTCTCTTAAATCAAATTGACGGCAGGCAAAGAATATACAGACGCAAAGGAGAACGACACATTCAGACAAATTTTGAAACTACAGTTGCATACGGTGGTGGATCAATAATGGTTTGGGCGGGCATTTGTTTGGGAGCTCGCACTGACTTGGTAGTGATTGACAGAGGGAGTCTGACTGCAGACCGCTATATCAGAGAAGTTTTAGAAGAAAATGTCGTACCGTTTGCCCCATATATCGGTGACGATTTTGTTTTTATGCAGGATCATGCTCGGCCGCATACCGCTCGGGTAACTCAAGCTTATCTTAATGATATGAATATCACTGTTATGGAGTGGCCGGCGAATTCACCGGATATGAACCCAATAGAGTACGTTTGGGACTTGCTGAAAAGAAAAGTTAAGTCCAGAATTCCAGTTCCTGCCAACGTGGGTGAACTGCGAATCGCCGTAGTTGAGGAATGGCGGAGACTATCCCAGGAGACAATCGATAACATCATTCTCAGTATGCCTAGACGGGTAGAAACTTTAATAAGAGGACGTGGAGGAAATACGCGATATTAATCACCATTTTTCTAATTTAATTAATTGTTATTTTAATATTAATTTTCACTTTTCCCGGTTACATGAAAAGTTCAAAAATGTACCATTTTACACAAAAAGCCTTTACTCGCAAAATCTGTTCTTAATGTGATCTCATTTTAAGTAAAACAAATGAAACTTTAAATAACAAAAGAAGTGTTGTAAGTAGATTTTAAAATAAAACCATATTTTTTTAATTATGGACTTGTTTTTGTGTTCCGCTAACTATGCCGGTGTGTTTAGATTTAATTTTAAAAAATCATTAGTTTTTTATAAACGTTGGTAATTTAAACAATTTTTGTGACATACGTTGTGTTTTCCTATTTTAAATCCGTTCGGGCTGACTTACGTCTTTGTTTACGCAAAATTGAAAAATACAAAAAATTTAATCGTTTATTTATTTATTAAATAGCACGCTTCTTCCTTCATTTTCTTTCCTCGTCAATATTTATCCTTAACAGTAAATACTTTACGTTTAATTACACTTTTATAGTACATAATCAAACTTATTATTTACTGAGATCCATACTAATTAGAGAATCGAAACCAGTTTTACCCGAAACAGAAAAATCCGGTTTTGGAGCTAAATCAAGAACCGGTTCTCAGAATATTAGGAACCGGTTTTTGGGCTTTTTTCAAGTTTTTTTTAGTTACGATTAAATTAAGAAAACCTACCTAACCGGACTGTAACTTTGAACGTAGAAGTAGCGAAACCCTACAAAGGTCATAAACATGGTGTTAAGGTTTTCCAGAGTTTGTCTCATCTCACGATCTCATCGGTAAATTGAAGGTGAGTCGCTATTTATATTGATGTCAAGTCTTCGCCAGTCAAGGAGTTTAAGCACCCCTCGGTGCAATGGAATCGCCTTTTTTCTATGCTCGTGTACTCGGAAGTCGGACTGACTTAGTGGCTTTGTCGTATCAACACTTTGATGTAACGGTAGTCGATGCGGCATCTCTGAAGAGGCTGTGACGGGCCAGGCCATCGTAAACGAACGCCAAGCTAGTGGTTAATTGTACTCCTCGGTTTTCTCAATAAGCTGGCGCAGCATATGTATGTGGTCTATGGTACTAAATATACTACTATGGTACTAATGCGTGGGATTATCTAAGAATATATCTTGCGACTGATTATTATTAAAAACGAATTGATTTGATTATTATAAGACCGATTGCTAAAAGGATAAAAATTATAGCTGTGATCATAAATTCCCTGTTTTATTTTTTACCCTATTCTATAATTTTAGACTTTATTCAAACAATTCTTATATATTAACCAAAGAACCGAAATATCTGAAAAACTCGGGTTATCTAGCTTTGAAGTCAAACTGAGGCCGAAAACAAATGGGTTTTAAAATATGTCCGGTTTTCCATGCCCTAGTTAAGTACTCCACAACACTACGTAACTTCCAACATGTGATAGAATCAACACCACGTAAGTCACGCATACACTTTTAATACGATTAACTAACCAAAATACATTTGTTTCATTATAAAAAATGACAAATTTAAAGAGTAAGAATGTCTACAACAGGGATTCCCAAAGTGGTCGATAGTTTACTAGGGGTCGTAACAGCCTCCGTGGTCTAGTGGTTTAGAGCTTGGCTCTCGACTCGGAGGTCGTGGGTTCGATTCCCGCATTGGAACAACAAAAAAAAAATCTTGTTTCCAAGTTTGGTTAGGACAATGCAGGCTGATCACCTGATTGTCTGACAAGAAAGATGATTCATGCGTCGGATGGACATGTAAAAAGTCGGACCTGCGCCTGATATCTCATCAGTCGTGTCGGTTATTCGTCCCACTGGGTTACGAGAGTAAAGGAAGAGAGAGTGCTCTTGTGTACTGCGCACACACTTGGGCACTATAAAATAACTCCTGCGTAGCTGGTCTGTTTTCAATTAAAACCGGCCACCGTCACTGAAATCAGTGTGGGGGGGAGCTATTACTAGGGGTCGACGAGTAAATAAATAACAAGTTCTTATTTAAAACATTCAAGATAGGTAGGTACTGTATTGTTTATGTTATGTTACGTGTACTAAGCATAAATAATATTTTTGTAGGAAATAGCATTGTTGTAGTCTCAAAGTTCGTACAAGATGAAAAACTCGGCAAGTCAGTGTGGACAAGTTTGTGCAAGATAATGAGTTCGAGCGTACGTCTTTCAGGCGCGTTTTGACTTGCTCTCTATTTGACGCTTACGCAATTTAACACGAACGATCAACAAGTCCAAACGTGTTCCTGATATTTTAATATTTAAAGAGCTTACACTTAGGTTGAAAGTTAATTTGCGTTTTGAAATTCGTTGGAGCTTGAACGATAATAACTCATATAAGTACTCATTAATTTCAAGAGATTACAAAGTTATTACATAGCTAAATGAAGTGAAGTAAAGTGACTGAAAAAGAATTTACAAAATGCTGAGCTCCCTATGCGAGTTAATAGCGTAACCATACCATATCTGCAATCTATAAAAAATTTACAGTGTAAGTACCAAACAGATTTTATCCGGCACAGCGCATCAGCATTGCCCCACTGTGTGATAGTGATCAGTTGAGCTATCTGTAGATTGTTTGCAACAGTTTGCAGTTGCCTCAGTTGTTTCAATTGTAAAAATTTACTAGTTTAATTAGTTTTAGTATTTGATTGTAAATTTTTTTGCCCTATGGTAAACACAACATATTTTAAATAGGTAGGTATAAAAGTATTTGTAAAAATTACTTACACTTAAGTTGTTAAGTAGGTAGGTACCTAAACTTTGAAGTGTTCAGTTTGCTTTGGTTTTCGTTCTTATGCTGATAGGTACCTACTTACCTAATACAAATTTTCTATACCTAATTACCTACTATAGTTACTTACCTAATATAGATATCCAAGTTTAGCAATGAATAAGTCAGTAATATCTAACAAACATCCGTTACCTGGGTGTGATAAAAATAAGATAGTGTGCAAATTTAACAGTTTATTATTGTTTTTTCTTTAGGTAGTTTCTTATTTTTTTATTTGCAGGATTACTGAGAGATCTATGATGGTGGACACAAAAAATAAATGCAGACAATACAGTTTGGACTACTTGAAGTTCGGATTTATTGCATCTCCATCAAATCAACACCTACCGATGTGTCTCATATGTGAAAAAGTATTCAGTAACGATGCCATGAAGCCTTCAAAAATGGATGACCACTTATCAACAGTACATGCTGGCAAAAAAAGTAAGCCCTTGTCATTTTTTCAAGCACTTAAAGAAAAACTAGACAAAAGGCCATCCATAAGATCGATGTTTGCGTCATCATCTATTAAAGACGATGATGGTTTACGAGCGTCCTATAGTATATCTTTACTAATAGCGAAGTCGGGGAAACCACACACAATTGGAGAGCAGCTTATCTTACCAGTCATTGCGGAGGTCCTTAACAATGTGTTGCACAAGCCCGCACATGATATTTTAAAGAGAAATTTAGAGAGAAAAAAGAGATGCATAGACGAGATGGGACGCGATGTGGAAAACATTTTATGCAAGTTCTTACAGACCAATAGATTCTCTCTCCAGTTGGACGAGTCTACATTACCCGGCAATGAAGCTGTGTTGTTAGGATATGTTCGATATATCAAAGATGAAAATATGTGCCAAGAACTGCTTTTTGCTACATATTTAGAGACTAATACCAGAGGAGAATCAATTTTTCAGACCATGGAACATTTTTTTACTGACAAAGCTATTCCATAGAAGAACATTGTTTGTTGCGACTGATGGTACACCGTCTATGGTTGGTCGTCATCATGGTTTTATAGCTCACTTAAAGCGACAACTGCCTGATGTACTGGTTATTCACTGCGTGATTTACAGGCAGCATTTAGTAGTAAAAAAGCTGAGTCCTAGATTGCATAAGTCTTTACAATATGTAATAAATGATATCAACAAGATTCGAAGCAATTCTTTGAACTCTCGGTTATTTGCTCAGCTATGTGAGGAAAACTACGAAGTCTTTACTCGATTACTTCTGCACACTGAAGTTCGCTGGTTATCAAGAGGCTCTTGCTTAGAAAAATTTTCAGCCATTTTTGAATCTGTGTTGGAGTTTTTACAAGAAAAAGATCCGAATTTGAAAGAAAATCTGAACAATTGGAAAACAGATATTTATTACTTGACTGATATCTTTGGAATGTTCAACAAAGTTAATTTGCAGCTGCAGGGTGACGATCTTAACTTGATTAAACAAAAGCAATAATATCGACCTTCGTGGGTAAACTAATCCTTTATAAAAAAAAATTAGGCAGAAAAGAATATTCGCAGTTTCCGCATTTGTCAAAATTACCAGAAATGCTTCAAGTTGATGACATTTTATTGTGTCACTCACTTGAACGCATTACACAAGGATTTTACGGAGAGGTTTGAGGATCTTTTAAATTTACAAATTCTTCAATGGATAAAAAAACCGTACAGTACCACAGCCATAGAAGAAGAACCAATGTGATAATGCAAGAAGAGTTTATTATCATCAGCACAGACGAAGAGCTTAAGCAGAAGTTCAACCAAGGCTATCAGAAGTTCTGGTTGCAACGCAACATTGAAACACAGTATCCTACATTGTGGAACATTGCTGAAAAATACCTTATCGCTTTTCCATCATCATACCTAGTTGAAAAAAGCTTCAGTGTGGTAACAAATATTTTGACGAAACAAAGAAACCGTTTGAAAATCAACGAACGTGGAGATTTAAGGTTGCAACTCACCAATATTGAACCGGATGTAGCTAGATTGGTAGATAGTCACCAGGTTCATCTATCACACTGAATGTTTTATTTTCTCTTTGCGAATTAGTACTTTTTTAAATATAATTTCCTACCTACTTAAGATTCTTTAAGTACTTAATTTGTAATAATCATTATAAATTAAACTTGATATTTACTGAATTGTATGTCTTTTTATTTTGTTAAATTTTGATGAGAAAATGAAGTCAACTTTACTCACTTAACCAAGTGCAAAGTTTTCCAGTTGGTACCTTAGTACCTAGGTATTTTGTATCAATAGGAAAAAACTAAAGATAGGCCCCCTTATTTATAATAGTCTGCTAACTTAAAGCATTGCTAATTACTCTGTCTTCTTCTATTGACCTAAGTCAGAATAAAAAAAAACACTCTGTAGCAGCTGTTTTGAGTTAGCGGACCATTATGAATAAGGGGGTTGATCTTAAAAGTATGTAATTTGGCCATGGGGGTTTGAGATAACAGTTCATTTTGGAAAAGGGGTCACTTGTCCAAAATAGTTTGGGGATCCGGTCTACAAAATAACAAAACAATATGTTTTTTTACAGTTTTTCTTACCTTTATTCTATTAATTGCCAGTAGCAAGTGGCCGTTGGGTCAACAGAATTACGTAAGTCAGTTTAGTTCTTTATAGAACTAAACAGCGGGGCTATTATGAACTTTAACTTTGGTTGGTCATGGTTATCATTTTGACATTACAACTTTTTAAAGACATAATTTCAAAAGTCAAAATGTCAAAAAAGATTGCGCAAGCCTACAGGCATGTCCAACTAAATAGTCCGCCATTTTGTTCTTTAGAGAACGAATGAATCGCCCTTTAGACCAATCAAATCGAGTAACGTAGAGCATTTTGACATAAGCCATGAAATGAGAACTGGCAAACGAAGCAGGGACCTATTGTGCTCCCGGCTTCGACATTTTTAATTGATTTCCAAAAAAGGAGGCGGTTATCCTATGTAGACTTCATTTTACTAGGTAATTAATAATCTGTGCTTCATAGAAAGGTACCTCTGTGAGCCACGTCGGTCGCAAATATTCTTGTCTCTTGATTTATTCGTTCTTTTCAGTCCTAATAAATATTGTGGCCTGTGAGCTTACAAAACAATTCAATCGTGGAATCTCATAGGTCCGAAAATCGAAAAGAATCAAATAATATCAAAACTTACTTACTATAATAATCTAAATTTATTAAAGTTATTTTTAAATGCGAAAATGTTTAACATATTTTAGGATAAGTTATTGTTTGGCATGTTTTATAATTTTGAAGTAAAGTGACAATATTTCGTTTTGATAATACACATGATGGCCTTTTTCGAAAATTATATAAATTGTTTTAAATATGAAATTAAAACATCGGCGGTGTTTTAAAGTACACAATTTATTTGAAATGCTCTTTTTAAGGTCCTTATTAGTTTTTATAATTTATTAATAGCATAAAATTTAAATAGATTACATCTTGCTAATACACACAACAAAAAGCAAATTTCAACAACATAGTTTCATAGGTAAGTACATAGTTACGTAATACCCCGACATCAATTGGCTGGGAGAATTTATACAAGCATTTACATGAATTCCAACGAAGTTAGGTAATATCCCTGTTGATTTACGTACTGTTTCCGAGAGATTTCGACCGATTAGTGATTAATTTGGAGTTGCTTTTCACTTGTTTCTGATCGGCTGAAACAGCGCGTCTTCCGATCCCCTAGTGAGTGACATCAAAACGTCAAAATCACCAAAAAAATTACTTACGTGGTATTAGAACTTATGCGACGATGTCGGTCAAATTGACCACCATTGTGCATTGTCATAAAATGTCCAAAATATATTATTATTTCGCACTATTTTTGTTTCTATGTTCCAGTATGTATGTGTAGACTGCATTATGTATAGATACATGGCTTTTCTTTAGTGCAATCTTAGTTAAGGATATCAAATTCAGTCTGCAGGAACGGAGCTTTATTTTTTTTTACGTACCCAACTAAAAACTTATCGGCATTGTTTAGGTTAAAAAAAAGTAAATAAAAAGAAGAAGGATAAATAGTGCGGTAATTCCCCGGTGCATATGGATGAGTGTGGAACCTACGTTTACACGAAGTGTTCTACCCCTGGTACTGAGACAAAACATTCTTATTATTCATAAAAGTACTCTGTGGACAAAACTTGAAATTGTTGAACAATTCTATTCTCCATGGTTGAACAGCTGATGTTGTGGTTCTATTATCTATGGTTGTGTTTTTTTTTTAATTATATATGGCATCGGCTTATAACCATTTGCCAGTGTCAGTTAAAAAGGCGGAAAATAGAACTTTCGTTTCAATTTTCAACACCGTATTCCTAAATCGTCAAGTCTAAAGTCTAGTCAAAGTCCAAATAAATAGTGCAGTCCATGAGTCATGTCAGTCGATTCAGTAAAGTGGTAGAAGCTTTACTGAAAGTTCCTAGGGAGTTTTGGAGGAACACAAAATAGCACGTTTTTAGAAGTTGTACCACTTGCCCACACTTGTGCACGTTAACGAATATTTAATTGTCAATATTCTACCAATATTACATATTAAGAACCGAAATAACACAAATTTATGAAAGAAATGCAAAATCCATAACGTCACCTATTGCATTCCCCGGCAAAACTGTCTATGGTTGACATTTATCTTATCTTGATTTTGACACTTTTTAAATTGCGGTACAGCACCATTGTCAGAGTCAAATTAAAAATGCGGGAAAAATTGATTTTTCGTTTTAAAATTTTCATCAACATTTTTCTAAATCGTCAAGTCCAAAGTCTAGTCAAAATCCATGTAAATCGTCAGTGCAGTCAAAGAGCCATGTCAGCCGGCTAAGTATTTACAGACTACTTTAATTGGTAGACGCTTTAATGAACTTCTTACGGAGTTTTGGAAAAAACACAAAATAGTTCGCTTTTTGAAGTTGTACCACGTCTTGCCCACACTTGTCTACGTTAATAATATAATAGTTAATATTCTAGCAATATTACACACTAAGAACTGAAATAACACAAATTGAAGGAAGACATACAAAAACAACGTCACATTTTCACATCCCGCCACAACTCCAACGTCAAATGTTTTGTTATATTCCGATTTCCGTATTACGCAAAACTCTTACTCAAATACGAAATCCATTAAAATTAACACCTCATATCGATGATGATGATGACAAAATAAAGTAAGGGGCCATTAAATAAAAACTGACCTTTCTTCTATTCTACGCTAAATAAAAATTATTACTTTTTAAAATAGTAAGTATAATTTTTAAAAGTATGGATTAAAAAGTAACATTAAATAAAAAATGCATTAGACTATGATTTTCTTAATATATTACACTTTCATATTATCACTTATTTTCACTAACAAAACTCCACTACTACGATCTGCAATGAATCTGTTTTACTCCGTCATCCAGTAGAATCGAGAGCCAAATCGTGCTGGTTTCTTTTCGGCATCTTCAGGCAGAGCCGGTGTAGCATCAGGGTAGACAGCCTTCTCCTCAACAGGTGGTTTAGGTCTGAAAGGTCACATTTTAATAATATTAAAATTTATTGAATGCTCAAAACAAACAGATGATTTTCGAGCTGGACTGGGCACAATCTTCTTTTTTTAGTTTAGATCTATCAGATTATACAAAAGTGTAAATATAAATAATATAAGCTGGCCAGCAAATGTTGTTCTGCCATATCAATTATCACTTGCTGGTTTATCAAATATAAAATAGCATATTATGATCTATTCTCAGACTTACGAAGTTAAGTAGAGGCATCTAAATAAAAAATTATATAAAAATCAGTCATGACATTTCGGAGGAGTTGGGTTACAAACTCTGTGTCATGATCATTTTATATATTAGCTTATACTTTAATCATAGAAGTCCAATGAAAAAACGCTTTCTTTTTAATGCATGATCGGATCACTTTGAGTATCCTGGCCAACTCTGTTGCCATTTAGATGAAGAAGGTAAGTAGGGAAGGTATCTGCAACCCTCATTTTATTATAATAGCAATGATGTACGTCAATTCGACATGTGAATATGATTGGGCTTTGTGTAAATTTTGAGATTTGTATCTATTTAAGATTTACATTTTTTTATTTTGATTTATTTGAAACAGTGGCAGTGGTTTATATTGAGGAACGATCTACAAACTCTTTATTGATATTAGCCAAGACTATGTGAAAAAACAGATTTTATGAGATTTAAGTATGTATTTAATATTGAAAAGTGTTTATTCCATAGACACAATCTATAAAAGATTTATTGTTACAATATATTTTATTTAATTGCAAGAAAAAACTTACTGATATATTAAACACATACTTACTCACACATTTTTTGTTTGATATCATAACAAGTGTTATTGTAAAGCTTTATTTGTATTTACAAGCTTTAAAATATGATAAATAAATATTATTTGATTTAAAATTATTGGCTTTTTATTTCTTTCGGCTAATAATGAAATACATTGATTTAACTTTTACATGTTGATTCAACATTAAACATATGATTGGGCTTCTAAGGTAAAAAGCTATACCTCTTAAGAGTACCAGCTCTTGCTTGTTGCTTAGTGCTTACCTCTTAGTATCATGTACTCTAACTTCAGTAAAGTATCCAAAATCAGGCCTTTCCAAATTCAGTTTGTCTAGCATGCATTGATCATAGACACCTTGAGTTTTGCGGCAGCTACAAAATAAAATATGAATGTAAGCTCTTTATTCACTTTAAATTTTAAATCACAATATGATCAGCTAGTGAGGATAGTATATATTAATTGAAATTTTACAAATAAAAAATGGCAACTTCTTTAATGTTTTCTTCATCCACATAGTGTACTCATAAAATTTATTAATATTTAAATAAATAAAAAACTAATGATCAATTACTTACTGTTTCAATCCAAAATCACCAGAGCTCTTGTCAATGCAGTTAGCATATTGATTGAACTCAGCCAGACACATATTCTTCACTTTGCGGAAAAACTCCAATGTACAAGCAGTGACTGCCTTACCTTCATTAAGACATTTTCTTGGGTCTTTCTCTTCAAAGCGACAAAGCATAAACTCCTACAAATTTTACACATTTAATTGGTATTTAAACAAAACACTATGCTATGTTTATCTAATAAATAAAAATATTATTAATGCACAAATTAAAAAGACAATTATTATTAGCATAGACAACTTAAGAAATAACAATTATTATTTTTTATTTAAATTAAAACTAAGACAAGTTATTGGAATTTATAGATGTTACATACTTTATTTACGTGTTTATTTAATGATCATATAGCGTAGAGTTATATTGGTTTATTCATTCAAGACTCAAGTTTATAATAAGACCAAAACATAACCTACACAGAAGATTATGCAACCAATCAATAATATTGCTTACTTGCACGAGATTAATAAAGAAACGTAACATAATGATAACAAAGTTAAAACCAAGAAACTTACATTATTAACGGTCTCACAATATTTTCCTAAGTGAAAAGAGCCAGCTCGTAAAGTAGCTGATGATAAATTTACTTCTTCAACGGTTATTTCCGACTCTTCTGGTAAATTAACATCAGCGGTCAGTACCATGTTTGTTAAAATTGATAATCACAACGAATTTAGATAGATAATACGAAATTTTTGGAAGGTTTTTCTTCCACAATTTGTGGAAAAAGATAACTTGTGATAAGATAGACAAAATGAAAACTCCAGAGATCTATGTCACCATGAAGTAGATATATACAAAGTAAAATGTGTGGGAAAGAAATAAATATACTATTTTGAACAATTTAATTTCGACGGCTATTCATTGGTTTACTCAAAACGTCACTGTCAATTTTTTTTTATTTATGGCGGCGGCTTAACATAAAATCATTTGACAGTGTCAAGTAAAAAAGGCGGTGATAAAACTTTCGTTTCAATTTTCTTTTTAACACTGTATTCCTATATCGTCAAGTCTAAAGTCTAGTCTAGTGGTAGGAGCTTTACTGAAAGTTCCTAGGGAGTTTTGGCGGCCAACACAAAATAGCACGTTTTTAGAAGTTGTACCATTTGCCCACACTTGTGCACGTTAACGAATGTTTAATGGTTAATATTCTACCAATATTATACATTAAGAACTGAAATAACACACATTTATGAGGAAATACAAAATCCACCCATTGAACCCCCCGGCAAAATCCACTGCAAATTTCCTCCTCCTCTGTAAATTTTGTCATTTGCGAAAATATACAAACGTCAAACGTTTTTTTATTTTATTTTGGTGGTGTTTAGTATAGCATAAAATGCCAGAAGATGCAGAATTTTCATTGCAATTTCCAACACCATTGTCTTATATCGTCAAGTCCAAAGTCTAATGAAAGTAGTAAATAGTCCGTGCAGTCAATGAACCAAGTCTGTCGATTCAGCAAAGTGGTAGACGCTTTACTGAAACATTCTGGCAGAACATAGGGATAACACAAAATAGCACGCTTTTTGTATTTGTACCTTTTATCCACTACTTGTGCACGTTGATGAATATTTAATGCTTAATTTTCTATCAATACTACACATTTTAATAAGTTATTTACATAACTTTAAAGAGGTAATACAAAAACAACATCGTCACACGTCATCGGCAAGAACTTATAAGTGGTCACGAACACCTAGACCACCAACAGTCAATATACACAAAGCTTCTAACATCTTAGTTTTAATACCCTTCCATCTAACGCTCCCAACCCCAAGTAGAAGAAGAAGAGAACCCAAGAAAAGCTACATGATGCGCCTACGAAATAGAATTATACCCCAGGCCGGTACCGGAGCCTTACGCGATGGAGAATCCCGCCGAGGGCCTTCGGGTCCGGGCTGCCCTTCGTATTCTGGGGAGGGCAACGAATTGCACCTAGCTGTCCAGTCTCAAACTGATGCAGAAAGCAACTATCATCTCTCACCAAGTTCATCACCAACATCATCATTATTTCCATCTTTACAATCATCACCTCGACTTTCGGGAGTCAAGATCTTCCACTTCATCATATTTTTCACCATTATCACGAGCCGCGGATGTTGTGCAGGAGGCTATAATTACAGCCAAAGTTACTGCACCCACTCCTGGTAAACGACGCACACGTAAAATGTGAACGAAAGAAATGAATGTTTTAATTATGAGTCACTACTTCATTATAACTAAATTAGACGAAAATACAAGAACTTACCTTACTCAATTACACTCATTTTTACAACGAAATACCCGGAAATGGAATACACTGCAAATTACTCTCAGACCAAGAAATTTCGAATATTAAAGAAGAAGCAAAAAACACTCTACATACCAGACAACAATCACCAGACAACAACACGAACACACCCCAAAATTCAGCTCATAAAATGCGATGGAAAGATGAACTTAATGAAATTTTACTGACTTGTTACTATAAAATAACTAGACTAGAAACAGATTTTACAACCTACAGACCTCTACTCTATCAAGAAGTTATATCAAGATGTCCTGAAATTGCACATCTTTAAGCTCAAAGAATAACGGATAAACGTAGATCCATAGTAAATAATCGACTTTTATCATTAGATCATTTGGACAAAATTAAAGAAAAAGTGCGACATCAGCTAAATCATAATAACATAACAGAATACTTACCTGAAGACACAGGTTTTTTTTTAAATTATTTTTAGTGGGAGTTTTTTCCAAATGGAAAATATCACCCCCATGGTACAATCAGACAGACAACACACAGAACATAACATAATTTATCAAAAACATAAATATAAATAATGAACAATAATACTCGTATATATAAAACATAAACAATAAACAATCAATGATCTAACGTCGACCAACACAACACTTAAATACTTTATAAAGAGCTTTAGCAGCTGTTTAATAGGGGCACCAACTTCACTATTAAAATTTAACAGATAAAATAACTTCTGTCTCTCAGTCTCGGCCCGAACACACTCCATCAACACGTGATACACGTCCTCCACCACGTCACACGCCATACAGTTAGGACTGGGCGTCTTGTCCATAAGGAAACCGAAAGCGTTCAATGAAATGTGTCCAGATCTTAGCCTAGGCAATATTGACCTCATCTCGACTTAATTTTATGTCCTCGAACCAAGGAGATCTGCACAACGTATGCTGGATAGTCCTGTACCAGATTCCTTTGGTTCGAGACCTTTCATCAAAATATTCAATCCATAGATCATTGCACATTGACTTGACTACATGCATAAACTCATTATCATAGTATAAGCAATCTAAGGAGATTCCATCATGAATAGCCTGTTTAGCCAAAAGGTCGACTTGCTCGTTACCATCGAGACCAATATGGGCAGGGATCCACTGCAATACAACACGCCTTTCTGCTCTATACAAATCCAACATCAACTATATAATTTGATTATAATTTGATAAGCAATCGGTGTTCCTCGAAAAGTCGAGGTACAACGTGCTCTATGTTGAAGCGCACTTTTCGAGTCGGACAATATAACTATGTAATTAAGGTCTAGAGAATTTACATATGACAGTGCTTCATATATTGGGATTAACTCAGCGCGCATAACTGAAATATTATTATTTATTCTAAATCGGCAGTTAATTTTGGCCTGGGGATCAAAAAAAGCGGCGCCGACTAAATTTACATCTTTTGATCCATCAGTAAATATTTTATAATAACTATGGTATAATTTATGTATAGCCCCCTCGCAATTATTTTTAAAACATGAAGCTGTTTAATAACTTTTGCTTTTATCAACATGCTGTACATGACATCTTACTTCAAGATCCACATTGCTGATACACGTATCTATGGAAAAAAGTCCTCCTAACATATTATTATTGTAATGCTTGTTTAAGCTACTAAATTTTCTATGAATTTCGACTAACAGAGGAACCTTTTTATGACGCTAATATGGGTTATTATGACTAACCTCTGCTAGAATACCAAAAAGCCTAAAACACTTTAACCAGAATTAAGATGCCAAATAGTTCCTTTTAATAAATAATGGGGCAATTCATAATTCATTTTCCATTACGTGGATCGGAGTAGATTTTGTAAAATTGTCTACTAATCGCAAGCACTGATTTTGTAATTTATCAATTTTGTAAAGATTTGTCTGACAACTGTTACTATAAAACATCGATCCGTAATCAATTCTCCTTCTGATCAATGCAATATAAAGAAGTCTCAAATGAGTGGGGTGTATCCCCCAACTATACCCTCTTAAAATTTGTAGACAAATAATTAACTTTTGTACTCTGATTAAAGTTTCATTTATATGTTTGCTCCATTTTAAGGAGCTATCTAGCCAAATACCTAAATATTTAATTGCTGGTTCAACTTTTAAAATATTATTATCTATTTTAATTATTATTACCTTCTCTTTATATCCTCTCTTAAAAAGACATAATTTCGTTTTAGTAGTTGACAGTTCCAAGCCAACTTGTGATAAAAAAAACTGTAGTTTATCAATAGAAAGTTGTAAATTTCGAGTGATCTCAAACATATTATTACTAGAAATATACAAAACAAAGTCATCGGCATACTGGGACACAGAAACAGAACGAATATACTTACATATTTTGTATGTAGCTAAATTAAAAAGTAATGGCGATAAAGGATCTCCCTGCGCTAAGCCAAAATTTGTGTATCGTGAAAACACTGTATTTACTAGTTTTAGTTTTAAAATTCTGAGACTCAGGAAATTTCATAAATAAGGGCAAAATTTTGAACCTAATCCGAGGCTATCAAGTATTCCGAGTAAAGATGACACATTAACGTTATTATAAGCATTTTTAATATCAACAAAACATGCAACCATAAATTTATTTTCTGAAAACCCAGTTAAAATTGTAGACACTAAACAACCAATATTATTAAAACAAGAAAAACCTTTTCTAAAACCTGTAACGTTTTGAGATAGGACACCCTTTATTTTCGCAAAACCACTCGACTCGAACGCTTAAAATAATATGAAATAATTTACATAAGCAGGACATCATAGCTATAGGCCTCAAGGAAGAAATTGATTCAGGATCTCAGTCTGGTTTAGAAATAGGAACAATAATTATATATCTCCATTGATGGGGGACAAAACTATATAATATATAAAACTTATTAAATATTAGGTCTTTACCTATGAAATTGCCGTTTTGTATGAAAAAATTTAAACGAATTTTTTTCATGTATTTTTTATTTGTATTAATCGAAGTAATCACCCATGCAGTCAATGCGTCTTTGCCAACACAGTGGCAGTTTATTGATGCCCTTCTTAAAGAAATCAGCTGGACGGGAGGCAACAAATTCTTCAAAGGCATTTACTTATGTATTATATTATTACCCGAGAGGCAGTATTATGTACTGCCTCTCGGGTATTGAATTTTTTCCCGCCAAGAAGTTATCCGAATTCTGGAAAAAGTAGTAGTCTGTATAGGCGCAAGGTCTGGTGAGTAGGGCGGATGACGGAGAGCTTCCAACCCCAGTTCTTGCAACTTGGAGACCGTCTGCTGTGCAGTATGAGGTCGCGCGTTGTTGTGCAAGAGAAGCGGAGACGAGCGATTGACCAATGCTGGTTGGAGATGTGCCAGCTTCTCCATCATTGTGTTCAGTTCTTCACAGTACTCATCTGCAGTAATGCTCACCCCGTTTGGTAACAAGCTGTGATGAATCACACCGGCGCTAGACCACCAAACAGTGACCATCACTTGTTGAGCAGTTCAAGGCACGTCTCGACGCGTACTTCGCGCTGGCGATCATTGAGTTCGTGGGGCACCCATTTGTCAAGCTTTTTTACCTTGCCAATTTGACGCAAATGGACCAATATTGTTTGACGCTAACGTTGAAAGCTGCTGCTAATTCAGCCGTAGATTGTGTATCATCAGCATCCATAATCGCCTTTAATTCGTCATTGTCGACCAAAGTCTTCGGACGACCGCGAGGTTAATTTTTCAGGTCGAAATTTCCAGAACGGAAGCGAGCAAACCAATAACAGGTGGTGCGTTGGTTTGTAGTGTTAGTTCCGTAAACGTCGTTGATGTTGCGTGCCGCTTGTGGGGCGCGTTGCTGCCACGATGGTACTCATATTCCATAATTACTCGAATTTTTAACGTATCCATGATGACGAAAAACATTGAAATGCGATAAAAATGTAACACTAATCAATAAACAAATGACTACTTTTGGAAAAAGAATTCCATGCTTTTAAAATAAAATTAATTTGAAATTAGAATTCTTAGCCAAACAAAAATTATTTTGATTTGAAATGGCGAGTATTGCAGAACAGCAATTTCATAGGTAAAGACCTATTAATTCTAATAAAATTTGTTTTCCATTACTAGGAAGATGGTTTATCATTACTTAAGAAATATTATCGTTTCCTGGAGAAGTATTTTTGAGGGATACAGTACTTTAACTGTAACATCGAAAAGGGGATATCGAGAATATCATTGCTGAAAGAAAATTTAGGAGTAGCAGGGGAAACATAGTCAGGAGTCAAGTTATATAGTAATTCCTTTGCAAGCTTTTCGTTAATATCGTGTCTCACCTGTTTATATCCCTTTATCCATTTCATCTTAGTCCAAACAGTGTGAGCAGAAGTAGTGCAGTCTAACGACGAACAAAAACTTTTAAAACTATCAAATTTCGCCTTACGTAATAGCTTTTATCGCGGGCTTTGAGCGCGGCGACCAAATCAAGAAATTCCGTAATGAAAATAAACCTAACACCCCCCTCTCCGACCGGCACAGCGGTGCGGCGTTGAAAGCCGTGCATCGTCTAACGTCGTTTCAGTTCGGCAGACTTCGGCATCGTGTTTGTGTGCGTGCGACTAGACGTATGCGTGTAGACTAGCTGCTAACTGCTCATAACTGATCTATCTCTTTTAGACACAATGCTAGGTGAGACAGCGTGCTTTTTGTCCGCGTCCACGAGTGAGTTCGAGCCCGCGACTAGTTGAACCTTAACGTATATATGGTATTTATATGGTACGACTGTACGAAGCTCGCACGGATCGAGACGAGCTGCTCCGAAATCGGACGAATACATAAGCAGCTGTTTGTGAGAAAGTATAAAAAATGCTATGCAATAGCTTTACCGCGGCAGTCCCCTAGTACCACACGTATTTTTTTTCTTTTAAAATGTCCGAGTTTCTAGGAGTAGGATTACGGCGAAATTTTGAAAGTGCCAGACGGCGTTCTGCAACAGCTTTGGAAAATGTGTCATTCCAGTAAGGGCGCGGAGTAAAATTATTTGTGGTCAGCGAATTAAATTTTACGTATGGTACTTATATAAAGATCGGTCGATGTATTATTAAAATCAACAAAAGTATCGTAATCACCTTGTAAATCGGATGATGAATTAAAATTGTTAAATAATTTTTCTAAACACATTGTATAGGATGACCACTCGGCTTTTTTTAAATTTCTTTTAGAAGACAACACAAATTTAGGAAAAATACCGATAAATACTTTATTTATTCTATGGTCACTGCCGAGAGTTTCGTTCATTACGTCATAAATCAATTTAAGCGCTAAGTCTAATGATGCAAAAGAAATATCAGGAGAATACTGTTGCAAGGAGCCATTCACCAACTTGACTCTCGTGGGCTTCGAACTATTTAATGATATGAAGTTTGATCCAGTTGAAGCATCAAAAATATTTATTCCTCTCACAAACAGGTTAAAAAAAAACTTCTTCAAGAAAAATTTAAAACAATATTACATCGAATATTATACACAAACCTCAATTCAACAAACACAATAAAAGCTATTAATACTTTTGCAGTACCCATACTCACCGACTCATTTTGAATTATTTTCTGGAGCCAAACAGAACTTAAAACACTTCAAAGAGTTAATAACACAGCACTGACATAACACAGAAAGCATCACCCTAGAATAAATCACCCTTCTGAGAAGATACTTACATAATCACTACACACACACAGTATGCTTAGCCAATACATTCACGCCACTCTCACTCGCGAATAATTCCAAACAAATAAAAATCACTTTAAAACAAGAAACAATAGACGTATGGTCGCAGAAATCTCTACACGGCCGCCATCTCACTGCACTTTTGATCATTTGACCAATACGAATGTAGACAAAATAGCATCAAACGCATGGCTAAGGCGTGGTAAGCTATTCCCTGAAACAGAAGGGTTCATGATTGCGATCGAAGACCAGGTTATCGACACAAAAAACTACAGGAAACATATCATTCGTACTTCTGGTGCAGGCAGCGACCATTGCCGACATTGCCACAAACAACCCGAAACAATCCAACACATAACAGGTGCTTGTAAATCCACCACACAAACAGACTACAAACACAGGCACGATCAAGTAGCAGAAATCATACACCAGACACTCGCACACAAACACAAACTCATCAAAGGCAAAACAACATACTACAAATACACACCAAGAATGGTCTCAATACAAGAATGCAAACACTCTAAAGTACTTAATAGCCACAACACCAGATGGTTTTATTAACTTTGTATCTATTGGATTTGGTGGTCGTAATTCAAATGCAAAAATAGTAGAGAAGAGCGGTTTATTGGAAGTCCTACCTGAAAACTGTACACTTTTGGCTGACAGGGGGTTTAAACATATATAAACTTTGTTGAGCAGAAAGCACATTGCACTTCTTCGCCCACCTAGTGTGTCAAAAGGTACCAAAATGACCAAACAGGAAGCAATAAAAAGTAAGGCAGTAGCCAGCCTGCGTATTCATGTTGAGAGGGTAATCAGGAGAGTAAGACTATTTAAACTTTTAAAACCACACTCGGTGGTTAACAATAAATTTATTCAGCATATGGATGAAGCTGTTATTGTGGCATGTGCATTAATTAATTTGCAAAGTTCAATAATAAAAAATGAATAAAAAATTTCAAAATGATATTTTTTTTTTATTTTGCACTGTTTAACATAATCTTAAAAATAAATTGTTCCCAGAACTTTGCAAATTAATTAATCCACAAAAGTTCAATAATAAAAAATGGCATGTAATTAAACCGACTTCTTTTTAATAACATTTTTGGCATATGAAAATCTAAGTTCCCTTCTAAATTACACAATAAATATAACTCAAATTGCTAATTAATTTCTGAATTATGCTAATTAAGTTTTCTGTGTGGTCATAAAAAAAAGAACCTTAACCTACTGGTACCCAAAGAAATGTAAATCTAATCTATTTAGTTGTAAATTCCGTGGGTGAGTTATAATTTCCTTTCCTATAATCTAGATTTATAATTTCCCTTAAAAAATGAATAAAAGATACTAAAATGATAAAATTGTTTTTATTTTGAACTGTCTAACATAATCTTAAAAATAAATTGTTCCCAGAACTTTTCAGCATTATTTAATAAACATTGCATGTAATCGCTATCATAGTCCACTCAGTACTTATGAATAATTTTAGATTGTTCAAAACAAGGATCAGCTACACAAAACAATCCTCTCAGCTTTCTGGTGGCATGCATTTGCAGCAGTATCTGAGCTTTAAATTTGTCCTTTAACTCGGAATTTTTTACATAGTTCAGCATAGTTTTGTTGCTGATGGGACATTTAATTTCAATGACAAAGTCTTTACAAACTCCATCAGGAGAAACACCAATTATTGGTGTCATAAGTATTAGTCCACTATTTTCAATAACACCAAACTCAGTTTCTAGTTCTTTAAGGACTAATTTTTCTAAAGCCTTTCCCCTTTTAATCGCTTTGGTCTCTGGTACTTTATAACCTCCTAATATAGTTTGTACTAAAGCACCATTTTCTGTTTTACAATGAACAGCTTCATAGATTTTGGATCCTGTTACTCTCCCTTGACGTAAGGAGTGCCAAAGTTTTGAGTCAGCTTGGTCTTTGTAGCTTCAGTTATATTATTTATAACCTCTGCTGTCAATTTATTATATACAAAATGTTTTAAATTTTTCATAGGTGTGGTTATCATCCACCTCACGAAGGAACTGCAACATCAAATTAAAAATCCTGAAGTCAGTCAATGAATGCTGACAGTTTGTCGTGTACTTATGAATCAGTCCTGTGTCTACGTTTCTTTTTTTACATTCTTCTAAGAACACAGACAGAGATACACTCGCATTCACATTCTCTGGCGATTTTTTTTTCTGCCAATATCTTTTGCTGTGATGAAGTTCTGTTCACCTACAGCACAAGAGAGTTTTGGTTTCTTCCAATAGCAGGTTGTCGACGTAACTGATGGTTCATCCGATCTTTTTATGAGCCACATTGCAAAGCAAATAGCATGTTTGCACCCGCCTGCGGAAGCTGCACAGTCGTTACACTCAACTTGAATAATTTTTTCAGCCATTTCATCAATAGTAGCCGTAGCCATATATAGCTTTCCCTTCACTTTGTGTTCGGGAGTTACTCTGCATTTGACAACGCATAGGTGACCTTCTCTTTTTACTTCTACATATCCTACAGCCATGTCCACATAAGCCTTCCGCGAAGCCAACAAAGACTTGGAACTACGTGTTTCCGCAGCATTGTAGCATTCGTTTTCTTGCATGTATTGCAGCAACATTATGTAGTGTATTTTAGGCAAGTTCAATACAAAACTGGTGGCATGGCATTCTGACATATTATGTAATTTATGTGTTTATCAAATTTAAGTTTATGGTCTATTATAACCCCTAAAAATTTGTGATGATTCACAATATGAATTATGTTGTTATTATAAGTTATGTTAACAGGCTCTATGGATTGATCTTTACTAAATATTAACACTGAACTTTTCTCTGTACTGATTTCTAATTTTAAAATATTATTATAATAATGTTGTAATTGATGTAATGCACTGTTTATATGATTGACTGCCATATTTAAGTTTTGATTTACACTATACAAAAGCAAGTCATCGGCAAATTGCAAAATCTTTACTCCAGGTATATTTACAAAATTATGGATTTGAGATGTATAAAAGTTGTACAATGACGGCGAGAGTGTAGCACCTTGCATTGTGCCTTTATTGGCCTGTTTGGGCCCATATAATTTATTATTATATCTAACATAAACTGTTCTATTATTTAAAAATTTAAAAATCCATTTTAAAGTTTTCATCGGAAATCCCATTTCTTGTAAAACCTTAATTAATGGTTCCATGTTTACATTATCAAAGGCACCTTTTACATCTAAAAATACACTTATAACATTACAGTGACTAAGTTTTGCCTTTTTTAAATCGTGTATAAAGGATACAAAGCTTCCAGAACAACTTTTGCCTCTTCTGAATCCGAATTGAATATCTGGTAACTTTTGTTGTGATTCAGCAAAATAATCTAACCGCAGTTTTACCATATTCTCGAAAAGTTTACCCAAACATGATGATAGGGAAATAGGTCTATATGAGGATGGGTTATTAGCAGATTTATTTGGTTTTAAGATGGGAATGACACATTGAGTTTTCCATGACTCTGGTATAACTAAACTATTCCATAACCTATTATAAATATTTAAAAGTATTTCTAAAACATATAATGTAGTTTCTTAATTAAAATGTATGGTATATTATCCAAACCTGGTGTTGTATCTTTCCTACTTTTTAGAGATATGTACAATTCGCTCAGTGTGTCAGGAGTTACTATCATTTTCAATGGCATGGCTCAATATATTATTTAAATTGCTTTCATTGATCTGAGATGAATCTGATATCTTATCCAAAAAACGTGGTACCCATTCATCATTTAAAAATCTATTATGAGAAGTACCTATTCTTTTAAATCTTTTAATATATCCCCATATTCTAGAAACAGGTGTCATTCTATTAAAACTACTACACAAATCATGCCATGAGTTGACCCTTTCCTCTTTTAATATTCTTTTCTTTTGAGCGTCTATCTTTTTATAATGAATAAAGTTATTAATGCTGGGTGTAGTTCGATAATTAACTAAAGCTTCCTTTGACTTTCGAACTGCATCATCACATATTCGGTTCCACCAAGGAGCTGGTTTCCTCATTGGTTTTGAAACTGTTTTCGGATTTTGTTTGGGGACTGTTACTGTTCTTAGATTATTTAAAATACTGATAAAATTATCATATAATTCGAGTGGTTTCAAATTATTACAATCTATATTTAATTGTGAAAAATAAGTTTCTGATAACTTACTATATTCAGTCCAATCTGTTTTACTATAAATATATTTTTCTTCCACAGGACGTACTTCATATATTGACGGCTTCACATTAAGGGTTACCTGAGTTGGATAGTGGTAACTGCCCATTGGATCATCATGGACACGCCATTCGCAGAGTGGAGCCAATGTGGGGCTAACAAGAGCTATATCAATTGCAGAGGGATTTCTATTTGGAACCTGAATAGTGGTGGCACTCCCATCGTTTAATATACACATGTCAAATTCATCTATAATTTTGAACAAACTGTTACCTCTATTATTATTCGAGTGACAACCAAATAATAAGTGATGTGCGTTAAAATCTCCCATGATGAGGCATGGTTTAGGTGTTTCAAGTAATACCTTTTTTAATTTATTTGTATCAAACCTGTTATTAGGTGGACAATATACACAAAGAATGTATATTGTTCCCATCGAAGTTTCTATGGATATACAAAGATTTTGAATTGTTTCATAAAAACTTCATTCAATATAATATCATTGTTTATGATTTGTTCTACATTAAAAGTTGTTTTGGTATTACTAACAGGTGGTACATTAACTGGTCGTGAAATAGTTGGAAAAGATTTGGGGTCAGTGAGCAATGGGACACTACTCACCACAGTGGCATAACTATGGTTAAAGTTCTCATATTTTTTCCTCTTTTCTTGCATTTTCTTCTGCTTCACTGGACAGTCCCTCGAGATGGCCAAGTGATTACCGCTACAATTAATGCATACAATTTCTTCTACGTCACATTCTTTGTAGGAATGGCGTCCAGCGCATGAGGAGCACATTTGCTCTCCACGACAAACTTTTGCAGAATGGTTGAATTTAAGGCATTTGAAACATTATAGTAATGGTGGTATGTATAAATGTACAGGATACCTAAACATTTGTATATAGGCATGTTGAGGCAAAATTGTACCAGCAAAAGTAACTGCTATTGTACCCAACGGTGTAAGTCACTTCTGTAACTTAACTAAACTTCTGTAAAGTAACTTCTGTGTCACATGTAATATTTTTGTATATAACTTCATTTGAGAGATCTTTCGGTACATATTTAATAACTCCTGTAATCTCCGACTGGTGGGCCGGTACAAAAGCTTTTAGTTTATTTCTAATAAGGAAATGGTCCATTTTCAAAAAACAATTAGCTGGCGCAGGCTTCTTAAAAGTTACACCAACTTTATATGCATTCACTCGATGTACTCCTACTATACCCTTTACATTTTCTGTAAATAATTTTGTTAAAGTAATGGGAGTTTTGTTTCCCAATTTTTCATTATTCATCGATTCCACATATACGACACAATCTGCACTATAATTGTCTGGGAATTGTCTTTTGTAATTAGTTTTTGTGAACATTCTGAAGTCCACGCTACTTTCCTCCAATTTTCTTTTTTTGGAAGTATCTCCAGGGGGCGGACCCCCGTCGCTATCTTCACTCATTTTTATTTTATTATATTTTATTCAATTAAAAACTACTATTTACAACAATGTTACAGTAATATAAACTAGAAAATTATATTTTACAAAACAGTGAAAAATTTAAACACCCGCTCTTTTCGACTTCCCGCCAAAAGTCCCGTAGGTACTTAGCCCGTACAGTGTTGCCAACCGTACGATTAAATCGTATTTATACGACCTTTTTGGCTCCTGTACCATGTACGATCGAGTTATCGAAATCGTACGCAAAATATACGATCTTTTCAAATCTTATACCCATGATAATTATAAGATTTGAAAAGATATAACGAAGTAAAAACAGATGACAAATTAAATTTATTTTTGATATTATAAAAAAAACAAGTAGAATACTTGAACGAGCTAAACTTTTTTGTATTATTTTTATGAATGCATCCAATAATATTTAATCTATATTATTCGCACTTTAATGAAATACGCAGCGTATGAGTATATGAATTATTCTGTGGACTCTACTCTACTCTCTGTGGATATCTATAGGATGGGCATCCCTGGCTGGGATTCCCCGGACAATCTGACAATCATCTTAGCCACCATAGTCAACCTTTTTCTTATAGGGGCCACAAACTGGAACATTCCAATCATGGTATCGAGGGCCGCAAGCAAAACTCTACATAGTTTTTGCTTGCGGCCCTCGATACGTAAATTACGTTTTGATTAAAACGATTTAAGCTAACAATGAATTTACTTTATTATTGCAAAAATAAGTTTTTACAAATACGAGTATGTTTAAATTTTGTTGTAATTATATTTTTGAAATTTTGAATACTTTTCAAAACTTTATAAAGACTAAAAAGGGCGTACATAATGTCAAATGCTGAAATTGTAAATGTTTAACAAATTTTTAACTTCAGATAGACCAATAACAAAGGTCCAGCGGGCCACATGGGGCCCGCAGGCCGCAGGTTGAGTATAGCTGAACTAAGCCAATTGATATTACATTCGTATCTATAAGTACGTACGAACGACGTTGATAACTTTCTTTCCTTTAAATTTCTTTTTTTTTCGTGTTGTTTAATAAAGAGTTTTATTGTAAATACGTGTTGGTGTTTTTGGTTTCATGTGGGTTTCATATCATAGTACGGTTGGTATCTTTTTGAGGTTAATCTGAAGAAATTAGGTAAGTATGTACCTACTTTTGTTTTCTTTTCGTCTGTTTGACATTACTGTTTTGACTCTTCAGAGTCATGAAGTCAGATCGCTTTGAATCGATTGAAATTATCACTTTTGCAATTATTTATAAACGATTTGATAGTTTCAATTAGGGTCAACCGGGGTAAATGCGTCATATTTCTCGATCACTTCAAGTTAACGCCTTATAGTGAGCGAATTTATGGCGTTATCCACTTTTTGAAACTCTAGTCTAATATTATGACTATTCCTGTACAAAGTTCTAGGAGTGATTTCTTCGCAGGAGTTTTAAAAATGGGTCATATTGAATGGTTTTTTTTTATTGGAATTTTAGACGCATTTTCCCCGTTTGAGGCAAATGCGTCTTTATTGAGTAAATACTTAGTTGCTAAGCTTTTCATGAGAAAGACTAGGTAGTTTTTTTCGGATCTAATTTCTGTGCAAATCAAGGATAGTTTAACTAGACAAAAATAATATTTGACGCGTTCAGAGACAATTTAGTAAACGTGGGGGAAATGCGCTTAGTTTTGATAGACGTGTGGGAATATGGTGGCAAGCCCCAAAGGGAGATCTCCGACCGAGCGAGGTGCTATGCTCGGTCAGGCCGAAGCCCACTTGTATGAATTTCAGATATCGTATATATAGTGTCGATCTTTGAAAACTTCGATAGCGCGATTCAGGATTGTGGCGCTTATTGTTCCGCCACAGACGCATTAGTCCCATACTAAATGCAGATGTGATCAACATTTTACTTGGGTGGCTCACGGTCACTTTCTATAAAAGTAAGCAGGTACAGTTTTTGGAAAATATGTCGTAAAAAAAAAAAAAAAAATGGTAGCGCCACTTTCTATGCCAAACCAAAACGATTACTACGGTAGGTACATGTAACATCTTAACACTTGACATCTTTCGTATGAGGAAATAAGGTGTTACCAATGAAAATAAATTTAGGTCCATCTAACGACCTTTTTGCCAAACTGTAAGTATGTATGTACTTTTTATAGTGGTAAAAGTTATGAAAAACAATATCTGGAAAACAATAAAAAAAATTATTTAAATTAAATGAGGCGGCACTCGTAGTCTACTTTGGTATTAAAAACTTTTCAGTATCCATGCACCTACTTCAATATCACCATGGCAAGTAAGTACTTATTAGTTATTTATCTGAAACCAAATTTCATCTTCGTATTAACATATTGTGCGGACATAAAAAATAAGATTAACATGGATTTTTGTACTCACCTGTCGCAATAACAAGATGTACACACGTGCAGTTTACAAAATGGCGAAATACTCGAATAAGTGAACTACAATACCATCTATACGAACTACATGTAAAGTATTTAGTTTAAGCTAATGTAACTAGCCCTCTAGTTAGGGGTCAATTAGTTAGAAGTCAATGTAGATTAAACAGTTTTCGAATAATTTCAAAAGGACGTATTAGCCAGGTTGGTTACTATAGCTGTTTGTTAATGCTGTAAAAAACTGAAACTCTCAAATTGTACATACATAATCGCAAAAGTTACGATTTCAATCAAGTGAAATCGAGAAATGTTAGCATCAGAGCTCACATAATCAAGGTAGAGGACATTCGTAAATATTGATTTCTAAATTTTAATTACATTCCGTTTTAAAATTATTTAGTTACGTTGTTTTATTGAAATTTCATTACGTGGACTGGGTACTATTTTTTTCTTTAGTACTAACATCTATGGTCGGCGAGCGCGAAGTAAATGACGCATAGCGTCTTTTTATTTAGCGATAAGTACATTCAATGTGTAAAATTTACTCAATACCGACCGAATTCGAGGAGTACAGACTGAGTCAACATGAAACCTCCAGTTCATATGAGAATCTAGCCATAGTCCTAGGTATTTAAATTTGTTAACAAACTAATTTTTCACAAAAACAATTAATATTTTTAGTATGCATACATTCGTAAGTGTCCTGTAATACTGATTTCTGACTTATTTATATTTTTTGCTATGATGTGTGGAGAATAAATATGCATTAATTTAGTTTTATTTAGGTTAAGTATTATGCCGTTATCGTGCGCACACCTGGTTATTTGGTTAAAGTCTACCTGCAGGACCGCTCTGACCTCCTGGATATTTTTTGACGAATACAACAGGCACATATCATCCGCGTACATGTAAACCCGGCACCGCCCCACCACGTTATTCACGCTGTTGACGTGCATGATGTAGCCCACCGGCCCGTACACGGAGCCGGTATGCACCCCGAGCTCCACCGCAGCCTCCTCTCCAGCCTCTCCTCCTACACAGGTCTGTAGGGTCCTGCCGCTCAGGTAGTCGCGGAACCATCGGTTGGTGGGGCCCTCGTCCTCGTCTCGTCCATGGCCTGCAGGAGCGTCTCGTGCTGTAGTGTGTCGAACGCTTTTTTGTAATCTATAAAAAGAGCCAGGACCTGGTGACCCCGGTCCAGGCTACTATTGATGTCATCCGAGAATAATAATAATGTTGTGGCAGTGCTGCGGCCGCACCTAAACCCATGTTGAGCGTCAGATAGGATTTTTTTTTGCTCCAAGAAAGTACTAACCTGTCCTACTACTAACTTCTCCACTATTTTGTTGACAACTAATAGAATGGCAATCGGTCTATAGTTAGTGTACTCAGCATGAACTCCACCCTTGTAGTTATTTGTTAATTTGTTAAAGGCACTTTTGGTGAAGTGAAAGGTGGGTTACATTCTGATTTCCGTATTAGAGTGATTTTCACGAAAGAAGTCCGCGGCAATTAGAGGAACAAAATTTTTAAAATTGTTATTACAATGCCTGAGGTTGTAAAAAGTGCTGCCCGAGAAATGATACTCAAGGTAAAGGAGTTTTGTGAAGCAGAATTAAGGTATTCTGATACCCATAAATTCATCACAGAGCCGCGTCTAGGAGACTTCTTTTAAGAAATGGACTACGCAAAACTCTTACTTCTGCAAAAGTTTAAGATAATAACCAATTTAAAACAAATGTAGGTAATTAATTTCAAAACAATAGTAAAAATTGCATACAACATTTATTTCTTCATAATTATTTTAATAAGTATCTAATTACTATTATCTGATTTGCTTGGGTTACCGAGGTCACTTTAACAGGATTGATACTATGTTAACTACCTACTTGTTTCTAAATATTTCTTCTTGTTCCTGGGACAGTTGAGATAGTGAATTCTGATCTGTAAAACACAAGAAAAATATGTTTTTTTAAAATAAGTATTAAAAATTTATAACCTAATAACTTCACTGTTTTCCGATCAATGAATTCACTTTATTAACTTACCATCAAAACTTTTAAAATTACTTGCAGGTACTTGGTAAAGCTTTGGAATGTCATATCTGTTTTCCTGGAAAAAAAAAAAAAAACAATTTTTAGCCACACAAAAAGTATTGCTAACTAGGTAGATCAACGCCATCAGCGTACAGCTGAGCATGTGATGCTCTAATGAAACTGCCCGTTCATTTATTTTACATATATCAGGAGCAGTGGAGTGCATGACTGATGTCAAAATAATATGAAACGTGTATCTTTTTGTGTAGTAAATAAAGTTAAATTTTGAATAGCTATCTTTATCTTAAAAATGCAGCACCGCGTGCACCGCTTAGCGTCCCGTATCGTCGCGGTGTTTACTGACCGTCTACTATAGCTTACCGAATCAAAATTTCTGCGCCCCATGCGAGGAATATTTTTACTAGGAATTGTTTTTATAACGTAGCCCATGAGGTTTTGTTCAAATGGTCCCTCGCCTTCATTACTTCTGCCAACTCTTGGTACGTTATTGGGTTTTATAAACGAAGTCTCTACTTCCAATAAAAAGTGCACTAGGCATAATGTTGCCACTGTTAAAGCTAGTTTCGGACTCATGATTTGACTAGCAAAACTAGTAATAGCAGTGGTAAAACTAGTCTTAGTGCTAATACGAAGACTGCTTTGAGTGTAATGTTTAGTGTAGAATTATTTCCAAGCTTTATACTAGAGAATTTCGATTGGTCCCCCATTTAAGATGTTATCTTAACCCCTATAGTAATAAAGAGAATACTAATCGATTTAAGAGATTTTAATCACTGCTCATGAAAGATAAACTTCATGTAGGCGTTTGCAGTCTGCCTATTAAGTAGCTAATTAGAATATCATGCTGGTCAAAGGTACACAAAAAATTGTCTGGATTGTTTGTGTAATGGTTTTATTGCTAATGTAACGAAGCCACCTAATTTTAACAAAGTAAGATTTGTGCTGCCATCTATATACCTGGAACCAGTGGTAAATAATTATAATTTTTATAATCTTATCACAAAGGAACAATGATTGCTAATACAAACTACATTTTCGTAATGTAATATATTTATTTATATAAATACTTGTTACGTCATCTGTAGCTAAGCGCGGCCGGTATGAACACTTGGTACTTAGGAGTATTGCCACCCTTCTCCACCACAGCTTGAACAAGCGAGAATGGATCTAACTTCTTTTTCACCACCAGGAACCTTGAAAAAAAAACCCCAAATATTATGGACAGACGAAAAAACACCCCAGATAATATTATACTCTAGACTTATTAGGAATATAAAATATGGGTTGAGCATTAATATCATATTGTTTTGTTCAAAACAAGCTGACTTAAGAGGCTACAATAATATTGTAATATTAATCAGTAGCTTATTATGCACATTGCGCGCATAAACGTGGCATAGTAAAAATTTCTAAGTGGCAATACCAAAAAAGGGTTTAGCCTGTTCAGAAAATCCAGAGTTGCCATTCGAAATATCACCTGTCAACGTCACCATAACTCTTCGACGCGAGTCCCGCCTTCTGCGCGCAGCTGTGCAATACCGCTCGCTCCTCCTTGTCGAATTCTGAGCTGAAGACAAGGTCCAGGTCGAGGGTGTCGGCAGCTATGTACCGGCGCATGAAGTCCGCGCCGGCTCGCCGTAAGCCGCGCACGTCAGTGCCGCTGCTGCCCAGGCCCGCGCGGTTTACCTAAACAATGGAAAAGATGCAAAGCTTGAGTGGATATAAGTCTGACTGTTAAATGTCTTATTGTTGTTACGGTTTTACACGACAGATACTTTACGCTTTGTTTTTTTGACGTGATAACGTCTTATAAATCGATGGAGCCGGCTGCACGCACGAAAAAACATGACTCATGCGTTACCTTTTACCCGTTATCGTTACCAAGTACCCAAGTACCAGCGTTACCTCGCATTGCCTTTACCTCATTATTATTATTATTATTATTGTTGTTGTTGTTGACGTTGTCACGTTCAACTATCGTCAGTAAACCGACTTTACAGACAACCGGTATTTTTAATAAGCATTGAGATTTTTAGATTTTAAATATATTAATGTATTGTACCATTTGTAAATGTGGCTTGATGGGTTCAGCTATCCCTTGTGCATCGGCACCCAGTCCCCCGCCCTTCCACCCCATAAGCTTCATCATTCTGTAAGATAATTTATTTATTTAAAGTTAATTAATGAATTTATAACAGTAAAATCACAATTACATTTTTAGGCAAATGCTTACTGCTTAGACTATTTTATTTTTATTTTCATACAGCCTGACCTGAATTAATGTATTACAGTCTGACTAGCTCTTGCACGCGGCTTCGCCCGCGAAACGAACCGAAATTACTTTCAAACGTTATCTTTATAATTTAATATACGTATTCGTCGTAATTCTGATGTACTAGTAAATCGTAATATGAACGCTGGCGGAGTATCCGCATCCGAGCGAGTCCTCCGTCGCTGCACCGCGGGCCGTCGACTGCTTGAATTTTCTTTCTAGCGCATACTTTTCTAATTTTATGATATCTCGTAAGATAATAATTTAAACTTTATTGTATAAAGGGCAATTATAATGTGTATGAAATGCCTAAAGTCACTTAAGTATCCGTCTAAATTGCTTCTGAAAATATCATATTACTTGTGATATTTTTTTTAAACTTATAATGGGTATACTGAGCTATCCTTAATTTCAACCAATTTCCACTCAAACTTCACAAGTTATACACCTAAACCTTGATAAGGAACCACTCTTGTCGATAAATGAAAACATCATGAAAATCAGTTCAGTAATTTATCAGATCATTGTAAACATACAGATTGACAGATGCGGACAGATGAGATGCTTTAAATCATAATAATTCGATACCTTGGGGTAAAAAGGTCGGTCGTAAACCATTTTACCCAAAATGAGTTATGAATGGAGTCTTATTTAAAATTTTCCGCTCTCTCAATGTAACACCTTCAAATTAGCAAAAAAATTTTTTTACGGCAACGATAACTTTAACTAAACAGAGTTTTTGTTGCAATTTATGATGTAAGAACTGAAAAATATATATTGCTATGACTATTTGGTGTAATGTCATATTTGTTTTAAGATAAGACAGTAGATTGAGTCAAGTATGCGGTATTACCAACGTAACAAATGCACTTGGTTGTATAAACCAAAGCTTAGTACGATTTTGATTACCAACATAACAAATGCTCTTGGTTATAAAAACTAAATATTATTATGTTTAGTACAATTTGGTTTAAAGATTAAATTACAATAAATTTAAAAGAAAATATATAGAAATAAAGTAGATATTAATTGCTCAATCTGTGAAGATTTTGAAGGAAAAGAAAATATTGATTACTGGCGTTCAAAAATTTGTGAGCTACTTAGGTATTATATTTGGTTTAATGCAGCAACATACCTACTAGCTTATTTCATTTTGCAATTACGAAATAAAATGAGATAGTAGGTATATTGCTGCGTGAAACGAAATAAAGAATAATGTTATTGATAGTTTATAGTTTTATATTATTATTTAACGTCGCGAAAGTTTCAACGTTTTGAATGAGGCAAGGTGATTCTTTAAAATAGTTGATAAGGAGGATACTTGACTCTTTTTTTCGGTCTTATATTTTGAATGATATTGTGGCGGACCATTTAGTGACACAATCCTGAATCGCGCTATCGAAGTTTCGATCGGCGGTATATATACAACACCTGAAATGACTACAAGTGGGCTTGGGCCTAACCAAGCATACCACCTCGCTCGGTCGGAGATCTCCCTTTGGGGCATTCACTCTTCCCACAATATTGTAATTTATTATTGCAAATTCGGTAATACTGCTTATTCACTCAGATGACCCCTTGCTTATACGAATTAAATACGACTCATGTTGCTACAAGAGCCAATCACCATATTATATTATTAAATCCTAGATAACTGGTGATATCTTTGATCCCAATAATTTTTTTAATATGCTTATCTTGCTTGCTTATAATAATATGATTACTATCATAACTAAAAGTAATTTCCTATTTCGTTGCCGCATTAACAAATATTATAAAGCTTATAACGTTACTGTCTTTAATGTAAATGATTAAGAAACCGACTGTTGAAAAAACGAAAAAAAAACAAGAAAGTCTAGTTAATCGAGACTTTTGTTATCGAATATTATTATACTAATTATATTGAACCAATTGAACTATACCTACAATTGAAATAGTTTGGTGATCGATATATTCAAAAAGAAAACATTCTATTAGGGAATATAAAAAATATTATACATTACGGTTTTAATAATCGGAATTTGGGACCCGTTACTTATAAGGAACCCGGATTTTTTATGGGTCCAGAATGTTAAAATCGTAATGTTTAATTAGGTACGTATTGTAAAATAAGAATGTTTCCTTTTTGAATGTATCGATCACGAAATAATTTAAATGGTAGGTATAGTTATTTAATAATATTCGATAACGAAAGTCTCGATTACTGGACTTTCTTTTTTTTTCAGTTTTATTTCAATCACGCAGTCGGATTTCTTTTATAATTATTTTATTTTACACTTAAGTTCTTGACAATTTATCAAAATCAGCCCACGCGTATGTTTTTAATAGTGCCCCAGATGCAAACACACATATAGGCTGATAAACACATTACCACTCCTTTTCGTCGCGCATTAGAGTAACATAAAACAACTCGATTTATAAAAATATTATATATTTCATACTAGGTATAGAAAATTAATCACTTCATAAAATTGACGAAATTTGATTTAATAACTGATTAAAATTGATTTTTTTCACCCGTTTTACTCAAGTAGGTAAAGTGGTATTTAGGTATGATGGCTTTTATTCCCCATGTTTCTAGTGACTAGTGAGGTATGTATTATTAGTATAAACTTATTGTAGTTACGACTCCACACATTCAGAAGGTACATTTAATTTTTGATCGTGGTCTATAAACTTAATGACAACAACCTACTTCTAGTTACGACTCATTACAATGAAACACCTGAAAGAAATATAAGACGTATAAACCATTTTACAAAAAAAATTGGTCGTATATCCACGCTAACTTCTAAACTAAGAGACTGAAAATTAAATAAGGTTTTCCATTGCAAAGAACATATATAACTTAAAAGAGTTAGTAAACATAAAAGAAAAAAAAGTTTTTTAGTTGCTTGAATTTTTTCAATTTTGTTTTTTGCTTCTCCTGTAAAGAGTAGGCTTTTAGCTTTTACGACATTTCTACCCCAAGGTATTCGTATATCGATATTTACAGACTAGAAAAAAGATTCTCCTCGCCATATTGCAGATAATTCACTAAATTGAAACATAATTAATGTGAAATCATTCAGATTTAATCAATCACACCTCAGGTTTTCATGGTATTGCTGCAATTTAATATTAAGGGCCCTCAATATTTGTTTTTGATTGTCCTGGTCAAGATTTACAAAAAAAAAATCTTTCATTTAACTAACTTGTATAAACTTTATGTTCACTTACTTGGTAGCAACACTGTTTTCAATGGGCGAACCAAATTCCTCCTTCTTGCCAGTGACGTCATTCATTGAAATTCTGTCCCCCTGAGCTATAAACAACTCTTTCACCAATACACTTATAGCTTCTTCCCTCAACCTCTAAAAATTATGGTATAAAATTTAACTCAAATAGCAAAACATGGTCAACTTTTGACAAAAACAAAAAAAAATATTTTAGGTAATGAAAATTTTTCCTTAATAAAATGAGCTTCTGAATCTTAATCAAATCATACTAATATATATATTTTTTTTCATTGGATAGCTTTTATGGGATTTATCATTTATGTTATCACACTGTTTTAAGTAGCACTGTAGCACAAAATTGACATACTTACATTCCAAGCCATAATGTCAACAATATTTTTTGCTTCAGCCTTCGTGGCGCCAGAGGCTTGGGCCACAAGCTTACCATTCATCATGAGAGAGAAACATTCTCTCTCGTATGTGCTTGTGACTTGAATCCGACACACTTGACAGCTGTCTGGAACATTCAGGTACTAAATTAGTACAAAACAATACCTTTGTAAGGAAACATTATTTTCAGAAAATCTTTGTTTATCCGAATACTTTAATTATTACTTTTGTTTTCTGTGTGTCCTTTTGGCATAGGCCTTCTCCAAACCTCTCCATCTCTTGCGAGCCTTGTCCAGGTTTTACCAACCAGCATTACTAGGTCATACCGGGAGGATGACCTTGTAATGCTGGAGGGAGGAAAGATGGGAATCATTTAAGTGGTTTCCCCTCTCCTTCTGTCTCTAGGGTACCATATAGTTACAGCCTGGCTCCATTTTTCTTTCCCTCTTCTAGTGTGGCCAGCCTATTTCCACTTCAGAATTCTCAGTTTAGTGACAACATCTTGCGCCTTTGTGGCTTTTTTATCAAGGTGTCTTACCATGTCTTGCCTTCTTTTTGCCAATCTTTTCCATCATGCTTCTCTCCATGGCCCATAGGCATGTTTGAAGTTTAGCTTGCTGGGATTTTGTCAATGCCAATGTCTGGCATCCATAAGTCAAAATCGGGAGGATGCTTGTATCGAATAGCTTTCCTTTGAGATATACACTAAATTGCTTATCCTTCATTATCTCTTTATACGACCAATATTTGTTCCATGCATGCCTTATTCGTGTCTCGATCTCTTTGCTAGATTATATATAGTGACAATTTGGCCTAGATATGTTCTACATACAATTTGACCTATGTACATACAATATATATAATTATAGAATATGTAGAATAATATACATATATTATTCTACATATTCTATAATTACATTGTCTACTTTTATTGTTTAATGCAGTCTATTGGTCATTGCCTTCGTTGTTGACATATTCATATCAAGGCATCAGACTAAGTAAAGTTAATAAATCGTTTAAAGGTCAATATATACACCTATACAATAGAATCCCAGAAAACATTCAAAATCTGTCTATTAATAAATTTAAAAAAGTAGTTAAAGAACGTTTCTGTGCTAAAGCTTATTATAGGCTCAATGATTTTATTGACGATCGCACAACATGGCAATAGGATATATATTTAATAGGATAATAGGATAGGCCACCTGCAAGGCTACTTCTATGTACTATTGTACTCTTGTTATGTAGTTTCAGTCATAACATTGATAAATACCTTTTTTATTCTAAAAGAACAATTTTCCATCTTTTTGGTAAAAGATGGCCCGCGCGTGTTTCTTACGCCGGTTCTTCTCGCCGGGCTAATTCCAGAACCGGTGGTAGGCATCATGTATACCAACGTTCAGAAAGTGTATAATAATACTAACTTTTAATATTTTTCTTTTATTCTGATATTGAAAATGGGGGTAAGCAGCGGCACTATAACATTTACAGTAGCCCATAAGAGTTCATTTCTTATGTCATATGGTTTTTCCTAGTTTTTGTATTCGTTTTTTCAGGTATTTTTTGGCATGTTTGGAAGTTCATCATATCTCAATTGTAGTTCTGATTGGTTTGTCGGTGTTGATTTTTCTTGTTGTTGTTCTTGTTTTTGTTGTTTCTAATTGTTGTTGGATAGTTGTCAGTTGTTTCAAATCCTGTTCTGATATCTTGGGTGTATTACTTATTGCCTGTCTCAATTTTTTTTAATAATTAAAAGTTTAATTGTAGCTCTCACCATTCAATGGTTGGTATTAAAATTCAAGATGCTTATTGTACCACAATCAGCGAATGATTCTAATATAAAATGTGTCTATTTCTGTTTTCTTGGCTGTTTTTGTTGGCGAGTAGATTTTTAGTTATAATAGTAATTTTCTCTTTATAGGAGGGTAAATTAAGGTTCAGCACTGTTATTCTTTCAGAGACAGCCACAATCTCTTCAATATAGTTTTTGCAGTGTTTTTTGATTATGAAACCTACTCCATGTCTACCTTTTGTTTCCTCTTTGTAGTGTGAATATAAAGTCCTCATACTCTTCTATGCTGTCGCCCATTCTTCTCACTTCACTTAAGCCTATTATGTCCCACTTTATATGTTTAATAGCTAAAAACAATTCCTGCAAACTCGTCTGTTTTCAAAGCTATGTGTTGCTAGTCACCGCAGAGGAAACGACTACTACCCTCCAAACAAAAGAAAAGAGCTTGAATGATTATTCAGTGTGTCGATATATAGATATTCTGTAGCCTTATTTTTCGGTATCTTGTGCTCTTTTCTTTTGTTTGGAGGGTAGTAGTCGTTTCCTCCGCGGTGACTAGCCATGGTGGAGGAAACATTTAATAAAAAATATATATTATGTTGTTACAGTTAGGTTAGGTTATAATAAGTAGATAAATAAAAAGAGTGTACTTACTAATTATATTTGATAATCTACTACTCCATGGTCGTACTAAAAGTACAAATCTCCCAAATGCCGTTTGGAACATACTATTCTGAAAGTGTCTGGGATCTATACATTTAATTTTTGACATTTCATTCAAAAACTCATTTTGATCAATACTTTGATTATTTTTTAAACTTTTCTCTTGAGTTTCTTGAGTTTTTTTAATTTCATTTTCATCCTTGTGTTTCTCATCATCAGTATCATTTGAATCTTTATTCTCCGTCTCATAAGCTTTTGTTTCTTTAGTACTTTGCCCTTGTGGTATAAACTCTATTCTGCTGTTTTTTGCTTTTTGATCATTGATAACTATGCCCCCTTCTCTCTTTATACCTCTCGCTCTGTCCTCAGCAGCATCAGAAGCAGAAACAAATGTCCTTTGTAATTTAGTTTTCTTTATGTTTCTGTAATCTTTTGCAACCTGTTCAAAATTAATTATTTAATAAATATAATAATAGGCTTTCAACAAGCACTTAATTTTAAGCCACAGAAGTTTGATATTAAATCATTATAAGTAAATATTATAACATATTTGAATAAGGATTTCTAGTTGAAATAATTATACTGCATCTAATAAAGGAATTCTGTGGTGTATGTACATGTAAATCTATGACATTCATGTCTTGCATCTAGTAGCATATATATATATATCTAGCAGTGGCGTGGGGCATAACTCCATTCGTATGGGTTTCACTTACAACTTACCTTTTAAACACCCTCATAAGGATGAGGCTACGGCTTCCCTATGAAGGAGAACCAGCCTTCGCCACTGGTATCTAGGGATGTCAGACATCCCATATTCTGTGGGACGTGCCTTTAGGTATTATTTTAAACATTCCACCAGGACAAGTTGTCTCATGAATGTAGCGATCTAAGGTTAAAAAGTTTTTGTCTTGGATAAAACTGAAACTCCTTTTTTATTTGGCTCATATAAGCCTTTGTCCCTTTTAGGCAAATAAATCTGGCAATCCTTAGTGTATCCCAAGGAAGTTTTATAACCAACCAATAGCTATTTATAATTACCTCTTTAGAAAGTGTAGCGACCTCCTTCATGATTTCTATAGGATATCTGCATCCCATGAATTCAATATTTGCAAAGACACGAGCCAAGCAAATTAGTCTTTCTTCGGGATAATTATTCTTCCATCTTTCCATAAAACATTTTCTTAATTCCCAATGTTCGTCACTCTCATGGTCATCCCTATATTTATCAACATCCCAATCGTAGTTGAAAGACATTTTAGCACATAGAGAAATGTTTCAAAATTTAAAATAATTTAGTTATATACTTTCGGCGGGTAAAGTAGAAACAAACACATAATTAAAGATACAAAAGTAACCAAAACAAGCAACAAAAACCAGATTTAGATGAAAAAGAATTAATTTGTTTTTAATCAAACTAGCTCTAAAAATTAACAATTTACAACAATTGTTTTTTTTAATGCAAAATAATGTGGATTTAATAAAGGATTAGGCCTGGGACTATATGCACCGGAATCCGGAAGGCCGTAGAAAATCCTGAGCTTTGAAAATAGAACTATGCATCAATTCTTCTTCTTCTTTTGACATAGCCTTTCCTGTAATAGGAGTTGCCAACGTCAGAGTGATGCAGCAGATGTTCAGTGAAAAGCTGATGGGGTACAGTGCAAGGAATGGCTCATGCAATGACTTCATGGGTACCTCATGCAGATACAAGTTATAATTACTAGTATACTATATTACTATACTCGGCGCGGCGAACCTTGATCCCTATGACACTGACAGTTAATCTCACGACATAACATTGTAGTGGCGTCACTATTAAATTAGGATCATATTGGAGGCGTCTAAAAATGCCATTTATAAATTTTACGTAGCTTTATGCCGTTACAATGATATTCCGTTGAAATTTTTAACAATTCTTAACATTTACAAGAAATTATCTCAATCTGAATTTACGTTTACGTCCTGCAAAACTTATATGTCACACGACGTAAGTTTTGCAGGACGTAAATATATATACAGAATGTGGCGTAATTAATGGATAATCCTTCACCTGCAGCTGGAGAATATCATAACGGATCAGAAAAATACAATTCATGTTTAGTAAAAATATTATGGTTTTTTAGTTATCGGCCATTTTTTTTAAATTATGAAAATTTTACCCTTGCTCACTAATTTTGTTGTCACAGTCGCAAAAACATGAATTATATCTATCAGGTTTTTATTTATTATACTTGAATAGTTGTATTATCAAATGTATCATGTCATTTTTGTGCTGTTGCCTATTTTATTTTTACAAATGCTACCGAAAATAAGTTTTTTTCTTTCAAAACTTTTTTCTTTGTGTTTGATCGCACATGACATAAAAAAAATGTATGGGGACTTGACTGAACAGCTCACAAATAATTAGAATATTAAATTGAGATTGTAAAAAGGTATAACACATGGTATTTAACCCTTAGATTTCAAAGTGATTACCTAATGACTTTGATGAAGGCCTATTTTCCTAAAACATACGTCTCAGAAAATATTTTAATTATTTCTTTTTTTTATATTTATAATATCTTTTTCACTATCACATTATACATTTTATAATAAGGACAAAGCAAATCTATTCAACTCCTAGAAAAATTCCCACCGAAAGACCCAGACCCAACTTTTTGTACCTGCTTTATTACCTGCTCCGACGACGAAAAACAAAAGACGGAAAAGTTGTCCCACTCTTTCATGCAATGGGTGAAAGAGACACACAGAAGACTAACATAATTGTTTGTCGTAGTGATACTAGTTTTAGAGGGTTGCTAGAGTCAGTGTGCTACCATACTACTTCCAAGAGATACGTTTTGTTAGTAAGAAAGAATTTATGATTATTGATAAAGTGCTGTGACCTCGGAAATGATTTTACTCAGTGACATGGACTTGGTAATCCCGTGATACAAATATTGATCTTGTGCTCTAACCCCGGACTTGTTTATTGCTAGTGATTTGGACTTTTAACCTGGACATACCGCGCATCGAGAGCAATGCCTAGATTTGTATACACACCCGCGGAATATGCAGAAATGCATTTTATTTACGGTCAGTGTGGTGGTAATGACTTGCATTACCACCACACTGAGCCGCAGAGCTCTATCGAGCAAGGTTTCCTAATGCCCGTCATCCTGATTACCGGGTAATCCAATTCCAAGAGTGCATAATGCGTACAAGGAAGGCAGAATTCCTGGAACTGGTGTCGGTGGTACTAGCGGCGGGAAGCCACGCCAACATGATGACGACATAGTCCTTGCTGAGGTTGAAGCTGATCCAACCACCTCCGTGCGAAAAATATCAAGCCGTATAGGCATATCAACAAGAACTGTAAACAGGATTTTAAAACGCGAGAAGCATCCCTTTCATTATAAACGTGTACAAAGTCTTCTGCCAAGGGACTACCCCTTAAGATTAGCATTTTGTCAAAGAATGTTACGAAAAATAAGAAACGAACCAAATTTTTTTGACAAAATACTATGGAGTGACGAATCTTCTTGTAAAAAGACGGCTATTTTAATATGCATAATTTGCACAGTTGGCAGCTGACTAACCCACATTTAGTTAGAGAAGATAGATCCCAGTACCAATTTTGTATAAAGTATTTGTATAAAGGAGAAGGTGTACAAAAAACCAGTCACATCAGTGGAAGATTTACGCGAAAGAATATTTGCCGCTGCTCGAGAAATTAAGGAGGCAGGCCACGCGCAACGAATAAAACAATCGTTTATTAGAAGGTGCAGGGCCTGCATTAGAGCTCGGGGTGGTCATTTTGAACACTTGTTATAAAAGAGAATAATAAACTGTGCAAAGATAACCTTCTTTTCTTTCAACTCCTTTAAATTTAATTCATAAATGAATAAAATAATTTTAAAATAAAATGTTAATGAAACCTGTCATTAAGACAATAAATGGGCTCTTTTTTTATAAATTATGAAAATTCTTTGAAACCGAAGGATCAAATACCATCTGTTATACCTTTTTACAATCTCAATTGAATAGGCTAATTATTTGTAAGTTGGTCAGTCAAGTCCCCATACATTTTTCTTACGATATGAGCGATCAAACAAGAAGAAAAATGATTTGAAAGAAAAAATATATTTTCGGTTGCATTTGTAAAATAAAATTAGGCTACAGCACAAAAGTGACATGATACATTTGATAATACAACTATTCAAGTATAATAAATAAAAAACTGATAGCGATAATTCATGTTTTTGCGACTGTGACAACTCTATCCTCCAGCTGCAGGTGAAGGATTATCTCCATTAATTACGCCACACCCTGTATATATAATAACATCTATGGACGCTTCACACCACGTCAACCTGACCCCGTGCTAAGTATCCGAAAAACTTGTGTTACAGGTACCAGAAAACGGGAAGTATATTTAATACTTTTATACTATACATATATTTAAGATTTTTATTATATTATACACATATTTAATACACATCCATGACCCAGGAACACAGAAAAACTTTTTGTTCCTTCGGCGGGATTCGAACCCGCGACCCCCGGCTTGAGCCACAGAGGTCAGAGGAGAGGATATATATATATATATATATATATATATATATATATATATATATATATATATTAGTAATACATAATCAAAGAAGCTAATAATGAACATAGAGTGTCTACAAATGGAGTAAAGACGTAGGATAAAATAGTCTTAAGAATAATGGGTCGAGGAATGTGTGTAGGAAGGACGTCATATAAAGAAAGATTTATAGGACAGTTAAAGAAGATATGATCAGGGGAGCCCTCATTTAAGCCACACTCGCACATTGAGCTATCCTTGACTCTTATTTTGGCCAAAAATACATTATTACACGAATGTCCAAGGCGAAGTCGACAAATAGTATAACAAACAGATTTGCTAGCTTTAGAGAACTTAAAAAACCAGGGCCTACAAGGTATAGATCCTTGTATTTCGGCATAAAATCGTCCCTTAGTTCTACTCGAATGTGTCTAAATATTATTCCACTCAGAGGTCATATGTGTCCTTAGCCAGAGATAGAAGATCTTGGCAATAAATTTAAAAATTACTTAAACCACCAGACTTAGAAGCCTCTTTAGCATAAAGGTCTCCGTTACCTGTAATGCCAGTATGCCCGGGGATCCAGGCAAGTACAACCTGAATGTTACTTGAATAACATTTAAATAACAGCTCTAATGACAGCACAGCAACAGCTAAGGTGATTATCATCATATTATATTATATTATCATATTATCATCCAGTTTATTAACTTTTACCTCTCATCAATTTATTAAAGTTGAAAATCAGTGTCGAGCTGTCATATTATATAGCATTGACATTTGACTTGACACTCGAAACTTCGATTTTCAACTATATTGTATTAGCGCAGAGTTCTATTTTCAGTGCTCGAAATTTTCCCCGGCCTTCCAGATTCCGTTGCATATAGTCATGGACACTAGAGTAAAGGAGTACTTTCTCCATACATGGAAAAGTGTCCGTAAAAAGCGTTAAATAGGGGGTGGCGCCACTGTCGCAGGGGTGTAAGCGGCAAAATTTAAACGGAGAATTAAGTCTTAGCATCCTCTTCGGTTATATTTACTTATGTATAATCTCAAAGCCTCTTTACAATCTTTTACAGCCTTCGCAAAAATATCATTCCACCAAGGCGCAGGTGTCCTTTTTAATTTTTTATTAGAGTTAATATGCACTTGACACACTATGATGTACAAAAATATTAAATATATTTTTTGACATATTTAAATACTTTTCCTATATTTAAAATGCAAAAATTAAATTCGTCTATAATGTCGTATAAATCTTTTTGCTATATGATGGGCGTTAAAATAACCCGCTATGATGAAGTGTTTGGGAAGACTGTTAATTATTATTCTTTTTATTTTGGACTATAAACACACAGGACAGCAATAGGACCTAAACTTGTTTCTATGGTTATGGGAATACTTTAAATGTCTTGAAAATTTGGAGTTTGAAGTTGTAATGCTATAGCTAATCCTCCGTGTTCATTTTTGGCATTTTTGAAGATAAAATTATATCCAGGGAAATGAACCCGTGGACTTGAAGTTTTAAGTCAAGTTTCATTTAGCAAGGCAATGTCTATTTCTTTATCTAATAAAAGGGATTAAAGTAATGTTTTTTTATTATTATTTATGCTCTGAATGTTGTGTTGTACAATATTAATAATATCGGATATCCATCATTACTTATTAAAGTTTTTTATAAATGTTTCCTTATTATGTGTTGTAGTTTTAATATCATTTGAGTTACCTATACATATACAATAGTGCTTATTACAGCTTCCAAAATTTTTTGGTTATTTAAAACGTCTTCGGCAGTTATCTTTTCTGGTACGGTTTTAACATTCTGAGATTTAGATTTTGTAAGATATGGAAAAGCTCCTAAATTACTTGTTATGTCTGCATATGTAGTATTACTTGTATTATTTCTTAAAGGCCTGTTTTCGTTAATTTTGGAGATCTTAATAGGACAGGACACCTCTTAGAAATAGCCAGATGATTACCTCCACAATTCTTACATTTTAAAAATTCAGATGTGCATTCCTTATAGTAATGATTATCTGCGCACTTTGAACATGCTTGTTCATTAAAGCAATATTTTGTACCTACTGTATTTAATGGAACCAATGCAATGTAGGTATTGTTTTCCTTGTTCATAAATCTACGTACACCTATTCATATACCATATCCATGTCACAACCAATTTTTTCAAATAATTCCTTCTTACTAATATCTTTAGGTATGTATCTTACTACCCCTACCCTTTCCACAGAGGCCGTTGGTATATAAGCTCTTAGATAGTTTTATTAAATAAATAGAGCGTTAAGAAAAGTATTGGCCAGTGCCGCCTGCTTGAATGTAATTTTGATTTTCCGAGCATTACTCGAGATCTCTCATAAACGCCCTTTGCATTTTGGAAAAATTTTGAGGTTCATATTAACTATTTTTGTATCCTTATTACAGTGCTCAACGAAGATAGCAAAGTCTCCGTTGGATATATTATCTGGATATTTTCTAGTGTAAGAAGAATTGATGTAAGATTTGATCTCCTGGTGGTCGATAATTTTTCTATTCTTTGACGACGGAAACCTTATAATTTCTCCCATCATCTCCATCATTTTCTACTTGCTATTTTACTATAACTATATCGAAATAAATATAGAAACACTAATAATTTTATTTTTGAAAATAGCAGTTCAAAAAAGGCGCCTTCCTCTTTCCGCCAAAAAGAGCAAGTCAAAAACAAATTCTCGGTCAATAAGTGTTGCCACTAAATTGGACAAGATCCTAACTTGGGGTAATATTTAAAAGGAGTAATTTATAAAAACTTCTATTTCATATTCGTTCTTGTTATTACTATTTCAAAATGATTCCTCATTTTGAAACATAATTAATTAAAAAGCATACTATTTGCATTATTAGTTTTTCTTCATAATATTATATCACTAAACACATAAAAAAATTTCAAATTATTAAAAAATAATTATTCGATTATATTATGTATCAAAGTTTTGTTCAAATTCGTTTATTCTTTATAACAATAAAATATGTGCAGATAAACTTATCCTGAAATTATGCATTTTTAATTTAAAAACCGGTCACACTGCAGAAAAAATGAGGGCTGTGACAGCACAAAAATTATATTGACTACCTATATCAGGTGATAATCTAACTATTAATCATAGATAATAAGTAATACTACTGAAGCTATTAATTTTTCAGACTTCTTAAGGATACAATGATTCGGGATGTCTGGATTTGAGCTTGCGCAAATCCTGTTTCGTGGACTTAACGTACGAGAACAATTTGCTCACAGCATTTTGAACCTTCATGTTCTAAAGTAGGTACAAGCTGATAACAAGAGGATATATTTTAATACGCATTTACTATACGCATACTAAGCGAAATTGTAAATTAAATATTTTAGTAAAACAAAAATCAGTTTAAATTATTTGTCTCAGAAGAAAACTAGTGTTTCCAAAATAATTATTTTCGTACATAATTTTTTTAAGTACCTACATTACCTACATTAAGTAAAGATTCTAAAAAGTTTTTCAGTTTAACATAATTCAATTTTTCTGCAGACTAAAGGACGTCACAGACGTCGAAGATGATTTAATTTTTTATCATAAGATGCCTGGATATTTAATTCATATTATAGTACGTAATATGAAAATGTATCTTATCTTATCTTAGCCGTCTGTGATAGTTCAAACAAACTGTATAGCAAGCGATATTTCGTCATAACATAAAATATTATAGTATTCTCGCCGTTTGTAATGGCCCCTTAGAAATAATATAATAGCTATAAAAGGTTTGTCACGCACCCATTACATACAATAAAACACAGTTTTTAAGTAGGTAGATAGATGGAGAGCTACTAGGAAATGGTTAAAATTTTAGCCGAATTTAAAAGGAGTATCCTACTACTATTATAAATGTGAAAGTTTGTGAGGATGGATAGATGGATGAATGGATGGATGGATGTATGTTTGTTTGTTACTCTTTCACGCATAAACTACTGAACGGATTTCAAGGAAATTAAAACATAGGCTACTTTTTATCCCGAAAAGGTAAGAAGTTGAAACTCGCAAAAATATATCCATAAACATTTACCTACAGTTGATTGTATATTTGTGAAAATAAATTCAATGTAAGTAAATCTCTATTTCATGGTACATCTACATGCTATATATTATTATTATAACTAGTAGGCCCTGGTTTTTTAAATACTCTCAAGCTAGCAAATCTGTTTGTTCTACTATTCGCCTTCAACGTTCAACTTCGCCTTGGACATTCGCGTAATAATGTATTTTTGGTCAAAATAAGAGTCAAGGATAGCTCGTGCGAGTGTGGCTTAGATGAGGGCTCCCCTGATCATATCTTCCTTAACTGTCCTATAAATCTTTCTTTATACAAACTTCTTCCTTTATAGGAAGGAACCTACACACATTCCTTGACCCATTAATCTTAAGACTATTTTATCCTACGTCTTTACTCCATTTGTAGACACTCAATATTCATTTATAGCTTCAAATCACATAAAACTTTGATTATGTATATTTAATTAAAGTATAACAAATTTTTATTAATTTTTATTTTATTTATATATGTACTGTATATTATGTAAGACTTAATAAAAAATAAAAAAATGGCTAAGAAACATTGGCTTTGTAAGTATATTATTCTGTTTTTATACTAGTAATTATAACTTGACTTAATTATAACTTTAGTCTGCATGAGGTACCCATGAAGTCATTGCATGAGTCATTCTCTGCACTGTACGCCATCAGCTTTTCACTGAACATCTGCTGGAGTTTTGCCGGGGAGTACAATGGGTGACGTTGTGGAATTTGTAATTTTTATTAAATTTGTGTTATTTCGGTTCTTAATGTGTAATATTGGTAGAATATTAACCATTAAATATTTGTTATCGTGCACAAGTGTGGGCAAGTGGTACAACTTCTAAAAACGTGCTATTAAGTGTTTCCCGCCAAAACTCCCTAGGAACTTTTAGTAAAGATTCTACCACTTTACTGAATCGACTGACATGACTCATAGACTGTACTGACTATATATTTGGACTTTGACTAGACTTTAGAGTTGACGATATAGGAATACGGCGTTGAAAATGAAACGAAAGTTCTATTTCCCGCCTTTTTAACTTGAAACTGGCAAATGGTTATAAGCCGATGCCATATATATATATTAAAAAAAAGTTCTATTTCCCGCCTTTTTAACTTGACACTGGCATGGAGAATAGAATTAAGGAGTACCATCTCCATACCTACATGAAAAGAGTCCGTAAAATAGCGTTAAATAGGGGGCGCTACAGACGCAGACGGGAGTAAAGCGGCAAAATTTAAACGTATAATTAAATCTTAGCATCTTCTTCGGTTTTATATATAAAATATTTTCGACTTTACGAGTAATTATAATTTTCATGATTTACTGAATTAACTACTTTTAATCTACTAAAGTCGTCAAAAATTTTAAATAACTAAACTCAACTCACTTTACTTCATCTCTTATTGATAACTTCATATCACACACCTTTGCCACTCTAGCGCCATTATGGCCAGTTTTGGAACTATTATTTATTCACCTTTGTCGGACACATAGCTTTTCTGCTTTAGAGAGATGGTACTCCTTACCTCTATTCTCCATGGACACTGGCAAATGGTTTTATGCCGATGCCTTAAATAAATAATAAAAAAAGAAGGAGAAGAAGATCTATGCGACTACTTATTATCTATGGATCTATGTACCGTACTATTCAAATTTATTGTCTAGTTATTAAAAACTTTGTCCATTTAAAAATAGATAAACTTGTAAAACTCTTCGTTTAAAATGTAATACAAGAGTAATCTTACAAAACAATATTAAGCTAACTTTTAGGTGTAAATTGTTTTGCCAGTTTTACCATTATTTTTTTGTATATTTTCTACAATACAAATTGTAAAACACGAGTAGCTGAGGGTAAGATGACAATTAATTCAACAATAAAAGTTGGTAGTTAGAACGTCACACGTTGTGGACTTGTTAAAGTACTTAAGTAGGTACCCTAAATTTCGTCTCTTGCGAGTAGTAAAATCCACTGAAACTATAAAATATTTAATTTTTTTTATACAGATATACCTTACATGATGGAAATGGAGGATACTTTCCTGGAATTCACAATGGTTCACAAAACACAATGGTTATATGAGACATTGAAATTTATAAAAAATGACAAAGAACTAATATATAAGTATCCGGAGTGGCCCATATCTCGTGTAAAATTTTACCATACATTGATAGCTCAGCGCCAATTAAATGCTGGACTTGGTTTTAAGACATTATATGTACCATTGTGGGAGGCCATGAAAGTATTAGGTCATAAATATACTTTTAAAGTAATAATAGTAAATTCCAAAGATGAGGAGAAAGGGTAAGTTCTATTTGGATTAATCTTTAACATTTTCATTTTTGTATCTCCCATGTTACATAATATAATACTTACCTAATTTGATAAAGTTATTGTCTATTATTTTTTTAATTTTTAGGAGTCTAGTCTTGGAAAAAATTCCAAAGAAAACTAAAGAAGATAGTGAAACGTAAGATCAATAATTTTTTATTTGTTACACTGTAGTTAAAACTATCACTTCTATTACTTAATTGCAACTACTCAATTTCTTTGCAGAATTGTCAGCCTATAATAATGATACAGTCTTTGCTTCCAAATAATTAGTTTTTCAAATTACTTCTGTTTATGTTTGAAAGCCTACATTTATAGAATACTAAAATAAACTCAAAATTATACTCAATGCTTACACATTTATCTTTCAGAGACAGCGAAGGGGAATCAACATGTAAACACAAACTAACAAAAAAAATGAGGCAAGCTTATCTCCTTAACAAAGATATAGTAGAAAGGAATTCCCCTACATTTATAAAAAATACACTACAGTCATTCTTAGGTTTTATAAATGATGAAGCATCAGCCAGCATAGATTTCAAGGACTTGGCACCAATAGAGGCGAATTTCATACAGAACATTCAAGCTATACATGATCAAAAAGTTTTGTTTTACAAAATATTTTCCCCATCCGCTATAGAAATATTGAAGAAAATATCTGTAAGTCTAAGCTCATTTGAGTATACTTATAACATTAAAGTTGGTAATGTTAGCACCAATCCAAAGACGGCAAAAAGGTTAGTTGATATTATAAATTTAATTTTTTTGTTTAGTTTTAAATTAAATATTATAATATCTATTTTTTGTTTTAATAGAAAAAGAGCTTATTATATTCATGTCAAAATAATAAACAATATTAGCCCAAGAAAAGTGTATTGGATTACACATATAAGAAAAATTACATTCGTTTATCATTAGTATATTGATTTTATAACTTTTGTCTTCATTTTCAGGGAAATAACAGTAATAAAAGAACCAAACTTTGGTAACCCATCATCCCTATTGCCTTCAACTATGTCATCCGCATCAGCAACCACAAAAAAGTTTGTAACATATTTTGATTAATTCACATTACTTTTTCTCACTATAATATTTAAAGGGTTCTATATCTTGCTATCTAAGAATGCTATATTAAACAAAATTTTAAAAATTACTTAACCCCTCAAATTATATAAAATCTTTTTGTATAACATGCTGTATATTTCAGAAGTAAATCAAAGCCGAGGTCTCCAGCTCCGTTAAGGGCTCCAAAAAGTATTAACCCAAAACAAATACCTAGCTTTCAGTAAGTACTGTCATAAATCTTTAACAAAGCACTAAAAACTCTTAACTAGTTAAAAAAATAGTTTGACTATGTGCAATATAAGATTTTTCTAGCATCTTATATATTCTTAGTTAAAATCTATGCTTTTAGCTTACTGCTTTTGTTTTATAATTTGATTGTAAGGCTGGGACTACATGCATCCAGATTCCAGAATGTATTATTTTTATACTTGTGTTTTTTAAGTTTAAACCATGATTTGTTGCTTTTCGCTCTGTGTTTTATATAGCTTTAGAGGCTTTGTTTTGTTGTTGTTAAGTCATCAAACTTAAGTTTTATTTAATTTTTGTAGATTTGTATCAAGCTCTATAAGTAATGTTGATGTTTCAAAAACGAAACCTAAAGAGATAGACAATGAAACATTAAATTGTGAAATCAAGAAAGAAAAACAACAAGCTAATGATAAAGGGATGTTTGAATATAAAACTGGAAGGCGAGCTAAATCACGATTAATAAATGTTGAAGATATATCTAGTAATAAAACTGGAAAAGAAAACCCAACCACTAAGACTGTTAATAAAATAGATTGTAAGGTAAATGATAAGAATAAGGAAACAAAAATAATTATGCATCCTGAAAATGAAGGGAAAAGGTAAAAGTATTATAAACATCTTCTTCATAATATACTATGTATTTTTACTACACAGTTAATAGCAATAGTTGTATGACTTTTTTATAACAGATTTGGACACTAAATGGGATAACTTGTGAACAAACAATCCCCCGGATAGGGCATGGTCCCATAATTCATACTAAAAAACCTAGCGTCGACAGCAATGAAATATTTGCCAATGGGTTCAATTTAAATCATGTTTCATGACACTAACGAGGCAACCCTGAAATAGTCTGGGTATTGAAGTTATTAGCAAGAATGAAATCCAAAACCATAGTAGGTGTAGATCAGAAGTATGTAGTTAGATTGCTGTTGCAGGTGGGTAGGTGTAGTCAGGTTGAGTTTTAACGGGGCTTTGTTCCACCTCCACAATAGACTACTTGACTCATATTTAATTTCATACATTGAAGGAGTATTTCCTTTAGTACTTGACTTAAGGAAAACATATTCTAGCAATATCAGAAATTAAAAGCTTAAGATAGATAAATAAAGTTGATTTAAAAGTATGTATTTTTGTTTTTTAATTTCCACTGATGAAAACACCTCGCAGTAACTTCCGGCAAGGATGTGACGACACAAACACACTAATACATAATATGTAGTAGTGAAACGAAATGTTTCTGTAAATAAATAGTTCATGACATCTTAAAAAGTTATTTATGTCAAAACGTCAAACGGAACGTAATACCGCCATTTTACTACTACAGACTATAGCACTAGGACTACGGACTACAAATAGTACTAGTATGACGTCACCTCAAAGATAATCTATCAACTAACATGGCGAATAGTGTTTTCGGCGGTTTTTAAAGTGTATTATCAAAATATTTTTTTGTAGATTTTTAGGTTTCAAAATAATGATAAATTATTTTTTGTGTATAATGAAACAATTATGAAGCGTTTAGGACATAAATATAAAAAGAAGGTCATGTAGCCTACTACGTAACTTCCACAAGAAATCTTACTTCCGTACATTGAAACTGTAGGCGTAATATGTAAGAGTATACCTACAATTTCAACAGCAAAACTACACCTACTACCTACGCCGACCAGCATAATGTATTAACTCGTAATTTTTCCTATCTTCTGAGGTCTGTCGTTTTCATAGAAAAACTGATATTATTTTTGCTCATAACTTCTATACCCGGCGTTTTTCGATATTGCCCTTTTGTTGACAACAAATGTGAACACATTGGCAACCATTTCATTGCTGTGGCCTCTGGGTCAATTTCGCTCCGTATTTACGGGGGCTATTCCATTCAGATCTAATATAATCAAAACGTAAACAAACGCTCTATAATCCTATCAATAATTATGTCTCATATACTACTACATACTAATATAGTAAATGTGAAAGTTTGTGAGGATAGATGAATGGATGTTTGTTACTCTTTCACCCAAAAACTACTGAACGGATTTCGATGAAATTTGATATGGTAGTAGTATATAGGCTCTGGATTAAAACGTAGGTTTTATCCCGAAAAAGTATAATCTTCCCGTGGGATACTGTACTTACGCGGGCAAAGGCGAGTTTTCAATAAAAAAATGCAATGACGCAATAATTTAGTCGAATTCAATCTTTTTGTTTACGTTTCGGTGAAATGAGGGCTGAGCAAAAATGAGCTTTTTGATACGACAAGAACCGTCGGGCTGCCGAGCGCCGTCTGGTGACAGAAAAAGAATCGAACATTCTTATTGACCGTTTTTGATACCACTTACGCCACCAGATGACGCTTTGTGTGCGTTGGGCCTGCCCCTAGCGTCAGAAAAAAAAATCAAACACCCTCATTGGACCTGAGCAGAGTATAGGTAATTATGACATATCTACTCTTGAACAGTCAAGCCTGTTGTCCGTAGCGGACAGATTTTTAGGGTTCCGTATTTCACGTCTCGGAACCCTCACAGTTTGGTCATGTCCGTCCGTCCGTCTTCGGCTTATCGTCCAAACGTTTAATGCTAGAAATATGAAACTTTGCATGTCGACAAAGTGCTAAAATAAAATCTATTATTAAATATTTTATAAAATAAAATATTAATAAATATTATAAATTTTTTTTTTTGGGATAGGTACGCGTAATCTGGGTTTTTTTTACTCGCATGTATCCCACAGTGTGGGATATCATTAAATAGGTCTTTTAAGAACATTGATACGTTGCTAAGGCTTTTTTAAAATTTAGGTTACCGTTTGCGAGATATTCAACTTAAAAGCGCGTTTTTTTTCTATAATCCCCCCCCTCGACATGCTAACCGGCTGGCTCGAAAAAAAACCACGATGGTAGTAAACGTGATGAACTTGGAAGGAAAACTATAAAGGCTTAGATAACTTTGTTAGTTCAGGAGTTATAGAGACCTACAGTTGCGCTTACTTTGAAAACTTCGTACAAAAGTAACGAAATAATAAGTCAACCATGGAACCCTATTTTATGTGTAGCCCGACGCCGCACTTGGCCGGTTTTTTCATAACTGTAAGTACAGGTTACTAATTCTGACCATTTTTGTTTCAGTACAAAAATTCCAGAAAAAGTGCATGGAAAGGCAAAAGAACTTGCGCCTTCCGATAACAAAAGCAAGCCCTCGTTCACCAGGAGCGACCAGAAGACAGCAATGATGGAAGCCATGTCCAAACCTCTAGAAAGCGACAAGGGCTTGAGGTAATTGATTTACTCACTCTATAACTCGCGTAAATAAAGTATCTCACGCAAAGATTTCAAAACTAAGGATGGGCGGGACGTACCTACGTTTGACAGAACAAATCGTCATACAAAAAGAAGTTATGCCATCTTGATTTCACTATACCTCAAATGACAAAATGGCCCTAAAAACAGCAAAGTGGTGCCATTTAAGTGGAGACAGTTTTTGCCTCGACTTGCCTCATCTATAATACATTATATGGGGCATTTCACGTCAAGCGGACAACCAAAAAAGTTTGGAAAGTATGTTTATTTACCACGTCGATAAAGTGCTAAAATAAAGTCACGAAACACATTTCTTTTTTTTGGGTGCCTCCTCTACATGTAAAGTGGGGATTTTTATTTTCTCGCGTCAAACGCTGTGTGTATCATAAGATAGGTCTTTTATAAACATTGACAGGTTTCTGAGACGTTTTTTTCTTATTTCGGTATCCGTTTGCGAGATATTCAACATTAAAGCTGTTTTTTTGTTACTTCACTCTTAGTAATTTGTTTAAAGCTCATAACTCAGCAATAAAGTATGATACGAAAAAACATTGCGTGTACACATCCACGTCTGTACGTCCATACGTCAAGTATATACTGTACAAGTATATATATATATATAACTGACCGGAGTATAAACAAAATTCACGAGCTCATTTTTTTAGTTGTCCGCTTGACGTGCAATGCCCCATATATGAATGTATATCATATGTCTATGATCCCACGGGAAAACTACTTTTTCGGGATATAGCCTATGATCCAGAATCCAGAGCCTAAACTACTACCATACCTTATTAAAAATCTGCCCAGTTGTTTTTGCGTGAAAGAGTAACATCCTCACAATATTTTAATACTAGTAGGACTAGCATTCGCCCCCAACTATGTACAGTCTCCAACGATGTGCACTATTATTTGGACCTTATTGCCATAGTAATAAGATTTAAATGTGGTAAACCGAACCTGTTGGTGGCCGACGGCCGTATACTACATTTTATATCTCCCACTGGAACTGTATGCGTTGGTACATAATATCTGCTGTTAATGTAGCATATTTGTTTTTTGTAATAAACACATAGTCATCAATATCATAAAAAATATATTATGAATGATGTTATATTATATTGGCTGGAAGAGAGAAATCGCCGCTAAATAATTGTAGGCATCACGAGAAGATGGTAGGTATAAATATTTTTAATTTCTCACATTCATTGTTATTTTTGCATTGATTACAGAATGATGAAATTGATGGGCTGGGAGGGCGGCGCTCTGGGGCTTCGCGGTGACGGCATTATGGAGCCAATCACGCCGGCCTTATATTTGGTATGTTACATGATTTTAAACAATTTATTTGAATAAGGACCTGTTTCACAATCCTCTAATGAGTGTTGTGTAGTTCAATCGGAAGTTTTGTTTCTGCTTACTTTATATCGAATAACAGAGACAAAACATGCAAATCAGCACAGAATGCAGATGCAGATTTTGAAACAGGCCCTAAGACGCAAAGCTGTACACAGTACTATGTACTTACATTGTACTTAAAGCATGAAAAAATACAAAAAAAATCTGTGAACAATATCTGCTTTTTATCGCAGCAAAATGTACGGTTTTCTAGAATGTAAGTTACAAAAGTTCTTATACTTGAGTCATATAGGTACAATAGTGGCAAACATTCTGCTTTAAGAAGCGTGTTACAAATGTCCTTTTAACAATCAATAGCTTATACAAAACAATCCAATATTATACTGATAACATCCATTTTTTAAATCATTCTATGGCATAAACAGCATGGTTCAAAATTCATACTAAAAAAAACCAGAGTCGACAGCAATGAAATGTTTGCCAATGGGTTCACTTTAAATCATATTTGATGGCACCAAAGGGGCAACCCTGAAACACGCTGGGTGTAAAAGTTGTGAGCAAGAAGTTAGATTGTACAATAATTAATTTTCATTACAATTTAATTTCCTGTAATTATGTAGGAATTTTAATTCAGATCCATGGAGAAGTGGAGGTGGTAATCAATATATTGTTAATTATATTTTATATGAAATATCGTTGAAGTGAGTTAAAATATATGAGAATTTGCCCCACCTCCTGCAGATATGCGACCTGTGTCGTTGTAATCTATAGGTGTAATTTCGCTTGCATCTAACCTAATTTTATCTTTGGTCACTGTAGCAAATTGTTCCTTAGAAAGAAACTTCACAATCAATTGTATAATATCAAATATAACAATGGTCTACAAATAAACACTTAAATGAATCTTCAGATTTCTTTAAACAATTATTGCACCATAATTTCTGGTAAATAATCATGTTAATACATACCGCTCTTTCACATCGCAATTAGAATTTTAAAATGTTAATATACTTTGTAGAAACCGAAAGCGGGGCTTGGCGCGCCACCTGCTAAGATCTTTAATAACGAAAACAAAACGGAACCGAAAACAAAGAAAGGTACAAAAGAAACCAAAAACAGTATCACGCGGTTTCAGTTTTTGGAGGGCGTGTACGAGGCGTTGGATAAAGGAAATAGTATCATACGTTTTAAAAGTTCTCTGAATACCAAAGAAGTGAGATTCTATATTAATAATATTCTGGAACTAAACAGGCGAGCACGAGTTTCCCATGATTGCCATAATGAAAAAATTACGGTGGATAAAATATTGGATAAACTTCATAAGATGCCAGACAAGATGTTTGACTATAGCTTTATGCATAATGGTCGGTAAGTTGTCAGGACAAAGCTCATAGTACTTATTTATAGTCTTGATGCATTTTCGAATATATTGTGTAATTGAACAAACGTGAACCGCGCTACAATTAATACATAAAAAAAATAAGTAATCCCCGAATTGACAAGCAGCGAGCTGATGATGATGAATTATGCTTAAGAACACTCTCGATCATGGGGGCCGTTCAAGTATTGCGTAAGCACTATAGGGGGGGGGGGTTCTTTGCTTTGCTTATTTTTGATGGCATGGGGGATGGGGAGATCTAGATGGTGATTACGTCAGCAGTAATTATTAACTGAATATTAAACATAGAATCATGGATTCGGGTGTCATGGACAGATGACTGTTAATTGGAATTAATATGTATACCAAAAATTTAAAAGAAGTTTGTTTTTGTTCGTAATATTACTTAATATAATAATGTTTGTAACTTACTCTATGTTGAATACCGTGTTAGTAAAGTTTATTAAAATGAATATTATGTGCGTTACAGTCCTCTATTCCAAACCTATTCCTTATTTCTAGACTTATAACTGCTGCTTATTAATTAATCAATTGTACCAATGTTTACGTAAGCATGGGGGGAGGAGTAAGAGCTTTGCTTACTTTTGCTGATAAGGGGGGGGGTGGTTTAATAATTGCAAAAAATCTGCTTACCTAATACTTGAACGGCCCCATGTCAGCTTTCAAACAAAACAAAACTAGATCAAAATCGGTTCATCCGTTTGGGATCTACGATGCCACGGACAGACACTCCTCTGTTTTCGTCGGTTAAATCTTATACTTTAAACTAGACAGACAATCTTGTATTTATATGATAGGTTTCTCGAATACGGCTATAAGTACATTTATTTCCATGTAATTTAGTATGCAGGGAGTTTTGGAGGAGAAAAATCGATCCAGCTAGGTCTTATCCACAGACAGCTATTGACTAGACAACGCAAGTGTATGTACTTCGCGTGTAAAAGAGGAGTAAAAATTACTTCCTTCAGCGCCATTTCCTCTCGAACGTTCTCGATGCCAAACGTCAAACGAAAACTAAAAAACGCGGCGGGGCAGCGCGCGGCGACGGCCTTTGAATCGTTTACACGGGGACGGGAAGTTCGCATCAATCGCTCTTGTGATGTCACAGTAGGTAGTCAAAGTCAAAAATTTTTATTCAAAATAGGTATTTTTATACACCAGGGGCGTGCGCTCCATATAGGCAGAAATGCAGTGCTTTACTTGTCATTCACAGATATTTTAATAAAACGTTCGTACTATTTAGATGACTTTAATAATTAATTATTAGTAAATAAATAAATTAAAAAAATATAATAACTTAAAAACGCCTAATATTTTATAAATAGCAACTCATCTCATGCCGTTGCGTTCTGCAGGACAAATCATCGCATGTATGTGTAATTTTCATACTTCGCAAACGTACACACCCATGTCGATATGACATGAATATATAGCGGCAAGTCCCGCGGCAGGCTCTCCGATCTTGGCTATCCGATCGCTTCCGAAAACCGCCGAACTGGCTTGTCGGAAATTATTTGTTGCCTATAATCCGAGTAAAAAGAATAGTCGGAAATCTAATAAATCACGTATGCACATAATGCATTTTTGTTTAGTAAGGTTTTATTTGTTTAAATAGAAGAAACGTTTTGTGTTTCGCGGGGGCCATATTGCATATTTCATGTGATAAGCATTGTTTACAATTTAATCGCTCCAGTTTATTTATAGTTTTCTTAAAAGATTTTTCATTTTAACATTTGAAAGTGTGTACATTTAACAGTTTATTACTGAGTTTCTATAATAATTGTAGTGATTTGCTTTTACTAGAGAGTTAGTTGTTTTTTTTTAATGTTATTTGACTGTGAGGTTTGTGTTGAAAATGTGTGTTTATTAAAAATTTAAAATAACAAGTTCTCACAATTGTCATTAAGTGAAAAGATTCAAATTCTGTCTAAAGTTAGGTGTGTACCCGAGTTAACAATTAAACCAGCAAAAAAATAATATAACTCGAAAATTTCATGTTAAAAGTTATGAAACGTATAACTGGCTGTGTGGTTGTGTACACACGATTAAATTATATTGTTTTCCTTGCATATTATTTAGTAATTTACATCGGGATATAGTAATCTCAAGTAACCGGAACCTTGAATATGTGAAAAATGAAGCTGACTGACTGGTGAGTAGTTATAATATTTTAAAATATGCTTATTATTTTACTTATTAGAATTTCTTCCGCCGCGACGATCGATCGCTGTTTTGTCTGCGTTGCCGTAGAAGATGTACATGAATAGTAGTACATCTAAGACTTGCTCTGTTGGCATGGTTTCGACTTAGAGATCCGTCGCTTGGCTGTAGCTATGCTAAAAATCTATAAACGAAAAAGTTTTTGTGACCGAGTACTTCGCCGCATACCCAGTGTCATAATCATGTGCACGCCACTGTTATGCACTTTCTGAACGTCGATCTACATGATGTCTACCACCGGTTCGGGAACTACTAGCTGGCCCGGCGAGAAGAAACTCGCGCGGGGCCATCTTTTATCAAAAAGATGGAAAATTGTTCTTTTAAAAATATAAAAAAGGCATATATAACAATGTTATGACTAAAACTACATAACAAGAGTACAATAATATATTTATGTAATTTAGAAGTTGCCTTGCAGGGGGTCACCTTATTCCCAAGGTGTGCTTATCATTTATAAAATCATTAACTTTATAATAGGCTTTAGCGCACAAACGTTCTTTAACTACTTTTTTAAATTTATTGATTGAAAAATTTTGAACGCTTTCTGGGATCTTATTGTATAGGCGTATACACTGGCCTTTAAACGAATTCTTTACTTTACTAAGTCTAGTCACTGGTACATCAAGCTTATGTTTATTTCGGGTATTTCTATTGTGGTTGTCACTTTTCTTTTTGAATAGTTTTATTTTTTTTTAACATATAATACATTTGATAGAACATAGTGAGTAGCTACAGTTAAGATTCCAGTTTCTTTAAACTTCTCTCTTAATGACGTGTTGGGGGCCAGCTTATAGATTGCCCGAACAGCTCGCTTCTGCAGCACAATTATAGTATTTATATCGGCAGCATTTCCCCACATTAGAATGCCATAGGATACAGTATAGTAGAAAAATAATGTCACGCTTGGGTTCTATACAGACGATGAGACTTGCGTTATCTATTCAGTAGATGTCTGTGGTCTTAACCTTGGGAAACTGCGCATTTACCCAGGCACTAGAAAATAGTAGTAGGCAGGGTAATGATAGTAGTAGGACAAGCCGGTGTACAAGTTGTAGACACATGGTACACACTACCGATAACCCCGCTGCTTGTCGGCGACCGTACATTATGCAATCATCGTGCCTATCTTTATTATTTTCAGTGAACTTTGCTTGAAAGTGATTAACGAAACTGATGGGGTTAGTATGCCAAAACCAATTGCACCAAAAGTGATTACCAAAACTGATGGGGTTAGTATGCTACAACCAATTGCACCAGAAGCGGCCACCGAAACAGAACTGCCAGAGCAACTTCTCAAAATAGAGAACTACTTACGATCGACGACAGGAAAGCCCAAGAGAAAAAAAGCTAGTGTTTGTAGCCTCTCTGTGAAGCTCTACACTCTACTGATGGTCGCCTATTTTGTCGAAAGCGATGACATAGACATGAATATGGACTTCAGTTTTGGATATTGCAAAAAAGTATATCAATACATGCAACGTATCTGTGATGTTCTAAACGAAGGGAAACAGACTAAGAAAATTAAGAGCGCGGAAGAGGTGGAGTTGTTAAACGAGATCAGTGCAAGTTTAAAAAAATCGTTTCTGTCAGTCCACTTGTCCAGCCCGTATGTATGCAAGCATGGTATAGATACCTAGTTTAAGTCAATTGTGCGTGAGGCGCTAGGTGTGTACTGTGGGTAACGCATTAAAACGTTCGTTTTACATACAGGTCTGCCACACAGTTAAAAGCTGTATAATTACAATCGCACGCGAACATAGCGCCGCGCTAACGAATGAGTTGAACTATCTATAATCTTTATTTGCTCTCTATCAACTTTGTGCCTAAAGTAATCTCGAAATATGTTTCAGACATGTAACTGTCCGCAAGTTAAAATTAAGATTAAAACATCGTCAAATGATCGACTACAACCAGTTTTTCAATATTCCACCAAATGATAAAAGTAATGGCAAGAAACTCGACGAGGTAATAAACTGTAAAGCCAAGATAGACGATAGTATACAAAAGCTGGTAACGGAACCAAGCAATGGCAAGAAACTCGATGAGGCAATAAACTTAAATAAAAATGCAAAACAACTCCATGAAAATCGAGACACTGATACTAATCAATTAAATTTTATAATTAAAAATGTCACTGAGGGTAATTATGATTATTATTTTAATTTATATGTTTTTTTAATAATTTAAAAAATATTTAATATCAATCAATTATGTTTTAGGTAAAATTCATGACATGGATGAGAAAATCACTGAAAAAAAGAAAGAAAATTTTGGAAAAGAATCTCGGAGTGAAAACGGACCTATTGAAACTGATAATAAGAATTCTAGAGACAAATTTATCGATTTAATACAAGAAGACTTAAATAACAAGAATTTTAATGACAATGTACTAAATAGTGATATACCTAGTGAGATAAAGTCGACAAGCCAAAGCTGTCATACAAATAGTCATAAGAATAACATTGAAATGGATAGTGAAGTGCAGAAAGATAGAATTGACGTTTTAGAATACAAAGAATACAGTATTGTAAAGATTGTTTTACAAGAGTGGGAAGATCTTGAGAATTTATCCAGAAAAATACAAGAGAGCATCATGAATTATGATTATTATTATGATGACAACTTTTTAAAGTGCCACGGCATACAAAACGGAGGACTCCTGTACTACTATTCCAATGAAGATTGGTTCAAGGATATTTTGAATAAAAATTTTAATGCTAACTACAGTTTTGAGAAGATCGAAAAATTTGAAATGAAAGTCCACATAAACAGTTTTATTAAAGTTGAAGATGTTTTAAAAGCTCTCGAGTTGCATAACAGGGGGCTATATACTAATGACTGGACCATTTTAGAAGAGGGGTATTGTTATTTTGTTGTCGATGTAGACTGTGATTCATTTCAGTTCGTATGTGATCAACGTTTCTCTCTGTTTGCTGGTATAGACACAGCTTTGATTACAATTGTTCTGTAGTTTATTTTCTATAAAAAAAAAAACTTATATAACTATTATTATTCTAAACACACGATTACGAAGTTTCTTACATGTCATGGTTCGGTCTGCGTTAGACAAGAGCGCCGGTGGTGGTGGGTCTGCGGCGGCGCTAACTTATTTCCAGCTCATTACAATAAAAAAATGTAAAACAACTTAAAACTAGATAAAATTCCCTACAATCAATGTCTTATTCGTAATATGTACGCCAAAACTATTGATTTTACTAAAATATTGATAGGACATAATTTTAGTGAATTTCCTGTAGTTTATTTTTGATATAAATGTTTTATTCGTAAAATGAGTCAGCAAGGAGATAGCACAAAAACCTATTTAGATGCTTTTTTTTCAAGATGGTGGCGAAGTTACGAGGTGTTTTATTGTTTATTGCGTAACTATTTCTCTACTCAATCTTCATAATTTTGAAGTCGGTACCAGCTCTAACAAAATTCTGATAAAACAATATTTAAAATAGAACACACGTTCAAGTTGGCTGGTACCGACTTCAACATTATGATAAAAACACAACAGTAGAGAAATAGTTAAAACTTCAGCCAAATTTAAAAGAGGAATTATTTAGAAAATAAGTTTTATTTCATACTTTTTTGAGCATTTTTACTTTGGAAGTCTGTTTATTTTTTTGTTTAAAAATAATTAACCATCTTTCCCTTTTTAGTGATATCTGTTAAATTATTATTAACACATTTTAAGAACGTTTAAAATAAACGATCGAATGTATAATTGAACATGCGCCAAGCTTCCATTAGGTATTGTATATAAGATGATCATGATGATGACTGTAAGTTACATAATGGCATATGCTTGCAGATCTTTAAACAATGTCGAAATTTCTAAACGCGTATCTTTAAAGACTGAGGAGTTCTGTTCAGTGCTTTTGAATCCAGGCTATACCTTGGTGCAAAATCTTACTTATGGTAGCATATGTTTGGGTTACTTCTGAAAAAATCAAAATTACTATATATGTCCTTATAAATTTCGATGAGTCCCTCGATTCCTCAAGGATGCCATCATCCGGTCACCGCTTTGGTTTCAACTAGACCAATTTCGGATTATACCCAATACATCAAAAAAATAATTTTGAAAATCCGTCCACAGACGGCGGAGTAATCATTGAACATACAAAAAAATATATATATATACCGCCAAGGCATAAACGCCTTTTTTTTGGAAGTCGGTAAAAAAATGAAAACCGACTTCCAAAGTGAAAATGCACACAAAAATCCTACGATTATTATAATGTGCAAGTTTGTGAGCGTGCCAGTTTAAGTATTACCTACCAGCGCCCTGGGCGATTATTTAGAAAACATAAGTATATAATTCATTAATTATTATGTAATATCTTAGTGTTATGCACTAAATAAATAAATATGTCTTATCTTACAAGTTACTATTCAATTTCGTTATCAAAATAATTTTCCTACAGTTTTTAGTGTGATCAGCATCGAAACTTACAAATTTCTATCTCCTAAATATTGTTTAGAAATGCCAGGGGGGGCCAACTTACAAACCACTTTGGAGGCCGATGACTCGAAAATGGTCGACATTGTAAAAAAGTCATGTATGAAACATTACCTTTTTAATATATTTATAATATAAAACTTTTAAAATACCTCTTCAACGATGCCATGTCAGGGCGACCACAGACAAAAACATTTTTCATCCCCACTTCACATGTATGGAGAGCTACAACTAAAATATAAAATTATTATTATTTTATGATGCCAAAACCGAGATCTGTACACTATCTATAACTCTACCAAATTTCATCCATTTATATTCGTAATTACAGAATACTACATATATGTATCCTATGTAGGTATATATTATCATGGTTTAGTACAGGGATTCCCAAAGTGGTCGATATCGACCCCTTGGGGTCGATACTATTTAATGAGCTTGCACTTAGGTTGAAAGTTCATTTGCGTTTTGAAATTCGTTTCACGCAAAAACTACTGAACGGATTTCGATGAAATTCGGTATGGTAGTAGTTTAGACTCCGGATTAAAACATAGGCTACTTTTTATCCCGAAAAAGTAGTGTTCCCGAGGGATACTATACTTACGCGGGCGGAGCCGCGAGCAACAGCTAGTAACTCATAATATAAGTACTCATTTATTTCAAGAGATTACAAAGTTATTACATAGCTAAATTAAGTGAAGTAAAGTGACTGAAAAAGAATTTACAAAATGCTGAGCTCCCTACGCGAGTTAATAGCGTAACCATACAATATCTGCAGTTTATGAAAAATTTTCAGTGTAAGTACCAAACAGTTTTTATCCGGCACAGCGCATCAGCATTGCCCCACTGTATGATAGTGATGCTATCTGTAGATTGTTTGCAACAGTTTGCAGTTGCCTCAGTTGTTTCAATTGACTTTTTTCAATTGAAAAAATTGACTAGTTTAATTTGTTTTAGTATTTGATTGTAATTTTTTTTGCCCTATGGTAAACACAACATATTTTTAATAAATATATAGGTGTAAAAGTATTTGTAAAAATTACTTACACTTAATTTGTTAAGTAGGTAGGTATTTAAACTTTGAAGTGTTCAGTTTGCTTTGGTTTTCGTTCTTATGCTGATAGGTACCTACTTACCTAATACAAGTTTTCTATACCTAATTACCTACTATAGTTACTTACCTAATATAGGTATCCAAGTTCATCAATGAGTAAGTCAGTAATACCTAACAAACATCCATTACCTGGGTGTGATAAAAATAAGATAGTGTGCAAATTTAACAGTTTATTATTTCTTTTTATTTAGGTAGTTTCTTATTTTTTTTATTTGCATGATTACTGAGAGTTCTATGATGGCGGACACGAAAAAAAAATGCAGACATTACAGTTTGGACTACTTGAAGTTCGGATTTATTGCATCTCCATCAAATCAACACTTGCCGATGTGTCTCATATGTGAAAAAGTATTCAGTGACGATGCCATGAAGCCTTCAAAACTGGATGACCACTTATCAAGAGTACATGCTGACAAAAAAAGTAAGCCCTTGTCATTTTTTCAAGCACTTAAAGAAAAACTAGACAAAAGGTCATCCATAAGATCGATATTTGCGTCATTATCTATTAAAGACGATGATGGTTTACGAGCGTCCTATAATATATCTTTACTAATAGCGAAGTCGGGGAAACCCCACACAATTGGAGAGCAGCTTATCTTACCAGCCATTGCGGAGGTCCTTAACAATGTGTTGCACAAACCCGCACATGATATTTTAAAGAGAATACCTTTAAGCAATAACACCGTTCAGAGACGCATAGACGAGATGGGACGCGATGTGGAAAACATTTTATGCAAGTTCTTACAGACCAACATATTCTCTCTCCAGTTGGACGAGTCTACATTACCCGGCAATGAAGCTCTGTTGTTAGGATATGTTCGATATATCAAAGATGAAAATATGTGACGCGAACTGCTTTTTGCTACATATTTAGAGACTAAGATCAGAGGAGAATCGATTTTTCAGGCCGTGGAACATTTTTTTACTGGCAAAGCTATTCCATGGAAGAACATTGTTTCTGTTGCGACTGATGGTGCACCGTCTATGGTTGGTCGTTATCGTGGTTTTATAGCTCACTTAAAGCCACAACTGCCTCATGTACTGGTCATTCACTGCGTGATTCACAGGCAGCATTTAGTAGCAAAAAAGCTGAGTCCTAGATTGCATAAGTCTTTACAATATGTAATAAATGCTATCAACAAGATTCGAAGCAATTCTTTGAACTCGCGGTTATTTGTTCAGCTATGTGAGGAAAACGACGAAGTCTTTACTCGATTACTTCTGCACGCTGAAGTTCGCTGATTATCAAGAGCTCTTGCTTAGAAAGATTTTCAGCCATTTTTGAATCTATGTTGGAGTTTTTACAAGAAAAAGATCCGAATTTGAAAGAAAATCTAAACAATTGTAAAACAGATATTTATTACTTGATATCTTTGGAATGTTTAACAAAGTTAATTTGCAGCTGCAGGGTGACGATCTTAACTTGATTAAAACAAAATCAATAATATCGGCCTTCGTGGGTAAACTAATCATTTATAAACAAAAATTAGGCAGAAAAGAATATTCGCAGTTTCCGCATTTGTCAAAATTACCAGAAATGATTCAAGATGATGACATTTTATTATATCTCATTCACTTGGACGCATTACACAAGGATTTTACGGAGAGGTTTAAGGATCTTAAAAATTACAAATTCCTCAATGGATAGTAAATCCGTACAATACTACAGCCATAGAATAAGCTAATGTGATAATGCAAGATGAGTTGATTACCATCAGCACAGACGAAGAGCATAAGCAGAAGTTCAACCAAGGCTATCAGAAGTTCTGGTTGCAACGCAACCTTGAAACACAGTATCCTACATTGTGGAACATTGCTGAAAAATACCTTATCGCTTTTCCATCATCATACCTAGTTGAAAAAAGCTTCAGTGTGCTGACAAACATTTTGACGAAACAAAGAAACCGTTTGAAAATCAACAAACGTGGAGATTTAAGGCTGCAACTCACCAATATTGAACCGGATGTAGCTAGATTGGTAGATAGTCACCAGGTTCATCCATCACACTGAATGTTTTATTTTCTCTTTGCGAATTAATACTTTTTTAAATATAATTTCCTACCTACTTAAGATTCTTTAAGTACTTAATTTTTAATAATCATTATAAATTAAACTTGATATTTACTGAATTTTATGTCTTTTTATTTCGTTAAATTTTGATGAGATTATGAAGTCAACCTTACTCACTTAACCAAGTGCAGTTTTCCAGTTGGTACCTTAGTACCTAGGTATTTTGTATCAATAGGAAAAAACTAAAGATAGGCCCTCTTATTCATAATAGTCTGCTAACTTAAAGCGTTGCTAATTACTCTGTCTTCTTCTATTGACCTAAGTCAGAATGAAAAATAACACTGTAGCAGCTGTTTTAAGTTAGCGGACCATTATGAATAAGGGGGTTGATCTTAAAAGTATGTAATTTGGCCATGGGGGTCTGAGATAAAAGTTCATTTTGGAAAAGGGGTCACATGTCCAAAATAGTTTGGGGATCCCTGGTCTACGTCATTTAGCTTACGCAGATAAAGCTTACGCCGGTATTACCTTTTGTTTGCTAAAACAGCGCGATGCTCTGCAACAGACTCTAAGCTTACTTTTATCTTGGGCTAAATATAAGGTAAACCTAAATGTCGACTCTTTCCATACGAAGGTTCAGGAATTATTTACAAGCGGCGATTATGCGTCTGTTTCTGCCGACCTCTTACAGCTCGTTTGTGGTCACAGAGCTGAGGTGATACAGATGCGCCGAGATGGGATCATAAAATATGCACGTGATGCACTAACCAAATCATATTTACGCAAAATCCCTCGTTCAAATAAAAACTTTTTTAATTCTGAATTGCTATCGGGAGTTCTTGATAAGGCATGTGGCGTTAAGAAAGCTTTTATGCCTTGATAAAACTAAAAAGTTTTAGAACTACCTCGCAGGTAGTTAATAGTGGCTCTAATCATTCCCCGCAGGGAAATAGTCTTGCCCCCTAGCAGGGCACATCTCAAGGTTGCTGTGGCTCTCAACACACACGACCGTTACAGAATTACCAACCCTCGCAGGGAAGGTACACAAGTTATCCCTCGCAGGGTTCTCACGAAAACTCTAACGCATGGCGTAGCAATAAAGCTAACCGTAGTTCCTTTCGACAACGAGTCGACCGGCAACCAGCGGTACGACTTGAGCATGCGAAGGACAATAGAAAACGGCCTATTAATAGAGAATCCAACTCAGCTAAGAGAAGAAGATTCTGACTTGAGATTCCAAGCGGGCCGACTTTGTGCGTATCACAGTCATTGGAGGGCGTTGAAGGCACCACGTTTTCTTTTAAAAATAATAAAAGGTTATCGCATACCCTTTTACAAGAAACCTCGTCTTCGCCTCCCCGACATGACACGCACCTACCTAGTGACAAGAAAGTGCGAAGCAATGTCAAAGGCAATTCAAAAGATGAAGGACGAGAAAGTTCTCGAAGTAGTTCGATCTTCCCCCAGCTTCATTTCGAGCATGTTTCTCGTTCCGAAACAAGACGGCTCGCACCGTCCAGTGCTCAACTTGAGCAAGTTGAACGAATATGTACTAACCGAACCATTCAGGTTAATTAATGCGAACAGGGTCCCAGACTTCCTACAACCGATCGATTGGTTGTGCAAAGTGGATTTGTCCCAGGCCTACTTCAATCTACCAATCGCTCGTTCTCACAGACGATTTCTACGCCTGATTTACGACAAGGAAATTCTTCAAATGACGTGTCTTCCCTTTGGCCTCAGCACGGCCCCAAGGGTCTTTGCCTGTTTAAGCAACTGGATTGCTCAAATTCTAAGGGAACAGGGTATACGCGTCATAGTATACCTAGACGATTTCTTGGTGGTCAATCAAAATTACCATATACTAAAACCACATATCCAAATTGTAGTGGAAAGACTTCAATATCTGGGCCTTCAAATCAATTTCGAAAAGTCAACGCTGACTCCGTCCAAATGTCTGACCTTTCTGGGTTCCAATGGGACCCATGGCGCAATGTAAAATCTCTTCCGTTAGAGAAGGTGATAAACCTAAAAAGAAAGATTCCGTAATCCTTCAAACTCAAAAAATACACCTAAAAGAGTTGCAAAGTCTTGTCGGACTCCTCAATTTTGCTCGGTTTGTGATTCCGAGGGGACGACTACACTTTCGAGACACTCCCATGTTCTTAAAGGTTGCCATGAAGAGCCCGCTTACTGCCGTGCATCAGTTGCCAAACATAGTAGAAATGGAACTGCAGTGGTGGATGGCCAATTGCGACCTGTCGTCACAAATTCATTTTCCATCTCTAACAAAATTCTTAACTACGGACGCCTTGGACGTAGCCTGGGGAGCCCAATTGGAGAAAATATCTTTGAGTGGAATGAGGACAGGTCAAAATTTGCACAGCAACCAAAAAGAAATGTTAGCGGTGTTAAAGGCACTCCAAAGTCTATGGTCACAAGATAAAGAAATCCACAGTCCTCCTACAGTGCGACAACAAGACTGTTGTGTCTTATTTAAAAAACGAGGGGGGGGGACCACCTGGTCCCCCCCTCGTTTTTTAAATTTCCGTTGCTCCAGTTGACAAAAGAAATATTTCACCTTTTAGACTTACACCACAGAACTACAGGTACACCACTTACCGGGAAGGTACAACAGTCATGCAGATCATTTATCACGACATCTGAGTCATCCGGAATGGCATTTCTGCCTCATTGCACAGAGAACCTGTTCAAGAAATTCGGAACACCGATAATCGATCTCTTTGCAAGCGAAACGTCGCAAGTAGTTTCCAATTATGTGAGTCTGGATCAAACGGATCAGGAGGCGATATATCACGATGCGTTCTCCCGAACCTGGAATTATCCCCTTGCTTGGGTGTTCCCGCCACCTTGTCTAGTTCCCAAGGTGCTCATGCACTTGAACAAGGCGACGGGGTTCTGGGATCAGGGATCTGTTGGTAGTCACGAGATGGGAACGAGTATTTTGGAGGGCGGACCTAAGAACCCGAGCAGTAGCAGCCCCGTTCACCATACAGAATCTACACCTGAATTTAATAGACATTGCGACAGGTCATCCCCCAGCAGGAACCCAAGACATGGAATTGCAGGTGTGGAAATGTGGGGGTGGACAGAGGAGCTAAAGGACTGGAATATAAACCACCTTAATCTCTTAAAAAACTCTTGACGTCCATCGACACTAAAAACTTACAAAGTGGCGTGGAACCGCTGGCTCAGATGGTGCCGCATTAATAAAGAAAATGTCACTCATCCGTCGGGATCTGTTCTGGCAAAATATTTAGCTGATCTTCATCTTATTGATGGTCTAGCTTACAATACTATATTAGTACACAAGTCGGTCGTGTCGACATTGTGCAGTGTTGAAGATGCGGGCAAATTATGTTCACATGTTCTGGTAAATCATAAGCTTAAGTCGATCGCTGTAAATATACCAGTCTCTAGAAAAACAAGTGTATGGGATATAGACGATTTATTGAAGCATTTGGAAAAGCAAATTATCGATAAAAACAATGTTTTCCAAACTTGTCGACATACAGCCACCTTGCTCCTTTTATGCTCAGGCCGAAGAGTCCATGACTTGACATTATTAGCGGTTGATCAGAACACTTCACTGTAAATGAAGACTCGATTTGTTTTTGGCCTCTTTACGGATCTAAAACTGATAGTGCGAATTACAGACAGTCGGGATGGAAGATATTTTCAAACAATAGTTCCAGAAATTTAGATCCTGTTTTTTGGGTTAAGCGGACCATTGGTTTATTAAAAGAAAAACAGAAATAATGTAATTTACATAATCTTTTCATTAATCTAAGAAGAAACCCTAAGCCGGCCTCCAGAACGGTTATTGCTGGTTGGGTAAAAACTGTATTTCGTGAAGCAGGTATTACTGCCCCTCCAGGAAGTATTGGCTCTGCCGTAACGTCTAAAAACTGGGTTGATAATTTACCTCTTGATCAAATATTGGCCAAAGGAAACTGGCGATCAAGTAGTACTTTCTCGCGTTTTTATCGCAGAGAAGTAAAGTCGTCTCGCACAGGTAAATCAACAAGTTTGGCTCAATTATTTAGCCCTACAAACTGATTTTATATTTCCTTATACTTTATTCTGTAATTAATTTATACTTTATTAATTAGTACAAATCAATAAATCTATTGATCTTAGTAAGGTATTTTTTACATTCCTATTTTCTAAGCTCTTCTAATGTATAATATGCCTTCACATTGGCGTCTTTTTCCCACCAGGCGATAACAAACAGGTCTCATATCAGTAAGCTTCAAGTATGCGTACAGTATTTAATGACGGTGTTTTACCTGTAAATAAAACACATATTAAATACTTACCTTACTTGAAGCTTACATTTTTAATACTGCCTGGTGATATTCGACTCAATAATTTGAAATTAAATTAGGCCACTGCTTGTGGCGTCGCCATGGTGGGGTTCTCAAGGTAGCTGTGCGAGCGAGAGGGTACGAGAAGGAAAGAGACAAGACGAGGTCGAGCACGCTAGCGCCATCTCATATCAATAAGCTTCAAGTAAGGTAAATATTTAATATGTGTTTTATTTACAGGTAAAACACCGTCATTCCGTTCCGTTTCGTTTTTCGGAAGTTGGGGTCTCCAAAATGGCCGTTTTGTAGGCGTCCACAGCTTCTCTGAATCAAAATCTCTGACCACGCAATTTATTCTTTATTTTAGGGAAAGTATAGAAATCATTAGGGCTTAGGTCGGGGCTGTACGGCGGATGATCTAATAATTCTATGATTTCTTGCTCTAAAAACTCTTTTGTTCTGTGCGCGGTGTGAGAACTCGCATTGTCGTGATGGAGGATGATGCGGCGGTTGCAGTTCTCTTTACGGAGTTCAGAAACGACCTGTGGCAAACAAATGTTAGCATACCATTCTGCATTAACCGTTCTTTGTCCCTCAAGAGGAATAGTCGCAACATGGCCGGTTTTGGAGACAAACGTGGCCACCATTTTTTTTGCAACACTCCGTGAACGAACAATTTTTGTTGGCTTTAACTCATTTTCGAACACCCAAATTCGTGACTGGTTTTTTGTTTCGGGTTCGTACGCGTATATCCAGGATTCGTCACCTGATACGATGTTGTATACAGCATTTGAGGATCCTGCGTGGAATCTTTCGAGAGTTCTGACGCACCAAGTAACGCGAGCCGCTTTTTGCTCTTCACAGAGCAAATGCGGTATCCATCGGGAAAACAACTTTTTTACACCTAATTGTTCATGCAAGATTATTTGTATTTGACTCATGCCAATGTCTAAAGTTGCCTGAATTTCGCGGTATGTCACATGTCGATCTTCCTCAATCAGCTTACGCACAGCATCAACGTTTTCTTGGGTGACTGCAGTTTTTGGACGACCTTGACGGGGATCATCACTGAGCTTGACACGTCCACGTTGAAATTCAGCAAACCAGCGATAAATTGTGGTTTTGGATGGGGCTACATCACCAAATGCAGAAATCATCCGGTCATCACACTGTTTTTGTGTTAAACCACTTCGAAAGTCATAATAAATCATCGCTCTAGAATTTTCTCGAGTCAATTCCATTTTCTCAACGACTAAACAAGTTTGACAAGACCGAGAATCTTTTTTTAAATAAATAAACGGTATTCGATTTTTAAAACCAAGTAATTTTAAATTAAAAAGATTTTAATATGACAGGAACAGTGGAAATATTCCATTCCCGATACTTTTAGTGCAGCCCTCGTACAAAATGTACCAACCCAAACGTATTGAACAGAACCCTTAGAGATACATGTTTGGGGATTTCGGCGCTGTTTAAAAAACTGCAAGCATAAGCCACTACGTCAATTAAAGTAATCGTCATCATCATCACCATCATTCTACCATACATCATCACATAATGATGATATAGGTACTGCTTTAGTATTTTACACCGACACGGATATCTTTGACCAGGACTCTGCCGTTTATTTTCAAAATTTTCAAAAAAAAAGTGGTGTCTATGAGGAATCGAGTTAACTTCTCGAAATTTATATGCACACATATAGCGATTCTGACTTTTTCTGAAGTAACCCTAGCATATATAAAAAGTAAGATTCTGCACCAAGGTATATCCTGAATCCAAAAGCACTGAAGAGGACTCCTTAGTCATTAAAGATACTTGTTTGGAAATTTCGACATTGTTGTAACTTACAGTAATAATCACCTTATATACAATACCTAATGGAAGCTTGGCGCGTATTCAATTATACATACGATCGTATATTTTAAACTTCTTAAAATGTATTAATATAAATTTCACAAATAGGTATCACTAAAAAGGGAAAAAATATTATTTTTAAACAAAAAATTAAACCGACTTCCAAAGTTAAAATGCACCAAAAAAGTATGAAACAAAACTTATTTTCTAAATAATTCCTGCTTTAAATTCGGCTAAAATTATTTTTAATATTTATATATAATATTATATATATATATAATATTATATATAAAATTATATATAAATATATATAATTATTATTAACTATTTCTCTACTCAATCTTCGTAATTTTGCAGCCAGCCGCAGCGGCCACCGAAATGTATGCGCGCACTGATGATACAATGCATAATACATTTCGGTTGTCGCCGCGGCTTGGCCGCTGCGGTTGGCGGCTAGTGCGCGCTTAGGCTACGAGTATAAAATATATTTCCGTTGTCTGGTACCCGTATTACAAGTCTGTAACGTAGTTACATTTTCTCTCCGTAAAATTATTTCGGCGCTACTTGCGTCATCTATGAGTTGTATGCTTAATTATTTTGTCATTCAGAAGCTTTAGCGCCATCTATCGGCGCACGCTTTTACTAAAACGGCGTTAGCCTTGCTTTAATTTAATCAATTTATGAACCCCGTTTTCGTAAGTTATCGTATCGGTAAGTTTTCGATGGACTTGTAACTACGTTATCGTCGAAAACTTACCAATGGACCAGATTGACGTGGTGTTAAAGCGTCCATAAATATTATTATTATTATTGATACTTCATTTACTGATATCATTTGCAAAGTTTAAGCAAAAGTCGTTACTATTTCCAATACTCCCGTTGGATTGACGAAAAGTAAGTACTTATACCTACTGCGTAAATTGCGACTTATATACCTATTATTATAAATTAATAGAAAAACATTAAATAAATAATATTGAAGATTTTAATCATACGTAGATTAGATTGTGTGATTACGTTATCGAAAACGATTTAAAATATAAAACCTAAGCCCAAGCGCGCATTGGCGGCCAGGCCGCATCGGTCAGGCCGCGGCGGCCACCGAAATGTATGCATTGTATCATCAGTGCGCGCATACATTACGATTTTCGGTGGCCGCCAGTGCGCGCTTAGGCTAACACTATACATATTGTTACAAATCTCGAACAAGCCGATCGCTGGCCGCTTGCATACATTTCGGCCGAAATGTATGCAAGCGGCCGCTGGCCGCCGCGGCTTGGCCGCTGCCGTCAGTGGTCAGTGCGCGCTTGGGTTTAAACGTCAATTGATTGTAATTAGAGCATGCGTCATAGTCCATAGACTGACGCATAGTATGTACTTACGTGCAGGTGTTTTGATTTAATATTTATCAAAAGTAAAATGCACAAAAAAGTAAGAAATAAATCTTATTTTCTTAATAATTCCCTATTAAATTCGGTTAAAATTTTAACTATTTCTCTACTCAATATTCATTATTTTGAATTCGGTACCAGCTTCCATTAGGTATTGTATAATTTGTATATAAGATGACGATGATTACTGTAAGGTACATCATTATGTACCTTACAGTAATCATCGTCATATACCATTGTATATGCTTGCAGTTCTTTAAACAACGCCGAAATCCCCAAACATGTATCTATAAGGAGTCAGGAGTTCTGTTCAGTACTTTTGGATTCAGGTTGTATCTTTGTACAAAATCTTACTTTTTGGTAGCATACACTTGGGTTAGTTCAGAAAAAGTCAAAATCACTATATGTGTCCATATAAATTTCGAGGAGTTCCCTCGATTCCTCATGAATCCCATCATCAGGTCACCACTTTGGTGAAAACGGAACCAACTTCGGATTATGCCATTTACACCAAAAAAAGAATTTTGAAAATTGGTGCACAGACGACGGAATTATCGTTGAACATACAAAAAAGTATATAAGTATACATATACATATATTACATTAGTGTACATTATACAGCCGAACGTATATCCGTCTCCTTTTTTTGGAAGTCGGTTAAAATACCATTTAGATTATATTTTTTCCGCAAACTTATTACAATAATTTAAAACAGCTGAATTCTACGATTCGCCATGTTATTATTAAAATTGCGAAGAACTGCGAAGAACAAAATCAGTTGATCTGAATGATCAACTGATTTTGTTCTTTTTTTTCAAAGGCCAGGAATACCATATCAGCCATTCTCTCGTGACCCATTGACAGCCTTTGAGGCCTATTGATTGCAGTTAAAGTAGTGAAAACGTAGATTTGCACATTGCAGTGCTACATGATACAACCTATGGTCACCACACTGTGCAATATGCAACAAAAAGTTCATATGTATCTTTGAACCCCTCTAATTGCCTGTACAACACTTGCAATGTATTCTTAATTTTATCCTTGTTACAACTCAAGTAAGCTTTAACCACACTAGCCTCTTCTCTTGATGGAATTTTCAGACCTGAATAATTAGTTAAAATTGTAAATTGAACATGACAAATATTTTAATTACATATTTATTTTTTTTAAACTTAGCCAAATTTTTCAGTGGTACCCTTTTATCTACATCCAACTCATCGAGACTCGCTATCGAATTGATTAGATATTAGTTTTAAAGGGAATTCCCCGTACTATAGATTGCAATATAGCCCATATTGCAATATATAGCACGGAGAATCTCCTCTGCACCACAGATAGGTATTAAATTTAAATAGACCATATATATATAAATAATTATATTATATAAATATATTACCATATATATATATAATACATATATATAATTGCTCTTAGCAAAATAATGGGATTAATTCTCTAGTGGTCTCTAAAAGTTTAAATTGGAGATAGATATATCTAACTAAACACATGTTCTATTCATTTATACGTGATAAAGACCACGCGAGAAATTAACCCAATGACCTTGGAACATCATAATGTTCTTAGTAATATTGGGTCTTGTTTTTATTATTTGTCTGTGCTGCACATATACTTACTTCAAATGCCATCTTTAAATAGAACAAAGAATTATTAACATATGAAATGTATGTCACAAACTGTGGTATGTTTGGAAAAGTTAAGATAGGTGCCTATCGCTACAATTTTTTTTATCTCAAACTATGAACAAACAATTTATAATTATAATAATTTTTCTTAGTTTTTGGTATTTTTAAGGTAGGTCATTGTGATTTCAAGGAATTGCCCCACACTAATAAATACAATAATAAATAGTAATAGACTTAAAAAAATAATGATCGCGATTTTAGCTCGTAAGTTGATTTTCAATCAAAGCATGATAAGTTAGATACCGTAAGTTACACCTAAATGTTAATCAAGCACCTGATCAATCCAAACAAATTTTATCAGACAGACTTTTTAATGAATGATCTTATCTGATATATGAATGGTTAAATATTTACAGCCGCCACATACTTACTTCAGGAGAGTACAACCGCCGCCTTTGGCATCTTGTCTAAACAGGCAACTTACCTAATCGTTCTTACAAAAATGTTTCCGATCCTAGTCGTTTTAGTTCTATTCATTCTCTACTTTTACGGCAAACGGAATCATGACTACTGGAGGATTAAAGGGGTCAAATACGAGGAGCCGATGGTCTTCTTTGGAGGCAATTTGAGACCGACTATCGATAGAATCTCGTATTCCGAGCGGTACGCGGCTTTACACAAGAAATATGAGAACGAGAAGTATGTTGGTCTATTCAAAGGCAACTCTCCAACCATTCTGATTCGTGACCCGGAATTGATCAAGCACGTCCTCTCCTCCGACTTCAAGAGCTTCCATTTTAGAGGTTTGAATCCAAACAAGGAAATTACGGAGCCTCTGTTCCACAATATATTCACCGTCGATGGGGATATTTGGAAACTCATGAGGCAAAAGATGACTCCGGCTTTCACCAGCGGAAAACTTAAGAGTATGTTTCCACTGATATTGCAGTGTGCTTCGAAACTTGTGAAGATGCTGGATAGATTCGTGGATACCGGGGTCGAGGTAGATGTGCGGGATCTCATGGCCAGATATACGACTGACTTTATTGGGGCCGTCGGCTTCGGAGTAGATTCAAACTCTTTGATCGATGAGACTTCAGATTTTAGAAAGATCAGTAAACGAATCTCGACGTTTTCGAAAAGAGACGCGTTGGTGACGGTCCTCAAGTTGTCGATGCCCAGTACTTTCAAGAACTTGCACTTCGTCGCACCAGAGGTAGAGAAGAAAACTATTTCGATCGTGCGACAGATAATATCTCAAAGGAATTTCAAGCCCTCGAACAGAAATGACTTCGTAGATTTCATGTTGGGGTTGAAGCAGAAAGGAACGATTGTGGGCGAATCGATCGAGAAAGTTAACCCTGACGGTTCTCCGTTGACGGTCGAGTTGGACGTCGACGAGCTTATGATCTCTGCACAGATTTTCATCTTCTTCTTAGCCGGCTTCGAGACGTCATCGTCTGCTAGCAGTTTCCTGCTACACAACCTGGCTTATCACCCGCAATACCAGGCTCGTTGCCAACAAGAAATAGACGAGGTTTTAGAAAAATACGACGGAAAACTCAGCTTCGATGCCATTAAAGAGATGAAATTCACAGAAATGTGTCTCAAGTGAGTAATTTGTCTATCTTATATATATATACATATTTTTTTGTATGTACAACGATAATTCCGCCGTCTGTGGACCGATTTTAAAAATTAGTTGTTTGATGTAAAGCGTATAATCCCAAATTAGTCCCGTTTTCACTTAAGTGGTGACTTCATGATGGGATCCATGAGGAATCGAGGGATCTCTTCGAAATTTATATGGACACATATACTGATTTCGACTCCTTCTGAAGTATTCTAAGCATATGCTACCAAAAAGTATGTTTTTGTACCAAGGTATACCCTGGACCCAAAAGTACTGAACAGAACTCCTGAGGGCTTATAGATACATGTTTGGGGATTCCGGTGTTGCATGGGCGTACCCAGGTAGGGGCAGGGGGGGAGGGGGCAGCTGCCCCCCCCCCCCTAGAAGATAAAATAAACGTCAAATTTCCATTTTATATTTTTTCATATATTTTTTCAATATATCAGACCGACCATCTTCTGCTTCCTTTTTGTTGTGAAGTTTTGTAGTAAGTATATATTTGTATTGAAAATTTCAAGTGTAAATTGAGGTCGGTTTTTTTTTTTTTTAATAATAATTTTTCTCTTTTCCTAGTCGATTAATACCAGCGCAAACAATATCCTATAATATTTTATAGAACTGACGTTCAAATTTGCTTGTACTGACTTTAATATTAGGAAGATTGAGTAGAGAAATAGTTAAAAGGGGAAAAAATTTAGATAATAAGTTTTATTTCGTACTTTTTTGTGCATTTTTAATTTGGTAGTCGGTTTTAGGATTTTGTTTAATACTTCAAAATTATTGCATTGCATAAGTATGACTGTACTACTTAATTACATTAAGATATTATCTAGCATTCAATATTTTCTACTAGGTATTACCTACTTACTAAATTCATATTGAAATTCTTATTTTCCAGGGAGGCGCTCCGAATCTTGCCATCTCCCGGCTTTCTACTGAGAAAGTGCACTCGCCAGTACACCTTCCCCGGCACAGACCTGACCATAGACAAGGATGTCACCGTGGTGGTATCCTTGCATGGTCTCCACCACGACGAGCGCTACTTCGACAAACCAGAGGAGTTCAGACCGGACAGATTTGACCCGGAAAAGGGCGACAAAATCCAGAAATACTCGTACATGCCCTTCGGAGAGGGACCCAGATCATGCATAGGTAAGAATTCACACACCCTATGTTTATTTTCTTTGCTTTCTTCTAGAAAAGTAGCCCATAAAAATATTATGCCACTCTAGTACCTATACGGACTCGTACCTACCATAATCACAAATGACGTGGTGCTATAAATTATGATTTATGGTTATAAAACGTGGTGATAAAAAGCTTTCAATAATCATTATTTGCTTCTTGTCCTTTACAAGAAGCAAATAATGATTATTGAAAGCTTGTCCAGTGGAAAATTTTCAACTTTGAAATTTCACATAAAAAAACTAGTTACATAGATTTTATTTATTTTTAATAAAACTAAATGTACTACATTAATGCGGATTTCATTTCTTAAACACTATATCATCTAAATGATGACCGTTTTTTTTGTACGCACTCCTGTAGTCGGACCTTACATTTGCAATCACGCGACGGCAAAGCTCTGGAGTAATGCTTTGAATTTCACGGCGAATATTGGCCTGCAGGGCTTGAATTGTCCGGGGATTGTTCTCATAAACCTTCGATTTATGGTAACCCCATAGAAAAAAATCGCAGGGTGTGAGGTCGGGCGACCTGGGCGGCCATGAGATGTCTCCGTACTTGCTAATCAGTTTATTTGGAAAAATTGTTCTTAACTTTTCCATCGACAGCCTAGCTATATGCGGAGTGGCACCGTCTTGCTGAAATTGTGTCCTATTGTTGTAACCTGAATACAGCTGCAATTGCGGTACCAGAAATTCGTCTATCATACGGCAATACACCGGAGCAGTGACTGTTTCTCCTTGGTTAAAAAAATAGGGCCCAATTACACCGCTAGCCGAAATGGCACACCAAACTGTGGTTTTCAAGCAATGTAAACGTTTCTGGTGGCGTTCTCTTGGGTTGTTCGGGCACCAGTATCTCATATTCTGTTTATTTACATATCCATCAATATGGAAATGTGCTTCGTCACTAAACAAAATGTTTCCCAACGTGGTAGGTGTTCGAAAGCGTTCCAGCATTGTTCTTGCGAAGGTTTCTCGCAAAGGATAGTCGCTTTCATTGAGACCCTGAACAATTTGCATTTTGTATGGATGGAGTCTTAATTTCTTCTTCAAAATAACATGCACTGGTGACTTTTTGATTCCTGTGGAGGCTGCAATTTTCCTAATCGACTTGCGTGGATTTCTAATGATTTCATTTCGAACTTCAGACACACGTTCGGGCGTTGCTGCTGATGTTGATGGTCCTGGAGGAGTTCTGTTGAGCGTTGTCCCTTCTTGCCTAAATCTTTGTACCCACGACCAAATAAGTTGCGTGCTTGGCCCATCACTTAAACGCCGAATATTAAAATGAGTACAAAACGTTCGATGCGCGCGAACCAACGATTCACCATTCTTTAGATATTGCTCAACCGCGAACGAGCGGTGCGCTCCTGTTCAGTGACTCATAGCTACTAACAAATCCGCAAATACCGCGCTTTCAATGGTACTCCACCCTGCTATTATTTCGATAATTGCAGTTTGAAGTTGAAAATTTCCGCTGGACACTCTTTATATTCATAATACCTACCTACCTACTAAGACAATTACTTTATCGCGTTTTGGGAAATAAAAAAAATAAGTTTAAAAAACTATAACCCGACTACGTAAAAAAAGGGGTCTAAAAAGGCCGAAACAAGAAAATAATTCAAATAGAAATCCAGAAATGCATATAGTTACAAAAATGGTCAAGGTAGAGCCGTGGTCGCACACACTATACATAAAACAGGTGATTTTCTTAAAAAAATGTATGATACAATGCGTACAAATATTCTAAATAACTTCCTTATCTCATTAGCTTTCCAAAAAGGTGCAAATGTCTACAAATTCTAAAGGTGCAAATGTCTATAAAAATATGACGTTGTAGTAAACATATTAGAAGTAAAATGAAATAATGTCTAAATCGATTTATTTGCGATAAGGTTAAAATAAAAGGAAAAACTTGAATTTAATTACGTTTATTGTGTTTAAAAAACATCAATGTTTAATTAAATTTAATAATAAATATTCTACTTTAGGTCTTGTTCAAAATGTGAACCTCTGTTTCTGATACAGGCCCGTAGTCTTCTCCGTACCTCTGTTTTGATTATTCTGGTAGTAAGACTAGTTTTGATTTCTTCTGCTGCATTTCTTATGCGGCTTCTGAGCTCCTCTACAGTAGTTATGGGTGTAGTATACACCAAAGCCTTCATATGACCCCAAAGATAAAAATCACACGGGGTCAAATCGGGACACCGTGCTGGCCAAGGAATTGGCCCGCCTCGACCTATCCAGCGATGTGGGTAAGTTTAGTCTAGCTACTGGCGTACGCCAAGGCGGAAGTGGGCCGGGCAACCATCATGCTGGAAAATCATATTACGACGAGTTGCTATTGGCACATCTTCCATTAAACCAGTAATCTCCTCTCTTAGCAAATGTTCGTAAATTTCACTATTTAAATTTTGAGGCAAAAAATGAGGTCCAACTAAATTATTATTAATTATACCCATCCAGACATTTAGACTGAATCTGGTTTGATGGGCCCTTTCTTTTTTCATCCTGGGGTTTTCTCCTTTTGGTGCCCAGTAATGTGTGTTGTGGAAATTGTTTATCCCGTCACGGTCAAATTTCGATTCATCCGTCCACAATATTCTTGAGAAGAAATTGCGATCCTCCATGTCTGCATTTATCATAAAACGGCAGAATTCCATTCTTCTAACCGGGTCTCCCTCTTCCAACGCTTGGACAGGTGTGTAGTGAAATGGATGTAGACGCGCTGTGTGTACTGTAAACCACACCTTCCATTGACTCAATCCAAGTCTTCTAGCTGCCGCTCTTGTAGAAATAGAAGGATCATTTTGAAAAAGCGTTAAAATTTCTTCTTCTTCTTCTGGAGCATACAAACGAGGTCTGCCTGAATCGCCACGTCTTCTATCAACACGGCCGCTTTCCCGAATTCGTCGAAATGTTGTTGAAAACACTCTAACGTTTGGCACTCGTCGATTCGGAAAACGTTCAACGTATGTTCTTCGTGCAGCAGCAGCATTACCATTACAAAGTCCGTAACTAAACAAGATGTCAGCGTATTCATCGTACTCAAAAGCAGCCATCGCGATACAGAAAAATCACAAGTAGAAGTAAGGGTGTAGTTTAAAGCAACAATACGTCCGTACACGGCAATAGTTGACTTAAAACTAATATTAGCTACTAAATTTGCTCTCTAAGCCAGTCGGTAACTCATTGACAAAGGGCCGCGATGACAGTAGCCGAAACATCCCGAAGTTTGAACAAAGGAAACAATTGAAAAAAAAGGTCGCCTCAGGTAGAGTAATTCTTGAGATAACGTTACCTGATGATTGTTTTGTCTTTGTTTACATTACATGTTCATATTTTTATGTACATATTTGTACCTTTTTTGGAAGCTTATGAGGTACGAAAGTTATTTAAGGTATTTGTACGCATTGTATCATACATTTTTTAAGAAAATAACCTGTTTTTAAGAAAAATGTGCATTTTTCTTAAAAGAAAATTCTGTTTCATGTCTCATAATGAAAAATTCTCGCTTAGTTTGTCCTTATTTATTCCTTAAAAATAATATTTGACTCATTGACGGTTAAAATACATAAAAAATCAGTAAAAAGACAAACATTTTTAAAATTACGTCATGCCAAAGTCAAATAGTCGAATATAAAGAAGAATTTTTTGAAATTTCAATAACTTTGTAAATATCAACTTTCGGATAGGGGAAGCCATGAAAAATATTACTGTAAATGAGGTCTACTTTCTGTCTTTCAAAGGAATGTATCGAATTTCAGGTCACCTGTATATATCCTACTTAATATTATAAACGCGAAAGTTTGTTACTCTTTCACGTAAAAACTACTGAATGGATTTTAATGAAACTTAACAATCATATAGCTTATACATCAGAATGACAAATAGGCTACAATTATTTATAAAGATCTTGTGTAAATTGTCCAAAATATGACGATAAGAGTCAAGTAAGTAGGAAAAATCTACCATCTTCGAGCTATTCTGGCATGCGCTGCCAAAACCGCTAGAGTTGCACATATGTAATGTATGATAGAAGGGTAAGGCCACGAAAAACTGTTCATTTCAAAAATAAAACGTGGACCGTACTAAAATTTGAAAAAGAAAAATACGGTACCATTATTTCTAATACAATTTACAGGTTTATCAACATTTAGAGCATTCGTGCCCAGCATAGCGTAATTAAAATCCAAAAATATCTTATCTATTTATGTAAATTTTCGATTAATATTTTAGGTTGATTACAGCTTCCATACAAAATCAAAATGTCCCTCGGCCATGTGGCACCGAACTTAGGCTTTTTTTTTTAATATAATCATGTTATTATCATATATTTGCTACATTTTACTCATTTTATATACTGTTATGGCCTTGTTATAAACAAAAAAAAAGTCGATATAACTGCCCATTATTGAAAAAAAAACACGTCTAAAAATATGGGCCAAATTTGATTCCCGTGTGTGAGATAACACGAAATACACATTAGTTTTTAATTTTAAAATCACAGCAACACTAAAAGTATTTTTTTATGCTGGCAACCTTTCCTAGGATCATAGAGAAATGTCAAACATCTGTCAGCTATTATAGTTTGGAAGCAAATCGTGAGATTGTTGCAAGCGGAAATTTTGGTCACCTAGTTTTTCCCAGTTATTTAGCGTGATTTGACAAGGTAAGTGTTGAAATTTAATCCATTAATATCAAAATTACTGTAGAGAATGTTGTTTTTTGGGAAATCGACTAGTTTTCTGTGCATTTAGACTGTATTTAAAAGTTTTATTCACAGAATAAGGTTATATTTTCACGTGTGTTTGTTCCCGCATGTTGCGTGTGTTATGTTTTGTGTTACGTAACACACGAGAAGATACGTAAAGCCTAGTTCACATTGAAAGATATTTGAAACATACATGACATACGATATAAGATAAAAAGATACTTCGACACAAGAGAAGCCCTAGAGGACTGCTATGAGTGTGAATGCGTTTGTTTGTTTGTATTGTGAGTAACGACACTACGAGATATTGAACACTGAATTAATTTTGTAATACGCAAACTAACGTTTTAAATATCAATATTTTTCAATGATGAACACAATCGCCTAACCGCTTGCATTATGGTGTATGTCGTGCTTGTACATAACAAAATTGTATTTGCTAAGCTTTGCCGGTAAAGTGTATAATTCCCTTTTTTTTAGATGCCCATGACGCAAGCTGAAAGGCAGAAGTTGTACAGGGAAAGACTCAAACAAAGGGACCCAGAAAAATTTTTAGCTCAGAAGAAATCAAACGCGGAAAGAACTAAAAAGAACCGGAAAAAAATAGCAGATTTTGACAGTTCTCAGCAGCAAATTATTAGGCAGCAATGGAGAGAAAAATAGAGAAACAAAGATAAACATGCATTGCCAGACACTGCTGAAGAGCCATCTGCAGTATCCAAACATCCGTTACAGAAATTGAACAGAAAAGTTATATATAAATTAAAAAAAGAGAATTTAGAACTCAAACAAGAGCGAACGATATTGATGACATCTTTAAAAAACATGAAAAAGAGAATTAAGAGATATATGCAGAAGAATGAAAAAATGCTGAAATTGCTTGTAGAAAAAAATGAAACGGTTAATAAATTACAAAAAGAACATGATAAAAGGAAGACTGAAAACAGTACAAGTTGGACTCCTCAGACAAAAACTAATAACTTTATTGAAGACTATTTACCTACCATAACTAAAGAAGCAAAGGACATTGTGAAGAAAAAAATATTACACCACGAAGTACTTTTAGATACATTAAAAGAGTCTTACCAAAGTTCTAGTAGTACAAAAGTAAAAACAATATTGAAAGATGTTTTGTTAGGTGAAAAAGCACAAAAATATAAGCTGAAAAGGAAAATGGCTTCATTTTTAGGACTGAAAGGAAACATTCGTCATTGCACAAAGAAAAAACGCAATAATATTTTGGTAAACCATCTCAAAACTTTTTTTGAATGAGATGACGTTAGTAGGATGACAGCAGGAAAAAAGGAAATTAAAACAAAGAAAAATGAAAAGAGACAAAAAAGATACTTGTTAGGAACCCTGAAAAAGCTTTATTCAAAATACAGACATGACGGTGGAAAATTGGCTCTATCCACTTTTAAGAAATATAGACCATTCCATGTAATTCCACCCACAGTTGGAAGTCGAGACACTTGTGCTTGCAAAAAACATGATAATTTACTAATGAAGGCAAAAGCTCTAAAATCTAACGGAATCATCGCAACACAAGATTTAGATGAATTATTGGCTATGGTAATGTGTGATACAAAAAGAAGGGAATGTGCCTATGGAGAATGTGGGCTATGCGAAGAAAGTGCTATTGATTTTTTAATTAACGAAGTAAATGTAGACGATGGTATGAATGGACACTCCAGTCCCATGAATACAAGGACAAGAATGACAAGGATGTAACTAAAATTACCAAAAAAATGGTAAAGCAAAAAAAAAACTGATACTTTGAAATCATTATGGGCCTCATTTAAAGAAGAACTACATAACATGAAAAGGCACAGCTTCAACATCAACCACCAGTATAAAGAATATCGACGATGCATAGAAAGCTTAGATGAGCGCTCAGTTCTATTACACATTGATTTTTCTGAAAATTACATATGCAAACTTAGCAAGGAAATACAATCAATGCACTTTGGTTCTTCGAAGCAGCAAGTTACTCTTCATACGGGTCTTTTATATGCTACAAATGACAAGATACCATTTGCATCAATTTCACCAAATAATGAACATGGACCGGATGCTATCTGGGCTCATCTTCAGCCAGTTTTGGAATGGATCAGGGAGAAATTCCCGACAGCAGATTCCATACATTTTTACTGCGATGGTCCTACAACGCAATACCGACAGAAGAAAAACTTTTATTATTTTTCCAAAGTAACAAAAGAGCTCGGTTTTCCCTACTCTACATGGAATTTTTTTGAAGCGTCTCATGGGAAAGGAGCTGCAGACGGAGTTGGTGGTGCTCTGAAACGCAATCTGGATTCGATGGTTGCTTACGGCAATGACATTCCTGATGCAAAAACTGCGTTTGATCTGTTGCTTAACGAAACAGACACGTCAATAAAGCTTTTCTATATTCCCAATGACGCAATTCAGAATACAACCGTTGAGTTGATACCAGTTCAAAATACTATGAAACTGCATCAGATTAGAAATACTGACATGCCTAACACAATAATGTACCGCAGTTTAAGTTGCTTTTGTCCAGGGGATAGACCTGGATTTTGTCACTGTTTAGATGTGAAGCACTGCCATTTAATAAAAAATCATGATTTAAGTGCAAATAAAGAAAACGAAACAGGCCAGAAGAAAAAAACACCTCTGAAAATATTATCAGATATTAAAAATTCTGCAGAAAACCAAAAATATTTTGATTTAACTAAATACGGGCCATTTACAGTCACAAATATTGACAAAACGTTTGATATAAGTCGTGCAACAACAAGTCACTATGCTAACGGCAAACAACCATCCTCTGCTGACACTATGACTTCAGTAAAAACAAAGAAAAGAAAATTAGTAACACCGAAAAAACGATTTAAAAAGTGTAAACTTCAGCAAGATAGTAGCACAACAGATGATGAAGAATATTCTTTGAGAGAATCTGATGATGATGAGTATATTTTGGATGAAAACAGTAGCGATGACTCATTTTTAAAAGATGAAAATTTACAGATGGGGTTAAATTTGTGTCCAGGAAGAAACAATCGACTACATTAACAATTGCTCTGACATAGAGAAAGAAAGGGATTATGACAATGAAGAAACGGTAAATGAGAAAGACGAAAATGAAGTAAGAAAAACTGATATTGTTCTGGTCAGATATTACCAAAGAAGTACTTGGAAATATTATATAGGATTCGTCGAAGACATAACAGCAACGAGTGGAGAAATAAATTACAAAATAAGTTTTCTAAAAAAATAACACATCCGAAGTTGAAATTTGTCGAAACAAAAAAGAAGGATTGGGATATTGTAAAATCAAACTCGATCATCAAGAAGATTGAATTAAAGCGTGATATACTACAACAGTCACAATATTACTTAAAAAACAGTTATGATGAGGTTTATTTTAATTGATTTTTTTGCCGCCTATCAGCCCCCTGATTGTGTAAGCTAATCGTATTCATTTGACAGCCTAAAACGTATGGTTTCTTATGTCAAACGGTGCATTATTATACGTTTGACATAAGAAACCATACGTTTTAGTCTGTCAAATGAATACGATTAGCTTACACAATCAGCCCCCTGATCTCATATCATTAAGAGAATAAATACCAATGAAAATTGATTTGATTAAGAATAAGTACTTTTATGTTGCTTTCTAAACGCGCCACTTTCAAGCGTGACGAAATAATACATTCCTTCGTCCACTGTAATTAGATTAAAGTGACATTGTAATTAGTTAAGAGCGTTTACGTGTATACCGGCAACGTCGCAATCTAGTGTCATATTTTCGTGGTTTTAAATTTTTATTATTTAATTGGAGCTACATTTTAATAATGTCTTCTACTAACTATTTAGAATAAGGTGAAAAGTATGTAAAAGGTAAGAAATCTTTGTGCTTGCAGTTCTATTTATATACAAATAATTCACTCGAAATTTGCATAGCGTTATTTTTATAGCAAAATAACTGTGAACATTACGGTTACTTACTATTTACACACTTTTCACCTAATTCTAAATTAAATAAATAAATAAATAAATAAAAATTAAATAATAAAAATTGAAAACCTCGAGTAAATGATACTAGCTGGCGACGTTGCCACTCATACCCTAACCTACCCTACCCTACCCGTAAACCCTCTTAAGTGTTACCAATTTTTTTGTCTAAGATTTGTAGTTTGCTACCGAATATTAAGTTCAAATAAAGATTTTAAGTATTTATTTGTGTTTTTTTAGTATGTAATTATATTTTAGAAGAATCTTACGGGCAAAGCCGCAAATAAAAACTAGTTTTCTTATTTTATCAATTATGTGCACTAGGCTTTACTATTGTCCGGTGAGTTATATTATTTCAAGTGTGTTATTGTGTGTTACAGTTTCAAGTGTGTTATTGAACAATTTTTCGTGGCCTTACCCAGAAATGTTTATCTTCAATAGTTCTACAAAAAAGCCCGCCACAGTATATATCTTATGTGTAAGCCATTTTAATCAAAAAAGTCCGACGCACGGCGGGTGAGGTGGGGGCAGCGTTCGGAACCGTACGATAATTATCGTACACATACGATAATTTTGTGCCTAGGTACGATAGCATATTATTATCGTACGCAGATTGTACGATAATTTCTATCATGATGCAAAATTTGAGAATTTATATTATTTCACTCGATCGCTGATAGTCTAAATCGCATTATTTTATTTTGTCCAATAAAATCTTGGGATAATACCGAGGAAATACAAGTTCTCTATTCCTATTGATTCTTAGGATCCGCTCTGATAAGCTGTTACAAACTCGAAATTTTAGCGTGTTTCATACCGAACTTGCATGGGAACAGTGAATTTTTGTGCAAGTGAATTTTAAACTTGGCGCGTTTATTAAACTTGAAGTGGAAAGGGAATCGGTTCAGGTCTGTACCACGCGTAAAACTTTGGGTTTCAGTGTTCTGTTGATTTGAAAGCGGTGGTTTAAAAAAGATAAACTATAGAGTACTTGCATACATATCAATGTTACAAATAATATGATTTATTTATCATAGACGTTATCCTAAAAAATACGATAATTTTGATCTATGTACGATTTTATGCCCCTGGTACGATAGTCAGTCGCTTCAAGTTGCTAACGCGGGGTGGGGGAAGGAGTCGCTCATCGCTGAGTGCGCGACCCGAACGCGGACAGACACGTGAGGGTAGACGTCATTGACGATTGTGTCCGTTTTGCGAATTTTCAAGGCACTAGCGATTTGTTAAAAACGCATTGTACTTAAAGTAATATAGGCTATAGGCTTAAACTAATATTGTTATTGGCAGGTATATTCTTCGTTTTTATTTTTTAATTATATAGATAGGTTACTTACCTGTTAATTACAACGAATTACTTCGTTTTTATTTAAATTACATTACATAGGTTGTAGGTAGGTAAGTAATTGGTCCTTTTTTGGTTGTATTGGCTCATCCATACTACTACTACTATCTACATCCATACTAATATTATAAATGTGAATGTTTGTGAGGATGGATGTTTGTTACTCTATCATGCAAAAAGTACTGAACGGATTTAAATTAAATTTGGTAGGGTAGTAGTTCAGGCTTTGGATTAAAACATAGGCTACTTTTTATCCCGGAAAAGTACAGTATTCCCGCGGGATACCCGATAGTATATTTACGCGGGCGGAGCCGCGGGAAACGGCTAGTATAAATATTTATTTGTATATTCTAATCGATCCAATTTACAAAATATTCTTTTTGATGTAAAGGGTATAATCCCATGTTGGTCCCGTTGTTACCAAAGTGATGACCTGATGATAGGATCTATGAGGAACCAAGGGAACTCCTCGAAATTTATATGGACACATATTAAGATTTTAAATTTTCTGAAGTACTCCAATCATATGCTACCAAAAACTAAGATTTTACACCTGGGTATACCCTGGATCCAAAAGTACTGAACAGAACTCCTGACTCCTTATAGATACATAATTGGGAATTTCGGCGTTGTTTAAAGAATTGCAAGCATATGCCACTGTGTCGATTACGGTAATCATCATCATCATCACCATCATCACACCATACATCGTGACATAATGATGATATAATAGGCACTTCTCATAGTATTTTACACCGACACGGACATATTTGAACATTAGTCGTTACTTTGCCGTATGTGAACCTATTTGCAAAATTGTTTTGTTGTTGTAAAGGCTATAATTCGAAATTTGTCCCTTAGTCACCAAACTATGTGGAGTGTGAGAGTGGAGTTATCGTTGAACATACAAAAAATAATACATATAGCCGAACGTATAACCGCCTCCATTTTTTGGAAGTCGGTTAAAAAATCGGAATAATTGGTAGGCGTATACAGCTGTCTGTCTGTATATTGTGTAGACTGTAGTATATTATACCTTCAAACTAACATTCTGTTTTATATTTTTCCAGGTGAGCGTATGGGCATCATGCAGTCTCTCGCTGGAGTGGCCACAGTGTTGCGGCATTTCACAGTTGCGCCTTCCAAGAGCTCCGTGCGCACGCCCCGCATCGATCCTAGGTCTGGTATTACACAGAACATCTTTGGGGGGCTACCTTTAACTATAAGGAACAGATAAGCTAACGGCTTTATACCCAAACGCTACTTTAATTAAGAGGGTACCAATTCTAACATACTACGAGCATATACAGTGACATCTGCCGTCTGACAGGTAATGTAACAATATGGAAGTATAAGTATCTCTGATTAAGGAAACTAATGAAACTGCCACAATAACATATAGATACTTCATTATGTATATGGTATAAAAAACGAAATGATAAAAATGTGACTTCTTTGTCTAACGTATGCAATAAAAACAAAACAACACTAACTTATCAATATAGCTAACATTGGCAATATTTTTCGTGACGTCACGAGTGTACCGTGTCCGCCATATTGTGACGCTGTGTACTTACGTACTAGACCTTTAATAATCTGTGACTTACGCTTTGAACTGTCACTTCGCCTGTTGAAAAATATATTTTTTGAAGATATTTTGAAGATTGTGCTTAAATAAAACAAATTGAGAAACCTATATTTCACGATGCCTAATAAGTGCAGCATAATAAATTGGTTGTAAATTGGTGCAACATCAAGCCGAAATCGGCTAAATGTAACATTTCACCGGTAAGTTATTTTATCTCTGTTTTGTTATTTTTAGTATTTTATATTTTGTATATATTGTATTTTAGTATTGTTTTTTAGTAGAAAACGTAATAAAATCATTAAAAGAAGTATATTATGTGTAGTGTAGTTTTTGTGTTTTGACTGTAGTGATGTTCTTGTAATATCGGACGACTATAATAGTATCGATATTTTTTGTTGCACTGCGCGGTAATTCATAAGTATTTTTATTTTTGTTTTCAGGCTGCCACAAAATAAATACAAAAAAAGTATTTGGTTAGAGACCATCGGCAAGGAAAATTTAAGAACAGATTTAAAACATATTTACATAATATGTTCTTTACATTTTGATGAAAATTCATTTAACAGGACACTGGATGTCATAAAATTTAAAGATGATGCAGTATCATCTCTGTGCATACAGGTGAGAATAATTTAACATGACTATTATTTTCTCTAACCTTTAAATCGACAGAAATTAATTCTGTCCACATTGCAGTGATTATCATTTATGAAATTTATCTGTTTTTAGCAACCTTCAACCCTACACCAATCGTCTCTTACAGCTAGAGATGATAATGGAGCCAACCAACATAATGTAGAATTGGTAAGTAAGCCCGGTACATAATATAATTTTACCAACTTAGGTTAGGACAGGCAGAATATAAATGTCGACTTGTAAAATGTTTTAATCATTATTATTTATGAACAATATGTATTCTTTCAGCAACCTTTAACACTAAAAGAATCTGCTCCTGCAACAACAGATGGTAATGCAGCCAGCGATCAGAACATTGAACTAGTAAGTAATTACAGTGCACATCTAAGTTCTTACTGCTTGTGAAATTGTTATTGATACAACCAGATTTTTTAACTTTCGGTCAGTTCATTTTTGTAGTTGCAGCATATTATTAAAAATTATCATTAATGCTTACTATATTTAAATGTTCAATTTCGTAACTAAAATCTTAAATATAAGTATATAATAAAAGTCTATTTCAATATGGAACGGGTGTTCGGTCTCTGAATATTTACTTTATAGCTTTTATTTATATTATTAAGACTTACAATAAAGCTAAAACAGCATTTTCTTTTCAGGATCAAGCTCTAAAGAAATTGAAACAATTGCATATACAACTGGATCTTTGTAAAAAACTGAGAAAATTCTTAAATTTAATTTCAATAAACCAAATTTTGAAAAATATTATTTGCATATTTTTTCTTTTGTCGTCAAAAATTATGGTGAACATGGTTTTGAGACCGATTCAAGCGATCATGATGCCAGCAATAAATATTTATTGATGAAAAGTGTAATTAAAACATATATAGATACAAGATTTCATTATTTTGGGAAAAAATGTACCGAAAAAATATCACTTCGAAATTATTTCAACAAAATTGTCCTTTTCAGAAATGAATAATGTAAATAAATAATCATTATAATATACGAATATTCTTTTTTTTAGCAGTAACCCAAATTTTGATGATTATGAAATATCGAGATTGGTGATGATGATTCATCACCAATCTCGATATTTTTGAATACTACCTTTCTCCCGCGGCTCCATCCGCATAAATATAGTATGGGGTATCCCACGGGAATACTATACTTTTTCGGGATAAAAAGTAGCATATGTATTAATCCAGGGCCTAAACTACTACCATACCAAATTTCATCAAAATCCGTTCTGTAGTTTTTGCGTAAAAGAGTAACAAACATCCATCCATCCATCCTCACACTCAACTTTCACATTTATAATTCTATAAATTATATAAATATAATAGGATTGTTCTACGTGTCTGTGTCTTCGCCTCGGGCGAAGTCGCGAGCAACCTATATCATATGGCGTTGGATAATCATTTACCATTTTACAAGACATGTCGAAAGTTGGTGTCTTATATTTTACAAATTACGAGGGTATTATTACAGACGGAAGCTAGTGTAAATAGTAAAACTCAAGTTTAAATTGTATTATGGTAATGTCACAGAGTACTTTTAGACAAAGTGGACATAAGTATAAGTAAAATATAAAGATAAGTTTCATAGATAATTTTATCGATAGATTGACGAAAACACTCGCAGTATCAACACTAAGCCGCCATGTTTAGCCGCGTAGGTATGCACGATTTTTTCGTAGGTATGGCAGTTCCATTAGTTTCCTTATTCAGAGATAAGTATACGGTGTGGAATTTGGCCAGGAAGCCATTACACAGTCATCCAGACTAAGGTTTAGCAGTCAATCATGACTGACAAAAATGTAATGTAGTTTTCTATGATTCTGCATGATAATTGGCACTTTTTAATGTCTAACGGTAACAAACCAACGAGCCAACGCAGGATGCTCTGCTGATGTGAAATGCCAACATTGTATTTGTACAATCTCTATACTTATATTTATATCCACAAGTTTACCTGCACATCATAATATATGTTGTGCCATGTGATGTCTAAAGTGGATAGAAATTGTACAGGCTACAGACATTTTACCTTTGTGAAATACCATCAGAGAATCTAATTCATGAGCAGGTAGAGTGTTATCACAATTTATTTGTACTATAATGACGAAATGCAGTCACATGATAATATGTCAATTTGATATCATAACATTATAATACAAACAAATTATGACAACGGTCAACCCGCTTATGAATTAGATTCCGTGGTAGTAGGTAAGGTACACACGGTCTGATCTAGTCTCTGACATAAAAATAAGAAAAATGTAAATAATAACCTAACCAAGAGCATGTCAGGACATGTCTAAGGAGGGTTCCGTAACTATAAACGCGTAATAGGCTTTTTGCAAATTACTGCAAAAGTTAATGTCTGATTTCGTTCAAAATAATTTTCCTAAGCTGTGGTCCACCGTCCAGCACGTAAGCTTACTATCAGTTGATTATGATGATTGTGTTGACCGAATTATGTTTCTAAATATTTAGCTTACTGCTACTTTGTTTTGTATAATCGTTTATTTTCATAACATTTTGCTGCAACGTTAGATTTAGCACGTAGGAATTATTGAATTAGTTTTAGTGAATAATAAAATTTATTGCACTTTTAAACTATGTCATTTAGTTAATTTGACTACACCACCCCACGCCTGTGGCTCAGTTTAGCGTGTTGCAGCTTAAGCCGGAGGTCGCGGGTTCGAATCCCGCCGAAGGGACTAAAATGTTTTCTGTGTTTCTGGGTCCTGGATGTGTATTGAATATAAGTATAGTATAATAAAAATCTTAAATAATTGTGTGTATAGTATAAAATATTAAATATATTTTCGTTGTCTGGTACAAGTTATACAAGTTCTTCGGATACTTACAGATTGTACAGGACCAGATTGACATGGTGTTGAAGCGGGCAATATCTATGGCCGCTTTTATTTTATTTATATGTTATAAGCTACTCTAATAAGTCGTAGAACATTATTTACTTTGTTCTGAAGTACATTTTTTCATGTTTAATTATTCTACTTTTATGAACTCTACCAAAGTTACGGTTGTATTTACTTAATTTTAAAATGAGATCTCTTCTAAAATATTATAGGTATAATTATTATTGTATGAAATTAAAAATAGTGACTGACCGATCACATATTATTTTGTGTTACTATTCTTAATCCACAGTTAAAATATTTTCCTTTTATGTAGACATGATGGGACAGTCTAAGCAATGTATAAAATATATCTTAGTAATAAATAAATAAAGTCATTGTGATATATATTATATTTTTATTTTAAGTTCTCATCTTATCACCCGCAACGAAATTAATTCTGCAATAAAAGATTTTCACGGGACTTTCACTGGCAGATAGCTGAGGATATAAGGTGTAACTCGGGCTACTTTTATCTAGAGTTCCGTTTAAAAATAGAGTTCCGTTTCCGTTAGTTCTACGCAAACGTTGCGGGCATCAGCTAGTCTAAAATATTACGATTTGTCAAGCGCTGCCTAAAGTTAGGGGCTCCCTAAATCACAGCCTGTCTCTATCTGTGCTTCGCAGAGTGACAAGGATATCATAATATTACCTGGATGTCAAAATATTTTACTGACGTCACTTTCTGTTCAATACAAGACCGGGGACTGTATCGTCCAGAATACGAAAGTCTGGAGAAAATTCAGAGCGCTGAAAATAGAACTCTGCGTTAATATCTAGCTGAAAATCGAACTCACGAGTGTCGAGTCCAATGTCAATGTCAAATCTGACAACTCGACACTCATGTGTTTGATTTTCAATTCTATTGTCCAGATTCTCTGTTTCATTATACCAGAGTGCAATTTCAATGCTCTGAATTTTCTCGGGCCTTCCGGATTCCGGACAATATAGTCCCAACTCCCAGCCGAAGTACCTAGTACCTACCTGAACCTAGGAAGGACACCACCTCGGCCAGTATTGTACAGTATAATCCTTGTAGGTATTGTGCCTTGGCATTTGGTCATTTTTAATCGCACATATTTACTATTTACAAAAAATCGTAGGCGGTTAACACCGTTATCACCGATCATTTAATAATCGAAAAACACCTGCAAAATAACATTCACATGATACAACGGATATATCAGTCCCGATAAAATTTACCTACCTATTCATTCATGATCTTTAAAAAGTGTCGTCTAGTATCAATATACGCCAGATCCACTTAAAAAAAAATGCTCTGTGGTTTACTTTTTTAAAATGTACCTACTGTTGCTAATATTAAATTTGTATCAATCTCCTTTACATCCCAAGTAATGTACAATCACGGTTAAAAACTGAATTTGTTATCACAATCCGCCAGATCTGTGACTAACGACAATCATATGCCGCTAGATCCAAACAGACTAATCAGGAAACAGGATTTTGACAGGTATCCATTATGGCGTCCTTGTCGTCATTATGGCCGCTCGTACATTTTCTTGTGAATTTCGTGCTGCATTTTTGGTGAATTTTATAGAAAATAATGGCCGATACATTAAAGAAAATAGAAAAAATTCCGCCTAATCAGGCAAGGAAGCGAGGTGTGGACTAAGTTTAATAATGCCTCTAGTCAAGAATCACTCTTTGGTACATATCGTATATTATGAGAGTGACTGGTCAAATTCCGCTACATCCATTGAGTTGAGTAACTAACTCCGTCAGATCCTTATCTGAATATCAATATCCTCTACATCCATTTTTTTATAATATTTATTTGATTAATTTAAAAACTCACAATAATTAAACTTAAATTAGGTGAAGATTCGAATCCACTATTTTTTTTTACTTTATGTATAAAACGGTATGTCATTAGAGTAAATACTGTTCAAATCATTCATCCATGCTCAACGTCGTATTTTATGAATAATTGGGAAAACAACAGAATTCGAAGAGCTGCAAGGAAAAATAAGTCATAACATCTATATCAACATAATTGTGCAACATCGCCATCTAGTAACGAGTAGCGTAACTACATACTTATCAACAACCACCCCTGAGCAAGCTGTTAATACAGGCTGACACCCACTAGACGGCACTTGTAGAATACGATAATCATGGATGAGATTAAAAAAAATGCTAGAAACAATGCAAAATGAAATCAGAGAGCAAAAAACAAGCATGATCGATATGAGGGAAGACATAAAAACTACAATTATTAATAATTTTAATGAAAAATTTAACAACTTAGAGATTAAACAACAAAAAATGGAGCAAAGTATTGAGAAACAAGATGGAATATTAAAAAAATTTGACAGACACATAAGGAGAAAAAACTTGATCATATTTGGCATTAAAGAAGATGAAAAAAAATTACAATGACCTCGAACAAATTATAATAAACACTATTAATACACATTTTAATGCTAATTACCAAACAAGCCACATAGAAGCTGTAAGAAGAGTCGAAAAAAAAGGTGACAAAATAAGACCTGTTGTCATAGCATTTAGTACGATGGGCTTAAAAAAAACATACTGAATAATAAAACATGATTAAAAAATACTCAATACTACATCGATGAAGATTATCCTCTAGAGGTATTAATTAAGCGCAAAGAATTATTAATCCAACAAAAAATAGAGAGAGAATCAGTAAAAACTGCGTTTATAAAATAGGACAAACATACTGGAAATCAAAAACAACAATACATCCCGCAATAAGAGAAATATGTCACAGGCACCAGAATCAGCTACCACGGATCATCATCACGAGAAACAAAATTCTAAGAAAAAAATTGGAAAATTTTCTAATCCGACAACCAAAACTAGTTATCTCTTCTAAAACCAATCAAAATACTACACAACAAAATGGAAAATACATACAGACGATTCCCTCGAAAAGTATCCAAACACCGAACAACGACAACTCGATGGAGACATCTAATAAATAGCAAGTAGCACGAGCCCCTCCACCAATATCTTCAATACAGCTGGTCACTGAAGAGATTTGCGACTACAACTCTCCAGAGAAATCACTCCAAATAATAACATACAATGTGAGGAGTCTTCTCGATTACTTGAGCTATTAGATTCGATGAAAAATATACAGTTTGATATTATGGGACTGTTAGAGGTAGAAGAGTGGGAAATTCAATATGTGAGTATGAAGATTTTATATTTCAATGTGTAGGAGAAACCGTGCGTCCTGACCGTATAACGTATAACGTCCTGACGTTACGGAGTCGGATTTATAATAAAAAAAACATTAAAAAAAAATTGTAGAGTCAATAATAGGGCTATCAGAACGGGTTGCATTATTAATATTAAATATAAATACCTTCAAACTAGCTATTGTTCAGGTTTATGCCCCAACAGAAGGTACTGACGAAAACAAAATAGAAGAATTTTATAAAACCATAGATAAAGCTTTAACAATGACAACCAACAGTAAGATGTAGTAATGGGCGACTTTAATGCCAAAATTGGCTTCCCAAAACCAGAGGAACACTTAATAATGAAGAAATTTGGCTACGGCATCAGAAATACTCCAGGAGAAAGAATGGTAGAATTTCTATACGAAAACAAGCTGTCAATTATTAATACTTACTTTGATAAGAATGCCAAAAATAGATGGACATGGAGATCACCCGACGGCAAAACGAAGAACGAATTGGATTATATTCTGTGCAACTTTCCAGAGAACATGGAGAACATTGAAGTTCTAAATATTGAATACCCGTAGAAATCAGACCATAGACCAGTAAGAACAAAAATTAAAATTAAGCTACCCCAAAAAACCCGAACAAGTTATACTAAAAACATTAAAAACCAAATCAAGTCTAAAGAACAAATCTCTACATTTGGTGAAAACCTACATGACAAATTAAAAAAATCTATTAGAATACCAAACGAACTATACAACACAGCAATATTATGATAAATTGATAAATATTATAGAAACCAGCTTACTAAATGCCCAAAAACCTAATATAAAATCCACAAACATCCAGTAATTACAGATCGTACTAGGCAGTTAATACGCCGCAGACACAAGATACAAAACACCAAACCTAAAACTCGAAGCATGAAAAACGAGTTAAAGGCGCTATATAAACTGACTAGCAAATATATATAGCGAGATTATACATTATATAGGTCACTTACAATAGAGATACATCTAAATACAACTGGAAGCTTAAAGCGAGCATTTAAGGAACTGAGAACACAAAAACATTGGATAGAAGAATTAAAAGGGCAAGAAAAGATACACAAAAACAGAGATGAAATTCTAAACATCGCAACGTCCTATTATAAAACCTATATAGCTGCAAGACCTCGCTACCACCTCACGAAGACGCTTCACAAACGCACCACACTGAAGAGTTCAAACCCATAGAAGAAATAGAAGTCATCGAACAAATTAAGAAGATGAAGATAGAAAAGAGCCCAGGCCCAGAATAACAAATGAAATCATAAAAATAGGTCACCCGTCACTGGCAAAACCATTAACAAAACTGTTTAACATGATTATTGAAACTACATGCACTCCCCAGCAATGGTTTGAATCAAACATAATCTTGTTATATAAAAAAGGAGACCCAAATCATATTTCTAACTACCGACCTTTAAGCTTGTTACCAACGCTATACAAACTATTTTCTTCAATCACAGATAAAAAAATTCGTCATGTACTCGATACTAAGCAACCCATAGAGCAAGCAGGTTTTAGAAAAGGCTATAGCCTACGTAGTACTATAGTACTACGGACCATATCCATACACTGGAACAAATTATAGAGAAGTATCAAGAATTCCAAAGACCACTCTACATGACTTTCATGACGATTATCAAAAAGCATTCGACACAATATTACACTCAGCGATTTGGAAAACTCTACAAATTCAATGTCAATCAAAGATATATAAACATATTGAAACATTTTCTACTCTTCGAGTCAGAGTAGAGTACAATTGGAAAACGTTGGACCGCCTATAAAAATAAATAGAGGAGTCAGACAAGGCGAACCTCTTTCACCTCGCCTCTTCATAGCAGTGCTAGAGACGGTCCTGGGTAATCTGAAGTGGCAAAATTTGGGAATTAATATAAAAGGAAAGTATCTGTCACATTTCAGATGTGCTGACGAAATAGTACTTTTGAGTGACGATCATAAAGAATTACAATACATGTTATCCTCTCTGCATAAAGCTAGCATAGAGGTTGGCCTGGAAATAAACCTAACAAAAACTAAAGTAATGACAAACAGCATTCAAGAACCTATAAAGCTAGAAGTCTTCCAACTGGAATACGTGAATAACTATATATATCTAGATAAACAAGTTTCATTGAGTGCTCAAAACAACCAACAAGAAATAGATAGAAGAGTTCAAAAAACATGGAACAAATTTTGAAGCTACAAGGAAGTACTGAAAGGCAACTTTCCTATTAAATTAAAAAAGAAAGTAATGAATACATGTATCTTACCTTCCTTGACATACGCATGCCAAACATGGAAGTTTACCCATAAGACTAAAAACAAAATCAAGACGAGTCAAAGAAGTATGGAGAGGAGCATGATGAAAATTAGCAAACTCCAGAAAATACTACACAAAATTATCCATGAAAAGACAGACATTACTGACGCGCTTAGTCATTCCCAGAAATTAAAATAGCGATGTCGATGATCATGTAGCCAGAATGACCGATGATAGGTGGACTATACGGACTACACTATGGCCAGGCCCAGTCGGCTACAGAAAAAGAGGCAGACCGCAAACAAGATGGGTAGACGACATCACACATACAGCAGGCAGAGACTGGGTAATAGTAGCGAGCGACAGACATGTATGGCAATCTCTGGAGGAGGCCTTCACCTGAGCAGGGGTTCTTGCTTACTAACATATTGTACAAATTTATATATTTAATTGTTATTAAATTACATATAACTGACATTGAAGTATATACATAATATGATTATAAAAATGTAAAATGAATATTATAATATCCTATCCTCCTAACCTAAACATTAGAATGAAAATAACAATGAATAAATATTAACAATAAAAATGAAACTAAAATTGAAAACAAAATATGTAAACTTATTGTAATTTTATTTGTTTAACCTAATTTTAATGTAATTTAATCGAATTTGTAATTGGCAAGAAATAAAAGGCTTTTTATTATATTATATTATATAATTATGTCATTAGTAACTATGACAGAGGAAAAAAGTAATTTACTGTAAAATTTACCTTTTTGGATCTGACGGAATTATTTTTATATATACTAACAACAGATTGAACCAGAGAATCCAGCCATCGACATAAACTCGGTTTTTGTTCAGAATATCCAGGGATATTATATTATATTACCGGCTACCGCTGACATTCAAAATGATGAATTAAACTTAATGCTTTTAATATGTATGTTACGTACATACATATCAAAGCATTAAGTTTAATCAGTCAAAGTTAAAGCAATCTAATCATTGTGAAGATGTTGTAAAACAATGCACAGCGGACCTCGGAAACAGAGCTTTTGGGTTTGCATTTGCATTCTATACACATGTGCAAAGTTTGCACATGTGTATAGAATACGAGGAACACAGTTTACGCCAATTTCCTTGTTGAATTAAAGCTTTAAGGCCGGGACTATATGCTCCGGAATCCGAAACGCCGGTGAAAATTCCGAGCATTGAAAATAGAACTCTGTGCTAATACAATAGAGTTGAAAATCGAACACATGAGTGTCGAGTCAAATGTCAGTCTCATATGTTTTCCATTTTCATCTCTATTGTATTAGCGCAGAGTTCTATTTTCAGTGCTATGAATTTTCACCGGCATTCCGGATTCCGGAACATATAGTCCCAGCCTAATAGTTAATAAAAAACCAGTTGATTTTCTTGCCAATTACTATCAGTCAAATATCGAGGATTAAGTTTTATCAATATTTTATGTTTTTTTATAAGTAATTATATTTTTTACTAACGGTGATTACACACGTCACAACATTATCCAATCAATGATTTCAAATATCATTTCTTACTTTTAATGAATAATTATTGCCACGGGGCTTATCGAAATTTTCAACATTCAAAACATTGTTTGCTAATAATTTAAAAATAATTAATCCTTAAGCTTAGGTATCCGTTCCATATTAGGGTTCCTCAGCCAAGTAATTTTTTTACTAATCAAACTACGTAAGTAAGTTTCAGGGGCGTGCGCTCCTTGTAGGCAGAAATGCAGTGCTTTACTTGTCATTCACAGATATTTTAATAAAACGTTCGTACGTTTTAGATGACTTTAATTAATAGTAAATAAATTAATTAAAAAAATATAATAACTTAAAAACGCCTAATATTTTATAAATAGCAACTTATCTCATGCCGTTGCGTTCTGCAGGACATATCATCGCATGTATGTGTAATTTTCATTCTTCGCAAACGCACACACCCATGAATATCGACATGATTATATAGCGGCAAGTCCCGCGGCAGGCGATGGCTCTCGGCTATCCGATCGCTTCCGAAAACCGCCGGACTGGCTTGTCGGAAATTATTCGTTGCCTATAATCCGAGTAAAAAGAATAGTCGGAAATCTAATAAATCACGTATGCACATTATGCATTTTTGTTTAGTAAGGTTTTATTTGTTTAAATAGAAGAAACATTTTGTGTTTCGCGGGGGACATATTGCATATTTCATGTGATAAGCATTGTTTACAATTTAATCGCTCCAGTTTATTTATAGTTTTCTTAAAAGATTTTTCATTTTAACATTTGAAAGTGTGTACATTTAACAGTTTATTACTGAGTTTCTATAATAATTGTAGTGATTTGCTTTTACTAGTGCGTTTGTTGATTTTTTCAAAATGTTATTTGATTGTGAGGTTTGTTTTGAAAATGTGTGTTTATTAAAAATTAAAAATAACAAGTTCTCACAATTGTCATTCAGTGAAAAGATTTAAATTCTGTCTAAAGATAGGTGTACCCGAGTTACAACAATTAAACCAGCAAAAAAATAATATAACTCGAAAATTTCATGTTAAAAGTTATGAAACGTATAACTGGCTGTGTGGTTGTGTACACACGATTAAATTATATTGTTTTCCTTGCATAATATTTAGTAATTTACATCGGGATATCAGGGGCGTGCGCTCCATATAGGCAGAAATGCAGTGCTTTACTTGTCATTCACAGATATTTTAATAAAACGTTCGTACGTTTTAGATGACTTTAATTAATAGTAAATAAATTAATTTAAAAAATATAATAACTTAAAAACGCCTAATAGTTTATAAATAGCAACTAATGCCGTTAAGTTCTGCAGGAAAAATCATCGCATGTGTGTGTAATTTTCATACTTCGCAAGCGCACACACCCATGAATATCGACATAAATAAACAGCGCTAAGTCATGCGGCGGGAGATGGCCGAACCGAGAGCCGAATCGAGAGCCCAGCCGAGAGCATGGTTCGGCTATCCGATCGCTTCCGAAAACCGCCGAACTGGCTTGTTGGAAATTATTCGTTGCCTATAATCCGAGTAAAAACAATACGACGCGAATCTAATGAATTATGTACGCATAATATGCATTTTTGTATATTATTAATAATATTAGTAAGGTATTATTTGTTTAAATAGAAGAAACGTTTTGTGTTTCACGGGGGCCATATTGCATATTTCATATGATAAGCATTGTTTACAATTTAATCGCTCCAGTTTATTTATAGTTTTCTTAAAAGATTTTTCATTTTAACATTTGAAAGTGTGTACATTTAACAGTTTATTACTGAGTTTCTATAATAATTGTAGTGATTTGCTTTTACTAGTGAGTTAGTCGATTTTTTGAAAATGTTATTTGACTGTGAGGTTTTGAAAATGTGTGTTTATTAAAAATTAAAAATAACAAGTTCTCACAATTGTCATTCAGTGAAAATATTCAAATTCTGTCTAAAGGTAGGTGTGTACCCGAGTTACAACAATTAAACCAGCAAAAAAATAATGTAACTCGAAAATTTCATGTTAAAAGTTATGAAACGTATAACTGGCTGTGCGGTTGTGTACACAAGATTAAATTATATTGTTTTCCTTGCATATTATTTAGTAATTTACATCGGGATATAGTAATCTCAAGTAACCGGAACCTTTAATATGTGAAAATTGAAGCTGATTGGTGAGTAGTTATAATATTTTAAAATATGCTTATTATTTTACTTATTAGAATTTCTTCCGCCGCGACGATCGATCGCTGTTTTGTCTGCGTTGCCGTAGAAGATGTACATGAATAGTAGTACATCTAAGACTTGCTCTGTTGGCATGGTTTCGACTTAGAGATCCGTCGCTTGGCTGTAGCTATGCTAAAAATCTATAAACGAAAAAGTTTTTGTGACCGAGTACTTCGCCGCATACCCAGTGTCATAATCCTGTGCACGCCACTGGTAAGTTTAACTTGTGTAGATAATATTGTGTACCTATTATTCCCACTAGTCACTACTATTATAAATGTGAAAGTTTGTGAGGATGGATGGTTGGATATTTGTTACTTTCACGCAAAAACTACTGAACGGATTTTGATGAAATCTGGTATTGTAGGTAGTAGTTTAAGCTCTGGATTAACACATAGGCTACTTTTTATCCAGAAAAATACGCGGGCAGAGCCGCGTGGAAAAGCTAGTACTAATATAATAACAAAGAGAAAAGATTTGTTTGTATGTTTGTTTACATTGAATAGGCTCGAAGAAACTGGACCGATTTTGATGAAATTTGGCACATATATAGAGTAGACAATGGGAAAGGACATTATCTACTTTTTACTGTGGCAAAATGTACGGTTTCCCAGGAGCCGCGAGAAACATCTATTAGTATTATAATTTTAAAACTATTTATTGAAGGACTATGGTATATGCGCCATTGTTAACGTTGTAGAAAGATTATTAGAAAATTCTTTATTCGCACACACACACACACACACACACAATAACAAAAAACGCATAACTAAAAATTAAAGATACGAAAAGGTGATCTTACCTAAAATCGCGAAAAACGAAATACGATTAATATTCGTAGCTTAACCGCTAACATGGACCTTGAAGTCCGCGGATTGCAAAAGAATCGATAGCTTTGAAATGTGGTGTTGGAGAAGAATGCTCCGCATCCCGTGGACGGCATTCCAGACATTACAGTCAGGCTCTCCACCATCTGCCTTCAGAGACCTCTAAAATACTTCGGACATATTGCCAGGAAAGACGGAGATAATCTAGAAAAGCTAATTGTCACTGGCAAGGTGGAAGGCAAAAGACTCCGTGGTCAAAACCCGATGCGTTGGTCCGATCAGATCCGTACAACACTCAATAGCACAGTACAGGATGCACTTCGAATGGTCGGGGACAGGGAAAAGTGGAATAATATCATAAGGATAAAGACCATGGAAGGTGGTGGTCACGACCCTCATGAGGCCACCCTCACGACATGAGGAGCACGACTGATGGAGGAACCCCTTGTAGCAGATTCTTCCAGATAACCTTCGCTTAGTAATAGCCTTCACTTTTTGTATGAGAAAAATATTTACCAGTTTAGAAGACATTTTAATAAAATATTTTAACAAGGCTTTTTCAGAACTCAGAATTAATTTCAAATTTAATTAACATAGAGGGCGCTACTTGTAAAATGAATTTCCTAGATAATATAACATTTAGAAGACACCAAACAAAATCAGACACATTAAATACAAGTGAAGATGAGTGCGAAAGTATCCATTCCTTAAATAAAAGCCCTAACAGTTTACACGGTGGATCGGATGCAGAATCGACTGAAATACTCAAATTAAGAGATCGCGTACGAGAGCTTGAGACAGAATTAAAAAATGCCCTGCAGCAAATTGAGACATTATCTGAACAAAACATTATTCTTAAACGTAACAATAAAACCATTAAAAATAAAACTACTATGACTAAAAACTACGAAAAAAAGTGTTCGCCAACAAAATACATCAAGGACAGCTATAATAATGAACAAGATCATACTGAGAATATTATCAATGAAACTTCCAATGATAAAATTAATCTGAAGATACAGAGAAAAATATGCATTCTCAGCACAAACAAACATAATAAAATTTTACCTATTGCACAAAAGTCTTTAAAAAATTATTCTAATATATGTCATTACATCAAACCAAATACTAAACTAAATGATTTATTAATGGGTATCGAAAATAAATTAACTGACTTTACATCTCATGATTTTTGTGTGATCTTAATTGGTGATGAAGATTTTAAAGCAACTAACGACTATTTCAGCCTTATAACGTGCATTAGAGAAACGCTGAATAAAATTCAACATACAAACATAATTATTTGTTTGCCAACTTATAAATATGGTTATTATAATGACATGTTCAACTGGAGAGTGGAAACGTTTAATAATCTTTTATACTTGGATATCACAACACACGAGCATGCATACATATTAGACTCAAATAAGAAATTAGAATATAGTTTTCGCATGTTTCACCGGCGATCAGGATCGATCAACAATCATGGCATACGTATAATATTAGACGATCTCCAAGCCCAGATAAATGACATACATAACTATAAAAAATCTATGTATCAGCGTCAAAAACGTGAATCAGAGGCATTAGAATCAGAAAGAATATTAGAAGAAGAAGAATCAGGCTCATTGTTCTTTCGTCAATAAATGTATATCTATTCTTCATCAGAACATTGCGGGACTACTCAATAAAATAGACGACCTCTCTGTAAACCTTCAAGAATTATCAGAAAAGAAAACTGATATTGATGTGCTATGTATTACTGAACATTTTATAGAAAACGATACCTACATTTACAAAATTTCTATCTAGCCGTTTCTTTTAGTAGAGCTAGCAAAAGAGCTGGAGCTTGCATCCTTATTAAAAATAATTTAGCATGTAATGAAGTTAAAGAAATTCACAAACTATCTGTACCAAATGTAATAGAGTGCTGTGCTGTTGAGCTAATACACTACAAAGTTTTAATAGTTTGTATGTATAGAATACCTAATTATAATAATTTATATAAATTTTTTTATAAATTAGACCTGATTTTAAACTTTTATTTTCAATCTAAATTTAAAAATGTTATTATTGCTGGTGACTTTAATATAGATATTTTAAAACCAAACAATACAACGTTAAATTTCGAATGTATACTGTTAAATTATAATTTAAAAATTTCAATAAAACAACCAACAAGACTAGCAAGTAAAACATGTATCGATAATTTTATACATAGTTTTAAAAGTCCATGTAAATCGGAAGTGAAAGAATTTGGTTTGTCAGATCATACGGCTTAGATTATAACACTACCAGTCAAAAAAAATCCGCAAATAAAAAGTTGGCGTAAAGAAGTGCGGGAGTATTCTCCTGAAAATATTTTAAAATTTAAGGCATGTATTCAAGAACTATATTTTACAGAGATGTATGAGAGCATAAATCCTTCAAAAGCATACTGTTATTTCATTAAAGAATTTAAATTATTCTACGAACTATGTTTTCCAAAAAAGTATGTTACTATTAACGTTGTTCGTAAACCAAAATGGATATCTCGAGGAATAAAAATTTGCAGTCGGAAAAAAAGCAAAATGTTTTGGGAACTTAGATACAAACCTAGCGCTGAAAATAAATTAAAATATAGAAATTATTGTCACTTATTTAAAAAAATCATTACTTAAGCATTCATCATCATTACATTACATAAACAAAAAGAGCACAAAATAATTATAAAATTTTAACTTCGAACAATAAATCTAAAACTATGTGGGACTTAATTAATAAAATACGCTTAAATTTACCAAATGAATCGATTGTTAGAATTAAAAATAATAATAATGAATATATAACTGATCCTCGGAAAATCGCTAATGAATTTAACAACTATTTTTTAAACAAAGTTAAACCAATATCAAATAATATGCTAAATTCTAATAGTAAAATTATGTCTGTCAATAATTATTCAATGTTTTTAGCTCCCTGTATCCCTCAAGATGTATATAAAATTATAAAATCTCTAAAAAATACACATAGTGTTGGATTTGATGGAATTTCTACAAAAATAATTAAAACTGTAAACGAATTTATTTGTCCTCATATATGTTTTTTAATTAATCTGTGTATAACGACAGGGACTTTCCCGCATGATCTTAAAATAACGATTGTTAAACCGCTCTTTAAAAAAGAAAATTGTGAATTAAAAGAGTTTTACAGGCCAATAGCACTAGTCCCAGTGTTTTCAAAATTTTTTAAAAGTGTTTCTATAATCAAATTTATTCATTTCTAGAAAAAAAGAATATTTTATGCAACGAGCAGAAAGGGTTTCCAAAAAACAAAAATATTAATCTCGCAATTTTTGACTTTTAAAAAAAATGTAATGTATGAAATAGATAGAAGGAATCCAGTTTGTGCCATATTTTGCGATATGACACAAGCATTTGACTATGTACATCATAATATTTTACTACAGAAACTTGAGGCCTACGGAATAAGGGGCAATGTATTACAACTGATTCGCTCTTATTTACATAACAGACCTCAAATTACAGAAATATGTCGCATAAATAATAAAACCAGAACTGAAGTAAAATACAGATCTTTACAGCGAAATATAGAGTTTGGTGTACCTCAAGGAACTGTATTAGGTCCATTTTTATTTATTATTTACATAAATGACTTGCCAAACGTTAACCAGCCCACGACATTATTTGCTGATGATAGCACATTTACTGTAAACTGTAAAGACATTATTTTGTATGAAAGCGACATTAATAATGCATTACGAACTTTAATTGAATGGTTGGATAATAATAATTTAATAATTAATTTAAATAAAACAAAAATAGTACACTTTAGTCAAAGAGCTACAAACTCATCAAATATAAGTCTAATCTTTAATAATAATAAAATAGAAGAAGTTGAGGGAACACGATTCTTAGGTCTGGAAATAGACAAACAATTAAACTGGAAGAAGCATATACAAGAACTTTCCAAAAAAATAAGCAGCTTAGCTTATGCTGTAGGTAAACTCTCTTTATCGGTAAACATTAACACAGTTATTACTGCTTATCATGGTTTAGTTGAATCGGTTATGAGGTATGGCATAATTTTTTGGGGAAATGCCACAGATAAAGAATTTATATTTAAGATGCAAAAACGCTGTATTAGAGCCATGTTTAAAATTAAAAGTACCGATAGTTGCCAGCCTATATTTAAACAATACCGCCTTCTGACACTTCCTTCTCTATATTTACTTGAGGTTGCATTATTTGTAAAATGTAATTCTCATCTCTATCCGCGATTATCAGATAATGTAATAAGAAACAGACGTCATAGTGACAAACTATGCGTACATACCTGTAAAAAAGAATTAATGGCAAAGAGTATTTTCTGTATGGGCTCAAAAATTTATAACAAAATACCAAAACATATTAGAGACCTCAATATTAATCTTTTTAAAACTAAATTTAAAAAAATGTTGCTTACAAAATGCTATTACTCTATAAATTACTTTTTATCTGATGATCATTAATTTTTTATTACTTCTAATGTACTTTGAATTTAGATTAATTTAATTTGACTGATTTGCAATGTTGACAATCTAATATCTATTTTATTATAATACTTATACAATAGGATTAAGTTTGACTCAATTTATATTCCATAAAAATATTTTGACATGTTTCTATTTAACAATTTAATCTTATGGACTTTTAATGAACTAATGCATAATGTACCTTATAGTTAATTTATTTTTTACAATATTATTAATTGTGACTAAATGTAACCAGTGCTGTATGCCTAACCTAACTTTGATATTATAAAATTGTATTTAAATCTTAAACTACTAAAATTTGCATGCCTTACGCAGAATATGTGTTCTAAAAATTTACTAAATTAAACTAAGACCAATTATGTTACCATATTCTAGCAAATAAAGATTTTGATTATGATTATAACCCAGTTGGTTGTAGGTACTAATACCAAAATTCTTCTAATGCTACTACTATTATAAATGTGAGGATGGATGTACCTATCATCCATCCGGATGTTTGGGACACTTACACGCAAAAACTACCTACTGAACTTTTGATTAAATTTGCTATGGTCACTTCTTACCAAAGTTTAGATTCGGGATTAACCAATAACTATGGAGCAGATATTTGCTCCATGGGTTTTTATCACATCGGGCACTTTTATGTAATAAATATTTTATTAATTAATATAAGTCTTTGTTACAATACAAGTGAGGGGTTTATTACTTAAAACATTATTTACAACAAGATAGTACTTTTATAAATGTTGAGGTACATTTTAATGGGATTCGTGAATCGTGGGATACAGGTAAAAGTTTCAAGTTTTTATTTTTCTTGTTCCATGTTGGTTTCAATTTAATGTCTTGTCCAAATTCATGATTTTGAATATTTAAGATATAAATGGAACCCTACAGTGCACATATAATTTAAAAGTTGAAACGCACTTGATACGTGTTGTGTTATCTATAATAATTGACTTCTTATCATAATAATTGTTAACTTTCTTTTTTTAATTTTCATGCCCGCTCTTTACGCAACTGAAACGCGGCCAATATGTTACTGGTAATAATAATAGACGTATTGATTGTCGCGCTCTACTTCTACGGTACCAGGAATCATGACTATTGGAGGAAGAAAGGAGTTCCCTACGAGGAGCCTCTGTTTTTCTTCGGCAGTAATCTCAAGCATGTGATCGACGGAGTTAGTGTATCAGAGCGATTTTCCAATATGTACAGGAGCTATCCACACTAAAAATACGTCGGATTCATCGAAGGGAGTAACCCGGCACTCCTGTTGCGAGATTCGCAGATAATCAAGCGCGTATTGCTGGCAGATTTCAAAAGCTTTCCCTATCGAGGATTCCTTCCTGATAGAGAAAATGTGGAGCCCTAATGAGAAACTTGTTCTTCGCTGACGGTGACATTTGGAAGTCAGTGAGACAAAAACTGACACCGATGTTTACTAGTGGCAAGCTAAAAGCGATGTTCACGTTGATCACCGAGCGAGCTGAGAAACTGACGGCAACCGCTGAGGAGCTGTCGAAAACCCGCGACGAAGTCGACGTGCGTGATCTCATGGCGAGGTACACGACCGACCTCATTGGGGCGGTCGGCTTCGGGATGGATTCAGAAGCGTTAAGTGTTGAGGACTCTGAAATAAGAAGGCTCGGTAAAAGAATATTCTCAGTAACAAAGCGGGACTTTATAGTCCCTCTGTTCAAGAGGATGTACCTGGGCTTAGCTAGGAGCCTTCATTTCATAGCTCCAGAAATTGAAAGTAACACTATTTCCATTGCCACGCATGTTATGACACAAAGGAATTATAAACCTTCCGGAAGAAACGATTTTATAGACTTGTTTCTAGAATTGAGAGAAAAAGAAGTAATTGTTGGAGAATCTGTGAGCAAGACGAATGCTGACGGATCGCCGATGAAGGTGGAACTGCTGATCGATGACTTGCTTCTCGTTACTCAAGTGTTCGTGTTCTATGCTGCTGGATACGAGACCTCATCTCATGCGACTAGTTTTCTGTTGCATACGTTAGCCCATCACCCAGAAAATCAGGCTCGGTGTCAAAGGGAAATAGATGAAATTTTAAAATCAAATAAGGGCAAACTATCTTATGATGGCATGAAAGAAATGAAGTACTTGGAAATGTGTTTAAAGTGAGTAATTTAGTTGTTGCTGAATAAATTCTATTAAGTACTAATGCCTATAAGCGGCCCAAAAGTTGTCAATGATTGGATTGGTATAGAGTTACTACTGGACTGAGATCCAAGGCCCGCCTGACTACCCTTATTACTGATAAAATGTATATCTATTGTAGTATTAGTGTGTATAAGTAACGCCTGGGATCTCGGTCCATAAATTGAACCCTTGGACTAACCATTACAATACAAAGCTATACAATATTATATAATATATTTTATTAAATGGCCTTATAATATGTATTATATAAGGCAAAATAAATTCAATACCTGCGAGACTTGTGATTTAGCTGGATCGTAATGACCTAAGTCTATTTCAACATTGATGATGATTGCTTACGTAGTAAGATTGATTCTTTGATTTTTTCTTAAGATTGATTCTACCCATTGATTCTTTGCATAATGACGAACAATACTTTGAAAGACCGTCTGAATTCTGTCCGAAAAGATTTGCAGTGGACAGTGACAGTAAATTTGATAAAGACGTCTACATGCCGTTTGGAACTGGACCAAGGGCTTGCTTGGGGTAAAGTGATTTTCATTAGAACTACTAAGGTGCCAGTTTAGCCATTTCTTTTTAAAACATTTTAATAGTTTTTCGCGCAATAAATGCCTCCCCTTATATTGATACAAAGTTTGTTGCCTGTCCAAATGTGTTGCCTCGACCCTAGTGGGTATGGCACGTAAGGACTAGTAAACTTTGATGAAAATTCGCCATGGAGGACTGATGCATAATTATAGAGAAAAGGAGGGAGGGGCTTGAAAACTTTACGCTATCATCTTTTAATATTAGCTTTTTTGTAATATCATAATATGTGACAGCGTCAGTTCACACCGAGACGTGACGCTGCGCTATATTTTTAAGATAGCGTTTCAAAATTGAACTTTGTTCACTTCTCACGAAGATACATGTTTTAACTTACATTGCAAAGTGTTCGAATTTCGAGCTGCACCGAGCCATAGAATATATTATATTATTACTAACGTAATAAATAAACTGCATAGCGCGGCGCCGCGGCGCTCTTGCTATGAAACGTGTATCTTCTTGAGTATTGAACAAATAAAATTTTGAATCTCTATAAATTCAGCGCCTCGTCCATTACCATTGCCACTATTATTTTTTCAGGAGAAAGATTGGGTATCCTGCAGTCTATGGCGGGAGCAGCTGCTATTTTGAGTAAATTCACGGTGTCACCTTCCAAAAGCACTATAGAGAAGCCAGTCATCGACAAATAATAGCTCAGAATATCTTGGGAGGACTACCGCTGTCACTAAAACGGAGGAATAAATAACAAGACTGTTTAGTATTATTAATTACAATATTTTCTTCGAAAGATATCCTGTACAGTTAATCTGTGTTTCATATCACATTTTATGAAAGGAACGCGTTAGCCGTCCGCTAAACGGATCGTGCTAATCGTCCGATAAGTGGAAAGTAAAATTCTATACTTTAAACGAGCAAATATTGTACATTTTTATTTTGAGTGAATAATTGATTTAGATAGGTATTATTCCTGAGAAACTACGCATTTTAAGTTATTATATTAGGTCCTTACATATGAAATTGGCTTTTTGTCGTACTGGCCACTTTGATCTAAAATATATCTTCTTTGGTTAACAATTTCAAATTTATACCGCTATTTACTCATTTACTCGCCTTTGTGTTTCGTAACCGTAATTCATTTGTTTTTTCCTCTTTTGGTTTTCTTTTTGCGTCACTCTGTTTACAAAATGGAAAACTTGAAATATCGTATTATTTTCGAGTACGAGTTCCACCGTGGCACCAGTGCTGCAGAAACGGCTCGAAGGATTAATGATGTGTATGGCGGCGGTGTCGCAAAAGAAAACACAGTGCGTTTTTGTTTCCAACGTTTTCGTTCTAGAAATTACGACCTGCAGATCAAGCCCCGTGGAGCCGGAGACCAAAGTTGATAATGAAGAATTTAAGGCTATTGTGGAAGCGGACCAATCGCAAACCATATCCGAGTTTTTAGTAAAACTGTTTTAATTAACTTGAAGCAAATTGGGAAGGTGAAAAAGCTTGAAAGGTGGGTGCCTCATGAATTGAGTGCAGCAAACCGACAAAAGCGCGTCGACTGCTGCGTTACATTACTCGACCGGCACAATAATGAAGGGATTTTAAATCGAATAATTACCTGTGATGAAAAGTGGTTCCTGTACGATAATCGGAAACGCTCATCGCAATGCCTGAACCATGGCAAACCAGCCAAAGCCTGCCCCAAGCAAAAATTGACTCAAAAAAAGTTACTTGTGAGCGTTTGGTGGACTAGTGCCGGTGTCGTTCACTACAGCTTTCTTAAATCTGGCCAGACGATTACGGCAGATGTCTATTGCCAGCAACTGCAAATCATAATGGAAAAGCTAGCTGCTAAACAACCGAGGTTGGTCATTCGTTCTAGGCCACTGCTGCTTCTGGACAACGCTAGACCACACACTGCACAACAGATGGCTATCAAATTAGAGGAGATTCAATTGGAATGTCTAAGATATCCACCGTACTCCCCGAACCTTGCTCCAACAGATTACCATTTTTATCGAAATTTGGATAACTTCTTGCAAGGGAAAAAATTTAACTTCGATGGGGCAGTCCAAAGCGCCTTCAAAGATTTTATTGACTCCTGTCCGAATGGTTTTATTAGTAAAGGAATTAATGAACTACCTATGAGATGGCAAAAGTTTATAGATAGCAATGGTATATATACTTTGATTAAATAAATATATTATGTTAAAAAAAATATTAAAAAATCTAAACGGAACCCTCAGATTAAAGCAACAAAGTTACTCCTTATAACATCTGCTATCAACCAGTGAAAGTCCGGTCAAAATCGGTCCAGCCGTTTCATGATTCAGAGATTAGCCGGAACAAACAGACAGACAGACGGAGAGACAATCAAACAAATTTTTTAAATTGAATTTTGGTGTAGGCGCCGTACTATATACGCCCTGGTTAATAAAATAAATTATACGGTGTATAAGCTATACCATGTTTTGTCCTTGTCTGTCAAGTGACTTTTCCGACGTATCAGACAAGGACAAAACCTTGTACAGCTTATACACTGTATAAATATTTATATTAGTAAGGGGTTAGTGCAAAGCTGTTTTTTGAAATTACAAAAAAATTTGAAATTACAAATAGACACTTCAATTTTAATTATTTGTATAGATAAAGTTTTGCTGTGATAATATAAGCAAACAACAGAAAGTGTGGCAGCAAATAGTGTAACGAGAAATGAGAGAAACTAATTTGCCAACAAACAAAAATTACACATACGCATACCAAACTGCTAATCGGATTGACATTAATCGAACCAAAAATATTTTATTGTTTCACGACGAAAGAGAAACTTATTTTATATTATCTACAAAATGTGCGGTTTGTCAGATATAAAACCTTACTAATGTTAACATACTAAATTTCCTGGAAATACTTGCAAGTTGTAGCCTCTTCCGATATTCTGAATAAGTAGATATATCTTTTACAGGCAATGTATTAAATTTATTTTCTAGACATTGTATGAAAAGCTGAAGCTATTTAAGCATTATTGTATTTTATACAATGCCTAGGAATTGTATATAATGACGGATTACTTACATACATAGCCTGTAGGCTGTAACATCTGAGGGCACGGTAGTGCCCCCACCAAGATAAGCCAAGCGAAGCGCAAGGGCACTACCTTATGTAGACCACCTTTCCTCGAAGCGTTTCGTCGATTTTTTTAAACTTCGTTACTTGAGTTTGGATTATACCAGATAAATGAAATTTTCAGGATATGTTCCCAGTAGCGGACTTATTAAACATGTAAAGTTTTTATTGCATTCGTCTTAAACTTTAGATTTTATTGGTATCTAAAAACCCCTGATTTCGTCACTGACTCACTGATGATAAACAAAATTATACGGTACTTCCGAATGTCCTAGAAATCTGAAATTTGGTACGAAGCTTGTAATTAGTACACAACCAACATAAAAATTATTAAAATTGGAACTTTTTATCCTCCAAAGCTTAAGGGGTAAGCTATGGAATGAAAGTTTGTATGAGACTTCCGCAAATTTTGACGCTAGATGTCTGAAAACTGTTGTAGGGATCCGTATTATAATTGATATCAATAAAATGTAATAAAATAACCATGTAACTAGGGTTACCATATGACAGGCGTTTGCCGCATTTGACAGGCATTTTAAGGTTTAGACAGGCGTGCGGCCGGCATTGGTCTGAGACAGGCATTTTCAAATTATTACGCGAAAGCGCGCGAATTTTAAATGACACTGGCATGGCGATCCGGATAGCGCATGCGTAGTCCGTACAGCGGCGGCGGCGCGGGCGCGAGAATGAGAGGGGGTATAGCTATGTTGCGTGGGCGGAAGCGAGACGGGCGTCGGTGCTTTCTATCATTTCGCCAATAAGAGCATTTTAACTAGGTATGATTTGTTTACTTCATGCACCAAAACAATAACATTTAATGTGCATGATTATTTCAATCAATTCGCTTCTAAGGTTATTTTTGTTATACTGTTATTTAAAATATCAGTGTTAGATTGTGTGATTTTCATTATTAGTTGTTTTATTGTTTTACAATGGATATTAAAAAGAGAAAGCTTTGTGAGTTTACGGATATTGTATCAAGTAAATTTCCTTGTCTTGTGGAAGGCCGCAATGAGTCAGAAGCTAAGTGTAAGGTATGCGACTGTTATTTTAGTTTTGGTTCTAGAGGCATAAAAGATGTGGAAAGACATATGGAATCTGAAAAACATAAAAAAATGTCTAAAGCAGTGTCTTCCAATAGTAAGATGAATACATTTTTTAAACCAACCCTAAATATTATTTCGGAAAGAAAAGCCGCTGCAGAAGCCACGCTTGCTTACCATACTGTAAAACACCACCAGTCGTATAAGTCTATGGATTGCACAGGAGGATTATTGAGGAAATTATTTTCCGACTCAGAGGTGGGAATGACGATAACCTGCGCCCGGACTAAAACCGAAGCAATTGTTAAAAATGTTATTTCCCCCCATATAATGGAAGGTCTTGTGGAAACATTGAAATCTAATTCAGTATTATATTTTGGTCTATCAACTGATGCCAGCAATCACGGAGCTAAAAAAATGTTTCCAATAGTTATACAGTATTTTGATTATCGCGATGGCGGAATAAAAACAAAAATTTTAGAACTCGATGTATTGCCAAACGAAACTGCTGAAACAATCACACAATATATATATAGTCAGCACCTTAAGAAAACACGGATTTGAACAAAAATGAGTTTCTTTCACTGCCGATAATGCCAACCTCAATTTTGGTGGCATTAATAGGCCAACAGGCGGACAAAATGTTTTTGTATTATTAAAACAAGAACTTCAAAAGCAAATTGTAGGCATTGGATGTCCTGCCCATATACTGCATAATTGTGTTAGACACGGTGCAGATAAATTACAAATAGACATCGAGTCCATAGTGATGAAAATTTATAATTATTTCTCAGTCTACACAGTTCGCACACAGAAGCTAAAATCGTTTTGTGAAGCTGTTGAAATACAATACCAGCAACTGCTATCCTACAGCAAAACACGATGGCTGAGTTTATTTCCAGCAATAGAAAGGATTCTGAAATTATTTCCAGCATTAAAAGAATATTTTTTATCTGTCGAAGGAACTCCAACAGTGATCACACGATTTTTTGAGAACCCGTTCTCAGAGATTTATGTATGACATATTCACTCATTAATGCCCCTGTTTCAATCCAAAATACAAGCTATTGAGAAAGAAGATGTAACTATTGTAGAAATTAACAATATATTGAACATAACTTTAAATTCTATAAAATCTCGTAAAGATGAAAATTTTAAATCATTGACAGTTATTCGACTTCTGAACACTCTGGAAAACAACGAAATTAGTACCGATAACTTTAAAACGGAGATTCTGGGTCTCTATGTAGATTTATCAGCTTATTTGGAAAAATGGATAAAAAATATCGACGATTTCTCTTCCTTCCGATGGATGGTTTTAGAAAAAGAAATGAAAAGTTTTTCAAGTTCTAATTTAGCTTCATGTGTAGAATTTTTTTCTAAACTGGGTATCACTATTGACGACGTGAAACTGTTTGATGAATACGAAGTACTAAAAGAAAATTGTAGAAGTTCAGATAACGTTATTTTTTCTGAAATCTTAACTACACAGTGGTGCAATTTTCTCAAAAGTAGGGAAGTGAATGGTGACATAACAGAATTTGTAAAAATCTGCCAGTTTGTGTTCTCTATTTTGGCACACAATGCGAATGTAGAGCGTATGTTTTCTCTTATCAACGCTCAGTGAAGTAAAGAAAGAAATCGGCTGACAATTGAATCAGCAAAAGCAATATTAATAACTCAGGAAAATTACAAAACTGTATCTTGTAAAGATTTTTACGTTTATCTTTTACAAAGAAAATAATTATTAAAAAAAAATATGTCTTCTGACAAATATTAGTAAAAATATAATTCTTTATTATTATCTGTTGTTTTTTTCTTATAACTCTTAACGACGTTTTGCTCTAGACAGGCATTTTTCTGAAAAATCAGGCATTTTAGGTACCATGTACAGGCATTTCTCTTTTTACGTATGGTAACCCTACATGTAACCCTTTATTTACAAAAAAAAACACAATAAGTATCTTTAATCTTTATCGACATATTTCAATGTACTTCATCTTAAATAGTATTGTGCGAACGTCCCTTTAAAAATTTTAATGTTACCTTTGAAATTACTATGGAATACTCGGGAAATAATTCTTGCAATATTTCAATATTACGTCAATTATTTTCCAATCCAAGCGATGAACGACGACATAACTGATTGTTGTGAACGTTCGTAATATATGCAATAGATGACGCTTTTAATGAATCTTAAAAAATATGATGATTTATCATCAAAACGTTTATTAATTAATTGAAGCGAATAATAATGTCTTTTAACAACATGTTATATTATTAGGCTATAAAACAGTTATATTCTTCTTAGTTTTTAGGTTTTGTGAATAAAAAGGGGAATATTATTATAATAAACAACTTAATCCACTAATTAGTTTTCACATCAAAAAAATCGTCTGACAGGGACTCGAACCCACGACCAATTTGCCTACAACGCAAAATGTCTGATGCTTAGTAGCTGAGATACTAAAAGCCGTTTCCGAGATTCTCGATATTATAATTTTATATAAAACTTATTTACAAGTTTAGCACGTGTTTTTTTTGTATTGTTATACGTTGTATATGGTAGTGATATTGTTGTTCCAGTGTAATGTGTAAGGAAGTACCGTTATATTATTGTTCATTATGATAATATGCAAACAAGAAACGAGCAGCTGGGTCGCCTGATGAAAAGCGACTACCTACTACTAGTTGCCCATGAATATTCGCGACACCATGGAGTTGAAAGTGCGTTGGCGGCCTTTAAAAAAAAGAAAAAAAGTGACTATTGCTTACAAGTCAGAATAATTATTAATCTGAGCTCACTAGCCCCTCATGCTTCTTTTCTACGTCACATCTCACGCGATAGATGGCGCTTTCATGATACTCCATTTTTTTACTGATGTATTTCAGTTTATATATTGTTGACGCTCGCTTCATGTCCTACTGAATTACGCTAACGTTTGATTATTACCTGTTTGGCCAAAATTTTAGTTACAGATCAAAGAATTGACTGGGTCATCTACTATTTTGACGACCTCTGTGACTCAGTGCTAAGCGCGTTGGCGCTCAAGCCTGATGTCGCGGGTTCGCGCCAGGGGACAAAAAAGTTTTCTGTATTCCGGGGTTTTAGGTGTGTATTAAATAATATGTGTAATCCTACTACTATTATAAATGGGAACGTTTGTGAGGATGGATGTATGGATAGATGGATGTTTGTTACTTTTTCACGCAAAAACTACTGAACGGATTTCGATGAAATTAGGTATGATAGTAGTGTAGGCTCTGGATTAAAACATAGGCTACTTTTTATCCCGAAAAAGTACAGTGTTCCCGTGGGAGACTATATTTACGCGGATGGAGCTCCGAGCAATAGCTAGTATAAAATAAAAATCTTAAATATAAGTATAGTATAAAAAGTATTAAATATATTCCCGTTGTCTGGTACCCGTAACACAATTTCTTCCAGAAGCCGTTTCGCTCCTACACGCCTCCTTACTAAGCCCCCTTACTAATAAAACTTTTTACACAACGAATAACTTAAACAACGTTGTCTGATACGTTGGAAATGTCACATGATAGAAAAATATAGCAACGTTGTTTAAGTTATCCGTTGTGTAAATATTTCTATTAGTAAGGGGGTAATAGTATAACAGAAAAACAATCAGTAATTGTTTCACCTCACGCTCAAGCGAAAGCAACAAAATGGCCAGGCCACATATTTTGACTAAGGTGAAGAGTTTGTGAAGTTACGCTTGTAGAGTTAGGACGAGTCAGAAGAATCAGATGCTTGGTTTTACATGAGATCTGATAACTTTTTGACAGTGCGAGTCATATGGTATCGTCTTGGCATTACTTTAAATGAAATTCTTTTTGGTCGGATAATATATAAAAGAATTGCTCGTTTAAATTCTAGATACGTGAGGCACAAACTTGCAGTAGGTACAGTTTTACGAGGATTGAGCCAACGGTGGTGTATGATATTTGGCACAGCTAAAGTGAAGCATGGTGAGTAGTTAGTGATTCGCTGGTTCTGCCTCACCGCCTCAATGTGGAAAAAATGGGTATTTCAATGTCCATTCGCTAAAAAAAAAGGTTTTGGGGGTCGCTGAATCGATCCCTGTGGTCCGTTTCTTTGTATCTCTTGCGGTTTCAAAGTTAGGTTTTGAATTTACCCCTCATTATCTACTATCTCCGGCTCTATTGTTCGTAATCTAATGCTCGCCTCGTCGTCCTATTGTTCCTAATGAAGGTCCCCTAATCACTACCTGCTTATCACTTACGTCTCCTCACTTTCTTACGACATGAGTAAAACAAAACAATTTTTCATTACATTTCTTTTATTTCATTCATTTAAACATGTATTGAACATACTGTATAATATATACTGTACTGTATAATATTATATCATTACATAAAGTGTTGCTACTAAATAACTTTTATTTATTTATTTACACTTAATGCCCAAAAACAGGTACATAGGCGGACTTAGTGCCATATGGCATTCTCTACCAGTCAACCTTTAGGCGTACAAAAGCAAAATTGTGCAGGTGCTAATAGAAAAAAAAACAGGTCAATAATCAGCTCTAAATAAAATAATAAGGTGTAGCTAAAACACATAAAGTAGTATAATATAAATACATTAAATATATGTATATAACTATATATACGAAATACAAATAATGTGCCAGATAATATTAAAAATATAAATACCTAATAAAAATATAATAATATAATATACTAGGATTCTGCCAATAGTGTCGCATAAAACTCACGGACTCTGCGCTTAAACGTGTCTCTGGTTTTGGACATCCTGATTTCTAGAGGAACAGCATTCCAGAGAAGAATAGCCTGTATGTTGAAAGACGAGTGAACGATACCGGATCTATGGGAAGGGCAAAGAAGCGCGTTGTTAGAGGATTTGGGAGTATTTGGATGATGTAACAGAGAGTACAGCATACACAAGGCCCGTACAGAGCGGCACTGTCGTATTGGTAACCAGTGCAGCTTACAGCGATAGGCGGAAACATGATCAACTTTTCGCAGATTGAAAATAAATCTTAAACAAGAAGTGAGAAGGCGCTCAAGTTTATTAAGTTTGTCGGCATTGAGATCGAAATAACACACATCACCATAGTCTATGATGGGAAAAATAAGTGATTGGATGAGCATTGTCTTGACCGGGAGAGGAAGGAAATTTTTAATACGATAGAGGGACCGCAAGATGCCAGTGACCCTACAAGAAACATTTGTAATATGAGTCTGCCAAGTAAGAGTCGAATCGATGTGTAAACCAAGATGCGTGTCGCTTGGACTAAAAGGAATAACAGAGCCGTTATAGATAATGGGTGGAAGGGTTCCTAGGTCCACTTTGCTTAAGTATCTAGGACTACCCAATAGAATGGAACTTTTGATACTCTAATAGACTTTTCCCATTGAACTTATAATACAAATACATTAAACTATACTCTCCACAAACTGATGTGGAATCATTTCGTAATCTACACGTGTTAAAATCCCAGCTCCTGCAGTTTCGCCCCATAAAAGCCTTGTGATAGGGGCACGTCCGAAGAAGTCAAAGTATAGTCCGAAGCCATTAATACCTACTATAGTTACTTACCTACTATAGTTACTTACCTAATATAGGTATTCAAGTTTATCAATGAGTAAGTCAGTAATACCTAACAAACATCCATTACCTGGGTGTAATAAAAATAAGATAGTGTGCAAATTTAACAGTTTATTATTTCTTTTTATTTAGGTAGTTTCTTATTTTTTTATTTGCATGATTACTGAGAGTTCTATGATGGCGGACACGAAAAAAAAAATGCAGACAATACAGTTTGGACTACTTGAATTTCGGATTTATTGCATCTCCATCAAATCAAAACTTACCGATGTATCTCATATGTGAAAAAGTATTCAGTAACGATGCCATGAAGCCTTCAAAAATGGCTGACCACTTATCAAGGGTACATGCTGACAAAAAAAGTAAGCCCTTGTCATTTTTTCAAGCACTTAAAGAAAAACTAGACAAAAGGTCATCCATAAGATCGATATTTGCGTCATTATCTATTAAAGACGATGATGGTTTACGAGCGTCCTATAATATATCTTTACTAATAGCGAAGTCGGGGAAACCCCACACAATTGGAGAGCAGCTTATCTTAGCAGCCATTGCGGAGGTCCTTAACAATGTGTTGCACAAGCCCGCACATGATATTGTAAATTGAATATCTTGACCATAACACCGTTGAGAGACGCATAGATGAGATGGGACGCGATGTGTAAAACATTTTATGCAAGTTCTTACAGACCAACATATTCTCTCTCCAGTTGGACGAGTCTACATTACCCGGCAATGAAGCTCTGTTGTTAGGATATGTTCGATATATCAAAGATGAAAATATGTGCCAAGAACTGCTTTTTGCTACATATTTAGAGACCAGACCAGAGGAGAATCGATTTTTCAGGCCGTGGAACATTTTTTTACTGACAAAGCTATTCCATTTCTGTTGCGACTGATGGTAAACCGTCTATGGTTGGTCGTTATCGTGGTTTTATAGCTTACTTACAGCGACAACTGCCTGATGTACTGGTCATTCACTGCGTGATTCACAGGCAGCATTAAGTAGCAAAAATGCTGATTCCTAGATTGCATAAGTCTTTACAATATGTAATAAATGCTATCAACAAGATTAGAAGCAATTCTTTGAACTCTCGGTTATTTGCTCAGCTATGTGAGGAAAACGACGAAGTCTTTACTCGATTACTTCTGCACACTGAAGTTCGCTGGTTATCAAGAGGCTCTTGCTTAGAAAGATTTTCAGCCATTTTTGAATCTGTGTTGGAGTTTTTACAAGAAAGAGATCCGAATTTGAAAGAAAATCTGAACAATTGTAAAACAGATATATTTTATTACTTGACTGATATCTTTGGAATGTTCAACAAAGTTAATTTGCATCTGCGCAGGGTGACGATCTTAACTTGATTAAAACAAAATCAATAATATCGGCTTTCGTGGGTAAACTAATCATTTATAAACAAAAATTAGGCAGAAAAGAATATTCGCAGTTTCCGCATTTGTCAAAATTACCAGAAATGCTTCAAGATGATAAGATTTTATTATATCTCACTTACTTGGACGCATTACACAAGGATTTTACGGAGAGGTTTGAGGATCTTTTTAATTTACAAATTCCTCAATGGATAATAAATCCGTACAATACCACAGCCATAGAAGAAGCTAATGTGATAATGCAAGATGAGTTGATTACCATCAGCACAGACGAAGAGCATAAGCAGAAGTTCAACCAAGGCTATCAGAAGTTCTGGTTGCAACGCAACCTTGAAACACAGTATCCTACATTGTGGAACATTGCTGAAAAATACCTTATCGCTTTTCCATCATCATACCTAGTTGAAAAAAGCTTCAGTGTGCTGACAAACATTTTGACGAAACAAAGAAACCGTTTGAAAATCAACGAACGTGGAGATTTAAGGCTGCAACTCACCAATATTGAACCGGATGTAGCTAAATTGGTAGATAGTCATCAGGTTTATCCATCACACTGAATGTTTTATTTTCTCTTTGCGAATTAATACTTTTTTAAATATAATTTCCTACATACTTATGATTCTTTAAGTACTTAATTTGTAATAATCATTATAAATTAAACTTGATATTTACTGAATTGTATGTCTTTTTATTTTGTTAAATTTTGATGAGAAAATGAAGCCAACTTTACTCACTTAACCAAGTGCAAAGTTTTCCAGTTAGTACCTTAGCACCTAGGTATTTTGTATCAATAGGAAAAAACTAAAGATAGGCCCCCTTATTTATAATAGTCTGCTAACTTAAAGCATTACTAATTACTCTGTCTTCTTCTATTGACCTAAGTCAGAATGAAAAATAACACTCTGTAGCAGCTGTTATAAGTTAGCGGACCATTATGAATAAGGGGGTTGATCTTAAAAGTATGTAATTTGGCAATGGGGGTCTGAGATAACAGTTCATTTTGGAAAAGGGGTCACTGGTCCAAAATAGTTTGGGGATCCCTGTTCTAAACCTTCGCAAATTCTTCTCAAATAATTACGGATTTCTATTGTGTTCATACTGTATTATCACAGAACCGATCTGGTTTATGGATCTTGTATTTATGTCACATATCCGTATTATGTATGGTTTATGTATTTACTAAGAGGGGTATTACATAAGAAAATAATGAATGAATAAATAAAAGAAACGTAAATTTGGTACTATAATTCTATTTCATAATACACACACACACACACTTATAGGTACACACACGTTACACATTATAACTTAAATAGATCATACAGGTGACTTTTCTTAGCTACTATAGTCTACAGTTACATTACGGTTTTTATCTATTTCTATAACATTATCAAACTCTGCATATAAAATGCAGTTAATCGTTTGAGAGAGACTAGATTCAAATCGAACCTCTAACCTTACGCTACCATGTCTTATCAGATTCCAATGACTGTTCGTGTTTGATGATAAATCAGGGGTTAAATCAAATGCTAATAGACAATAACCATTTGCATAATTTTCTCTTGATATCCCATTTCCTTCTGGCCGTGCGGGCCACCTTGTGTCTGGCGATAGCGAATAATTTCTCTTCGATATTTTTGTGGACTGTATTTCACGAGGTATCTGGCGTCGCCAGGTTAATATGCAGTATTAATTAGATGTAATGGAAAGGTATAGGAATGATCCGCGTACCGAACCAGCTTCTGTGCGGGCGTCTGCAACTGGAGTCTTCTCTCTTTCTTCTGCTCACAACACTTTAGTCTTTCCAGAATTCTTATCGCGTTGTATAGGAATATATCTCACTTTCGTGGGCGGTAATTAATAGCGAAAAGGTCTAAATTAACACACGCGGTCGCGCACACGCACTCTGTTGCAGTCTTGCAATAATGTTCGCCTATTCGCATTTCTTCCGTATAGCGCAGGAGCGGTGAAGCGGGGAAGCGGGGGGTGGAATACTGCTTTATCGATATTATGAGATGCCATTCATAGTGGCGTCCGACGCTTCCTGATGGCGCTACCATTTCCCCCCGGCCTTAAAGGGCTGCCTTTAAAAGAATATAAAATAATAATTTTGCTATGTTAGATGTATTTATTATCGCATAACCTATCCATAGACTAAGACAGCGGTATTATTAATTAACTAAAGTGAAGAAATAACAACTAATCTTATTACCTAGATGCCTAAAGTAAATGAGATCCAGCCTTAGCTAAATCTCACTGCGTTGGCAGTGGGCAGAGACGTACAACAGGGCGCACGTAACTTCCCTTCGCGGTTTTCACGGTAACAACGCGGGTTGCACCGTCTTTAGAGGTATGCAATTTCTCAACGATAATAATTAATAGCCTAATGGCCCCGAAAGTGTGGTCGAATTGTCGTTGATAATAATCACCAACGCACCCTCCTGTATAGAGGAGACCCGGACTATTCCACTTGGATCTAGTCTGAAGCTGGTGAAGATATTCTGAACGCCAACGTTGCCAGAACGATTGTACAATCTTATCTAACAATGTATGTCTCTGGAATAAACTAGATGAGTCTACTTCAGGCGCGGGAAGTGATGACAATGGCACCGTGTTTAAGAAATGTGCAGGAGTTAACGCTGACGGTTCCGCGGGATCGCTACTTAATGCACTGAGCGGACGCGAATTAATTAATGCTTCAACTTGCGCAAGGACAGTTAAAAGCTCCTCATAAGAAAGAACTTGTTACCCTATAACCTTGAAGAGATGCGTTTGAATTACCTTAACCATGCTCTCCCAACATCCCCCACAATGTGGCGAAGCCGGCGGAATAAGCTTCCAATCTATACGATTAGAGGAAAGCTCTTCCTGCAGATGGGTGCGGTACTCCTTATTTAGGAAATTATAAAGGTCGCGTAGATATGAATTTGCACCCATGAAACATGTGCCGTTATCTGTGTATAAACACCGTACGGGGCCGCGCCGCGATAGAAATCGTTTTAGGGCGGCCAGAAATGACACCATGCTCAAATCCGTCGCAACTTCGATATGCGTAGCGCGCGTTGCCATACACGTAAAAATACATAACCAGGCCTTACGACATTTAACACCTCGACCGCGAACTGGGGTGTATTGGAGTGGTCCTGCGTAATCACAACCAGTATGTGCAAGCGCTTTGTCCACTTGATTAACGCGATGACAAGGATGGTCGGCGATAAGAGGAAATATCGGGCGTGGGCGAAATTTAAAACAAGTGTTACATTTATGTATCCTGTGGCGAATTATTCGCCGCGCAGCAAAGATCCAATATTTATGCCGGAGTAAGGACATAAGCAACTCTGGACCAGCATGGAGATGCTTCTTGTGATAAAAATCAACAAGAAGATCTACTACATGATCATGACGCGGTAGAAGATAAGGATGCTTATAGTTGTACGGTTCGTCCGAATTCGACAGACGACCACCAACGCGTATTACGCCGCGCTGATCAAGGAACGGCTTAAGTTTAAGAAGCACGGGAGAACAAGATTTATTATTTTTCAAATTTTCAATATCGTTACTAAAGTAAACCGTCTGTACGGCTCGCAATAATCTATACTCCGCAAATTCAAGATCGGAACTTGAAATAAAAGTCCCGTTAGGTAATAATCTAAGAAACCTATAAAATAAACGATGGCGCGTAGTAATTTAGACCACGACGACATGCGTAGTGCGAGTATGTATAGTGGGAATTCCACAGGTTCCACGACTACGGGGTGAGACATAGATTTCCGCTCGGGTACGTCTTCGTTCTCCGTATCGTGGTCAAAGGATCATGTGAAATCCAGGTGGGTCCATGAAACCACAATGAATGATCTAGATGCTTACCAGGAGTAATACCGCGAGACAGACAATCGGCAGGATTTTCAGTCCCTGCGACGTGATTAAAACAAGCGGGGGCGATGAGTTCCATTATCTTCGTAACGCGGTTTGCGACAAAGGTATGCCAGCGGTGCGGAGAGGAACGAATCCAAGAGAGGGCTACCTTGGAGTCCGTAAATGCGTATATTCCCTTAATGGGATAGTGAGACGAAACTGTGTCTTGAACTCTGCGAAGTAGTTGAGACAACAGAAGGGCCGCGCATAATTCCAGCCTCGCAACCGTAATAGTTTTAACCGGCGAGACTCTAGACTTAGCACAAACCAGCTGAACAGCGTAGTTAGAACCAATACAGATCTGTACATACACGACTCCTCCGTAAGCGCGTTCACTAGCATCAGCGAAACCTATTAAGTTGACAGTGCAACCATCGATCAATCCTAGATGACGCGGTATGTTAATTTGGTTGAGTAAGGGTAGCTCAACGCAAAACTGCTTCCAGACTGCGACTATGTGGTCGGGTGGTGCGTCATCCCAATCGCACTTAGATAGCCAAAGCTCCTTTATTAAGAGCTTTGTGTAGGAAATGGTGGGAGCCACGAAACCCATTATGTCCCATAGTCGAGCCACTGTGGACAACAGAGTGCGTTTAATGCACTTACCATCAGGTGTCGCGACGTCGAACCGAAAACTATCACAGGCTCTGTCCCAGCGTAAGCCAAGAACCTTAGGCGGTAAAGACTTCTCAAACTCAATGTCTGTAGATGTCAATCTCAATGTCAATGTCTGAGGTAATAAGGCACCTCAGGTAAGGCCTTATTACCTTAATAGCCTCAGGTATTCGTGCTAGAACGTCTTGAGAGTTACTTGTCCATTTGACAAGGTCAAATTGGCCTCGCTTGAAAAGCTGAATAAGCTCTGCACAAAGCGAAACTGCGAGCGGAACGTTCATGACGCTACAAACAATGTCATCCATGAATAAAGCGAAAGGCGGAGCGATAGCGGTAGCGGTAGCGGGTGCGGTAGCGAGAGCGGGCGCGGTAGCGAGAGCGGTAGCGGGAGCGCGCGCGGTAGCGGTAGCGAGCGCGGTAGTGCGCGCGGTAGCGGGTGCGGTAGTGATAGCGGGAGCGCGCGCGGTACCAGTAGCGGGTGCGGTAGCGATAGCGGGAGCGCGCGCGGTAGCGGTAGCGGGTGCGGTAGCGGGTGCGGTAGCGGGTGCGGTAGCGGTAGCGGTAGAGGGAGCGGTAGCGGATGCGGTAGCGATAGCGGTAGCAAGAGCGGGAGCGCGCGCGTTAGCGGTAGCGGGAGCGAGAGAATTCATAATATTTTCTTGAAGAACAGAGCAACAAGATGTAGTATAATGAGACGTATTCGACGTAGGTACGGAACCCATAATCACAAATCCGCACACCGTCTCAATAGCGGGGGGTAAATCATATTGATAACTACGTACGATATTAGGTAATAGCAACTGATGCCCCAATCAGAATATCCACATCACACGGGCGCGAAAAGTCGGTATCTGCTAGCGGGAGGGCCTTCAGGTGCGTTAACGAAGATACGTCTGCGCTAGCGTTCGGTAACTTATCGGTAATACGTTCCACGACAAGCGGAGAAATATTAAAACTAATATTTTTATTTAAGCACGAGTATACGACAATATCCACGGAATCCTTACATGATTTTTCCGAACCCACAATTCCTTTAACTATCAAATTAGTATTTTTAAATTTATTTAAAAGCCCTAGACCAGGGGTCTCCAGCCTTAGGGCCATACTGATTACTCCAGTAAGTTCCGAGGGCCAAAACCATATTATCATTGTTGTGCAACTTCTGAGTACATCCCAATGGAGGTAAGTTATTAATTTTTTTTTGTCTGATTTAATTTAGTGTTTACAATATTAACTGATAGCTTTTCTATGGACTGTTATAATAGATTAGCTTTCCATTGTTGCAGAATTAATTCAATTTAATTGACCACGATGAAAATACTTTTAAGCATTATTATTACCCACAATCCCCGACTGATGTGGAAAGTAATGATTGTGTACCTAACGAAAAACATACCACTAAAAGGAAACGAAGTGAAAGTCTTGATGAATTTTTTTGATACTGCACCAAAAAACAGCAAAAGAAACAATCCTCAAATGTTTCAAGACCCAATGGGGATGGTGGAATATGTTACATATCTACTAATGTGGATGATGGAAAGACAGCAACCCATTTAATAAAAATCGAGATATAATATGATCTCAAAAAATTAGAAAAGATTCCTCAATCGGAACATTGGAAACATGCTTACTCTAGGACAAAGTACTATACAAACGAAAATAATAATATCTATAAATTAACAAAAGAGTCAATTTATAAAATAACGAAGGAAATTGCAGGAAAAACTACTTGTAGGAAATGTCAATATAATAATAAATAATGAATTATTATAAAAATTAGATATGTTTTAATTTTAAGTTAACTTAATAACTTCTTACATTTGATTTATTAAAGTCCATTTTATAATAATAAACCATGAATCATAATTTAGATTTGATTTACTCAAATCTATCACTTGAATTTCGAATTCATACCGCAAACATTATGGAGAACTCCAACGAAATATGTGTCAGTGCTTTCTTCAACGATAACATGGATGTGGAGCTGGGCAACTTGTGTGAAGAAGTCGAAAAATGTGAAGTATTTGATCCGATCTACGACGAGGAACTCGTCAGTATTTGTGCTGCGGTTGAAACATCAATCAAGTAAGTTTACTGAAATAAATCTGTCTATTATCATAGTATATGTAAATTATAGGTAATTTTATATGTACATTATAGATTTTACTCAACTTATTTTTATTTTTGTCTCACTGACAACTGTCTCACTGAAAAAACAATATGGAGGAACTTTAAAGCGAGTTAACAAAGAAAAAGGTGAACTTAATGTGATTTTTGTTTCATAGTCAATCAACACAACAAACTGGAGGAGCTCTAAAGCGAGTTAACAAGGACAAAGATCAACCTGCAAAGAGGAGAAAGTACACAGATTCTAATGCATCTACTTCGAGAACTGTGGAGGTGGATCAAGTAACAGAAGACAATGATGGTGACCAGATTAATTGCAGTACATGTCAAGTTCCCATCAAAAAGCGGTATTTCTCTAATCATTTAAAAAGTAATAGGTATAAGAATAACCATTTGAAATTACATAGTATTTTAAAAAACGTGTCAGTTGTCGAATCAGCTTTCGGACAGAGAATAATTAGTTATAAAATTAATGGTACAAATTGTGACGGAGTACCTATATTTCAAACCCCGGAATTATTTTTGAATTCGATCAAAAATGATATTTTATTTTTGATTGAAAATTCTATAAAACAACATAATGTTTTTAAAGTAAATTTTGTTTTGCAGGCTGACTTTGTTCAACAGACGAAACAAATTTTTAATTCTTTTGATTTTCAAACTTGCAATTACATAATTAATAAATCAGATGATTTGAACATTTTCTTTTCATCGCTTTGTGACACATTAACAAACAAAATTAGTGCTTTCGAAAAAAAAAGATAGTGGTTAGAGTCTTAAGAATATTAAATGTTTAGATATAAACATTAATAAATTTAACCCCCTATGTGATACTTCATATATCGATTTACCGCAAGATATAAGAGCTAAAAAAGCTATAATCAATCTGAAAAATGCAGATAATTTATGTTTTAAATGGTCATTACTTTCTGCCTTGTATCCGATCCACAAAAAATCCGATCGTGTTAGTTCTTACAGTCAACATTCAAACAAACTAAAATTTGATAATCTAACTTTCCCCATGAAATTAAGTGATATACAAAAGTAGAAAAATTAAACAACATTAGTATAAATGTGTGTTGGGTTGGAATATAACACAAATGAAAAGTTGCATGATGTTATAGGTCCATTGTTCATGACAAAATGCCGTAAACCTATTCATGTAAATTTATTATTGATCTCAAACGGAACAAATAATCATTATTGTTGTATTAAAAAATGTCGCGACTAGTAAGTAAACAACTTTCAAATCAAGAAATATCTGTTCATATTTGTGATGGATGTTTGTAGCACTTTTCAACAAAAGAAAGATTATCTAACCACCAAGAACATGATTGTTCACATATAAACACGGAATTACCAACGGGGAGTAAAACATCAAGAAATTGGTTGGGACAGTTAGTATCAAACAATATAGTTCAGTTTGATAAGTTCGTTAAAAAATTAAAAGTCCCGTTTGTGGTTTATGCTGATTTTGAAGCATTTTTAAATCCGATCCATACTTGTTCAAATAATCCAGATAAATCTTATACAAATAATACTCATAAACATGATGTGTACAGTTTCGGTTACTACGTAAAATGTTCTTATGATGACAGATTGTCCAATTTGTCACTTATAGTGGGACCTGACTGTACTGAACAATTTATGAAATGATTATATGAAGATATAAAAACAATTTGTAAAAAAAATTGCTTTCAAAGATTATGCTTCTTTCACTTGAAGATAAAAATAAAATAAATGCTAAAATTCTCATATATGTGAAAATTACTTAAATGGCGAATGCAGCCATGATTTCGATTGGCATACTGGTAGTTTCAGAGGTGTTGCTCATGAAAATTGCATGAAAAATTTCGTACACCACGTCACATACCAATATTTTTACATAATCTTAGTCATTATGATGCACATTTCATTGTCCACGCATTAAATTTTATTGAAGGGACCATTGAAATTATTCCACAGAATAAGGAGAGATACATTTCATTTTCAAAAAAGATATCTGTAAATAATCAACAAATAAGTCTACGTTTTGTGGACTCGTTAAAATTTTTACCATGTGGTCTTGATCAATTAGCAAAAAATCTACATGACGATCAACTTAATACGTTAAAAAGAAACTTTCCCTGTGATCAAGATTTTAAACGACTTAGGCGGAAGGGTATTTATCCATATGAGAGTATATGACATCCTAAGATAGCTTAAAGTAGACCTAGTAAAGATCAATTTTATAGTTCATTAACCGACTCAAATGTTTCCACTGAAGATTACACCCACGCCGAAGATGTTTGGTGCCATTTTAAATGTTACAATATGTCGGATTACTCGAACCTGTATTTAAAAACAGATGTTTTACTATTAACCGATATATTTGAAAACTTTAGAAATCTGTGTATTAAAACATATGATTTAGATCCAGCACATTACTATACAGCCCCCGGTTTAAGTTGGGATGCCATGTTAAAATATACTAAAATTGAATTGGAATTACTGACGGACATTGACATGATCGCATTTATCATAGCAGGTGTAAGAGGAGGTATATGTCAATGTAGTAATCGCTATGCGAAGGCAAATAACAGATTCATGGAAGAACATAATAAAAAATTACCTGAGTCCTATTTAAATTTAATAGAAAAACCAGAATTTCATAGTTTATCGATTTTTTCACAAAATTTAGTGGCTGTCCAGTTACGTAAAACCAAAATATTTCACAACAAAACAATTTATTAAGGATTTTGTATTTTAGATATTTAAAAAACTTTAACGTATGATTTCCACTACACTTATATGATAAATAAATTAAAAAATAATATTAAATTGTTATATACAGATACTGATAGCTTAATATATCAAATATACACACAAAATCTCTATGATGTTATTAAACAGGATCTTCCAAAATATTTTGATACATCTGATTATCCTTCTGATAATAGGTATGGTTATCGTCAAATAAGTAAGAAAAAATTAGGTTTTTTCAAAGATTAAAACAACGGAAAAATAATGAAACAAGGGTTGAGATCAAAAATGTATGCGATGTAGACAATCGTTTAACTTCCAAGGCAAAAGGAGCTAATAAATGTGTCACAAAAACAATTAATTTAGAAAATTATAAATCGTGTTTGTTTCATAAAAATATTCAATTATGCTCAATGTTAATATTCAAATCAATCAAACATAGAATTTTCACTCAAAAAATAAATAAAACATGTTTATCATACAATGATACTAAAAGATATATTTTGTCTAATAATATAGACACTTTAGCTTGGGGTCATTATAAATTAAGAAACGTTATGTGAAATAGAAACCTTCTAAAAAAAATATTGTGTTTGTATGTGATTTGTCATTGTAACGCGAAACTGTATTTTAAGCTTAGTCAATAATATTAATTTGTTTTACGTAGGATATACTTTGTTATGAGATAATTTTATGCTAATGAACATTTTTTTTCCTTTTGTAAACTAGTTTGTAATACTTTGTTTCGAGTAGCTATACTTTTATGTATACTATTGTACTGAATGTTTAATTTTTATTGTTTCATTGTACTATATCATTGTAAAATATAATATAAAAGGTATCTATGTATATAATCAAGATTTTGTTAAAACATTAAGTTTTAAATATGTTACTTATAATAAGAGTTTTCGATAAATTTTAAAATTTTAATATTTATTTCAAATTTATTAAAGCTTGTTTCATTATCATCATACCTACACGTGAAGATGTTTCTTTTTATTCATCCTTTTACTGCCATAGTTGCTGGTCCAAGTGGTTGTGGACAATCCGTTTTTGTAACAAACTTTATAAAACACATAAAATCAATTTTTAGTGTAAACTTTGCACAAATAACATGGTGTTTTGACGAAATGCAGCCATTATATAATTTGCAAAATGTGAATTATTATCAAGGTGTACCAGATCTTAGTATGTTTGATGGAAAGGAACCAACAACTCCTTATACTTGATGAATTAATGCAAATTTCTGATGGACGTGTTGTTGATATATTCACCAAAGGAAGTCACCTCAGAAACTTGAGTGTGTTTTATATTTCTAAAAATTTATTTCATCAAGATAAAGGACAAAGAGATATATCATTGAATACGGGTTATATAATCTATTTTAAAAATCCTCGGGATAAAACACAAATACGGTATTTAGCCCGACAAGTATCTCCTGAAAATCAATCAAAGAGATGCAACAAATGAATCTCATGCATATCTAATAGTGGATTTGAAACAAGAAACGAATGACATGTGTCGATTGAAAACTAAAATATTTCCTCTAGATGGTCATTGCATTGTTTATGTACCAACTAAAGAATATAAATATGCTAGGAATAAACAAATTCCAATCATTTATAAATAATGCATCAAAGCTTAAAGACGCACAAGGATTTGCTACTTGCACTACATATATAAAAACCAAAATATATTAAAGCTCTTTTGAAATCTTGTGATGACGAAGAAATAAATTGCATTTGCTAGTGTATTCATAACGTTCTACAAGGTAAAGTACCACTCGAAGAAAAGGAGAAAAAAAATTAAACAAGTATAAAGATATTCTTCGAAAATTAGTACGAAAAAGGAAAAGTAAAATATTAAGAAAAAAAATATAATTCAAAAAGGGGGTGCATTTTTACCCATAATTCTTGGTTCTATTTTGAGTGGATTGATAAATTACCTTGTTTAAGATGGAAAATGCTAAAAAAATGTTATTAATTGAACCAAGTCTTATTGAAAAGTTAAAACAACCTAGTAGTGTGGAAAATTCATTATCTCGGCTAGATAATGAAATGCAAAACATTTTGAAAAGTAACGTAGAAGATCGTAAAAAATGCATTTTATACTTACAAACGTTGCAGAGATATTTGCATTTTACAGAAGAAGAACGTTAACCATATGAATTACCTATACATTCTAATATTCAGAGTGAACCTACAACTATTAATAAAAATCATTATACGAGCCGTAAAGAATCAGTTACTCCTTGGGCGTCAACTGAAGACGTAAGTGAACAGGATATAACTATTAATAATAAGCCTATATACACATCAAAGCAAATATTAAGTTTAACACCCAAATCATATTCAAGAAAGGGTGAGTTATTATTAAACTTAATTTCTTTGAGTCAAAATAAAATTAATTGGATCGATTCCGGTACAGTAACTATAGATAATAAACAAATTCCTGGGAGTAACATTATTGATTTGATAAACGATTCTCTAAGACATTTAAGAAGAAGTGATCCGATAGGATGGGAAACATTTGCTAAGGCACTAAAAGAAATTAAAATACCTCTTACTTACATTGGAAACCCAAAAAGAAGTGAATACATAAATAACCTTCATATAAAAGATATCGGAGAGTGTGCATCAACTGAAGCAGTTTCCAACAACAACTGATGGAGAAAAGTATAGCGGGAAAGTTAGAAAAAAGTTAGACTGGGAAAAATGGACCCCTTATTAGAAATGCATAACATTAATTATGACCCATCACACCCTGCTGGTATAGTGGCATCGATAAACTTGCAAATGCAGTGAAGGGTAAAATTAAAAAAAAAGATGTAAAGAAGTGGTTGCAGTCACAAGAAACATATACATTACATAGACCCGTTCAAAGAAGATTTTCTAGAAACAAGTATATTTTATCAAACTTCAATGAGTTGTGGCAGGTAGATTTAAGTGATACGAGAACCTATTCTAAATATAACGATGGTTTTAATTACATAATATTGTGTGTTATTGATGATTTTTCTAAATATGCATATGCAAGACCCATGATCCATAAAAACTCTGAAACCACTAAACTATGTTTTGAAAGTGTATTTAATGAAGCTAAAGTTACCCCAATACATATACATCTGACAAAGGGACCGAGTTCATTTCGAAAGATGTGCAACGGTTTTTCAAAAGTAAAAATATTAACTATTATACAACGAATAACCTTGATATTAAAGCAAGTATTGTTGAAAGGTTTCAGAGAACACTTAAAATGAAAATGTGGCGTTATTTTACTCATAACAATTGCTACAGATATATATATATATATATTTTACAAGACTTGATTTACTCTTATAACCATAGTAAACACTCAAGTATCAAGATGGCTCCATTTGATGTGAATTCCAACAATATTATGACTGTTTGGAATAACCTATATGGTAGTGATAAAGTCACATCATCACCAAATTGTCAAACACCTAAATTTGTCAAACTGTCAAACATGTGGGTGATTACGTTAGAATAACTAAATACAAACACATATTTCAAAAAGGCTATGAAGCGATCTGGAGTGATGAAATATTTGTTATGTCTTCAATTATAGATCGATCACCTTGGGTTGTGTATACATTAAAACACTTGCAAAATGAAGATATAACTGGTACTTTCTATGAAAAGGAGTTGCAAAAAGTGTTTTATGACCGAGTTCTAGTTATAAGATAGATAAAATAATTGGTACTCGATATTCAGGTAACAGAAAGCAAGTGTTAGTGAAGTGGAAAGGTTATCCAGACAAATTTAATAGTTGGGTTTTATTTTCTGATTTGAAAAAAATATGACTAAAGAAAGTTTTTATTTAACACTAGGTACTAACTAATAGTTACATGGAATATTACCAAAACCCATCAAACTGGAAGGAGAATGGTCTGTGGGGGTTGTTGAATTTCAGTATCCCTGTACAATGTTCACAGTACAAGAGCATGATGATATTTACATTCCAAAATATATAGTAATGCCAAACGAAGAGAAATCTTCTTTGGTTTATTATAAAACGCATATACCAGCAACAAGCTATGATGACATTAATAAAATCTTAACAGCACATAGTATTAGAGAAAATATAAAGTTTCGTTATGATGAAATATCAAAGTTCGTAACGGTTACAGTTTTGGACACAGCACTTGTATCAGTGAGATTATCAACCAGGTTATGTCTTCAACTGGGCTTCGAACCAAATAGAAATTTAATGGAAAAGGGTATTGGTTAATGTCCTGCAAACTTACACATGGGGTTACCATCTCAGTTATTTGTTTATTGTGATATTGTTGAACCACAGATAGTTGGTGATGTTATGACATCATTATTAAGAATTATTCCACTTGATCTGTCGAAAATACATTTATGGTGCTAATAAAATGTACTCTTTCTCACCACCTCACTACTTACCTGTAATGCGCAGGGAGTTTGATACTATCGAGATAGATATAAGATCAAGCACCGGACAAAAAATACCATTCCAGTTTGGTACCATGTGCATTAAACTTCACTTCCAAAAATTATAATCAGCTCTCGTAGTAGTCATAAAATGATTTGTCCTTATGAACATTATTATTGCCATCAGGCTGGATCAGGAATCGGTGTTATATAAAAAGGAGTACCATATAAACGTGGACATGGTATCGGTAGCTTTTTGGGTGGGTTATTTAGATCAGTCTTACCGCTACTTTCTAGTGGTGCTCGAGACATTGGTAAAGAAGCATTGAGTGCAGGTGTCGGCCTTCTATCGGAAATGGTTAGTTCACGCCCCATGGAAGACTCCATTAAAACCCGCCTGAAAGAAGCAAGTACGAACTTGAAAAGAAAAGCTAATTCTAAAATCGATAAAATTAATATGTCTAGTTCAGGGTATATAAAAAAACGCAAACTTCAATCAACACTCAGTCCAGCTGTTACTTCAAAAGTGAGAGCACTGTAAATATCTAAAATCATTCCGAATAAAATAAAAGACATTTTTTCATAAACATACAATGTCTTTTCTACATAATCATTCCTGTGGGTGTATTAAGTCGGAGTTAGATTTATTTGCTTTACCATCAACACAAACAAGCATAGAAAATGGAATGTGGGTTATTTTTATTTTATACATTATAAACCAATCTCATCTCTTGCTAATGATGGACCCATTGAGTTTCAAGTGTCAGGAACATGGCTGAGGTGATGACTACATAGACCTATCACATACATTGATACATGTTAAAGCTGAAATACTAAATGAAGATTCAACAAAATTGAGTGCATCTACAGTAGTGGCGCCGATTAATAATTGGTTGCATTCACTATTCAACCAGCTTGATGTTTATTTAAAACAATAATCAGTGTCACCACCAAATAATACATATGCCTATAGTGCATATGTGGAAAACCTGTTGAACTACGCCTCAGCAGCTTAAAAGTCTCATCTTACTTGTGGGCTTTGGTATGAAGATACTGCTAAGGAAATGAATTCCACTGATGAGAAAAATGAGGGGTTCTTTAAGCGTAAAGAAATAACGAGTGAGAGTAAAGAAATATAAATTATTGGTCACATACATGGTGATATATTTAATCAAGAAAAATTTCTTATCAATGGTGTTGAGATGTCCGTTAAATTAGTCCGTTCTAGAGAATCTTTTAATTGATAGGTTCAACGAATTTAAAATTTAAAGTATGTATTACAGACGCTACCTTAATTGTTCGTAGAGCGAAAATTAATCCTTCAGTGTTACTCGCACATCAAAAAGTGTTGGCTTCTACTACAGCCAAATAACCGATCACTAGAGCTGAGGTTAAAGTGTTAACAATACCATCGGGGGTACAGGGTAAAACGCTTGATAATATATTCCTGGGGCAAGTACCCAAAGGATGTATCATAGGATTTGTAAATAACGCAGCATTTAATGGTAGCATTAGTAAGAATCCTTTCAATTTTGAAAATTATGGCATGAATTAATTTTTTTTATACATAGATGTAAGTACATGTGCCTTCAAAAACCCTACAGCCATCCTTCAATGGTAATATGTTCACTTCAGCCTATCATACATTATTTTCCGGTACAGGTGTATACATTTCCTTATTTAGGAAATGAGATATCAAAAGGAAAATATGCAAATGGCTAGACAATAGCCATTTGCATGTTTTTCTCTTGATATCTTGATATTAGCATTTGATTTAACCCCTGATTTATCATCAAACACGAACAGTCATTGGAATCTGATAAGACGTGGTAGTGTAACGTTAGAGGTTCGATTTGATTCTAGTCTCTCTCAAACGATTAACTGTATTGTGTATGCCGAGTTTGATAATGTTATAGAAATAGATAAAAACCGTAATGTGACTGTAGACTATAGTAGCTAAGAAAAGTCACATGTATGATCTATTTAAGTTATAATGTGTAACGTGTGTGTACCTATTAGTGTGTGTGTGTGTATTATGAAATAAAATTATTGTACCAAATTTATGTTTCTTTTATTTATTCATTCATTATTTTCATATGTAATACCCCTCTTAGTAAATACATAAACCATACATAATAAGGATATGTGACATAAATACAAGATCCATAAACCAGATCGGTTCTGTGATAATACAGTATGAACACAATAGAGATCCGTAATTATTTGAGAAGAATTTGTGAAGGTTTAGACGATAATGTACACGCCGCGAATCGTCTACCTATATATGTTCAAACAGCTACATACATTATTAGCAACTTAGACCCTGATAGTAAACCTGGATCCCACTGGATAGCCATACACATCAATGAAAATGGCTTCGGACAATACTTTAACCCCTTCGGACGTACCCCTATGCGATATCACAAGGCTTTTATGGGGCGAAACTGCAGGAGAGGGGATTTTAATACGTGAAGATTACAAAATGATTTCACATCAGTTTGTGGAGAGTATAGTTTAATGTATTTGTATTATAAATTCAATGGGAAAAGTCTATTAGAGTATCAAAAGATATTTAGTAGCAACACTTTATGTAATGATATAATATTATACAGAATGTTCAATACATGTTTAAATGAATGAAATAAAAGAAATGTAATGAAAAATTGTTTTGTTTTACTCATGTCGTAAGAAAGTGAGGTGACGTAAGTGATAAGCAGGTTTGGTTAGGGGACCCTCATTAGGAACAATAGGACGCCGAGGCGAGCATTAGATTGCGAACAATAGAGCCTGGAGCTAGTAGATAATGAGGGGTAAAAGCAAAATCTAACTATGGAACCGCAAGAGATACTAAGAAACGGACCACAGTGATCGATTTAGCGACCCCCAAAAGCTTTTTTTTTTAGTTTTTTTAGCGAATGGTCATCGAAATACCAATTTTTTCCACATTAAGGCGGTGAGGCAGAACCAGCGAATCACTAACTACTAAGGTGTACAGAAAGCTATTTTTCGGATTCCGTAATCCGTACCCAAAGGGTAAAAACGGGACCTTATTACTTCTTCGAGTTCGAGACTTCGCTGTTCGTCCGTCCGTCCGTCCGTCTGTCACCAGGCTGTATCTCCTTATCCGTGATAGCTAGACAGTTGAAATTTTCACCGATGATGTATTTATGTTGCCGCTATAACACTACTAAAACTATACTACGAACAGAATAAAAAAAAAAGTTTAAATTTTATAATTAAAATATTAGGTCATTACATATGAAATTGGCGTTTTGTAATAAAGGAACATAAAGTCGTTTTTTTTTAATATATTTATTTAATCAAATCCATTGCTATATTCTATATACATAAACCATTGCTATATATGCACTTTTGTCATCTCATAGGTAGTTCATTGATTCCTTTACTAAAAAAACCATTCGGACAGGTATCAATAAAATCTTTGAGGGCGCTTTGGACTTCGGAGTTGAATTTTGTCCCTTGCAAGAAGTTATCCAAATTTCGAAAAAAAATGGTAATCTGTTGGAGCAAGGTCCGGGGAGTACGGTGGATGTCTTAGGCCCGTATTAACAAAGCGTTCTTATCTCTAAGACAATTCTCAAGAAAGTACTTAAGATGTTGTTTTAATTAATAGACCGTACTTAAGTACAGCTGTAGGTACGGCGTATCAAGTGAGTGCGAACGTATTAATAAACGAGACTCGTTACTCAAGTACGCTGTCATTGCTGTCAAACTGTTACTTGAGACGTGGTTTCGTGGGTACAGTCAAACCTTGACTTGAGAACGGCTTGCTTGGGAATTGGAATACAGTACATTATTATTTGTGGTGTTTTTGGGTGTGTTACAATTATGTAAATTAAAATCTTAATACTTATGATTAAACAAACTCAGAATTTACACTACATACTCAACACAAAATAAAGTTATAAAAAAAGACGCTTATTAATACTTATTCTTCTTTTTTTTTGGTTATCGCAGTTGCAAAGGTTTTGCACTATTCTGCCAGTGTCGAGTATTTGTAGAAATATTTTCGATTATATTTATTTATTTATAATTAAAAATTAAATAAAATATATTTATTTATATTAAAAGAATTACCTATTTGATTTATATTAATTGACTTGATTTGACACTTGACAGCAGAACTTTTTTCGCTGCCCAAAAAATAATCCTCATTATATGATCCCTCCCTCCTACAATTCCTCGCCCTATCAACCTTAAATCTGTTCTGTTTTTTGTAAATACTCCTTTTACTGAAACTTTATGCACATACTGTGGTACTGGCCCTAAATTTGTCTGTTCTAGGTTTTAGATTATTCAACAGACTTCCTCCTGTACACCGTGGTTTTATGAATAAACAAGGGCACGGCCCTTGTTTATTCATAAAACCCACTCATAAGGCAGAGTTTTCGTCAACACAACACATTGGTGAATCACTAAGGAGCCACTTTAAAGAATAAGAAGAAGAAGAACTTTTTTCGAATGGCAATGATCCGCATTCCGTTTTACGTAGTTGTTAAAAAAATATGGATATTAATATATAATGAGTGGGTTTTATGAATAAACAAGGGCACGGCCCTTGTTTATTCATAAAACCCACTCATAAGGCAGAGTTTTCGTCAACACAACACATTGGTGAATCACTAAGGAGCCACTTCAAAGAATAAGAAGAAGAAGAACTTTTTTCTAATGGCAATGATCCGCATTCCGTTTTACGTAGTTGTTAAAAAAATATGGATATTAATATGCTAGACAATAATAAATATTAATATCTACGTAAAAATTAATGAAAATCAGTTTTTTTAATATAAAAAATACAGACTAAACTTTTTTTGGTATTTATATTATTAAATATTACATTTTTTAAAATAAATATTGAAGGAATGTTTAATCAATAAATCCGTTCTTTGTAGAAGTGTAAACGAAACGTTATTTTATTCGTTCTTTGTCGTGTAGATGACGCTTAAAAGTTGAGTAAGTGATCTCAATAACGTTATCAATTGAGACGGTTTTGATATCATACTATGAATTAAAGACCATCTTGAGAAGCTAATCGTTACTTGAGACTGTCTCAGCCAAGAAAGGTCTTGAGAACGGTTTATTAATACGGGCCTAAGACATTCCAATTTAAGCTCCTCTAATTTGGTAGCAGTCTGTTGTGCAGTGTGTGGTCTAGCGGTGTCTTGAAGCAGCAGTGGCCTAAGGCGAACCTCGGTTGTTTAACAGCTAGCTTTTCATGATTTGCAGTTGCTGGCAATAGACATCTGCCGTAATCGTCTGGCCAGATTTAAGAAAGCTGTAGTAAACGACACCGGCACTAGTCCACCAAACGCTCACAAGTAACTTTTTTGAGTCAATTTTCGCTTGGGGCAGGCTTTGGCTAGTTCGCCAGGGTTCAGCCATTGCGATGAGCGTTTCCGATTATCGTACAGGATCCACTTTAATCACAGGTTTATTACATTCGATTTAATATCCCTTCATTATTGTGCCGGTTGAGTAATGTAACGCAGCAGTCGACGCGTGTTTGTCGGTTTGCTGCACTCAATTCATGAGGTACCCAACTTACAAGCTTTTTCACCTTCCGAATTTGCTTCAAGTGGATTAAAACAGTTTTATCACTAACACCGCAGCCGACAACTAATTCGGTCGTGGTTTGCGATGGATCCGCTTTCACAATAGCCTTCAATTCTTCATTATCAACTTTGGTCTCCGGCCGTCCACGGGTCTTGTTCTGCAGGTCGGAGTTTCCAGAACGAAAGCGTTAAAAGAAAAAAACTCACTGTGTTTTCTTTTGCGACACCGCCGCCATACACATCATTAATCCTTCGAGCCGATTCTGCAGCACTGGTGCCTGGAACTCGTACTCGAAAATAATACGATATTTCAAGTTTTCCATTTTGTAAACAGAGTGACGCAAATTAAAAACCAAAAGAGGAAAAAATAAATGAATTACTGTTTTCAAAACACAAATGCATGAATAAATAGCAGTATAAATTTGAAATTGGTATTCCTAACCAAAGAAAATATATTTGGGAGTTTTGCCGGGGAGTTCAATTGGTAGAATATTAACGATTAAATATTCGTTATCGTGCACAAGTGTGGGCAAGTGGTACAACTTCTAAAAACGTGCTATTTTGTGGTTTCCCGCCAAAACTCCCTAGGAACTTTCAGTAAAGCTTCTACCACTTTACTGAATCGACTGACATGATTCATTGACTGCACTGACTATTTATTTGGACTTTGACTAGACTTTAGCCTTGACGATTTAGGAATACGGTGTTGAAAATTTAAACCAAAGTTCTATTTCCCGCCTTTTTAACTTGACACTGGCAAATGGTTATTAGCCGATGCCATATATTAAATAAAAAAAAAGTCACCGCATGCCGTAAGTTTTTGATGAAAAACGTGCCCACGCTAAGATATTCCAAAGAATAATAAAAAATACGTGTGAGACTCGGGGACTGCCGCGGTAAAGCTATTGCATAGTAAGTATACACGCATACGTCTAGTCGCACGCACTCAAACACCGTGCCGAAGTCTACCGAACTGAAACTGAAACGACGTTAGGAGATGCACGGCTTTCAACGCCGCACCGCTGTGCCGGTCGGAACACCCCCCGTGTTAGGTTTATTTTCGTTACGGAATTTCTTGATTCGGTCGCCGCGCTCAAAGCCCGCGATAAAAGCTATGCAATAGCTTAAAAAAGATATATTGGATATCAAAGTGGCCAGTACGACGAAAGCCCAATTTCATATGTAAGGACCTAATATTATGAATTAAGGTCGAATGTCGACACTAGTGTTGTTAAATAGCTAGATTTTATTTGGAGATTTTGGGTATTAAAAGTTTTATTAATATTATTTGGTTTTTAACTTTTTACATAATGTTTTTTATTTACGTCACAACTTTATCGGATTAACATTTTTAGATAATATCTTCCTAATTACGTGGAACTTATGAAAGTTTTCCACTTGAAACCATCGTTAGGTTATGTAATTCGCCGAGTGAGTAAGGGGGCCCTTGCCCCATAGTCGTATTGTTCATGTTGTTGTCATCCTATACTAAGGCATGGACTATATTTTCCGGAATCATGTAGGCCGGGAAAAATTGAGAGCATTGAAAACTTTTGACTTTTTGTAAACTTGACTTGACATTCCTGTCTTCAATTTTCAGCTATATTGTTTACATGCGCAGCTTTACTGCTTTTTACTGAATTTTTTACTGAATTTTCCCCCACTTTATGGATTGCGGACAATATAGTCCCAGAAAAAAGTAAACAGGAAAAGTGCTTTCTAATCGCCTACTTCGATTAATGATTTGAGTTTGGAGATTTAGTTTCTATTTGTGGATCTCAGATTATAAAACCCTACTGACACTGGATATTCCTCAAGGGAGGCCATTTTAAAGAAGAAGAAGAAGAGGATTATAAAACAATAGTTGTAGATCCTATACGTACAATAATTATAACAATGTAGCATTTGATAATGCTCCTTAGATATTTATCTACTTACCGAACACTCCGGAAGTGGATTATGAAATTGTTTAGTGCCTGTCTTGCTATTTTAGCAATTATAAAATTTAAAGAAACAATTGTTACTTATCAATTAAATTATACGGCATCTTCAAATTACTCATTCGTGGAAGTTTCCTTTTTTGTTCTTCAACTTTTCGGTCTTTCGTGCCGTATAGCTCTTTGGTTGTTGATTTTATAAGTTTTAGATTAGATCGTGTGTTAATGCGTAAATCATGTCGAAAAACCAAAATAAAAACAGAATAAAATGCCCGATTATTTTAAAAACTTAGTGTAAGTCTATAAGCTGTGTTATAGGTAATGGTAATGCTTTCTTCAACTTTTTTTCGATCTTTTATTAGATTTTTTTTCCAATGCTTATATTATTATTATAATTACTTAAGTATATTGCTTATAACGGCTATCGGACATAGCGTCCGAAGTTATATGGCCCCTTCAAAGTCTGAATTGAAAAAAATCCGGTTGACGGTTCGGTTGGAGTCAAATTGGAGTCAAGCTTATAAATATAAGAGAATACCGTTTTATATAGATAAGAGGTTCGCTCAATCTACAATCAAGCTTCGATACAATAATATTTGCATCGCGGTGAAATTCGTCTTTTGACGTTTGTTTGAAGTTAAGTAGAATACGATTTTGCTGTTTGATAGGATCCGGACTGTATTGAATAAGTATCGAAGCTGCATTATTGTTGGATTAAAATAGCAAAACCGACCTTCTGGTTACCGCTGTCGATCCTGGCTACATAGGAGATGCAGTGTGTTGTTGACCATCTTCATTCAGTTCAATTCAGCTTAAACTTTAATTATACTAACATACTACATATTAATTGATTTTAGCCATTATATGGGCACATAGTGTTAATGGACTCCTTTACATTTACCATAACAACAATTTTTATAAAAAACTAGGTGTTGTCCGCGGCTCCGCCCGCGTGAATATAGTATCCCACGGAAACACTGCACTTTTTCGGGATAAAAAGTGTCCTATGTTTTAATCCAGAGCTTAAACTACTACCATCCCAAATTTTATCGAAATCCCTTCAGTAGTTTTTGCGTGAAAAAGTAATAAACGTCCATCCATCCATATCGCCACGGAATATAAAATAAGAGTAAAGGGCTTGTGGTGGTTGCCCGCGTGCCATAGTTAAGAACATCTAGACAGTCTAGATAAAATTGTTATTTTAACTAAAATTAAAATAGTTAAATATACTTCTATATTTATATTATGAAGCTTAAGAGTTTAAACTATAAAGAAACTAGGTACTTGTGCGAGTTGAGAATTTATTTTTGTGTTGGATAGTCCTTTTTTTTCCCCCAACAGCTAGGTCGGGACAATTGTTTGCTATTTCAATTATTACATGTATATATTAATTTTATTGATTACATTTCCATTTCTTACTTATAACAAATCTATTTAGTTCTAAGTCTCAATTTTACATTTATCATCATCTTACATATCCATGATCACATATTGTTGTTTTGTCTATTGGTATTACCTATTTTTTTAACCTCTGATTTGTTCTTACATATTCTTTCTATTTTATATTACATTTCTGTTTAAATATCTTTATACATTTTTCTATTTTACCATCACATTTGCATCTTACATGTCCTCTTACCCTTATATTTACGTATCTGTTTCTCACTTTCTATTTTAATTTATATCTCCGTTTCTTAATAATCTTTGATTTACTTTCTATATACTGTATGTACATTTTTATTTGCTATTTTATTTGTGTTTTACATACCCTTAAACTCTTACATTACATGCTAATCTGGTTACATTTCTGTTTTATTCTATATCTTCTTACAATTTGATTTCACAATCTTTTAATTATATATTGTTCTTAGGTATTTCTATTTACTACAAATCCATTTATCAAGGAAGGCCATCACCTATAGGTGACGTCGACGAAACTTGAAATAGGTTATAAGTAGTGATCGGATAAGGTGCAAATTTGCGTGCAAATTTTAAGAGTGGCCATCTAGCGTCAAATAGTTGAACTAAGTAGTCAAATATGGTCGAAAGCACGTCGAAGGAATGCCGATAAAAGTCATAACGTGTAATTGCTAAATTCTACATTATTGTAAAGGCGTTATGGCCACTTTGTATCAATCTTAATAGATAAAATGATAAAATAAAATGTCAAAAAATAACATTTGGGATGGGTAGATTTTCAACCCCCATCCTACATTACGTCGTTATAAGGACAAGGGTAGAAAATCTAAGGGTTGAATACGGAATAAACCTGTGAAAGTTATAACACCACTCTTTTCCGTGCCGTTAGGGGATATAAAACCTTATGTAAATTTTAACAGCCTAAACAATATACCTGCAGCCAGTTTTGATTGCTAAGTTTTCGTAGTAAAGAAAAATTAAACAAAAGCTGATAAATAAAATCATGAAATACTTTCCTTTATTATATACCTAATACCTAGATCAGTCTATTCAGAGTATTCTCCGGCTCAGCAACAGAGGTAGGCCGTCAGTGATGCTGGACACGACCGCCGACGTGGGGTCGACGCGCGGCGTGCGCACGGTGCGTGGCGACGGCGTCACGCTAAACCGGCTCAGCACGGTCGCCACGCCCGCCAGCGCCTGCATTTGACCCAGCCTCTCACCTGCAGGATACACTTAGATTTTAGTATTTTTAGTACTTTTTTATATTGAATTACTGGCGGACAAATCTGCGCATAGTCCTTGCCTACGGCTGGAACTATAATGTCCGGAATCCGGTAGGCCAGGGAAAATTCAGAGCAATGAAAATATAATTCTGCGCAAATACAACTAGAGCTGAAAATCGAACACACGTGTCGAGCCAAATGTTATATGACAGTTCGACACTCGACATTTCGATTTTCAACTCAATTGTATTAGTGTAGAGTTCTATTTTCTGTACACTGAATTTTCCCGGGACAGTGTGCAGCGGACTGGCCTAGGGTTACCATCTCTATAATTTTCGAACCCGGACGTATGATTAGGTTTTTTTCGATTAATATAAGACGGCTAAAAAGGAAAAAAGGACTTCAACATTTAATACCTACTTATTTTTTAATATAATTTTAAATGCAACAAAACCTGTTCTATTAACATTTTGTTACATTTTGTTTGCTATTTTACCTATTAACTCTGATATAAAATACTTTCAAAAGCAATATAATATGTTCTTTGTGTAAAGAGCAAGCGAGACAGTTATTATAGAAGATAAAGTTAAATAGAATCCTATGTGAAAAGCTGTCCAATTTGTAAAATCCTTTTAAATCAACAGCTTTGCAGACTTTTAAGTCAAAGATACGTTATAATTAATATAATATACGGTATATCCCGTCATCTGAGCCCACATCCATTAATTATTTGCTAGCGATAAGTTTTAAATGGTAGTTAAAAATTACATTAACACATCGCAAATAAGATGCAGTGCACTTTTTTAAGATTTGTAAAAAAAAAAAAATTCATAAATATATTAATCTAATTACATTGATGTTACTTATTAATATTGTTATTATTTCTGCAAAACAAAACAAAATCGGGAATAATGACGCCACCCTAAATTTGCCTACAAAAAAACCTGGACAGCAAATGAAATCCGGCCCTCTAAAAACGAGGACAAATCCGGGGAAACCCGGACGGATGGCAAGCTACCTAAGCCGAGCCCACTCGGAAATATTTCCCTGGTTTTTCCGACCAATTCCGCTAGATCAGCAAAATTGTGAATAAAAAATTTATTAATTTAATCAATACACATATGAGCATGTTGACAAGACTATAAGAAATATACTTTTATTTGTCCTGGATAATCAAATAAAAAATTAATAAAAACAAAATAAAAAATTTTAAGTAACTCCCGAATTATCAAGCAACCATGATGATGATAAATTATTTTAGCAGAACACGCCATCTTCCAAACAAAAAAAAACTAGATCAAAGATGACAGACATACACACATACGCACAGACGGGCACGTCAAACTTATAAACAACCCTCTGTTTTCGTCAGAGGTTTAAAATTGATAAGTTACCTATGCAAGCTCTAGGACCGTCTCCAAAAGGTAAAATTGAAAATTTCTCGATAGTCGTAGCGTTCTCTGGATGGAATCTCTCAGGCATAAATTCTTCTGGATTTTTGAAATACTGTTCATCATTTTGTATAGCCTGGATGGATATCATCACACCAGTACCCTTTTCAATTGTGAGATCTATACCCGGGAATGTGTAATTTTTAGTACATTTTCTTGCGAGAAAACCAATCGGTGGGAATATTCGCATACTCTCTCTGAAAAAGAAAATATGTAATGGTGGGGTTAGAATTTACAAAGGAAGATCTAATCTTTTCTTAAGCCTAATTTTTTTCTCATCCCAACTCGATTCTTATTAATAATCGTATTTTTTTATAATAATTTAATTTTCATTAAAAATCTAAACGGATGTTCAAACTTTTTAATGATGATATCAATTAGCATACGTAGGTATTAAAGGAATACCTACGTATAAAGAGTATAGGTGAATGAGTCTTACTTGAATGCCATTTCTAAGTATTTCATATCTTTAACAGCATCGTAACAAAGTTTTCCGTCATATTTTTTCAGTACATCATCAACCTCGTTTTGACACTTTGCTTGTTCTTCCGGATAGTATGCCAGCAAGTGAAGAAGAAAGCTGCTGGTAGATGAAGATGTTTCAAATCCTGCTGCGAAAAATACAAACACCTGCGCTGCCACTAATTCGTCGTCTACTTTTAAGCGTACAATTTTAGGGGTCCCATCCTCATTTTCTTCTTCAACGGACTCTCCAATAATATCTCCCTTCTGTCTTACTTCTAACATGAAATCTACGAAGTCATTTCTTCCAGAAGGAACATAATTTCTTTGTTTCATAATAGACTTGACCAAATTGACTGTAGGAATTGTAATATCTGGTGCCATAATGTGCAAATTTTTAAAAAGTGATGGTGAAGTGACCTTTAATACACCTATAATAATATCTCTTAGTTTTCTGGTAAATATTCGTTTGCCAAGCTTACGGAATTCATTGGCATCCTCTTGTAACGAGTCGACGTTGATTCCAAAACCACAAACGCCTATAAAATCAGTAGTGTAACGAGCCATCAGGTCGCGAACATCTATTTCTCTATCACCACTTTGAATACTTTCATCGACTACACCGATAAGTTTTTCAGCTTGAACCACTATCGTCGGGAACATGGCTTTGAGTTTGTTCGTTGTGAAAGCCGGTGTCATTTTTATGCGACTCAGTTTCCACAGATCCCCATCAGCTATGAAAAGGTTTTTCATCAAGGGTTCCGTGATTTCTGCATGTGGACGGAGCCCTCTGTGGTGGAAATAGCGTGAATCAGTAACCAAAACAAGCTTCATCATCTCCAGATCTCGGAGTAACAGCCAAGGGTCATTCGCTTGAAAGTAGCCGACATATTTCTCTTTAGGGTAGCGGTGGTAGAAATTTATAAAGCGCTCCGTAAAACTACTCCGTTCAAAGACGAATTTGAGGTTGCTCCCGAAGAGTGGAATAGGTTCCTCGTATATGACTCCTCTCTTCTTCCAATAATCATGGTTTCTAGTTCCATAAAAGTATAATACTACAAATAATACTACGCATAAAAGAATTTCAATCATTTCGTATGTGTGCACTTGTTGTACCCAAGCGACTTTGAAGTCAATTACATATTCGCAAATTATTATATATTCTGATCGATAAGATAATATTATAAGCAATTGTAAAAACAAACAATAATTAAAAATTTATAACTGATGATCTGATTAAATAGGGTATTATCACTTAGTCACCTCATCATAATAAGCTAAACCCATGTTCGCATTACTTAGAAAAAAAATAAAAAATATTGGCAGTTTTACATTGCAACCAGTAAAGTATCTTCGATAATCAGATACTCCGGCCTCACGGAACAAGAAAGAGCGTTCTAGCTACGACGGCATTAACCAATACCCACAGTATATTCGCAGAATAAGAACCAGATGATGAGGATCCGAGTGTGGTCCTTTATGTTATGCCAAAACGACGTAACAATATCTTCAATATATCATAAATTCCAAAAAAAAAGAATATGTACAAAAACCACTTTCTATAAAACCAGAAAAGTGTATTACGAGTACCGTTAAATGAGCTTTAATTAGCTTAATTTTAGTTATAATATTTTTACTAAATTAAATAATTGCGCATCCCTGTTCTGTACTTATTCTTATTTTCATTGCCTTAAAATTGTTTTTAATTTTTTCCCTTTTTTCACAAACAATTGTAAGATTAAAGTTAATTACTGTTTTAATTCAAATTTAACATAAATATTAGTTAGCTAATTTAAACTGATTTATTAAATGGAAATATGTTTCAATGAATTAGTTAAAATTATTAAAACATTTTAAATTTATAAAATTATTTAAAAACTTTTTTAGTTCAATTATATTGATTATAAGTTAAACGGATATCATTTTCACTTGACACTAGCGCCACAGTTTTAAGTCAACTGTGGCCTGTGGGGCTTAGTATAATTAATTATTTAAATTTACTATTTTAATTTGGAATAAATAAATCCTATAAATTGTTTAAAATACACATAAATATTATAATCAATTTAATTGAGATGTAAAATTAAAAACGGAAGTTAGTTTTTGATGCACATTAATGCCATAGCCGGAAGTCACACTTTACGCGCTAAAATTGCTATGAGTAGAGAGGGGACAGTTTCTGGGCGGTTTTTCTAGAGGCAACTGGTGCAGATCCTTCCTGGAGGATAGTCGATAGCAGTAAAGTGTGTGCTCAAGTGATTAAAACATTAATGCCAATGCCAATATAAATATTGGCATGAAAGTGTAACAGTTATAAAGTGTGTGATATGAAATGCTAAAATGTGTTATGAAGTGTTTAAGTTTAAAAAGTATGGTAATAATTTAAAAAGTGTTGAGTATGAGTGGTTATTGAAATAACGATGTATGTGGTGTTTTAATAAACAAAGTGATCTGTGTGGTTGAGTTTTATTTTACAAGAAGTATTCGGTCGTCTTACACAACAAAGATGATTCTACGTTTAGTTTTATTTATTTGTTACTAAAAATAATTTCACAAATGACGTAGGTATTTAATTATGATAACTATAAGGTTATAAAAAATTTGGATTAACGTATGTCAACCATATTTAAAAAAATATAATTTCTGAGCAAGGATATAATATATACATATAAATAAATATTAACTTCATTAACAATATACTACTATGCCAATATATCGGTACAGTTTTTTCCTTCGGAAATTGTATAATACTGCTATTAAAATGTTCTCAAAGTTTGATTACGCAAATTTACCCTGTTTTATTGCTCTCCGGTAAAATTAGAGAAAATGTAGATCATCTGACTCTTATACCGCGTATTAACAGTAGACCCGCATTAACCCGCAAAATTTCGGGTTGCGTTGTAGCAATGCAAATTTTCACAAAACATTATAACAACCGAATCAAATATTTCACTCATTTATTTACTTTAAAATAGGGATAGCTTTAGACTTTAAATGTTGGTGCAGTAACGACTGAAGTACCGCGATTATAAGGGCGTTAACATTGACGTTGAACGATATACTTCATCGTTCAAGCTTTTGTTTTATTTTGTGTTAGGTATTATATTGTGACATAACAAAAAATTAAACAAAATATGTTTGTGTTAAAATAAACTTCTATTTTATTTAGTATTCAGTTGTGTAATTTTTAGCGAAAGAAGCTACTATTTATTAAAACATATAATTTTATGAAAGATTCATAATAACAATGTATTATTTTTGGTAAAATTTTATACATTTTCTTAGTAAAAAAGTAAATGTTGTCGTTGTTTCAGGGTCGTAGAGGTGTTCTCAGTTCTGCAAGGTCGTCCTGCAGTAGGCCTATACCTTCCCTAAAGTAAAGGTGTCCAGCGGAAATTTTTCAACTTCAAACTGCAATTATCGAAATAATAGCAGGGTGAGGTGAGCGGGAGGGGTACCATTGAAAACGCGGTACTTGCAGATTTGTTAGTAGCTATGAATCACTGGACAGGAGCGCACCGCTCGTTCGCGGTTGAGCAATATCTAAAGAATGGTGAATCGTTGGTTCGCGCGCGTCGAACGTTTTGTACTCATTTTAATATTCGGCGTTTAAGTGATGGGCCAAGCACGCAACTTATTTGGTCGTGGGTACAAAGATTTAGGCAAGAAGGGACAACGCTCAACAGAACTCCTCCAGGACCATCAACATCAGCAGCAACGCCCGAACGTGTGTCTGAAGTTCGAAATGAAGTCATTAGAAATCCACGCAAGTCGATTAGGAAAATTGCAGCCTCCACAGGAATCAAAAAGTCAACAGTGCATGTTATTTTGAAGAAGAAATTAAGACTCCATCCATACAAAATGCAAATTGTTCAGGTCTCAGTTCAGGGTCTCAATGAAAGCGACTATCCTTTGCGAGAAAACTTCGCAAAAACAATGCTTGAACGCTTTCGAACACCTACCACGTTGGGAAACATTTTGTTTAGTGACGAAGCACATTTCCATATTGATGGATATGTAAATAAACAGAATATGAGATACTGGTGTCCGAACAACCCAAGAGAACGCCACCAGAAACGTTTACATTGCTTGAAAACCACAGTTTGGTGTGCCATTTCGGCTAGCGGTGTAATTGGGCCCTATTTTTTTAACCAAGGAGAAACAGTCACTGCTCCGGTGTATTGCCGTATGATAGACGAATTTCTGGTACCGCAATTGCAGCTGTATTCAGGTTACAACAATAGGACACAATTTCAGCAAGACGGTGCCACTCCGCATACTGGCTGTCGATGGAAAAGTTAAGAACAATTTTTCCAAATAAACTGATCAGCAAGTATGGAGACATCTCATGGCCGCCCAGGTCACCCGACCTCACACCCTGCGATTTTTTTCTATGGGGTTACCTTAAATCGAAGGCTTATGAGAACAATCCCCGGACAATTCAAGCCCTGCAGACCAATATTCGCCGTGAAATTCAAAGCATTACTCCATAGCTTTGCCGTCGCGTGATTGCAAATTGTCCGACTACAGGAGTGCGTACAAAAAAACGGTCATCATTTAGATGATATAGTGTTTAAGAAATGAAATCCGCATTAATGTAGTACATTTAGTTTTAATAAAAATAAATAAAATCTATGTACTTTTTTTTATGTGAAATTTCAAAGCTGAAAATTTTCCACTGGACACCCTTTATGTTTACATGAAAGAGTAACAAACATCCATCCATCCATCAATCCATCATCCTCACAAACTTTCACATTTCTAATAAAATTCTCGATCGTGGTAGAGCTACAAGTAACCTACAACAGCTGAAGAAGTTGGGATAAATTAATTTATATTATATGTTATTTTTGTTAAATCTCAAGATTTAATGCACTTTCAGTAATTATTTAAAATATTATTTTTCTTCCAAAAGGTATCAACCACCACATCACCACAAAACAAAAGGCATGTATATTATTTTGGCGAACAAATAACGATCTTGGCAACAATTTGAGAGTAGACATTTAATTTAAGAATAGGCACATATATTTTCCCTGGTGTAGGTAATTCAAAAAACATAAAAAGCAACAAAACGAGCGCACATTTAAAAAAACGTAAAGGAGCGTACAAAATTCCCATTTTTAATTTTTCTCGGTTTCGGGGGGTGTTGATTACAAAAAATCATTCAATTTGAAATTTCAAAATGGCGGATATTTATTTTTCGTAAGATGATTACCAGATTTTTGGGGTGCTGGATACGAAAATGATATTCATTTTGAAATTCCAAGATTTTTTTACTTTTATTTTTAATAAAATTTATTTTTAATAAAATGAATATAGGTGTCTTTTTCTAGATTCTAAGTTTGTTTGTAAATTGAAACTGGAACACAATTTTGTAATCAGCACCCTCAGAAACCTGGATAAGACACCCATATTAATTTTAAATAAGAAAATGTACGCCATTTTGGAATTTCAAAATAGTGGCTGCTAAAAATTTAATTTTTAGCAGCCATTATTTTATAAACCCAATCTAGTTTTATAGCTGCTTACATCGTTTAATGGTCGCCAACACGGAAATTAAGTAATCAACTTATAAATTTCGGTGCCAGTTTGGATTAAATTTCGCCACCTTTTATTTTATTATTTCGCTGCCAAATTCAGTAATACCCACAGTATGCTCATGTGCAGTCGCCAACTTATTTTTTGTTCGCAAGATAACTAAATCCCAAAACAAAATATAACATAACAATATTTTTATTTCGATTACGAGTTTAAAAATATGCTAGTATCCAGCAGATTATTTGTTTACCTGAGTAAGTATAAAATAATTAAAACTCTCGGCTTACTCAATTTGATAAAACATCGTTTGCCGGATCAGCGATAGAATTTAAATAATATTCGCTACTAGGAATGAGCCATGTGGTAACTTTGTTTGGCAAGCCGATATAAATAGATATTAAAGTGTATTCCAACCTTAGGGGCAGTCCAAAAAGCATTTGTTTACATTTGATCGAGGAAAACGATATAAAGGTTGATAACGTTAAGTACAAATTAGGTACATTTGTTTGTAATGTACTTGGAAAGCACGAGGATTTGTTGAATGGAGGAATGTTGCGCAAAGTTGCGGGTGTTCAAAACAGAATACCGAAGTAGTAGCACAGACTAAAAAGGAACAGACAAACAGGTACATAGCTAGCTATCGATTTGATTGCACTACTACAAGCATACGGTGTATCCACGATTATGTGGAAAAATCTTGTGCCGTTGAAGGAGACGTGAAAATTTTCAAATTTGGTTTGATTTGGATCGTTGTATGAAAGCTGTTTCTCTGTACGTTAGTTAGTATAGGGCGAAAGCACCAATTATCAGCACTTTAAGAGATAGTCCCATTTTAAGCCTGAATATTACAGAGGAAAATACTTTTTTACCCACAGTGACGAGTTTTCTATGTCCATTATTTAATGACTGATTTTTATTACAAAAAATAGTTCTCTAGTTCTACATAGTTACAAAAATCATCATTCACATTTTATAAAAATAAGCAAAATATAGATAAATGATTGGTCTCGGCTCAACTAAATACCGCTGTCATACTTGAAAAACGTGGCAACAAATAGTATGCCGAAGTCGGCATGGCCGAGCCCGTCACATTGAAATCTTCGTCTCAGATGAACCTAATTCACGCATACTTGAAATTGTCTTACACACATTGATATTATAAATCTACACTACAATAATGAGTTGCCGCATTCACAGATCTGTTAATGTTTAAAAAGAGCGCCGAGACCAATCATTTATCTATGAAACAAAACTATAAAATTACCCACCCTGTCACCATTTATTAGCACACTCATCACCAATTAATAACACCGGGCTACTCACTGATCAGCACTGTGATAGTAGTAATGAAGTGTATGTAGGTAAGTATATAAAATAAATCAATGTTCAGAGCATAATCTTTTTTTTATACTTAGCCTGATAATAATCAAAATTTCATAAAAAATAATCTTAATAAAAATATATATCTTCATTCTTATTAGCCAAGTCGGTCTCATTATGCTTAGTACATAGGTATTCCAAGTTTATTGTAGTATTTAATTATTTTTTTATCTTTTATCGTAATTCCACTACTGTACTTGTCTTAGTGAAGCATCAAAGGAAAATGACTATGGTAAAAATACTATTGACTTTATATAATATTCATTTTGTAGGTTTACGCGAATATTGTTCATTGTTTTAAACACTTACGGATTGTTTCGCGGTGCACTTTTCTTTTTCCCGACGTTTCGGCTACTTTCCAGCAGCCGCGGTCACGGGAGGACTGAGGTGTCAATTGTCCTATTGTTGAAGTTGTTCAAACTACCCGAAGATTCTTCAATTATTATTTGTGTTCCGATCCACGCAAAACATACTAACAGTATCTTGAAGCCGCGGTGATTTTAAATTACATTTTATTTTGTTAATTATTGGATCCCAACTAGATGGCAGTACCCAGCCATCTTCTCGGTTAAAATTAGGGTACTTTTTAATTTCTATAGCCTCGCGTATCATTCTTGGGCGATAACGGTGTTCCTTTGCCAGTACTTGTGGCTTATCAAATCTTATGTAATGGCGAGGTTGATCCAGTGTGTGTTCGCAAATTGCAGATTTATTGTTGCGACGGTGTTTAACATCTGCGATGTTAAACCTTTACCTTACCGGAAGTTATCAATAAAGTTAATATTAAATGGTGCCGTTACTATTGAAATATCATCATCCCTTCGTCGTGATTGCTTATACGATTTGAAATAATTGTATTTGTCTGCAAACGGTATTTCAACAGTTATAACTATTTCCTCTTGTTCTATATTAACTTTTCGGTAACCCCTAAAGAAGTTACTATCAATAGTTATCTTCTTCCCTCCATTGGCAAAACTATACAGACAAATATTTACAGAGCATGCCAATAAAATTGGATTTAAATCAGATATTTGGCTAGATGTTACAATATTTCCCACAAGTGATGCAATTTTTCTCACCTGATTCCCCACAAAACAAAGTAGCATTTCTCGAAGAGACTCAAAAATTGTGGTCTTTTCTCCTTGCTCTTTAATTACTAATTTATATAGTAATTAAATTTATATAGTATAAAATAATCATTAAGATAATTTAATATGATAGCTCCTCCGATAACAATTTCGGTATCTATAACTTTTAAAACACTCAGCTCTGGTATCATCTTTGGGGAAATTAACATTAGATAATATTTATTTTTTAACTTAATTTCTACGCCTATTTCAGTATTGCCCATTACTATTTTACTATGCGTACATTTTTCTTTGATAATTGCGAGCTTTTTCAGTGTATGAGGCCTTATCCACACACTTTCATTGCCTCTAAAATATGTAAATGCCGATGTGTAAAATCATCATTTAGCCTTAATTCCGGTGTAAAAATTGGTTCCTGGCTGGGACAGTACGAAATAAACTCTGATGGTTTATAAAGTTTTGCATGCTATTTTAAGCCCATGTTTTTATTTCTGCAACAATATTTTCCCGTACCACAAGGTGAAACTGGGTCAACGGAATTATATCTACTTGGTTTCCCATGGTTCGATAAATATTTTGAAACCTTTCGACTTTCGACCTTTACGCGGATGTTGATGGATCTTTTAGTTTGCCCTATATAGGAGAGACCGCAGTCACAGTCGAGCTTGTAGACTCCTGCATCTTGAAGGGGAATGTTACATTTTACTGGTGGTAAAAATTGACTTATCTTTTTGGGTGGCTTAAAATATGTTTTTATAGAAGCTTTCCTTAGAATATAGCCAACTTTATCAGTGACTCCTTTCATAAAAGGTAGAACTGCAGGTATTCGTTCGACAGTGACTGGTTTCACTCGGTCACTGTGATGCAGGCGTGGGACTCGAAGCTTATTGTCACGTAGAACTTGTGTGACATGATCAAGCTCAGTTTCCAAATGCTGCTGATCACAGATTCCTCGTGCTCTTCTAAATAAGGTTTTGCCAACGGTAGATAGCTGTGAAGGATGGTGGTGGGACTCACCATTTAAATATCTATTAGTATGTGTAGGTTTGCGATACACAGTGTGACCTAAGGTGCCATTGGGATTCCTTATTACTAATACGTCCAAGAAAGCTATAGTTTATAGTGGTATACAAAAGTGGTACTAATCTGGTTTTAACTTGATCTCCACTTTTGTTTTTGCCCTAATTTTGTACACATAGGTCCAATTTGAAAAAAAAAATTGGTACTGAAAGACGTGGAGTTTATCTGATTTCAAGAATCTACAACAGCTAACAGAATATAAAAAAATAATTCACGAGCTATCGAGCACATTGGAAATGAATCTACGGAATTAGAAAAAATATTGTCGCTGAGCAACGAGAAAGTCGGGATAAGTAAAATATACAATTCCATTAGGCATTGTATATAAGATAAAGATGAAACGTGTATCTTTAAAGATTGAGGAGTTCTATTCAGTGCTTTTAGATCCAGGCATATGCTTGATTTACTTCACAAAAGTCAAATACCTATAGATGTCCCTATAAATTTTGAGGAGTTTCCTCGATTCCTCATGGATCCCATCATCAGGTCACGCTTTGGTGACAACGGGACCAACTTCGGATTATATCCTTTATATAAAAAAATAATTTTGAAAAACGGCCGACATACAGCGGAATTATCGTTGAACATACAAAAAAAATACAGCCGAACGTATAACCGCCTCCTTTTTTTGGAAGTCGCTTAAAAATCAGGCAATTTTATTATAGTTGTTCGCTGTTGATACTTGATACCTGTTAATTGTTACAAAATACCTTACTAGGTATTTATTAGAGGTAGAGGATAGGAACTCCTCTCGACTACAATGCTGACCCATCAATTTCTTGAACGTGATGTTTTCGAACGCAAAACGCCACAAATGTTACAAGGACAGGCAATAGGTATCAACGAATAATTAATAGATTATAATATAATTATATATACAGAATTAATTTTTCAAGTGTACACGGTAGGTAAAATCCGAAACTATAAGGAATTGCGAAAAATGCTTATAGAAGTTGCGAGCTCGATTTTGATAAAACCTAAAATGCATCAGTAGATTTTTGATAAATAAATTTCCATAGCAAGGAATCGAACGGACTGATTTACAAAAAAAAATTAAGAAATTGATTTTTAATTTTTTAATATTGTACTACGACTTAGTTTTCATAGTTAGCGGCACAAATGTTATTAAAAATAATTAAATAATCATTAGCTACATATAAATTATATGTTTTATAATAAAGCATGTCTTTCTCAGGTCACTATCGTTCCGATATCCGATATCGGACCGAAAAAGACATTTGTACCTATGTTTCCATATTGAAACTACCTGTCTTTTTTATTCTATCTGATTTTGGATCGGTTATATGTGTAAAAACTCTTATAGGTAGGTAAGAAGGTTTCCCCCTTTATACCTATATATATCATATATCGGACCGATAATGTCGAAAGACATGAGAATAACAGTATAATAACAGTGTTCGATATCGGATATGCTTCAATATGAAACATATACGATATCGAATATCGGATAATGGAATTTTTTTAATCTCACTTTTTTATTTGGTTTTTGTCTTAATATTGACTATGTTTATGTATGTCTGAAATAAACGTTATTAAATCGAATTGAATTGAAAACGCACTAATGCCGACTACATAACAGCGTTTTCTGGTCCTATATCGGATCGGATCTCTAAAAAGGTTTTAGCGTCAGATTGTACTTTTTTAACCGACTTCCAAAAAAAGGAGGCGGTTATACGTTCGGTTGTATATATATTTTATTTTTTATGTATGTTCAACGATTACTCCGCCGTCTGTAAACCGATTTTCAAAATTCTTGTTTTAATGTATAGGGTATAATCTCAAATTGCTTTTTTTGATATCAAAATGGTGATCTGATGATGGGATTCATGAGGAATCGAGAGAACTCCTCGAAAAGGTATACCTGGATCCAAAAGTACTGAACAGAACTCCTGACTCCATATAGATACATAAATAAATAAATAAATAAATAAATATCTATGGACGCTTCACACCACGTCAATCTGGCCCCGTGTTAAGTATCCGAAGAACTTGTGTTACAGGTACCAGAAAACGGGAAGTATATTTAATACTTTTATACTATGCATATATTTAAGATTTTTATTATATTGTACACATATTTAATACACATCCATGACCCAGGAACACAGAAAAACTTTTTGTTCCTTCGGCGGGATTCGAACCCGCGACCCCCGGCTTGAGCACCAACGCGCTGAACCACTGAGCCACAGAGGTCGTCATTTCGTCGTCGTCATACATGTTTGGGGATTTCGGCGTTGCTTACAGAACTGCAAGCATATTATGTCACTATATCAATTAGAGTAATCATCATCATCACCACCATCATCACACCATACATCATCACATAATCATGATATAATTGGTACTTTTCATAGTATTTTAAGTGAACATTACTCTACAGTATTTGCAAAATTATTTTGTTGTTGTAAAGGGTATAATTCGAAATTGGTCCTTGAGTTACTAAAATGGAAACCTGATGATGGGATCCATGAGGAATCGAGGGAACTCCTCGAAATTTATATGAACACATATAGTGCTACCAAAAAATAAGATTTTGCACCAAGGTATACCCTGGATACAATAGCATCCAGTTCCTGAACAGAACTCCTCAGTCTTTAAAGATACTCGATCGTTTATTTTAAGCGTTCTTAAAATGTATTAATAATAATTTAACAAAATATCACTAAAAAGTAAAAAATTATAATTTTGAAACAAAAAATTAAACCGACTTCCAAAATAAAAATACACAAAAAAGTACGAAATAAATCTTTTTTCTAAATAATTCCCCTTTTAAATTCGGCAAAATTTTTAACTATTTCTCTACTCAATCTTCTTAATTTTGAAGTCGGTACCAGCAAATTTGAACGTGAGTTCTATTTTAAAATATATTGTTTTATCAGGATGTTGTTCGGGCTGGTACCGACTTCAAAATTAAGAAGATTGAGTAGACAAATAGTTACAATTTTAGCCGAATTTAAAAGGGGAATTATTTAAAACATAAGATTTATTTACTACTTACTACATACTTTTTTGTGTACTTTACGTTGGAAATCGTTTTAGTTTTTTTGTTTATGAGATAGCGATTCAAAAAATTAACTTTATTTGCTATACAAAAATATACAATTAACGTTTAATTGTTTTTAAAGAGTTAGATTTGCGAGCCTGAGCGCGAGCAGCGCGTCGCTACTCTTACAATGAAACGTGTATCTTTTTGTGTAGTGAAAATAATTCAATTTTGAATCATCATTTAAAAAATTACATTTTAAAAATAAAATAATCTTATCCGTACATGTTATAATAGATAATTACAATTGAAGCTCTTGAATTATGGTAAAAAATTAAATAGATAAAGTTATATAATAGGTTTTAATTAATTTATATTAGAATAATTTAGTTTTCAATAGCACACTAACACATTGTCACAGTTTATTGGTCTCATACCTCAGTGGATAACTAGATAATATTACCATGTTTTGTTGTCCTTCGTTTGTTTAATAATTTTTTATTATTTCGGGACCAGGAACCACGATTATTGGCAGAAGAAAGGTATATTATACGAAAAGCCTATACCAATCTTTGGGAGCAACCTCAAGTTTGTGTTTGAAGGCACTGGCTTCGTACAACGCTTCATTAATTTCCACAAAAGATATCCCAAAGAAAAATGCGTTGGTTATTTTCAAGCAAACGATCCCATGCTGTTAATCCGAGATCCTGAAATGATCAAGAGTATCCTGGTGACAGATTTTCGTTATTTCCATCACAGAGGACTAGCTCCCCATAAAGAAATCATAGAGCCCTTGATGAAGAATCTGTCCATAGTAGAAGGCGACTTGTGGAAGCTGTGTCGTCAGAAAATCAGTCCCGCTTTCTCTACGGCGTAACTAAAAGCCATGTTTCCAATGATTGTGATTCAAGCTGAAAAACTAATCAGTGTTATTGATAGCAGTATTCAAAGTGGTCCCAAAGATATAGACGTTCGCGAGCTGATGGCTCGTTATACTACCGATTTTATAGGCGTTTGTGGTTTCGGAATCAATACTGATTCGTTACAAGACGATGCCAATGAATTTCGTAAGCTCGGCAAGCGAATTTTCCAGAGACAGCTCAGAGATATAATTGTTGGTATTTTGAAAATCACTTCACCAACAATTTTCAAGAAAGCTCGATCATATTTTAGGGCCGGATATCACAAAGCCCACAGTGAACTTAGTCAAATCTATAATGGCGCAAAGAAATTATGCTCCTTCAGGTAGACACGACTTTATAGATTTCATGCTGGACCTAAGGCAAAGGGGGAGTATTGTAGGAAAGTCGATAGAGATAGATAATGCTGATGGTACACCTACCACCGTGAGTATAGAAGTGGACGATGAACTGATAGCCGCACAGGCGTTCGTATTTTTTGCAGCTGGATTTGAAACATCATCTTCCAGTAGCAGTTTTCTTTTACATTTGCTGGCATATCATCCTGCAGAACAGAAACGGTGTCAAAAGGAGGTTGATGATATTCTAAAGAAATATGACGGGAAATTGTGTTATGACGCCGTTAAGGATATGAAATACCTCCAAATGGCATTTAAGTACGTGTTTTGTATATTTATCTGAATACTTTATCATTATTTTTAATGTTTTCGCCATTTCACACCGATCGCGGCATTTTTAAGGTAGTAAAGGCTGCTGCGCATCGTGGTGCGGTTGAATTTCGGACTCTTACAATGAAACGTATAAAATGAATTGGACCGGGATTCGAAATGACCGGGATTCGAACCCGTGACACCAATTTGCCAACAACGGAAAAAGTCCAACGCTAACTAAGCCATTAAAGGACGAAAGACGAAAGGACATTAAAAATTAGGCATTTAGTGTAGGTTTTTGAGACATTAGATATGTTAGAAGCTTTTTTTATTTGACCTTTAAATTACGCTAAAAAATTCATTTAAAATTTGATTGAAATGTTAAATAAAATATGTAAAAAGTTAGAATACCGAGGTAAATATCCTAATACCGAGGTATTTGGCCCCTAACTCCGAGGGTACATAAAACCAAGTGGAGGGGGATAGTGTAATAGTACAAGATGTTCAAAATTCGAATGTATTTAGTACCATCGGTGTCCAAATCAGTCTTAGTCACTGTAATTTTATACATAAATAATTATTTAATTAAAAAAAGATAATAATTAATTGCCTAATAACTATGCTAAATAGTCTAGATCAGTAATTCCGAAAGTGGTCCAGGTGGACCAGGGGTCTACGGAGACTCGACGGGGGTCTACGTTGGACGTGACAAAAAATGGGGGTCTACAATTGTAAGCAGGGGTGCATGAAAATTAAATTGGTTTAGATAGTGAAGAACTAAAATGTTGCTTTGTTATTTTAAATAATATGATACCTAAATTAAACCTTCTCAATAAGACAATTTATAAATAAATTTAGAAAAAAATGGATAGCTCCGAACTGGTTGTCGAACCCAGACCGTGTCGGTATCGCGCCGAGTGCTCTACCAGTTGAGCTATCCGGCCCTATGCCACTTTCCTTTTTCAATTTAATTTATAACTTATTGAGCCACACCGTCCATCATACGGTAATACAACAACACAAATAATACGATACCTAAATTAAACCTTCTCAATAAGACAATTATCTCCTATCAATATAGGCAGATAATATTTTAAGAAGCTCAGCGACTGTTACTTGTAAAAACTTGCATATTCCATATTCAGTACAACGCGTGGAGACTTGTTGCCGCGCCGGCCGCCGCCGTCCCGTTCGCAATGCGTGTTCGCAGTGCGATCGCCAAATCGCACGTTCGCAAAACGTACAAATTAATACGACTTGTGGTGTATGTACTTGCAATCTTGTATGAACGTGTTTAATTCTTCACCAATATAAATACGAATGTCAAGGATAAACGTTACTCATTTGTTTCCGAAATTTCATAAAGAAAAGTGAATCGATATTAGTGATTACCACTGTCGGAAAAGTAAGTACCTACCTGCCTATATAATATAATATCGCGTGCCTAATGCTAAAAGGGCGCGTTTTTCAACATTTCGTATTAAACTTGAATTTTTTTATTTATTATTTACAGGTAGGTAATTGATACGAAACATGACCGAATCTAAGAAGAAGTGTCGTCAGTACAGTGTTGAATATTTAAAATTTGGTTTTCTTCTATCACAGGCAAAGGATTGCACACATGCCTTTTATGCAATAAAGTTTTCAACGATGACTCTATGAAATCATCAAAGCTGGAAGACCACCTAAGAAGGTGTCATTCTGATAAAATAGGTAAAGATTTAAAATATTTTCAAACATTAAAGGAAAAATATGAAAAGAGACCCACCATGCACAGTATGTTCGCTTCAACGTCTGAAAGCAACGATGATGGCTTGCGGGCATCTTACAATATCTCATTACTTATAGCAAAATCTGGAAAACCGCACACCATTGGAGAACAGTTAATTTTACCTGGTGTTGAAGGTTTTAAAAACTATTCTGCACAAATCTTCATTTGACATACTCAAAAGAATTCCCTTGAGTAACAACACTGTACAAAGACGTATTGATGAAATGAGCTCTGATGTTGAAAGTTTCTTGTGTGATTATCTGCAAACAACTCATTTTTCTATTCAACTGGTTGCTTCAACTTTACCTGGCAATGAAGCATTATTATTGGCATATGTTCGATTTGTTATGGGTGAAGAAATTCATGAAGATCTACTATTCGCGAAAACTTTGAAGACGGACACTAAGCGTGATGGCCTGAGTGATTTTTTTAAAGAAAAATCGATTCCATTTACAAACGTTATTTCGGTGGCAACAGATGGAGCTCCTGCCATGGTCAGGCGATATCGTGAGTTCATAGGCCATCTTAAAAGAATTATACGAGGTAACTGCAATTCACTGTGTTATCCACCGACAACATGTAGTAGCGAAACATTTTAGTGATAGATTGCACCAATCGCTTCAATTTGTGATTAATACAGTTAATAAAATTAGAAGCAATGCATTGAATACGCGCTTATTTGCACAATTGTGCGATGGAAACGATGAAATCTTCCAACGATTGCTGTTACATACCGAAGTACGCTGGTTGTTAAAAGGTGCATGTTTATCAAGATTTTATTGACTTTTTGACTCAGTTTTAGAATTTTTGGCAAGTAAAGATCCTGATTAAAAAAAAAACCTAATCAATTTTAAAGCAGAATCGCGTATTTGACAGATTTGTTCAAAAAAATTAATAACCTCAACTTAAAATTACAAGGGGACAGCCTTAATTTAATAAAAACAAAGAGTGTAATTTCAGCTTTAATTGGTAAATTCAAATTTATGAAGGAAAATATTGGTCGGCGCGAATTTTCAGTTTCGCAGGTTCAGACATACGTTTAACATTTGATTGCCCTGCATGATGATTTTAAAATCAGATTTGAAGACATTCTGTCGATGGAAATACCACCATGGATCATAAATCCATTTGATGAAACGGAAGTGGAGAACGTAATATTACAAGAGGAGCTACTCGAGCTTAGCACTAATGAGGAGCTGAAAGTGACATTTAAAAGAGGGTATCAAAAATTTTGGCTGCAGGCAAAAATACCTGAAAAATATCCTGGACTGTGGGGAATCGCGCAAAAGCTTCTGATAGCGATTCCCTCGTCATATCTCGTCGAAAAAAGTTTTAGTGCCGTTACAAACTTATTAAGAAAAAAAAGGAACAGATTGAATATCACAGAACGGGGAGATTTGCGGTTATTCCTTACAAAACTCAAGCGAAATATTGATAATTTGCTGTCAATCCATCAAGTACATCCATCTCATAATTTTTTTTTTTTTGTAATTACCATTGTAGAAGTTACATTACGTTATAAATAAGTGTTTAATTTTGATTATATTACGACTGTTAAAACAATAATAATTATTAGTGTAATAATTTATATACTTGAATATATAATATATATACATTATACCTACAACACAAGGAAATATACTATATTTCTTTTTACCACTCCGAATGGGACGTTTTCTAAATAAAATTTGTGAGAATTGATTGGTCCTTGTGATGAGTCACTGTATATTTCAAAAAAGTAAAGTTGGATGGAGTCACTTTTTCAATTGGCCAACTTTGCTTTTTTGACATCCACTCACAACACAATGAATTAAAATTTAATTGAAAATTTGTTTAGTCTACCTACTTTATTATCAAATAATTAATCCTATCAAGCAATCAATTGTAACCTTTTTTTTTTGAAAACTGTTAATTTGTCTTTGAAACTCAGTTTCCATAGATAGATAGATCTAATCTTCACTTTTTTTTTGAGATTTAAAAATTGGTAGTAATGTAGAATGTGGATGCAGGGGGTCCACCGGATCAAGTAAAATTTTGAAAGTGGTCTATGAAACAAAAGAGTCTGGGAACCACTGGTCTAGATCAAGAAAACTTTTCTCAGTACAAATTACAACACATAGATACTTTTTAAATATATAAATAACTTTACACAATTTAACATTTTTTAAATATAAAATACTTAACTTGTAATATTTTTGTATACCAATGAAAGTTTTAAATAATTTTATTAATAATTGACAAGGTTTTAAATAACTTATTTTAACATCTAATTAGGACAAATCTTTTTTATAATATTTGTATGTATTTGTTTTCATTTAGGAGAATCTAATTTATTCATCGAAGCAAATATTGATTTATTGCATTACCAAAATATGATAAATACGAAATACGATTTACCGAAATATTTATGTGGGTAAAAATAATATGCTGTTCGTTCTGTTTATTCGTCTATACTGAAACTACTTGTACAAGCTGAGTTAATTTGTAAACATCCTATATTTGTTTGTATCTATACCACATACCACGGTATAAGGTGCCCATAGAACCGTATTCCACGGTATTTACCTCAAGGTTGCGTTTTGTGACCAAAAACTACATTCCCAAATTACGAGTGTTAAAAAATAAAAGATTCTTTGCATATCACATAAATAAATTAATTCCACAATATTATAGTTTCAAATAAAATACATTAAACGTACATAATTACGTGGAAATAAGCATAATCTTGGCATTAGCTCATTTATATTTCCATACAAAAAATTAAAATAGTTTCCAAATACTCTGACTTTAGAATGATATAATTAGTGAATATGACGTTAAACAGTACCTCGGAATTAGGGTTTTATATTAATTAATTATTTTAAAATATTTTTTTTATTTTAATAATTTATATTAATTAATTATTTCAAAAAATTAAAATAGTTTCCAAATACTCTGACTTTAGAATGATATAATTAGTGAATATGACGTTAAACAGTACCTCGGAATTAGGGTTTTATATTAATTAATTATTCAAGTATTTATATTCAAATCAAGAAGTCATGTATCATTAAAAACAGCAGATATAATTAAAAAATCCAAAAGGTCTATGAAATCCTAACTCCGCGGTATACATCGAAGTCAGGAACCACCTGGAATATTTGGCACCTAATACCATGGTATTTTTAAACCATTATTTATCCTGAATTTAATCAGAAAATAGATGATAGTACCAGTTTTATTAAAAAAAATATAGTTCTTACGATATTAAAATCGAAACCAATACCCTCCGAACACAAATTGAGCTGAATTGCTGAACTGAATTTGCGTTCTGAGGTGAAATGTATGGTGCCTTCGGGTTTACTGTTGCGGCAAAACTAATTGATTATTTTAATAAGTATGCATATAAAGACAACTATGTGGCCGTATAACAATAAAAAAATTAATTTTCTATTGATTAAATTACCTTACAATAAAAAATAATTAAGATTTTGCTTCAAATCACTGTTTTTCTAAATACCTCGGAGTTAGGTGCCAATTTTAGAACCCCTCGCTATTAGGTACCTTTACCTTAGTTCGAAATCACTCATTCGAAATTTTATTACGCGACGAAAGAAAAAAACATTATATTATATAACTTAAAAATGCGCAATTTCCCATTGATAAGACCTAGCCTAGATAGATTTTTATTGTCCAAAACATACTTAATTTCATAAAAATACTTGCAGCCGTTTTCGAGATTGTGATTATATGTATATTATATAAGATTTGCTCGTTTAAAGTATAAGATTTTGAATCGCTCTTAATAACCGTCTCTGATCTTTAGGTGCGTAGTTTAAGTAGCAATTTGAAGTTCGTTTGTGAAATACCTACTTCATATTATGTTGTTATACTCAATACATACAACGTATACGATTTTGAAGTGGGTGGTAGGTTAATTCAAAACTATAAGAAAAAGCCAAAAATTCACCTACAATAATAATCTTCTATCTAATTCTTAGTAGATGTCGCGGCCAAATTTATTATTAGATCGGGCACTCTTCTATCATTAGTAAATTACTACTTTATTTTTGGTTTTACTAGTAAATGTGATAATCATTTATTTTCATTATATAGTTTGACAATGCGCATAGTAGCAATGTTATCTATATACACGTAAAGCCAGATTGTGTAATGAATAATGATAGGATTAAGATATAGGGATCAACTTTAATTATATAAAATACTTTAATATTATTATACTTAAAAACTCATGCGTTAATACCTCTCATTAGTTTAATGAGTTCTGTAGCCATGTCTCAATACGTAATATATTATTTTGCGTTGGTTTTATCGCTTCTAATATTATGTCCTCGCATTTTATTTCAAATTCGTTAATATAACCTTACGATAGCTAGTTAAATATAAAGACACTTAGTTATTTGACTTTACGACTAGTCTATAAATTAATGATTTCGTTTAATTTTAATTTCAGGGAGAGTCTTCGTATATTTCCTCCTGTGGGGTTTTTGGCAAGAAAGAGTACCGCGAAGTACACCTTCCCGGGAACGAATGTCACAATCGACGAGGGAACCGGTCTCATAATGTCCATCCATGCTATACAAAACGATGAACAGTATTTCAAGAATGCTGACGAATTTATACCAGACAGATTTCACCCAGACAACGCTAAAAATATTCATAAATTTACATATCTACCATTTGGAGAGGGCTCTAGAGCTTGTATAGGTAAATTTTAAAACACCTACCACACTATTAGTAAAATTGTTTATTTGGAAGTACAAAAACAATGGGTAAAATCTAAGCAATTTTCAAATTGTTGCTCTTTTAGAGAAGTTAATTATTTAAATTTCCTATAAGTTGTGGCGGACCAATTAGCGCCACAATCCTGATTCGAGCTGTCGAAGTTTTCTAAGATCGGCGCTATATATACAACATCCGAAATTCATACAAGTGGGCTTCGGCCGGGCCGAGCATACCATCTCGCTCGGTCGGAGATCCCCCTTTGGGGCAATCCACTCTTCCCACAAAGGCAAACATTAAGAAATTCACAACTTTCAAGGAATGGTAACGGTTTCAGCAGTTTCTGTAATATATTAGACTAATTATTATTATTGCACTTTAGTGCAATTGAGGGTAGTTTAATTTATTAAAGTTTATATATATATATATATATATATATATATATATATATATATATATATATATATATATATATAAACCTTAATAAGTTCTGTGTAAAATCTGCGTACTGCTATGCGACCATACCGGTACGAATAATCCTTTATCATACTTGTACCTTAATATACAAAAAAGAATCGGCAAATTCCTATGTAAGAAGGTTGAAGGTCGTAACACAGATTGAAACTATAATGTAAATATTTGCTTGTCATAGGTGAGAGGATGGGTCAGATGCAGGCGCTGGCGGGCGTGGCGACCGTGCTGAGCCGGTTCAGCGTGACGCCGTCGCCACGCACCGTGCGCACGCCACGCATCGACCCCACATCCACAGTAGTCTCAAGCATTGCAGAGGGGCTGCCTTTAATGATAAGCCGAAGACATAAAGACTGAAAAAATAGTTTAAGTAAAAAATAATGCTATAAGGGGTTTGATCATTTGATAAATATATAGGTGGGGTACCCCATGAATAAAGTGCAGCAAACCGACAAACGCGCGTCGACTGCTGCGCTACATTACTCAACCGGCACAATAATGAAGGGATTTTAAATCGAATCATTACCTGTGATGAAAAGTGGATCCTTTACGATAATCGGAAATGCTCATCGCAATGCCTGAACCCTGGCGAACCAGCCAAAGCCTGCCCCAAGCGAAAATTGACTCAAAAAAAGTTACTTGTGAGCGTTTGGTGGACTAGTGCCGGTGTCGTTCACTACAGCTTTCTTAAATCTGGCTAGACGATTACGGCAGATATCTATTGCCAGCAACTGCAAATCATGATGGAAAAGCTAGCTGCTAAACAACCGAGGTTGGTCATTCGCTCTAGGCCACTGCTGCTTCAGGACAACGCTAGACCATACACTGCACAACAGACGGCTACCAAATTAGAGGAGCTTCAATTGGAATGTCTAAGACATCCACCGTACTCCCCGCACCTTGCTCCAACAGATTATCATTTTTTTCCAAATTTGGATAACTTCTTGCAAGGGAAAAATTTCAACTCCGATGGGGTGTCCAAAGCCCCTTCAAAGATTTTATTGATTCCTGTCCGAATGGTTTTTTTAGTAAAGGAATCAATGAACTACCTATGAGATGGCAAAAGTGCATAGATAGCAATGGTATATACTTTGATTAAATAAATAAGTATATTATGTTTTTAAAAAATCGACTTTATGTTCCTCCTTTACAAAACGCCAATTTCATATGTAATGACCTAATACAACACATTTTCCAAAATGTATTGAGAAGCGACGGTCAGAATTCCTATTTCTTTAAACTTTTCTTGATCGCAATCGATCGTATTGCTCGCTTCTGCAGCCCAAATATTGTATTAATGTCAGAGGCATTTCTCCATAAAAGAATGCCGTAAGAGATTCTACTATGAAAATAACTAAAATAAAGTAGTCGAGCCGTAACTTCGTCAGAAATATCCCTAATTTTTCTGACTGCATATGCTGTAGAACTAAGCCTATCTGCAAGATTAGCAATATGAGGAATAGTTAAAATAGCAAAATTTTTAGACGAATTTAAAAAGGGTATTATTCAGAAAATAAGTTTTATGTCTTAATTTTTCGTGCATTTTTTCTTTGAAAGTCGGTTTTCATTTTTTTGTTTAAAAGTAATTTTGCGCAGGTAGAAGCTGGTATGTATTATAACAATTTTCCATAACTCACCATCTGCTTTATATATATATATAATTTATATATATATATATATATTATATATATATATATAAATACACAAGTAACTCACCATCTGCTTTATATATATATAATTTATATATATATATATATATATATATTATATATATATATATATATATATATATATATATATATATATATATATATATATATATATATATATATATATATATATATATATATATATATATATATATATATATATATATATATATATATATATATAAACTTTAATAAGTTCTGTGTAAAATCTGCGTACTGCTATGCGACCATACCGGTACGAATAATCCTTTATCATACTTGTACCTTAATATACAAAAAAGAATCGGCAAATTCCTATGTAAGAAGGTTGAAGGTCGTAACACAGATTGAAACTATAATGTTAATATTTGCTTGTCATAGGTGAGAGGATGGGTCAGATGCAGGCGCTGGCGGGCGTGGCGACCGTGCTGAGCCGGTTCAGCGTGACGCCGTCGCCACGCACCGTGCGCACGCCACGCATCGACCCCACATCCACAGTAGTCTCAAGCATTGCAGAGGGGCTGCCTTTAATGATAAGCCGAAGACATAAAGACTGAAAAAATAGTTTAAGTAAAAAATAATGCTATAAGGGGTTTGATCATTTGATAAATATGGATTAAAGTTAGCCCTGGGTTCAAATATAATGCCTTCTCTTTCATAAATACGAAGAACGAGACAGATAACATGATATTTAACGCAGGGTTAACTTAAACCCAGATCTGCGCAAGTGGGCCTTAGGTTAGTAAAAGTAAAAAGGGATCACGATTCAAGTCTGATACAAATCATATTGGAATAATAAACATTGTTACCGTATGACGAAGACGTGTTTTTTTCTTATTTAGTCACTTTATCATGAAAATAATTCAAAGTACTGCACTATAAATTATACTTCCTGTCTTTACAGAAAGTGTTGACATTTATCTTAGACCCTTAACAGTCCAGAGTTGAATTGGTAGTTAAAATGACAGTAGTTAAAATACAATCTGTACTACCATACCAAACTTCGTTATTTTCACCAAGTTAGATAAAGAAAGATCTATTTCAAGCACCTATAACAGTAAATATACCATGTTTCTCTCGAATCGCCCAGTAGATATATTTCGAAAAATATCAACCACTCATATTTTTCGGAAACACTTTTGAATCAAGCTAAAAAAGGTTTGTTTCTCTGAAAGGTTCGTCAATTTGACGTATAGACTTAAGACTATAGAGAATTTGCCAACGATAAGTACGTTGGTTTCATCGAAGGCAACCGACCAGTGCTACTTATTAGAGGTCCAGATATTATAAATATATTTTTATAAATGACGACCGACGACGACGACGACGACGACCTCTGTGGCTCAGTGGTTCAGCGCGTTGGTGCTCAAGCTGGGGGTCGCGGGTTCGAATCCCGCCGAAGGAACAAAAAGTTTTTCTGTGTTCCTGGGTCATGGATGTGTATTAAATATGTGTATAATATAATAAAAATCTTAAATATATGTATAGTATAAAAGCATTAAATATATTTCCCGTTTTCTGCTACCTGTAACACAAGTTCTTTGGATACTTAGCACGGGGCCAGATTGACGTAGTGTGAAGCGTCCATAGATATTAAATGAAAATATTAATATTATTATAAATAATGTTCCAAATTTTCATCATCGAGGAGGAAATGCGCACAAAGAAGTTACAATTCCTAATAAAATATATTTAAAGCAGATGGTGAGTTATGGAAAATTGTTATAATACATACCAGCTTCTACCTGCGCAAAATTACTTTTAAACAAAAAAATGAAAACCGACTTTCAAAGAAAAAATGCACGAAAAATTAAGACATAAAACTTATTTTCTGAATAATACCCTTTTTAAATTCGTCTAAAAATTTTGCTATTTTAACTATTCCTCATATTGCTAATCTTGCAGATAGGCTTAGTTCTACAGCATATGCAGTCAGAAAAATTAGGGATATTTCTGACGAAGTTACGGCTCGACTACTTTATTTTAGTTATTTTCATAGTAGAATCTCTTACGGCATTCTTTTATGGAGAAATGCCTCTGACATTAATACAATATTTGGGCTGCAGAAGCGAGCAATACGATCGATTGCGATCAAGAAAAGTTTAAAGAAATAGGAATTCTGACCGTCGCTTCTCAATACATTTTGGAAAATGTGTTGTATTAGGTCATTACATATGAAATTGGCGTTTTGTAAAGGAGGAACATAAAGTCGATTTTTTAAAAACATAATATACTTATTTATTTAATCAAAGTATATACCATTGCTATCTATGCACTTTTGCCATCTCATAGGTAGTTCATTGATTCCTTTACTAAAAAAACCATTCGGACAGGAATCAATAAAATCTTTGAAGGGGCTTTGGACACCCCATCGGAGTTGAAATTTTTCCCTTGCAAGAAGTTATCCAAATTTGGAAAAAAATGATAATCTGTTGGAGCAAGGTGCGGGGAGTACGGTGGATGTCTTAGACATTCCAATTGAAGCTCCTCTAATTTGGTAGCCGTCTGTTGTGCAGTGTATGGTCTAGCGTTGTCCTGAAGCAGCAGTGGCCTAGAGCGAATGACCAACCTCGGTTGTTTAGCAGCTAGCTTTTCCATCATGATTTGCAGTTGCTGGCAATAGATATCTGCCGTAATCGTCTAGCCAGATTTAAGAAAGCTGTAGTGAACGACACCGGCACTAGTCCACCAAACGCTCACAAGTAACTTTTTTTGAGTCAATTTTCGCTTGGGGCAGGCTTTGGCTGGTTCGCCAGGGTTCAGGCATTGCGATGAGCATTTCCGATTATCGTAAAGGATCCACTTTTCATCACAGGTAATGATTCGATTTAAAATCCCTTCATTATTGTGCCGGTTGAGTAATGTAGCGCAGCAGTCGACGCGCGTTTGTCGGTTTGCTGCACTTTATTCATGGGGTACCCCACCTATCAAGCTTTTTCACCTTCCCAATTTGCTTCAAGTGGATTAAAACAGTTTTATCACTAACACCGCAGCCTGCAGCTAACTCGGACGTGGTTTGCGATGGATCCGCTTCCACAATAGCCTTCAATTCTTCATTATCAACTTTGGTCTCAGGCCGTCCACGGGGCTTGTTCTGCAGGTGGAAATTTCGAGAACGAAAACGTTGGAACCAAATACGCACTGTGTTTTCTTTTGCGACACCCCCGCCATACACATCATTAATCCATCGAGCCGTTTTTGCAGCACTGGTGCCATGATGGAACTCTTACTCGAAAATAATACGATATTTCAAGTTTTCCAGTTTGTATACAGAGTGACGCAAAGAAAAAACGAAAAGAGGAAAAAATCAAATGAATTACGGTTTTCGAAACACAAATGCATAAGTAAATAGCGGTATAAATTTGAAATTGGAATTCCTAACTAAAGAAGATATATTCATATATATATTCATATATAGAGATCAAAGTGGCCAGTACGACAAAACGCCAATTTCATATGTAAGGACCTAATATGTTAGAAAAAAATGGCATGAAATTAAAATTGCGACAAAACAATAAAATTTTGGGTATGAAAAAACCAAATATACAAAATTATAAAGTTGGCGAAAGAACGTAAGGAACAAAAATTCAAAATCTGGCGATTAAATAACACCAGTTTTTTTCAATGAATATTCCAAACTGGCGGACATATATTATATTACATATATCTTGGTAACAATTTGAGAGTACACATTTAATTTAAGAATAGACACATATATTTTCCCTGATGTAGGTAATTAAAAAAACATAAGAAGCAGCAAAACAAGCGCACATAAAAAAACGTAAAGGACGGTACAAAATTCCCATTTTTCAAATTGTTCTCTATTTCGGGGGGTGTAGATTTAAAAAAACCTTCTATTTGAAATTAAAAAATGGCAAATATTTATTTTTCGTAAAATTGATATGAGTGTCGTCTTCGAGGTTTTTACGGGTACTGAATACAAAAATGATATCCATTTTTAATTTCAAAGATGAATTTTCAGTAAAATGAATTTAGGTGTAATTTTCTAGGTTTAAGGGGATGTTAATTACAAAAATAAAACATTTATTTCGAAATTTCAAAATGGTGGATGTATTTTCATTTCTGTAATTTTTTTATCTAGAAGAAACAGATATTAAAATGTCTATAGCTTTAGCTGTTATCACGAACTACTTAACATACTGTGATAATAATCATCAATCCTAATCAGCATCATCATCATTCATCAATCATTTTTACGAAAAATGAAAATTCTCCATTTGGAAATTGAAATTGGAAGACGATTTTGTAATCTAGCACCCCCAAAACCTGGAAGAGGACTCTCGTATTAATTTTAATTTAAAAAATTACGCCATTTTGGAGTTTCAAAATGGATAAAATTTTTATATTATTCAGCATCCCCAAAAACATTGAAAACTTCATCTATACAAAAGGATATTCATCTATACAAGGAAGAAACTCCAACGGTATCCAAAAATGCGATTTCCCGTAGCCTGTTTTAATTTTTAGCAGCCATTAATTTGTTAACCCAATCTGGTTTTATAGCTGCTTAGATCGTGTAATGGTCACCAACTCGGGAATTAAGTCACCAACTTATAAATTTCGGTGCCCGTTTCGATTAAATTTCTGCAGATTTTTGTATCTCTTATCACCTGAGTGCTTTTGCCAGTTTAGTTATTTAGATGCCAACATATTGATTCGCTGCCAAATTCAGTAATAGAGTATGCTCATGTGCAGTCGCCAACTTATTTTTTGTTCGCAAGATTAATTATATCCCGAAAAAAATTAAGCATGTTCAATACGAAAAGCAATAATCACTGTATGAACACTAGAAATAAACACAAACTAGATATACCGCTGATCAGACTAAGTAAAGTTAATTAGATAATCTTTTAAAGGTCAATGTATGTCATTTGAAAATAAACTTTTCCCCACAAATATTATCACAGAAATTCACATTGATTCTAAATTGGTTCTTCAAAAACTCAAGTCTCTTGAAACTAGTAAAAGTACAGGCCCTGACGGTGTCCCACCTATTCTCATAAAAAAATGTTCAAAAAGTCTTGCTATTCCCTTATCGGTCATATTTAATAAATCACTTGAAACTTCAACATTTCCGACCGCGTGGAAGTAATCTCACGTAGTACCAATATATAAAAAAGATGATAAAAGCTCTGTTAAAAATTACAGGCCGGTATCTCTTCTAAGTGTTTTTTCTAAAGTGTTTGAGTCTCTTCTAAGTCCTTACATTGACTGGCATATAAAAGAACAGATTTCACCTTTACAGCACGGTTTTATTGCAGGTAAGATTTACCTGCAATAAAACCGTACAAACACTAATTTATTATGTTATATCACTGATGTTGCTAATACAATCGACGAGGGGCACCAAGTAGATGCTGTATATATGGATTTTACAAGTGCAATTTTGATAAAGTAGACCACAAAATTTTATTGTACAAATTAGAGAATCAGTTTGGGTTTACAGGGAAAATATTATTGTGGTTTAAATCTTACTTGTCAGATAGAATACAAATAGTTGTAAAGGATGGCTATTGTTCATCTCCATACATAGCTGTATCAGGAGTTCCTCAAGGCTCCCATCTTGGTCCTAAATTATTTGTCATGTTCATTAACGATATTACTAATTATGTATATAATTCTAAATGTTTACTTTTCGCGGACGACCTCAAGCTATACAGAACAGTTAAAAACCTCCGAGATGTCAAATTACTTCAAGACGATCTCGACAGCATTAGTAAGTGGTGCCTACTAAACAATATGCAACTAAATCCAAGCAAATGTTATCACATAAAATTTACAAAGAAATTACTGCCAGTCAATTCAGATTATAAAATAAGTAATAGCTCTCTCAAGTAAATACTATAAGGGACCTAGGGGTAATCATAGACAAAAAATTAAATTTTATTAGTCATATCGATCAAGTCGTTAGGGACATAAAAAAATGCTTGGTTTTATTAAACGTATCGGTAGAAACTTTAAGAAGGTCAGAACAATGCTTACGCTTTATAACTCCTTAGTTCTTAGTTGTCTTGAATATTGCAGTCAAGTCTGGAGTCCCGTCTACCAAATACATATAAATCGCCTAGAACATGTACAGAGAACGTGTACAGATCGTTCATTATTGCTAACGTGTACGCAATAATGAAGGCATCAACTGGAAAACTGGATATAACACGAGGCTCAAACATTTTAGAATGAACACCCTGCAGAAAAGGCGCACATTTTTGGACCTAAAATTTCTGCAGCTTATCAATGGCACCATCCCTGATTCATCGTTATTAATGCAATTAAATTTCAATATACCCAGAATAAACAAAAGAACAAAACGGTCTCTATATTTTCACACAAAATTTAGTAGGACAAATGTAGGCAAATATTCAGCTTTAAATGGAATGCAAAATAGCTTCAACCAAATTGTGCACACAGAAAATTTTGATATCAATGTAGACTCTAAAGGCAAGCTCAAAAAAGCAATACTGCAACCAAAAGAAACTTGATTTGTTTATTTTTTATATTTGAAGTTTGAAGTGTAAGTTCGATTTTAGGTTATGTGTATTCTGTTTTGTAATTTCATTTTTGTTATTTTTATTTTTGTCTTTTTAATATTTTGTCACGCATGTACAAAGAATGCTGTTTCACATCTATTATTAGTAAGTAGGACAGAAATTGTTTTATGCAATTTAGTTTTAAGCTCAAATGTAATACTCCTGCAAACTGTCGATGTGTCAATGTACAATAAATAAATAAATATACGCCTATACAAGAGAATCCCAGGAAACGTTCAAAATCTATCTATTCTAAAATTTAAAAAAAGTAGTTAAAGAACGTTTGTGTGCTAAAGCTTATTATAGGGTCAATGATTTTTCGCACACCATGGGAATAGGATGACGACCTGCAAGGCTTCTACTTATATCTACTATTGTACCCTTGTTATGTTGTTTTAGCATAGCATTGTTATATACCTTTTTTATTCTAGAAGAACAATTTTTGCTGGAAAACTGGTGCACCTCGCTTCCCACGGCAATACAGTTAATCTATACCAATATTATAAAGAGGTAAAGTTTGTGAGGTCGTAGGGGGTAATCTCTGGATCTACGGTACCGATTTTGAAAATTCTTTTACCAATAGAAGGCTACGTTATTTGTGACATAGGCTATATATTAACCCGAAAATTAAAAGACTTTGTCGTGGTAGCTGGATTTTTAATACTAAATAAAAACGAGCTTGATAATACTAAATAAAATCGGTGGTATAAGGTTAATTTTTAAATTGCACTCATAGTAAGTACATTAGGTTAGAAAAGATTAGATTAAATAAAACCATAATTTATCAATTCTATTTCAGGTGGGTCGCTATTTATTATTAAAACCCAATTTCACGCAGCGAAGCCGCGGGCAAAAGCTAGAGTTGTATATAAAGAGGTCCTTCAATAGCATAATACACTCTAATAATAAAATAATCTTAAACCATTTACTTACCGTTTAATTTATTTTTAGCATAATTAAAGTGTCTTTCAACATCTACGCGTAAGAAGTTGCGGGCAAAAGCTAGTCTAAGAATAAAATAATTAACAATCAACGTTGCAGTAACTTTTCAACAGTTTTGTAACTTTTCATTATCCCGACTTACTCATCGCTCAGCGACAACATTTTTTCGAATTCCGTAGACTCATTTATCATTTCCAATGTGCTCGATAGTCGTGTGAGACACGATATCTATGAATTTTTTATTCGAAATCATTTGCCTTTACCTAAAACTATTTTTGCAATAAACTCTTTTTCCACTAATGTGTTCTTTATTATGATGTAAAGTTTACTTGTACCTGCTGCTTGCGAAGTCCTTATCATTAGCTATCTATTTGCTATCTTATATTAACAGACGTAAGTATTGTAATGATTAAAATGAGGGAAACTGGGGGCACTTGATCCCCCATTTTGTTTTTTAACCCTATTTCCTTCGTAAAGGCACATATTACTAATCAAAGGTCGTAAGTAAACGTCCTATTTAAAAAATGTTGGTATTGGATATACATGGATTTTATATATTATAAGGATCAATGATGACAATTAACTATGAAAAAATAATAATTTTCCTACTAAAAGTAAAGACAGGAAATTATACCATGTGTTACCTATGTACGAGACTTTATCCCCTGAGACGCACTATAATATTGTATTATTCAACATTCCTTTTTTCTTAGTAGAAGAAGTTTTCCTTTCCTAGTAGAAGCATAAGTTACTAGCATTTAATTTTTAGCAGGATTTAATTGGAAGAATCGATCTTCAGGTCTCTTAAATACGGTCGATTTTGCAACAAAAACATGCGTATTTCGCGCGACACGTTAATACACTACAAGATGCTACTAGTAAAAAACCGTGAAATTAAATCCCATACACGAAATAAAGAAAATACATTTTTTATTTTTCAATCTTTTAGTTTTCATAATTGGTGGCATTAATCGCATTAAAAGTAATAAAACAGCCCATTAGCTACATAAAAACAAATAAATTAAAAGATAACCTTTTGACCCAACCCAATAACCCAATTCATAAATATTCGTCGGTCCATTTGAAAAATTGCCATGTCGGACAGTTAAGAAAGTTAGCAGGTTTTGATTACTACTGATATAGTCACTATATTAAGAAGATTGAGTAGAGAAATAGTTAAAATTTTAGTAGAATTTATAAGGGGAATCATTTACAAAATAAGTTTTACTTCATACTTTTTGTGCAATTTTACTTTGGAAGTCACTTACAGTTTTAATTTTATTTTTAAAAATAATATTTTTTCTCTTTTTAGTTTAATTTACTATCTATATTATTATGAACACATTTTAAGAAAGTTATATATACAAAAAAGCCTCCGCTATTCTCACTCTCGCGGCAAAACAAACTCAAGCGTTATTACATGCCAGTTTTCTGAGAGGCCGTGATATTTCCCCAAATATGCATTACTGATCGGCAGACCTACTAAACAATGAACAGTGATGATAATGATCCGATAGTATATTAATTAATAAATATTATTATCTATTGTAGTAGTCGGCGGAAAAAATGTAGCATCACACCATTAATATACTATAATAGCGATCATGATGATCACGAATATAATTTTGACAATAGCAAAATTTCAAAGACATTGATATCGGTGCACAAAATTCTTATGAGTAGTTAGTAACTATAAATTTAGTAGCCCGTATTAATAAAGCGTTCTTATCTCTAAGACAATTCTTAAGAAAGTACTTAAGATGTTGTTTTAATTAATATACCTTACTTAAGTACAGCTGTAGGTACGGCGTATCAAGTAAGTGCGAACGTATTAATAAACGAGACTCGTTACTCAAGTACGCTGTCATTGCTGTCAAACTGTTAATTGAGACGCGGTTTCGTGGGTACAGTCAAACCTTGACTTGAGAACGGCTTGCTTGGGAATTGGGATACAGTACATTATTATTTGTGGTGTTTTTGGGTGTGTTACAATTATGTAAATTAAAATCTAAATACATATGAACATAAATACACATATGAACTAGGTAAATACAAACTCAGAATTTACACTACATACTCAACACAAAATAAAGTTATAAAAAAAGACGCTTATTGATACTCATTCTTAGTTTTTTCTTTTGGTAATCGCGGTTGCAAAGATTTTGCACCATTCTGACAGTGTCGAGTATTTGTAGAAATATTTTATTTATATATTTATATTAAACGAATTACCTATTTGATTTTTATTAATTGACTTCGAAGCACTAAGGAGCCACTTTAAAGAATAAGAAGAAGAAGAACTTTTTTCGAATGACAATGATCCGCATTCCGTTTTACGTAGTGTTAAAAAATGTAGATATTATTATACTAGACAATAATAAATATTAATATCTACGTAAAAAATAATGTAAATCAGTTTTTTTCAATATAAAAAATACAGACTAAACTTTTTTTGGTATTTATATTATTAAATATTACATTTTTAAAAAGAAATATTGTAGGAATGTATTATCAATAAATCCGTTCTTTGTAGAAGTGTAAACGAAACGTTATTTTATTCATTCTTTGTCGTGACGCTTAAAAGTTGAGTAAGTGATCTCAATAACGTTATCAACTGAGACGGTCTTGAGATCATACTATGAATTAAAGACCATATTGAGAAGCTAATCGTTACTTGAGACTGTCTCAACCAAGAAAGGTCTTGAGAACGAGTTTGAGAACGGTTTATTAATACGGGCCTAAGTATGTCATCATATTAATATGTTGGTGTTTCGTGTGATGATGATGATGATGATGATTATGATTACTGTAATTGACATAGTGGCATAATATGTTTGAAGTTCTTTAAACAACGCCGAAATCCCCAAACATGTATCTAAAAGGAGTCATGAGTTCGGTTCAGTACTTTTGGATCCGAATCATACCTTGGTGCAAAATCTTATTTTTTGGTAGCTTATGCTTGAATTACTTCAGAAAAATTCATAATTACCATATATGTCCATATAAATTTCGAGGAGTTCCCTCGATTCCTCATGAATCCCCTCACCACTTGGATGTCAAAAGGACCAATTTGGGATTATACCCTAAACATCAAAAAAAGAATTTTGAAAATCGGCTTACAGAGGGCGGAGTAATCATTGATCATACAGATATATATATCCGAACGTATTATCAAGTGTGCGTCTCCTTCCGTATCATTTGGTGTATAAACAGCAACTCAATATTGTTGTGTGGTATAAAAACAAGGAAAATAATTTAGTAGAATAATTTAGTAAAACAAGGAAAATAATTTAGTAGTGGCATGTTTTACTCTGATAAGATTATACGGTGAATAATATAATTAAACTGTTTTATTATGATACTTATTGTATTAGTGAGTGTACTTTTGACAGTTTTATATTTTTATGGAAAAAGAAACCATAATTATTGGAAGGCAAAAGGTGTAAAGTACGAAGAACCACTCATTTTTTTTGGAAGTACTTTAAATAATAAAATAAAAAATGTTTGTTTCGCCGAAAGGTTTATTGATATGTACAGAGAATATCCCAATGACAAATACGTTGGCTTCTTCGAAGGCAACCGACCATCGCTTTTAATCCGAGATCCGGATATAATACAACAGATCCTTATAAATGATTTCCGAAATTTCCACTGGAGAGGGGCAAATGCCCGTAAAGAAGTTACTGAACCTCTAATGAAGAATTTGTTTAATGTGGACGGTGACACATGGAAACTTGTAAGGCAAAGAATTACTCCAGCATTCACCAGCGCGAAACTAAAGGCAATGTTCCCTTTGATCGTAGAGCAAACTGAGAAACTTCTAGAAATTACCGAGGGTTTTGCTAAAACAAAAAAAGAAATAGACTCTCGAGAAATATTAGCAAGGTATACCACCGATTTAATCGGTGCTTGTGGTTTCGGGGTCAATGTAAACTCTCAAAATTACGCTAATTCGGAATTCCGCGAACTTGGAAGAGTTATATTTGCAGTCTCAAAGAGAGATGTTTTTGTATCTATACTTAAACGTATAGCACCAAATATTTTCAAACGTCTACATTTTTTCAATGAAAAAGTAGAAAGATTATCAAACAAACTAATAAAATATATAATGGCGCAACGAGATTATAAGCCATCAGGAAGAAATGATTTTATAGATATGATGTTAGAATTGAAAGGGAAAGGAAAGGTTGTAGCTGAATCTTTAGAAAAGCGTAAAGCGGACGGATCAATGGAAATCGTTGAATTAGAAATTGATGATGAATTAATAGTAGCACAAGTAGTAGTATTTTTTGCGGCGGGCTTCGAGACATCTTCGTCTTCAAGTAGCTACCTCCTGCATTTGTTTGCCTTAAATCCGCACAAACAGGAGCGCTGTCAGCAGGAGATTGACGAAGTGCTGGCACGTTATAATGGAAAGTTAACCTTCGATGCGGTCAAAGAAATGAAATATCTAGAGATGTCTTTCAAGTGAGTGTGTTTTAGAAATAAGCAGAGGTTAAAATAGTGTTAAAATAATGTTATTTGGTATTAGAATGTTATTTTTAACCCCTCCAAAAACAGAGGGGTGTTATAAGTTTGACGTGTCTGTATGTGTGTCTGTCCGTGGCATCGTAGATCCCAAATGGATGAACTGATTTTGATCTAGTTATTTTTGTTTGAAAGCTGACATAATCGATAGTGTTCTGAGCTATAATACATCATAATCAGCTCCATAACTGCTTGACAATTCGGAGTTTACTTCAAAATTTTTTTTTTCTTAATGTACGCAAACAGTTATAGCTAGGTAGACAGAAGGGGCTAACGAGGCTAAGAATGGGCGTATCTATTATATCTACGTATAGGGGATACGTAGATATAATAGATACGCCCCTTCTTTACTATTTAGAGCCCTTGTTATGCAATGAAAATTAATAAATATGTAGTGAAAATTAATAACAAACTAGTAAATTAATGTTATATAGTACTAGCTATCCCGATACACGTTGTTCTGTCTTAACTATGAACTGGAATAAATAAATAACCCGGTAAACTGAACGCACCTATAAATATAATTGACAGTCAAGTGACAAATTAAACAGTTAGTATAGGAAAATTCAATCGTCGTTTTAGAATTTTCCCCGGAATATTTCCAATAATTCTAACCGTTTAAACCTTTCCTGAACTTCCACAATTATTTCAACGCCAAAATTAGTTCTCGAGCTTTAGCGAGAAATTGGAATTGCAATCCATTTTTATATATTAAAAGAGAAGAAGAAGAAGATGTTGCAAAACAGGATAAAATCTTGTAATTTATCTGTTAGAAGTTTTAATATGAGTTAACCCATTTAGACCCGCCGCACTCAACTGAGTACAGTAGTTTTTATCATAATCTGAATAAAATATTTATAATAATATATTTATATTACTGTTTCAATTGAGATTACGGTATATTACTATTTTTAAAGTAACAAACAGTTTCAAGTAACAAAGAGTTTCTCTTATTTTTATGTCATTTATTTACTTTTAAAAAAATGTGTTTCAAACAGACATGTGTTTCGTAAATTTTTAAAAGTATTTCAGATAATTTTATTCAGATCCATGGTTTATAGGCAAGTATAGTCTTTTTGATAGCAAGAGCTGAAATTCCTGACAACAGTATTAAATACTGAGATCTTATACTCAGTTTTATCTGTAATATAATTATGCATGTAAGAAATTTTCCTATTTTTTTAAGCAAGCAACGTTTTAACACGACTAAGGACCGCAGAAAGCTAGAAAAAGCCTGGATGGCTTTTTCTAGCTTTCTGCGGAGCTATCTTAGAAGGTAGTTATGATGATCTGAATCTAGATTTATCTATTTTTCTACCTGTGATCTCATTGTGGAAGGTAAGAGGCTGTATAATGATAGACCTTATAGTCGCGGACCATATTGTTCGCTATGTTCTAAGAAGTACTGGAGTTAATCTCAAATAGAAACTTCTGTAGTAAAGCTTCTGTAGTTTAGCAAAAGCGCTCGTAGGAAATTCAAGGCTGCTCAGAAAACACATGACGTATGTTTTGATCATTAGAATACAATAATGTTGTAGTGCAGCCTTATCTACTGCCCAAAGCCATTTTACAAAATAGACCCTACAAAATAAAATAAAACACATTTGTCTCTGAATACCTAAAAAATCACACAAGGGATTCTTCAAAAATCTAGGTAAGTTTGAAGTTTTTAGAGTATCTCTTATCACATAGGTACTGTCTTCGTAATAACATGTAGCTCAGATGTTTACTGAGGTATTTTCTACATAACGTAGAGAAGTTTTGGGAAACATAAGCTTGTTGTAGACTTCTTCAACATCAATATAACCACCCATTTCATCATCAACACCTTCTTCTCTATCAAAGATTACATTTGGGTAAAGAAATATAATATCTTTATTTTTTGAAAACATTTTTTGCTCATTGAAGTTAGTCAAATAAGATACGGAAAATTCTTATATGCATGTTCCCATTGTACTCATTTGAGTACACCATAAAAAAAGTATTAAAAAAAACAGTTTTTTTTTGCATAAAGGTAATTATTTGACACAGAGGCATTTTTGATACAATAATAAAAAAATCGCATGGTTGTATAATTTAGTTTCTGTTTGGGTCTAAATGAGTTAATTTATAAACTTATTACATTCAAGTTTCAAGAGTTTCAAGAACTGCTAATTGCTATATTGACTAGATATAGAGAGTAATATTCAAATATTATTATTTTAGGGAAGCGCTAAGATTATATTCTCCAGTGGGTTGGCTGCAGAGAAGATGCGCGAACAGTTGCCAAATCCCTGGCACAGATCTGATCATAGACGAAGGCGTGGACATTGTGATATCCGCTCAGGCTCTGCATACTGACGAGAAATATTTCGACAATCCAGACGAATTCCGACCAGAACGCTTTGATTCTTACCACATCGGACAGATAAGGAATAACGTCTACATCCCGTTCGGGGCAGGACCAAGAGCGTGTATAGGTAAATACTAAAAGTTATTTAGTTTATTTAGTTATTATTATTTAGTTATTATCGGGTTAAGTCCTGCACACCGCAGACTTGTCGGCTGTTGTCGAGGATATAATCTGTACTTATGAAGTATCGGGTCATACAAAGGGGAGTTATGTGGCCTGGGTTGCTGGGTACGTATTACTAGGAATTACATCTTCAAATATAACGTTTTCAAACCACATAATATTACTACCTAACTAGTCACATAAAACGTAGTTACTGCGCAACCTTCAACAACAGCAGTTAAGCTATCCATGCACGTAAGGGCGAACCTGACAACTTGAGTTTCACAGGTTAGTTACAACAGAGCGTGTATGTTGCACAACTGTGCAGGTTTCCGTACTACTCAGCTCAAGCTTACCTGACAGGTGTACGGTGTGCCTGACTGTGCAGGCAAACCTAGGCCTAACCTAACCTAACCTAACCTTACGTGTGTGGCTAGCTTAAGAAACTGTGAATATACATAGAATGGATAACATAGAGTTGTATCAGACGATTTTAGGTTACTATTCTCATGTTTTAGATTTATTTAGAATTGATACTCCAAATGAACAGGCACCTTTAATTTTAATTTATTGATGTATCTTTATTCTTTAAATAAATATATTTCTTGTTTCCTAGTGTACTGTAATTTAAGCTAAAACTTTACTTAATGTTATTCCAGGAGAGCGGCTGGGTATATTGCAGTCTTTAGTTGGCGTCGCAGCGGTGCTGAGCAAATTCTCCATAGCACCATCAAAGAATACAGTACCACGGCCCAAACTTGATCCCACTTCCATAACAGTATCGACTATCATAGGAGGCCTGCCTCTACTGTTTATCAGAAGACATTAGAAAGTATATTCAAAGAATATATAATACTATTCATATTAAAATAATTTCCTATTTCGCGTTTATTTGTTTTAGTCACTTGTGATGCAAGTTTAAAACCTGCACATTTATGTCAATATGTACAATTGAACAAGTTATCGCTGCAAAAGGCATAATATCTAAATTACACATGAATCGCGCGCACGCAAACATACGTTATCAACTAAATTATTATTATCACTGTAGTAAAGTAATAATATACATAATTACATATGATAATAACACCCTCTCAGTGCTAAAATAACACTTTGAAATAGTTACTAATTAACATTTAACATTCGCATACTTAAGTGTTAATGAGATGAAATGATTCTAATAACATTCTGAAAACAAAAATATGTTAATAGTAAACACCTTTTCTAGTTTCTACCATACTTGTTAGTTGTATGTCAGAAACTTCCTAACACAGAACAAGCGTCTAACACAAAACAAGCGTCTAACACAGAACAAGAGTCTAACACGGAGCAAACGTCTAACACAGAACAAGCGTCCAATAAAGAACAAGCGTTTTAAACAGAACAGTTTTAGAACAAGCGTCCAACATAAAAACGCTTGCTTTGTGTTAAACATGAAATGTACATATTAAGTATCTGGTACTCCATTATTTTATAACGAGGATCGTTAAATCAGTAAAATGTAAAGCCACTATTATTATATTACAAGACTAGCGAGCGCATCCGACGTTATTGGTTAAGTTTTTTTTTTTAAAAATTAAATAAGGGGGCAAACGAGCAAACGGGTCACCTGATGGTAAGCAACTACCGTCGCCCATGGACACTCGCAACATCAGAAGAGCTGCAGGTGCGTTGCCGGCCTTTTAAGAGGGAATACGCTCTCTTCTTGAAGGTTTGCAGGTCGTATAGGTCCGGAAATACTGCTGGTGACAGTTCGTTCCAGAGTTTTACAGTGCGCGGTAGAAAGTTACGCGAAAAGCGCACGGTGGAAGACTGCCACTCATCAAGGTGATGAGGATGGTATGTTTTTCGCGTGGGACGATGGCGAAAAGTTGCAGGTGGTATGATTCCGAACAATTCCTCAGAGCACTCCCCGTGATACAACCGATAGAGGATGCAGAGTGAAGCTACATCTCGGCGTAATTCCAAGGGGTCCAGGCTGTTTGAAACACTATGGCAGTCAACAATTCGAGCGGCCCTTCGTTGGATACGATCCAGAGGGAGCAGTTGGTATTTTGGCGCCCCTGCCCAGAGATGAGAACAATATTCCATATGAGGCCGAACCTGCGCCTTGTAGAGTTGTAGGCGTTGGTCCGGACTGAAGTACTGTCTCGCTCTGTTAAGAACACCAAGCTTCTTCGAGGCTAACATGGCCTTACCCTCTAGATGATATCGAAACTGGACTTCGCTCGATATGTTGACGCCAAGTATCTCAATGCTCGAGGAGATGGTTAAAGATGTGCCCTCGAAACGAGGATATACGACCATTGGAGACTTTTTAGTGGTGAACGCGCAGACTTGTGTCTTGGCAGGGTTGAATTGGACTAAGTTACGTCTACCCCATTCAGAGACTTTCTCCAATGAATTCTCTATTTTAGACACAAGTTCGTTTCCACTCTCAATGACATTTAGCCGAGAAATATTTAGTTAGTTAGTTAAAGTTAAGAAACTTAAACCAAAGAGACGAAAAACATCTTCCCTGAGGAATATCCGAGAGAGGACAGGGATTGCCAACCTTCAGTGGTTGGACAGGCAATTGAAGAAGAAGATTCAATTCAATTCTTTATCAAAATGTTTAATGTCTAAATATTATGTGTAGGTGTACTAAACATCAAGTAAACATCAGAACCCAACACAACTACAATATGGAGTATAAACTTATAACAAGATTCACATAATTGATATTATTCATTCTCACAACATTTTTAAATTTTCTTAATTATAATAATTACTGTACTTTTGAGACCCATTCGTTCTTTATGTGGTAGACAAGCAATTGTTGCACATTAACATTATATAGCTGTAATATTATGAAAAATAAAATATAGTATAAAAGTATGTTAAAAGAAAGATTCAAAGCATTCACTCATAGTGTATACCTACCTACCAAGTAAATGTAGAAATAAACTCAGGTAAAATAATACTTTAAAAAATGCTGTCCATATTGTTCGGTGGTATAATAATAATAGTGCTAGTATACTCCTACATCACTAAAAATCATAACTATTGGAAGCGAAAAGGTATCGCACATGAAAACCCTACTATATTTTTTGGCAATTCATTTCATCAAATAAGTGGCAAAATAAGTGCAGCAGAACGTTTTGCAGAAATCTACTACAGGTATCCCAATGAGAAGTATGTTGGTACCTACAACATGCGTACACCAGCACTTATACTCCGGGACCCAAAATTTATAAGACATGTATTGGTATCAGATTTTAGATATTTTAGCCATAGAGGCGTAATATATAAAGAACACAGGGACGAAATACTGATGAAGAATATATTTCACCAGGATGGAGACGTGTGGAAGTTAATGAGACAAAATATGACTCCAGCATTTTCTAGTGGAAAGCTGAAAGCCACGTTTCCACAAATCGCTGACAGGGCTGAGAAACTCTTAAAGTTTACAGAAGATTTGGTAAAAAATAATAACGAAGTGGATGTAAGAGAGTTAATGTCGAGGTATACGACAGATATCATAGCGGCTTGTGGTTTTGGCATCGATGCAGATGCGTTAAGCCATGAAGCATCTGAATTTCGTAGAATCGGCAAACGTATATTTGCTTTGACCCAGCGGGATGTAATTATTCGAATGCTCAAGTATTCCATACCCGAGCTTACACAATATTTGCAGTTCTTTTCGCGTGAATTGGAAAGTGCTTTTCTAATTTTCTCCAAGGAAATATTCTCTAATAGGGCAAAAGCATCGTCAATAAGTAATAATGATTTTATAGATGCTATGTTGGAAATCAAAAAAAGAGGAAAACTTAAAGGCGAGTCGCTGGAATTAAAAAATGCCGATGGTACTGCAGCTGTAGTCGAAATTACCCCTGATGACAACTTATTGGCAGCACAAGTATTCGTTTTCTTTGCAGCAGGATTTGAGACTTCATCTTCTGCCAGTAGCTTTCTTCTACACATGCTAGCATTTCATCCAGAAGAACAAAGACTTTGCCAACAAGAAGTAGATAAGGTTCTTCAGAAATATGATGGAAAACTGTGCTATGATGCTGTTAAGGAGATGAGATATTTAGAAATGGCTTTGAGGTAAATTTTGTAATAATTTTGTGCAACTATTCATTTTAAAACTCGACCACTTTATAAAGTACTCAGTATGGAATATTTATTTATTATAATAAGTCTGAGTATAAAATAATTCTTTTTTACAGAAAAAGGGCATTTTTGTATAGAGCCCGTCCCTACCAGTGTATATCTGTCACACATACTTATGTCAAATGAAAGGGCCGTGAAAAGTTTATTACGATGAAAAATTACCTTTATGTAGCACTTTTATAATTGTATTATATTATTTTCTGATACATTTCGTTTCTTTGTCAAAATACAACAATTTCCTTCAATTTGCCATACTTCTGAAAAATTGTTCCTTACTAGAAACACTATTAAACGGTGCAAAAGTACAGGCTGATTTCTTTTACTTTTTCAAATTTTAACCCTCATTAATTTTTTCTCCCATGGTTTAGACATTTTTCGTCATACAATAAAATGATAAACTTTTCAATCCCTTTCATTTGATAAATTCGTGGTAGTTCTACAAGGAGGGGAACGTTTAGCCTCTTCTCCTTTGACATATTCACTTAGATACTCAGATTTACCAGATACTCAGACCAAGCCGCTCCCCTAAAACATGCAAGAAATAGACACACAGATAATCAGGTTTTTTTTTCAGAGAAAGCCTCCGTATTTTACCACCATTAGGATTTATAAGTAGGCAATGTGTAAAAGAGTATACTTTACCGGGTACAGAGCTTAGTGTAGACGAAGGTACTATTGTAATAGTACCTGTGCAAGCATTACACATGGACCATAAGTATTTTGAAAATCCTAAAGATTTTAAGCCAGCGAGGTTTCATCCAGAAAATATTGACAAATTAAATAAGTATGCATACTTGCCTTTTAGTGCGGGGCCGCGAAATTGTATAGGTAAGTAATAAGTTTTAATATGTCATAATATTTGCTTGTTTTTATAGCGTTTAATAATTATTTATTTTCTTTTTCAGGAGAACGCCTCGGTATGATGCAATCACTTGCTGGAGTAGCAGCGATCTTGAGTAAATTTACACTAACTCCCTCTACGAACTCCATTCTTTTCCCTATTATAAAACCCACTTCATTTATTATACAAGTAGTGTCAGGCGGTTTACCGCTTGTTATAAAACCAAGATCCAAAATCGATAAAATGTAATTTTTTTTACAACAATGTATTGTTTTGTTTATTATACCCTATATGAAACCACTCTTTTATTGTATTAAATTATGTAAAAGTATGCATTTTTAAGAGAGTTTTTATTTAAGTTTATCTGTCATACAAAAAGTTTTGTATTTTTAAATCATCCAATAAGGAGGTAATATATTCAAACAATAATAACAATAACAATGCACAACACGTGCAACCTTCGAAATATTTGACTAATCAAAAAACATGAAAGTAAATATAACAGTTTTTATAAAATAAACTTAATGATAGAGAACAGGGAATTGGACGTAAATAACGATTTAAAGGAGATGATTCAAATAATTTAGTATAAATTAACAAAGAAACTGGCTAAGTGCGAGTCGGATTCGCGCACGAAGGGTGTTGGACAAACGGCAAAATAATCTCGTTTGTTGTATGGGAGCTCCGCTTAAACATTTATTTTATTTTATTTTTAGGGTTCCGTACAAGAAACCCTTAAAGTTTTGCTCTGTCCGTCCGTGCTAACTTCTGTAATCATGAATGGAAATACCTATATGAGATTTGGTGTAATTGGATTGCGTATAGATATTTATTTTTTGGCATGATAAAATAATTATAATTTGATATTTAGGGTTGGCTCCCATACATCTGTAAAGGTACGTTATATAACGCGTTAGTATATTATATAATACTAGCTTTTGACCGCGGCTCCGCCTGCGTAAATACATTATTTCTTTCTTTTCGGGATATAAAGTAGCTTATGTTTGAATCAAGAGCTTATTCTACTACCATACCAAATTTCACCAAAATCCGTTCAGTGGCTTTTGCGTGAAAGAGTAACAAACATCCATCCATCCATGTATCCATCCTCACAAACTTTCACATTTATATAGTAAGATATTCTTTGCCCTGAGCATGGGCGTACCCCCCCCCTCCCCCCTCCCCCCTCCCCCCCTCCCCCCCCCTCCCCCCCTAGAAGACTAGGAGAGAAAATAAACGTCAATTTTCCAATTTTCAATATACCAGACCGACCATCTTCTCGAAACAGGTATGAGCTGCCCCCCCCTAGCTGAAATCCTGGGTACGCCCTTGGCCCTGAGGCTAATAATTTATGTCTACGAACATTATAAAAGCAAAAAATTTAACTAATTTTGAATAATGTTGCCATTGAAGTAAACGTTACAGTCACAATCAGTATTCGATTCTCTTTCCAAAAATATATATTTACTTAATATATAACTTGTGACCTTCAAATTTTACCAGATTATCCTATAAAATACTTAAAATTCAATTGTTGAGTTGTCAGGAAATTATAATAATGTTAATTTCTGTAAATTACGCAAATTTTAGTTATGCATGCTATCAATACTCATTAATCTGACTCTTAAAAAATCAAGTTCGATATTTTTTACCGCATAGGGTATGCGGTAAAAAATATCGAACTTGATTTTTTAAGGGTCTTAAAATGTTCGTACTGACCCAATATAGCCTAGAAAAAATATTATCGCATTTGATAAACGATAACCCGTGCCGACTAGCGATTTTAATTTTCCCATACAAGTTACAAGGGGACAACCCTATGACCTGCAACTAAATGTTTTTGAGATTTCTTGAGCGCAATTGTTTATCTCGTACTATCGTTCTCGTATAATAATGTCTGTAAAATTCAAGAGTGGTAAAAATCCTGCATCCACCAACAATGCAACAACAACCACCAAATAAATGGTCCAAAATCAACACCTAATCGTCAAGTTTTGGCAGTCCTATTTTACGTGTATTTTACATTATTTATGAAGTCAAACTGACTGCCAGTTAAAGAAACGTAATAATAAGATTATATTCTTATTATGATTATAAAACTTATTCTGACAACTTGAATAGGGTTACAATTGAGGAAGACAAATTATTTTCAAAGAAACGCTCAAACTCATACCTGTTTCGAGAAGATGGTCGGTCTGGTATATTGAAAATTGGACATTTTTTATTTTATCTTCTGCTCCTACCTGGGTACGCCCATGTCCTCGACACAATACCGCGCTAAGGGGCTTAGAGCGTCGCGTAAATATCTACGCGCTGCATAATTATACGGATTTTCGTAAAGGTAATTCAGAAACTCCAAAAAATCCTCTATGATTCTCTTTAAATAAGTAGCCCTCTGTAATTGCGTAATTGCTTCAAATAATTCCACTCTGTTTATAAATAAAATGATATAAATGTCGGAAATAGACGCTCGAGAGAGCCTAAGGTACCTACGTCCTGAGGTACCTTAAGTTTGACAGTTGCTTGCTCGACTCGCGTATGGAAATTCTCAAGTCGAGGACATTCTGTTGAACTAATGATAGAAATTTCGTGGATTGAGTTTGAGTCGAGTGGAGGAAATCTCGAGGAAACAACTAATGATACGGGTGTAAGTCTATCAGGGTGGAAAACTGTTACCTAATGTGTATCGACGAAGTTGAAAAGAAAACTATCAGCCCTGTATAAACTGACCTAAAGAGAAGTTATCCAAACTGATTGTTATTATTTTATGAGTTTAATTAAGTATCCATGTCAGCCTTGTTTAATTTAGTTCCTGATTTACCTAATTTTTGGTTTTGTAGCAGAACAAATATCAGAACAGAACGCGATTTTTTGTAAACTTTGCGGATCAGTCGGCACGGGTTGCAATCATCCTAGAAGGATAGAAATTCATATTTAGATTTGTTTTAGCATTTATAAAAAATGTGGAGGGTATGCGTTTTAAGTTTCCAAAACAATATTTTTTTGGCCATGAACCATAGCCACATCCTAGTACCTACTTATGTAATATTGTAACCTAATGTTGGATTAAATATTTCATTCAGATCAAAACATACCCTGTAGGTTCCAGTTAAACTGGTAAACAATTTTTAAATTCTTCGTTTCAACGCCAAAGGTAGTCCAGTCCGCCTATGACGTTTTCTATAATGTAGGAGTTGGGATCAATGCGAGGATGGATGCGGGAATGGAACTTTTAGATGGAGACAATGTGTACTTGTGCAGGATGGCCGCGGCTCCCGCCATCCACTGCATAAGACCAAGCCGCTCCCCTAAAACATGCAAGAAATCATTAAAGTTATATCATCATAATAATAAATAATACGTGTGCTTTCTGATGACCATTTAAATTTTAAAATAATAGAAGGTGTAATGTCATATGATATCGTTGGAATAACATTGACCCAAATTAACCCAACTTAAATTATAATAACATTTATTAATAGGTACCTATAATCGGTTACGTCGAGGTTCTTTTCAGTGAACATAATTTTTGTCCTTCAAGTTATTACGATCTCGTATATGCTTAAGCAACATTATTTTTAATGAGATATCTACTATCAAGCATCAACTTCAACAAGCATCAAGCAAGCAAAGACTGGTATAACAAGGGTATACCCCTCTGCAAACAACTATCTACAACTATCTATTCAGCCTTGATTTTTTGTTTGTTAAAATAGGTATGATATAATATCACTTTAATACATACTAATACACATTCTAGGGCCTTTTCCAAATCTATATGGTCTGAAATGTTCTGGGTGTTCAAAATACTTAGGATCATGATGTTATCCTTTTAATGATACAATAATTTCTGTTTTTGGATCTATTGTCAAGTCACCTTCGGGGAATGTATATTTTTTGACACATTTCCTCATGAGAACACCTGGTGAGGGCAAAATGCGAATTGCTTCTCTGAGACAAATCAAATGCTACATTAGAAAACAAAACGTTGTAATTTTTATATTGTGCCTTTGGACACTGGCTTCTTTATATTTTTGCTTTATGACGAATTTATTTTTATTTTAATATTGCGTGACAAATGATTTTTATAGATAAAAATTCAATTTTACTGTATCCACATTCAGCACCTTAATTATATCCATCAATAAGAAGGTATATTTGTCCAGGTACGAAATACATCCTATAAAGGGTAAAAATATTCATCTTGCTGACATTTCACCTGTTCATCTGGATTGTATCTGTCCACGCCGAAATGCACAATTATCGATATTTAATTTAATTACTTGCCGTATTTACTTAAATAAAAGATTGCTAACCTTGTCAACGTAGTTGGTGATTTTATAATAATGGCCGTCCGCCTTGCCGGCAGACGGCGCGGGCGCGTCCTCGCGCCCTTTCCGCTTCCGTCTGTCATAGACAAGACGGAAGCATAGACATCCTGGGGGGCCGTTGGAGACTGGGCTCCAACACTTCTTCTGCTGACACGGGAATGACGCACATTTTTTGAACTGCCCTCTTGACGGTGCCCTTTGTGGTATGAACGTCAGCAACTCTGCAAATTCTGTCTGTGCCTTCATACAGTTTGGTGACGCGACCCATCCTCCAGTGTAAGGGAGGCAGATTTTCTTCCTTTAGCAGCACGAGATCTCCTACTCGTATAGACGGTCGATCCTTTGCCCATTTGGTTCGGGTTTGCAACTCCGAAAGGAAATCACGTCTCCATCGGTCCCAAAAATGTTGACGGATTCTCTCGATTAGCTGATATCGATTGGGTCTCGAGGGTGCCGTAGGCGGTGTCGGTACAGACATCAACGGGCGGCCAATTAAAAAATGCCCAGGAGTTAAAGGATTAAGGTCAGTAGGATCTGACGATAAAGCAGATATAGGTCGGGAGTTGAGGATTGCCTCTATCTGTGCAAACAAAGTGGTTAACTCCTCAAATGTTAAAGAAGCATTTCCTGCTATACGTTTTAAATGATATTTGGCGCAACGAACGCCTGATTCCCAAATCCCACCAAAGTGAGGGGCATAAGGGGGTGAAAACATAAACTTTATGCCTTCGTTGGTTGCATAAGTGTGAATCGAATGTCGACTGGATCGCATAACTTTACCTAACTCATTATTAGCGCCTACGAAGTTTTTCCCATTGTCGCAGTATATTACTGCCGGTTTTCCGCGTCTCGATACGAACCTGCGTAGGCATGAAAGGAAGGCATCAGTACTAAGGTCGCTAACGACTTCTAAATGAATAGCCTTGGTTACAAGGCATACAAACACGCATAAATATGCCTTGGTTATACGGTTACCACGTCCCTTTTTAGAAGAAATCATAAAGGGCCCGGCAAAATCGACACCACATTGATTAAAAGGAAAATCTGGACAAGTTCTTACTACAGGTAAATCTCCCATTTTAGGTTGTAAGGTCTGGCCACGCAAACGACAACAGACCACACATTTTCTATAAATGGAACGAGCCAAAACTCTGCCCCCGATGGGCCAATATTGTTCACGAATAGATGAAAGTAGCAACTGCGGACCCGCATGATACAAACGTAAATGTTCGTGTTGGAAAATAATTTTAGTTAAATGATGCTTAGCGTCAAGTAAGACAGGATGTTTTTTTGAATATTCCGAGTCGGAATGAGATAGTCTACCTCCTACTCTCAATAAATCATCGTTATCTAAGAAAGGATTAAGAGGTAGTAGTTTGCCTTTGTGATGCAAGGTTTTATTGTTTTGTAGAAGCTGTTTATCAGAAAAGAAAGTCTCTAATTGGCTTTGTTTTAATAAAAGTCTCAAGGAATTTTCAAGTTCATCAACCTGCAATGGACCAGTGAGTTTAGATTTATTTACTTGACAATTGTTAACAAAACGTAATACATATGCATAGCTACGTTTTAACTTTGAAAAGTTTGAATGATCAGAAAAATTTATAAATGACTCGTATACATTATTGTTGTGACAAACCAAGCTCTTAATCTCAGGTAAATTTGTAGGCAAATGAGGTTGAGTAGGCCAAGCATTATGACCTTCCTTCAGGAATGAAGGACCTTCCCACCACAAAACTGAGGCTTGTAAAATCTGGGGGTCAACACCTCTTGAAGTCAGATCTGCAGGATTTAAGTCCGTTGGAACATGATTTCATAAACTGTCATGGGTGAGTTCATTAATTTTACTAACACGATTACGTATGTAAACCTGTAACATTTTACTTTGTGATCTAAGCCAGCCCAACACAACTGTTGAATCTGTCCACAAGTAGCTCTGAGATATTTTGTATGGTATTGTTTTTAAAACTTTTTTAAGTAATTGAGATCCTAACAAGGCCGCGGTTAGCTCTAAACGTGGGATAGTTAGAGTTTTGATAGGTGCAACTCGTGATTTTGCACATAGCAATTTCACGCATATCTCATTTTTATGTATTGAGCGTACAAAAATGCATGTACCATAAGCCTGTTTTGAAGCATCTACAAAACAATGAATTTCTATGGCTTCAGGATCACCGCCCATGACACAACGAGGGATTACCACTCTAGATAAATGATGAAGATTTTCCAAAAACGTGAACCACCGTTTTTTGAACTGTTCCGGTACCGGATCATCCCAATCTAATTTCACACTCCATAAATTTTGAAGCAAGATTTTTGGTTTTATTATACAACAACTAACTAACCCTAAGGGATCAAACAGCTTACAAGTGGTAGATATGATTGTTCTTTTAGTAATTTTGGGTGTCGTTTCAATGACACTAGGGAAATATAATAAATCTGACTTGGGGCACCATTTCAGACCTAGAATATTGGCTTCGTCATAAAAATCAAGACAAGTAGAAGATCCTGATTGATCATTCAATATTTGAGGACAATTAGTCCGAAATTTTCTTAACGGAAAACAAGCCGAGTCAAGAACCTTGGTAACATTTAACTGAATGTGTTTTAATTTTTGAGGAGTTTCTGCTCCTGTGTTTAGGTCATCTATAAAAAAGTCATTCTTGATGACATTGGCTATGATTGGATCAGAACATTCATTCGCTAATTGAACCAGGCATCTTGTGCTCAAAAATGGAGCCGACGCCATACCATATGTTACCGTTTGAAGTTGTAAAACATTAATTGGATGACTTTGATATTCTACCTGATCTTCTGGATCTCTCCAGAGTATCAATTGTAAATTACGTTGAGATTCATCCAAAACAATCTGCCTATAAAATTTATTAATATCTGCAGTTAAAACAAATTTATGACTCCTAAAGCGGAGAAGAATGGAAAACAAGTCACTTTGTAGAACAGGACCTACAGCTTGAATATCATTTAATGATTTTCCGGAAGTGGTCTTAGCAGAAGCATCATAAACAACCCGTAGACGAGTAGTTTCTCGCTGTTCTCTTATAACAGGGTGATGAGGAAGAAAACATCCAAATTTAGGTTTTTTAATTTCTTTAAGATGGCTTAACTCACCATATTCTTTTATAAATTCACAATATTGTTTATTGATATGGTTGTTTTTATTTAATTTTCTTTCAAGGTTGAAGAAACGTTTTATTGCAATAGAAAATGAATTACTAAGAGCCTGCTCCGGATCTTCGTTCTTGAAGTGACATCAAAGAATGGGCATCCGCATCTTGAAGCAAGAGCTGAGAACAAACATCACCGTTTGCCTTTGGCTGGTTAGCAGAGCCAGCTGTTAAAAGGATGGATGGGACAGAATTATTATTATCTTGAACAGTAGGGCCAGCTACTATCCATCCTAATTTAGTTTATTGAAGAATAGGTTTATTTGGACCTAATTTAATTTTATTGGGACAAAGAATGTCAAAGAATATGTCTGCACCTAACAAAATTTCTATTTCGGAGGGTTCATGAAATGAAGGGTCAGCAAGTTCTAGATTACCGGGTAGGTTTAAATTTTGAATGTCGACTTTGGTTTTTGGAATAGTACCTATCTTAGGTAGTAGTTATCTTAGGTATAACTAAACAATTAATGTTTACACTGAAAGGTCTTACACATGACTTTACTAAAATACTACATCTTTCAGACACTGGACATGTAATATTACTTATACCAGAAATATTGAAACTACCAATTTTTTTTGAAACTACTCCTAATTTTCGTTTTAGGTCACCAGTGATAAAAGACACCTGGCTTCCCGTGTCTAACAGCGCGCGAGCAAGATAAGTGCGATTGGTTTCTTTGTTAATAATTTTGACTCGAGCTGTACACAGTATGACTTGGCCTGGTGATGTCGCTGGTAGACTTACTGTATTAATACAAGTTAATGTGGTGTTCTCAACAACCCTATTGTTAACTGTATTTTTGTTTTTATGTAAATATGTATTATGTTTTTCTTGACAGATGCGGCATCGACCTTTCAAGGGGCATTCTGCTACCGTGTGACCAAAACGTAAGCAGTTGATACATAAATGAAGTTTTGAAATTACAGAAATTCTTTCGTCTACACTCATTGTTTTGCACTTGTGACATTGATGGACAAAATGGTTTAATTTATTACAAACAAGACAAGAACCCTTTTTGGAAACCTCCGAAACGAGAAATGATTTTATGTTTTTATTAAAATTGCCATTGCCTTTATTGTTATTATTAGATTTAATGTTATTAATTTTATTGTCATAATAATTATTGGTTGTACTTCTACTTTCTAATGTATTCGCTCTATTTTGAATAAATGTTTTAAAATCTTTAAGTGTGGCCATTTGTGAAATATGTCCTTTATAGTCTTCCCACTTGACACTGCTTACGGGATCTAATTTGGCTGAGACTAAGAATAAAACTAAAGGGTCCCACCCCGTCGTGGAAATATCAAGACTATTAAGCGCACTTAAATTTTTAAAAACTTGATCACCTAAATACCTAAGGGCACTGAATGATTCCTTCTGAATTGGGTTTAAATTTACAATCGCCTTCAAATGATTATTTACTAAAATGTTTTTATTGTTGTATCTTTCACATAAATTAATCCACGCAAGTTCATAATAATTAGCGGAAAAATCTATAGATTTAATAGTTACAGAAGCGCTTCCTTGTAACGAATGCCTTAAATAATGAAATTTGTTAATCGGTGAAATCGCATCATTCTCATGTATTAATGACTTGAACGAGTCACGGAACTCTAACCACTTTGTATAATTACCATCAAAGGTAGGTAGATTTATAGTCGGTAGCCGTACTGGCATACTTCCACCACTCACATGACAACAATTAGACTGATGCGACTTCTCAGATCCATGTTCAGAATTTTTATCGTTTGCTGAAAATGTGTCAACTATTAACTGTGCATAAGCTATTTGAGTAACGAATTCCTTCTCGGTAATTTCACGCTGAATTGTTTGTTCCTCAAAATTATCTGAAAGCTCCTCTATTTCGGTTTGTATTATATCGAAGTTTGAAAATAATTCCTGAACTTGAGCCAATCTTAAACTCAATTCCCTTATTCGTAAATTTGAATAAGTAGTTGAGGTGTTAAAAACTTGTACGTAATTTTTAAAATTAGTTAACCTAGCTCGAACAATTCCACGTTTCTTAGTTAAGATTTTTACTTGGTCACCACTAGAGTCCAAATGTTGTACGTTTAAAGCCATCATAGGACTTTTAGATCTTGTTTTTGATTCACTTTCAGACATTGCAAATTCACGAAAAACTTTTTATAAAAGGAAAGGTCTGACCGTTTTCGATCCAGCCGCAATCGACTCACACCACTGCGTGCCGGCGCGAAGCACACTCGCCCGTCGCGATTATTGCTAGCGGAGGCCGAGGGCGCCCGCGCCGCCCCAACGCCGAGCACGCCGGCCGGCGAAACGATTTGTGATCGGCGACCCCACCGGGCGCTGAAATATTCGGCACAAAGGCTATGAAATAACAATAAAGCAATAGCTTAAAGAATTGGGGTATAATGCGACTAAATTATACGTAAACAATTTCACATATTAATGATAACCTATAATTTCAATATGGCGATGTCCGCCTCGTAAAGTTGAAATTTCTTTTAGAGTACGAATTATGTTAAAGATAACTTTGGAAAAAGGGAAATTTTATGATATAACAACACACAATACAGAATAATGTTACAATTCCAATGTGTATGTTAAAATAATATGTTAGGTGCGACTAAATTAGATACCTTTGGGAAAAATATGGCGCCGACAGTACAACAAGGCGTCGACTTTGTATTTGAAATTCACAAATTATATGTTATGCACCACGGAATGAACAATACAGATAGGATTGGAATGGGAAATAGGTACGGCAATTACTTGGGAAAAGGCAAAATATGCATACCTTTGTTTTAAGACCGGCCCGCGCCTATGTACTTACGACACTTATTTTCAACGCACGTCAATTCACGTAATATTCGGAGTCCTGTCACGGTCGCCACTTTGTCCACGCCGAAATGCACAATTATCGATATTTAATTTAATTACTTGCCGTATTTACTTAAATAAAAGATTGCTAACCTTGTCAACGTAGTTGGCGATTTTATAATAATGGCCGTCCGCCTTGCCGGCAGACGGCGCGGGCGCGTCCTCGCGCCCTTTCCGCTTCCGTCTGTCATAGACAAGACGGAAGCATAGACAGTATCCGATTAGATGAAGAAGAATACTGCTAGAATGTGAAGATGTTTCAAATCCTGCTGCAAAGAAAACAAAAACCTGTGCAGCCAACAATTCATCAGTAGGATCTAATTCTATCATCATTGGTGTTCCATCAGGGTTTTGCTTCTCAATATATTCACCGACAATTTTGTTCTTTTTTTTGAGTTCCAGCATCATATTTATAAACCAATGTCAACCATTCACGAAGAAAAAATTTAATTTTTTTGCGAGTCGCGCGGTTTACTGCCGCTGCACGTCAAACATGGCACCAATTATGGCCAATGAGTTGCTGGCGTTCATCCAGCACGCCATCGACATCATGGACGAGGTCAGCATCATGCAGATTTGCAAGTCAATCTTCAGCAGTGAAGAGATTTGTATGGGCAAGCAGCTGCTGTATGAAACGCTCGAATAGAGCGTGAACATGCCATCACGGAGGAGCGATGGCGGCGAATGAAGCGTACAGGATATCATCCCCCTGCTGAAGCAGACGGATCCAGACGCCGGCCTTTGTGGCGAAAGATCTCCACAAGCTGTTGGTGGTAACGATGGACCATGTCGACGTCTCCAGCCTGCTGAAGAACTTCAACAGTGTGAAGGCAGAGCCGGACGAGATGCGAAGTGGATTGGATGCATCGGAATCTAACATCCGTGACGTGCGTAGTGAATTATTACAATAAAAATGTAATAATTCATTGAGTAGGTCACCCGATCATTCAATTGCCTTTGTCAACACACGTCATGGAGGCGCGCGTTCTGACACATAGTTTTGCGTGTCAACGGAATCTGAAGTGTCAGCTGCCGCCTCCGCCGCAAGCTTTCCCCTCTGAGTTGCGCCGACGCCGAGTCAACCAGCGACTCAGTAGCGAAATTTTGCGAGTGTTTCCACTCGCCCGCACCTCACCCGAGGGTGAAGACAAAGGGGGAGAATGCTATGCTCAGCTTTGCGGCTCTCCATAGCAAGGCTATGGAGATACGCAAGGCTGAGCCTCTTCGACCTGACAAGAACAAAAGCAGGGCGTGCGATGAGGAGGGCTTCATACTGGTGGAGAGAATAAAAGAAGAGGAAGCCCGCTGTCCGCAACTATAGTGGCACCGCACCCTACGTGCCCGATCTGCAACTGCGGTGTGAAGTACCCACGATGCCGCTGTATGTCTCACGCCTGCACTGGTTCATGGAGGTCGAGGACGTCGTGGACTACATCCGTAAGAAGACGTTCCTCGCCTTAAGGATCGAGCGTCTGGAGTCCCGCCACAATATCAACTTCAGTTCCTTTGTGAGAGAACCGACGCATCTTCTGTCTACCTTAGAGGTGGAGGATTTCTGGCCGACGGGTGGAGTTTACCGAAGGTTCCAGGGAAGACTCCGGAACGAAGCGCGCATCACGTCGCCGACAACACGTTTCAAAGTGTAGTTTTTAAGTATATAATATGTATGTTAGTCTGTAAGGTATTTATAATATGGGCATAGGCAGCCTGAAATAAAAGTTATTTATTTATTATTATTATTATTATAAAATCGTTTCTTACTGAAGGCTACTTAGTAGAGACCCAATTTAACGTTGGCAAAGTCGTGTGCCAAAGCCAGTAAACTTAATATTTTGATGAATGTAATTGTCATTGTCCTTTTGAGAGTGTCGTTTTGCTGCTATGTCGTTTTGCGCCTGAGGCGTTAAAATCATGCCAAGACGATACAATAGATTATGACTCGCACTGTCAAAAAGTTATCAGATCTCATGTAAAACCAACCAATCTTCTGACTCTACACGTCCCAACTCCACGAGCATAACTTCACAAACTCTACACATCAAATAGAATAACAGTAAATGTTTCACCTTACGCCCAAGTGAATGTATCGAAATGGCCAGGCCACATATTTTCACTAAGTTGTTGAGTTTGTAAAGCTTGTGGTCCTTTAAACAACGCCGAAATCCCCAACCCTTTTGGTTTCGTCGTGTCCGTCCGTCCGTCTTCGGCTTACCGTCCAAGCGGTTAGTGCTAGAAAGATGAAACTTTGCACGGATATGTTTTACTGTGTCGACAAAGTGCTAAAATAAAATCGTGAAATTGAAAGTGAAATTCGCCAGTAACTTCTAGAAAAACATCCCACCCCCTTGGGGTGCTGAAATAAAAAATATATAGGTATACAGTTACAGTATTAATAGGTACTGCAAATATACAATGAAAATGTAAAAAACTTAATATGAAATACCTGTGATGTATGCATCTTAGGCGGAAGGTAGCATGATTCTCGCCAAAATCTTATATTTGATAATCAGAAAAATAGCTCGTCGAATAAAAGATATGACACTAATAGATTTCTCAATTGCTTATAATTTATATTTAGATCCTTCATGTTTAAAAAGTTAAAATATTGTGCACATGCCACATTTAAGCCATGATGCATAACCTCTTCTAGTTTTATTTTTTTATTTTGACACTGACAGCAGCTACACACTATGTAGAGTATATATCTTTTTTTAATTTTTTTTTAATGAGTCTCCTAAGACGTAATAGCTATAAGTATAAGTAGTTTATAAGTGGACTTTGTATGTTTGTATAATCTTATATTTCATGACTGTTGGCCGTTGGGGTATATTTTAATGTTTAGTTATTTGCATACATTATTAGTACTAATTGATTGTTATGGTACTGGGATTTTGATGACAATTGAAATGTTTTGTTCACTAATATGATTCTATTTATTTTTTTATAAAACTATGTAATAATATTATACCATGCCCATAAGGGCCGAAATTGTGATCAATTATAAAAATGTAACAACTATGTAACCAATTTCTTGGAATAAACGATTCTGACTCTGATTCTGATTCTGAAAAATATTTTTTCGGGGTACTTTACATGTAGGGAACATGTAAAATGGGAATTATTGTTTTTTCTCGCGTCCATCCCATAGTCTTTTAAACACATTAAGAAGTTGCTAAAACTATTTTTTGTTTTAGATATCCGAGATATTCATCTTGCAAACGCATTTTTTTTTAAATAGGGCTTAACTCTCTCTGGCTCTGTCTGGCTAACTGGAAAATCTAAAAAAATTCATGATGGTAGTCCATGTGATGAACTTTAAAGGAAAACTATAACAGCTTATATAGCTTTGTTAATTTAGGAGTTATTGACACTTAACTGCTAAAATAACTAACTTTGAAAACGTGTAAAATATTGGTATATTGGTATTATAATATAAATAATTGTTTTCTGTGTAATATGAACAATTGTTTGCTTATACATAAATCAACGAGTACAGTTACCAATCTGATTAACCAGAAAGATTTCTCCGATGTTTCTATTGATTTTATAACTTGTGACACACTGCACGACTAACATAACAAGAATAACATGTCATCGACTTTGACAGCATGATGCATTTCCTTCAGCGGTCATGAAATAATCGGAGTTTAAGTTTTAGTAATTCGAGCCTTCCCTATTTTGCTGAAAATCACTTAGTAGGCGGTCCATCGTTACTTGCACATGCTTGAACCTAGAGCACTTGCTTTGCGTTATATAAAGTCGTATCTGCTAAAGGGGTAAATTGCAATGAATTTATAGGGTAATTGACATGAAAATTATTTGGTTTCATTTAATTTATTATATTCTGAAAAATTTGTCATTACTCATAGATGTACCTTGATATATTATGTAAAATAAAATAATGTGTAATTTTGTAGTTAGGTGCATTTTAATGATAAAAAGTGTTATTGTTAACAACCTACTTCACTAATTTACTTACATAAAATACAAAAACTTTCATTAGTAATTATTATAAACTTAAACGCAATAATTTTGGAGATATTAGCAAATATGTTCTTGCGAGCTATCACTATTATATAACGTCTCTGAAAATCAATTATGGATACTTCGGGCACATAATTCACAGCTTGTGTAAAGACGTTTAGGCAAAATATCCGTAATTGATTTTTCTAGACCTTATATTAAAATCTATTAAATAATGTTTTCCACTGATTTATCAACGCCGGGGCAAAACTACTGAAGCTAGAAACGTAATATTCTAACCGTGGCCTCCTTTTGTGACGTATAGGTCCTCTAAGAAGGGATTTTGCAAAATTCACTCACTAAAGGGGTTAAAAATGAGTATCAACGTTTGTATGTAACTTTTTTGTTTATGATCAGATCGGTTTGGAATTTCGTGATATTATTACTCTTTGGCATGATTTACTAAAACTCTAATTCATTATTTTCTAAAGTTCGATCTTTTAAGGAGTAAAAAGGGGTACTAAACTTTGTATGGGGAAAAAATATTTAATGAGTGTTTCGGCTTGGTACTTTGAAATTGTAGTCCTAAATGAAAATAAGTAAACAGATGTTTCATGATTTTTCGATATTCAACCACTAAAGGGATGAAAAAGGGGGGTATGATTTTTTTTTTCATCAACGCCGAGGCAAAACTACTGAAGCTAGAAACTTAATATTTGGAGCGTGGCTTCTTTTTGTGACGTATAGGTCCACTAAGAAGGGATTTTGCGAAATTCACCCCCAAAAGGGGTAAAAAAGGGCATCGACATTTCTATGTAACTTTTTTGTTTGTGGTCAGATCTGTTTGGAATTTCGTGATATGATACTAAACTTTGTACGGGAAAAAAATATTAAATGAGTATTTCGGCTTGGATCTTTGTAAATATAGTCCTAAAAGTAAATAAGTAAGCATATGTTTCATGATTTATCGATATTCAACCCCTAAAGGGATGAACGGGGGTATATTCAAACATACCATCTTTTTCATCTTCAGTCTTTTTTTCAGAGTCAGACTCATGGATGACCATTTTACTATAATATGCAATAAAAACTCACGCCCCGCTCGCCGCGCGCACAACCCCCATACCCCATACCAAGCACACATAGCCGCGAGCTGTCTTTCGTCTAAGTCTATTGAATGTCTTTGGTTCGGTGGTCAATACTTTGTGCTATTAGGCACAGTGGCCATAGATTACCTATTTCTTCTCGGGTTGCTTGAAAATAAATTCAGGCGTCCCTATGATAACTAAGCTGAGTCTTGTATCTATTATGTAGGTACTTATTATGATGTGATGATGTCATACGTTTTTATAGAGCCAGCAAATTGTCTTTAATTATATTGTCGTTTTTTGTGATAATTTAAATATCTTTAGTGCCTAGTTTTAAACAAGTATTCGAGTACTAAAATCCCTTATTTCATCTTAAAATTTAATTAACTCTAAAAATTTGACCTCCCAGACAATTCTTCGCAATTACCACTGAAACTTCTAAGGTACGCTTTACATTAAATAAACCTATTAGGTATGTCATAGCAGCAAAATTCCTTGTAGTCACTAGTGACTAGACACTAGACAGATAATGGTTTTATTAAGATCGTTTATTTATTGGCGTAATATTTGCTCGAGTGAGGATCGAGGTCATAATCATACTTTATCGACACAACGTGGTCATCGTACGTGACAAAGTGCAAATTCTTTAAATATGTTATCTATAATAATATTATGAAGAGTAAATATTTGTTTCGGCATATATTACACATGGTAGCCGAGGGGGGAGGAGGCTAAAAATCGTAAAAAAGCGGTGACGTAACGTCACGTACTTTTAACTTTCACATTTATAATTATAGTAGTAAAATAGTAGGATTAACAATTAATTAAAAGTTAATATATCAATATATTATTCTTATGGGCGTCTTCTTTAGAAAAATAATAAAAATGACTGTATTACACATATATATTTAACTATAACGTTTTCATATTTTTTCATATTTTTCGACCTATGCTTCTGGGGAATAGTTACTTAGTTCCATGAGTAGAATCATTATAACTAGGTTAGATAAATGAAATAGGATATTATATTATAATAAAATACAATGACAACAAAGTCATATCATAAAAATATCAACCACGGGAACTTGATTGATTCTCTGGATACGCGGCAACACTGAATTTCTTTTTGAGTTCATGTATTTATATTTTATGTTGAAATTTCTAAATTATACGATACTTACTGATGATATGTGATCACAGTGTCCTTCTTATTTCTTGTCGAATTATTTTTTTTTAACATACACTACGAAACTTGGCATTTTTTTCCGATTAAAACTGAAATTTAATAAAATATTCGGCATGTACCCCTGTCATAAGACCACAGCTGAGTATTTATTGCAGTATTTGACAAGCACGTCACCTCAGTCTGGTAGAGCGCTCAGCGAGACCAATAATTAGTCTATGATTGCAAGCTATTATTTATTTAAATAGATAGGTATACATACATGATACAACTACTAGATTTTAGATAGAGATTGTATTAATGCAGGTTTTATTTAGCAGAATTCACTCTCAGGTGATCAGCCTGTATTGTTCTAACCAAACTTGGAAACAACATATTTTGTTGGTCCAATGCGGGAATCAAACCCACGACCACGGAGGTATATTATACCTCCAGGATACAATATTTTGTCTCATCCAAACACGATGCACTATTGAATTTCTCATAATCCTAACTCCTAGTCTAATAATAAGTATACTTATCTAAGTAATGTTTTAGATGGGATAGATTTAGGCCCCGGATGACATTTTCAACTATGTGAGAATTAGCGTCAATGAATGGAACAGGGATGGAGCTCTTTAATGTGAAATGGCGCAAAATGCTGCCATGGACTGCATCTGACCAAGCCGTCCCCCTGAAAAGAAAACGAATGCAGATTAATAAAAAAAGGTGTAAAAGAATTAACTGATGATATAAGCCAGTTCTTCGATGTAGATGGGATGTTTGAATCACTAACAAGTAAAAAGTCAATAAGTAACAATTTCGTTGGTTTTGAACTTTATGGATTTGATGCTCTTACTAGTAACAAAAGTTCCCATGAAAATGAACGAATCTAATCAAATTCTCAGATATATATCAAATAATTTGACTTGAAGTGTGGTAGATAGACTTGAAGAGACTTATTATGAAGATAAGATTACTAAGTATCTGGAATTTAATGATAAGCTGATGATGATAAGTGATGTTTTGTTGAGGTGACGGACTTTTCAGATAACAATCTGTCCTTGACTATTAAAATAATTCTATAGTAACAGTATAGTAACGGTAACTCCTCTTATCTATGTTTACGGAAACGTAATTAGCACTCTCTATAAACTTAGGACAAATCCAGAAATAACGAACTATTTGTTTATAACTAGGATATTACATAATAATGAATGAATTAAAATAACTAAATTATAATCTAAACTATAGATATAAGTTATTGCCTAAATGAAAAATAAAAATACCTATAGGTAAAAAACTGAATCTAGGTCGGAGACTGCGGGTAGAGTACTTAAAAGGCTGGTAGCATTGCCTCGCTGTATGGCTAAACTGATACGTTGGTTTTAGTATTTAGGGTCATTAGTTTTGTCGACCAGTCTTTTGGCCAAATCCCTAAAAAGATACTTGTCACTGGGGCCTCAAAGACCCATAGTTCCAATCGACTCCAAGAGGTCGAAAAATGTAACCATCGCCGATGGATTCATATTTCCGCCTTTTGTTGGTCTCGGCGAGTGCAGCCGTTCGGCTTAAGTGTGGCCGGCATGTTGAAGGGGTCAAGAGCCCTGCGGATGATGTCATTTATGGAGGCATGGCGGGACTGGCGGTCCACCGTGGTACCACAATGGCAGCGATAAGGCTCGTTAGTGGTGGTTCCTAAACGCAGACTGACTGATAGTGTGAAGGTGTGGTTATCCGACAGAGTTCTGATATTGAATGACGGGAGTGCCTGGAGCCAGTACCCTGATTCCGGCATAGTGGACGCTAAGAGACGGGTGTGATCAGCAGGGGGAGGAGCAATTTAACAGATCTGATTGTGCCAAATTAAGAAGGGGTTCATCCCAATTATTTTAATGTTAGGATAGACTGGAATTTCGCCTGGGATATTTGTTTATAATAAAAAAAGAAAATATAGATAAATGTGATTCCGCAAAAAACTTGCTTTCATCGGTCAATAAGTCAAAATGTAATTATATAATTTTTTTTGTTATTTTTAAATAAATAAAAGTGTTTTATTTGGTAACCCTGTTTTTATAATAACTTATATGTATTAATTTTAAATATAAGTTCATAAAACATCACAATGTCAGTCAGTCCTTTAGTATGTCACCACTCCAAAAACGCGCTGTGTACTAAATATTACCTTTAATACAATTTGCTATTTCACTCCAATCTGTGAGGTACTTAATAATGTATATCACAACTTTCGTAATATAGTATCTTCGCCGTTTTTGTAAAAATAATCAGAATATTTGTCATCGGCTTTATTCGTCATCTCGTGTTATTCAAATTCAAATGTCTGTTAAAGTGCTAAGTTGGTAGTAAAATTAGCTGCACACCGCGCTATTCGGCAGCCGTCAGTACTGTGCCAGAGTTATCGTAAAACACCTGCATGTCCAGTGAAAATGTCAGTCCTATGGCAAGTTGTTATTTTCTTATAAGCCTGTGTTTTATGGTTATATATATATTATTAACTTTCATTTATAAAAATTTAGTTTTTTCATATACAAAAATATCAAAATAAACTTTGGTTCTAATAGTAACCTCAAATTCATGCCTATTTCATCACTCTGGTGTTGTAATACATAGGACTGCTGGCGTCAGTCCTATGTATTATATTGACTAACTTTTTCCAGGTTACAAATATTTTTTGTTTAGATAATCTATTAGAAATATATTTTGTTTATATTGTTATAGTGTATAAGCTTTTTTACTTATTTCAGTTTGTGGCGGACCAATTAGCGCCAAAATCTTGAAGCGCGCTATTAAAGTTTATGTAGTCCGGCGCTATATATACAACAGCTGAAATGACTACAAGTGGGCTTCGGCCCGACCGGGCATACCACCTCGCTCGGTTGGAGATCTCCATTTGGGACTTTGTCAATATTCCCATTCACCAGGTCACATTGGTGACCCTCGACAGAACACACCTCCTTCTGGACATCATCATCATCACCTCCCACCCCTCCACATCACGCCAGCCAGCTTCAGCCTCTTATCGGGTATCTCGATCACCAGCCTCAACGCACCGCGGCCTGGTCGAACCCTCATCGGCTTCATCGGGCAATCTCACTACAACGACCGCTCAGCAAGCATAGCACATCTCTCCTGGTCAGCACGTAGCATCGGCCCCGTACGGCAGCACTCCGACTCACTGGAGACCGTTAAGAAAATTTTTAATACAAAAAAAGCCTCCGGTATTCTCACTCTCTCGGCAAAACAAACTCAAGCTTTTTTTAAACCGGTTTTCTGAGAGTGTGTGGGTATTTCCCCAAATAAGCATTACCGATCTGTAGACCAAATAAACAATCACCAGTGATGATAATGATTAGACACTATTGTAGTAGTCCGCGGAAAAAATTTAGCATCCAACATTGAATATAATATTATAGTGATAATGATAATCATGAATATAATTTTGGCTATGGCAAAATTTCAAATACATTTATATCGGTGTACAAAACTATGAGGAGTAACTACGTCACCATAATAATATGTTGGTATATCGAAAGAAGATGGTGGTGATGATGATGATGATTACTGTAAGTGATGATGTTAGATGCTTGCAGTTCCTTAAACAATTCCGAAATTTCTAAACGTGTATCTTTAAAGACTGAGGAGTTCTGTTCAGTGCTTTTGGATCTAGGGTACCCTAGATCCACATTGGCACAAAATTTTACTTACTATAAAATTACTATAAATGTCCATATAATTTTGTGGAGTTATCGCGATTTCTCATTAATGCCATCATCAGACCTCCACCTCGGTGACTAAGGGACCAATTTCGAATTATATTCTTTACAACAACATAAGAATTTTGAAAATGGTTCGACAAACGGCAGAGTCATGTTCAAAGATATACGTGTCGGTGTATAAGACTATGAGAAGTACATATTATTATCATAATGTGATTGATGGTGTATTTTATTTATTTTTTTATTTATTTATTATGGTTACCAGCAGCGTATATATTAAAAAAGTCAATCAAAAATTTTACAAAACATATAAATAACGATAATAAATGATGCACACGCCTTAATAGGCAACACAACATTCGCAATACAATTTTTAAATCTAAAATAAAAGAATCACTACAAAATATACAAAATAACATTTAAATTATTGAATGTTACTTAAAAATAAAGACTTCATTTACATATTTTTAAATTAATTTAAATTTCACGCAATTGAATTTAATACTTCTAAAAAAAATAATATAAAATTACTGACTAGCGTTGGAGTCATTTAAGCCAAAGTAGGTTAGGAGTTTCTTTTTAAATGCACTAAAATTATCGTGGAAAATGTCAATACTTCTATTTGTTACGCATATATATATATACAAGTCGCAGATACCCGGGGGTGGGCCGTGGGGCATGTTTCCCCACATTAGTTCTCCAAGGTGGTCCACGCAAGAGCTTACTTATGGGGTGCCGTGGTCGGTTGTAAGGGGCTGACAAAGAGAACAGTTCCAAAAGATAACAGCATGACGCATTGCCGTTAATGATTTTGTGGAGTAAGGTAAGATCGTTGATTTTTCTCCGGGTGCAGAGTGGTAGAATTTTGTAGAAACTCGGGCGCTGCTCGTATGGGCTTCTATGGGAAATGCCTCTGTCTGAAAAAGCCAAGTGTCTCGTGAACGATCTCTAGATCGATAGGGCGGACTCCATACGGAGCTTGCGTACTCAATGTGACTACGTACTAATGAATTAAAGAACAGAATTTTTGTCGCAGGTTTGAATCCTATGGTGTTGCGTTTCATAAATTCCAGCATGCTAGCAGATTTATTGATAATAGTGTTGATAATATGTCGATTGAATTTAAGCTTACTATCAAACACGACACCAAGATCACGGACCTCGTTTACCTCGGCCACTTGGGTTCCTTGTATGTGGTAACAGGACCCATGAGGTAAATGTTTGACACATTTCTTTGGGTTCAAGACCATGGCATTGAGGGTACACCAATTACTCAGGGCATCAAGATCGCACTGTAGTAGAAAGCTATCTGCATGAGAAGAGACGACTCTATATAATTTGAGGTCGTCTGCATACATCGAGACTTCGCAGTGACTAATGCAAGATAAGACGTCGTCAATAAATGCGGAGAATAGGATAGGACCGATGTGGGATCCTTGGGGAACACCAGATATAGCAGCATATTCGTATGACTCATAACCGTTCACCAAAACCTCTGCCCTCTAAATAAGAGGCAAGCCAGGATAGGAGGGGGCCATGAATCCCGTACGATTCCAACTTGCATATCAGTAAAACGTGATTGACCCTGTCAAAAGCGCTACTAAAGTCGGTGTAGACTGCATCTACCTGTGATCCACAGTCGACTGCTCGAGATAAGAAGGACACATATTGCAGCAGGTCTGATTCAGTTGAACGATTCCGACGAAAGCCGTATTGCTTATCGCTTAGAGTGACTTCAATATGTTTTGAGATAGTAGGGCACACCACCGATTCGAATATTTTAGCAAAACACGATAAGATTGAAATTGGTCTATAATTGGTTATCATATTGTTGTCACCTTTCTTATGAATGAGAGTAACTCGAGTCGTCTTCCATTTTTTGGGAAATATTCCTGACTCCTACAGTCAGGAATATTTCTCAAAAAATGACTGAATGAAATGACTTGTTGAATATAAGGAATAATGGATAGACTAGGGGCTGCCACACTTCCTTATGAACATAGCAGGAATACCGTCAGAACCGGCGCCTTTACAGGTATCTTATAAGACATTTAATTTTTTGTCGGGTCATAACTTTTGGCACGTAGAGGTAACCGATCGTTTCCACATTTACTGATGGCACGGTAGGAGGGGGTATATTCATATTAGTAGGTAAATATGTGGAACCAAAATGATCGACAAATAAATTTCCAATATTGGGACCGGTATCGGCATGGTCATCATGAAGAAACATTTGAGCAGGTATTAGGGATTTGCCTTTACGTTTATCCTTTATGTGTTTCCAAAATGCTTTAGGATTAGAGTAGATGTTGTGCTCAAGTTTTTGTTTATACTCTACGTAACATTTGTTGGATTGACTTTTAAAACGTCTGCGAAGTATATCGTATCTCGCGTGTTTATAGTAAGTTTGTCGCGTGGATTACCTTAGTTCTGATATCTAAGTCTCAATTTGTCTCGTTCAGATTTAAGTTTGATCAAAGCTTGCGTGAACCATGGAGGCTGGCTAGACCTTTTTGGCTTGCGTTTGTGAACATGAGCATCGACAATGTCCATAAGTACGGTATAGAATGACTCTACTTGTTCGTCGACACTAAGATGTAAGAGCTTATTTTCCCAGTCGAAGGCGCTTAAATCGGCCTGAATGATTTTATAATCGACTTTGAAAAAGTTGTAGTCAGAACGTACTTTAGATTGTAGAGTCGTAGCGTTCATGACGTCTTGTAGTGAAAACGATATACTTGGATGTTTTGGGTCTAGTTTACTTATAACATTCGGCGGGTTTGTCACATTCGTAATCGTTGCGGTGCTTAAGATTAAATCAAGCATTCTATTATCGCAGTTTTTGTTGTTGTTATATTGGAACATGCTGTTAGCGTACATGAAATCTGTTAATTCATACCCTAAAGTCGAAATATTCAAGTTATTAGGTATCATGTAGTCGAAACATTAATCTTTTGACCAGTCGATAAAATTAATTAATTAAAATCTCCCAGGATAATTAAATCATCTAAGTACATAGTTTAGAACATTACTAGCGTTGTTGAGGAATTTCGACAGAAGGCCAATTGAGACTGGTGGCGGGAGGTATACAGTACATAGTGCAATCTTTTTACGGCTGTGGGTGTTACGTTCATTGTAGTTGATATTAATTAAAACCAGACTTCTTCGCAGTCGGTCTCCTAAGACTGAACACGTGTGGAGTGAATGTTACGCGAGACCAGCGATCATGACGCCACCGCCGTCGGATTTCAAGCTTGACGAAAAACATCGATCTCTACGATATACTGTGTACCTCTCGTCGATAAGCTCTTCATCATAAATATCCGGGTTCAGCCAAGTTTCGGTAAATGCAATGACATCATAGCTTGCTTGCGCGATGTTCAAGTATACATCATTTGTTTTGGTTCTAAGACCTCTAACATTTTGATAGAATAAATTACACATGATTAATTAAACAAAATCGCAGTAACATTGACCAATTAGGAAAAAAAAAGAAAAGAGAAAGATGATGAGCAAAAGATGTGGAGTCTCGGAGTTTATTTGATCTTTTGCAAGCTGTCCATGTTGTGCAGGTTCAAGGCTTGATGCATTTCATCTTTGCGTGCGTATATTCTTCCGTTACGTACCCACACAAATCTGTAGTTTGCCTCCCTGTATTTCTTACGAGTGGCCGCATGAAGAGACTTTAGAGTTGGCGAAAGGTGTTCAGCAACATAGACAGGTTTGGTAGAGCCATCGAAGCCAAGGTGACTTGTGTTTAGTTTGTTACGGGGGTTCTTTTTATTGTAAGTTGCAACTGCTGCAAGAAGCGCGTCGAACACTACTGAGCTTCAGAATGACAGCACAAAGACGATCACTGTCTTTGTTAAGTTTGGCCACTCTGGTCACGTGTAACAACTCGTTCTCGGAAATTGTATGGTTTACAGATTTGGCAAGGTTAGCAACTGTGGTTAGTAGGTTTTCAGACTTACGCTCCGGTATGCCATTTATTTATACGTTATATTCGCGCCAAGTTTGCTCCGTTACTGTCAGTCTGCTAGAGAGGTTGTTTACGGTGAACAATAAGTTTGCATTTTTGTCCTTGAGAGATTTTATAACAACGGTCTTGTCTTCGAGCTCTTTCAGCACTGTCTCATATTTTTCGTTAAAGAAATTAAGAGATTCATGAAAGCTGACAATCTATTGGTGAATATTGGAGAGCTCTTTAGTGACATGTTCCTTAATGGTAGTTTTAAGTAGGGCTGCTATCTCTTGTCTTAGGATATCGCGAAGCCTATCCTCAGTGACGTAAGAAGAGGCAATTCCTCTAGTGGGGGTTGTCGCACCTTCGGAGTCACTCTCAATAAACACCTGTGCATGGCGGACCGGGGTGTTAGTATTGTCGCCGAGCTTTCGCTGAGTCAATATGCAGCTAGGGCATCTTCAGTTTTGTCTGTAGTCATTGGATATCTGCTTACGTTTTTTATCTGGGATATTTGCGCAGTCTAGGTCGAAGGTTTGTTGACATTGAGGACACTGGAGGTAATCACGGCCTTTGATAGGGAGAAGACAGCCTGCACAAGTTTTCCCAGGCATATTAACTAAAAAACGCCTTTAGCCTGGAGATAAAATAGAGTCCTGATTGCTTGTGTGGATTTTGAGCAGATGATGCAGAGCTCTCTAGTGGTCAATAGTTGAACCAACGAAGCCGTATTGACTTGTGGTTAATCAGGTTAATACGTAGTTAAGCCTTTACCGATAGATGGCAGTACGGTGCTTTAATGACAATGCAATTATGCTTTGTTAAAATCTTTAGATTTTAGTTTTAAGTTCAATTTCATGTAAAATAATATTTTTCCCTTGAACACTGCGTCACTAATAACACTGGCGAACAATTATCAGAAACTATTACGATATTCTGGGACACCATACCTCTAATAAGTCTTTTTAATCTTCGATATTTAAAATCTGCCAACGGCTGAGAATTTACGACACTGCACCATTTAATTTTGATAGAGTTCATTTCACACTTAGATTTTTAGATAATTTAGCACTTCATATTTATAGATTAACTGGTATTTTGGATTTAATAGCGATTAAAACTATTTTATAAGTATTTTTAAACGGGAGCTGTACGACTTTGTTGTTTAAGTACGCGAGCGCCACCTGTGATACGATATGATACCCGATGATATGATACCCGTGTATGGTGTGATGAAATCGGTGATGATGATGATTACTTTGATTGACATAGTGGCATATGCTTTCAGTACTTTAAACAACGCCGAAATCCCCAAACATATATCTATAACGACTCGGGAGTTCTGTTTAGTACTTTTAGATCCAGGAAGGCATACCTTGGAGCAAAATCTTTAGTTTTGGTAGCATGTGCCTGTGTGTCCATATAAATTTAGAGGAGTTCCCTCGATTCCTCATGGATCCCATCATCAGGTCACCACTTTGGTTTCAAAAAAAACAATTGCAGCAAACCCTTTACAGCAAAAAAAATATTAAAAATAGGTACACAGGTGGCGGAATAATCGTTGAACATACAAAAAAAAATTATAAACAGCCGAATGTATAACCGCCCCTTTTTTGGAAGTCGGTTAATTAAATTTTAAGTGGAGAGGAGTAACCAAAACGCATTAGTGAAAACCGCATTAAAATCGGTTAAGCCGTTGACTTCGTACGCACGCAAAAACGAATATCGCGGGAACCATACATTTTTCCGCAATAAAAAGTAACCTATGTGTTAATCCAGAGTCTAAACTACTTTAGTGTACAAAGGCTGGGGTCTTCAAATTAAATACTGGATGTGCTGAATCACTTTATTTGCACAACTAGTTAGGTAGGCGGTGGGCAGACGACTAACTCTCGCAGGAGTTAATTCGCCACGCCACGAATATAGCTGACTTTACATTATACAATTTCCGAGAATTATAACACACACTACATACACCCCCTTCTAAAAAAAAAAAATGATTTACATAATTGACAAATAACAAAAAAAAAAATGAACTTAGCAAACGTTAACATTTGGGAGCTTATGTTGTGACGAAACACTTAAATCTGTACCCTGATTACAACTTAATTCCTTCCTTAACATCTTCCTTGCACGTGAAACACAAACTTTGTATATTAGAATAGCACAAAATTGGAAATAAAGTGAATGCAAATATTTCTAACTTAACGTCTTATAACAATTAATATGTGCTGAGATGACATTACGCAACCTTCGCGTACCTACTTGCTAACAAAAATGCCAATGCACCATTAACCTAGTTATCATCCAAGAATCTTACAGGTCTTTTAATTTTTCTGCCACTACGTGATTTCTGTAAAGGCGTATACACATTAGCCTCACTATGCTGATCTAATCTACTGTCATGTCTGACTTCATTTTCTTCTAAAATATACGCGGGCTTAAGTCTATCAATCGACACATTACGTTCTCTATTATCAATTAATATTTTAAAAACTTTACTATTTCTTTCTAAAACTTTATATGGTCCGCTGTACGGAGGCGTTAGCGGTCTCCGTACCGCGTCCACTCTTAGAAAAACATGTGAACAGGAATTTAGATCAGCATGCACAAAAGTACTATTACTATTTTTACATGCCCTTTTTATGTGCTTAATTTTGTTCAAAGTGTCTCTTAAATTACTTATAAATGAATGTGGATTATCAATTTTCATACTTTTATCTGAACAAAATTCCCCCGGCAACCTTAAACAATGTCCCAGAGCAAATTCCGCCGCGCTAATATTATCGTTGTCCGCTTGACAAGCAGCTCTCAATCCTAACATGACCGTAGGTAGTTCTACTAACCATGATAGATTATTATTCAATCTAGCCACCAGAGCCGACTTCAAAGATCTATGCCACCTTTCTATCTTACCGTTACACTGTGGGTGGTATGGGGTAGTTCTCGTTTTTTGGATACCTAACAATTTCATTAAATCTGTGAATAATTCGCTTTTGAACTGTCTACCTTGATCGGTGGTAATAATTTTAGGACAACCGAAACGACAAATCCATCCTTCATAAACTGCTCTAGCTACCGACTCTGCGGTCATATCCTTCACAGGGCAAATCTCAGGCCATCGTGTTAATCTATCGATCATAGTGACGCAGTAACGGAAACCGTGCTCAGTTTCCGGTAAAGGTCCTATCAAATCAACGTGCAAATGTTCGTAACGTTCGCTATGGTTAAAATCGCTAAGTTTCGAAACTGTGTGCCGAATAACCTTACTTCTCTGACACCTCACGCACGTCTTGGCCCAGGTCCCTACGTCCTTATTCATACCTGGCCAAAAAACTTTTTTACTAATTAATGCACGTGATGCTCTAACTCCAGGATGAGAAACGTCATGAAATTTATGAAAAATACTTTTCCTAAACTGCGATGGTATATACGGCCTAATATTCTGAGCTGATGTTTCACAATATATTTTAATATCATCATTATTATCGAGCGCTAGCTGTTTCCATTGCAATTTATCATTCGTTTTCATTAAATCCGCGAGCTCAGCGTCTGTCTGTCTGTCTGTCTCTCGCAACCTCCACGTATTCGCTTGAACTAGGGCATATGATACTCTCTATTCTCGATAAAGCGTCGGCCACCTGATTTTCAGTGCCTTGTATATGTTGTATGTCGCTTGTAAATTCGCTAATATACAACAATTGACGCGCTCGCCTAGGTAACTCTTTATTAGAACTTATTTTACTTAAAGCAAAAGTGAGCGGCTTATGGTCCGTGTAAACTGTTAAATTTCTACCTTCGATTAAATCTCTAAAATAAACTATTCCCGAATAAATCGCTAAAAGCTCCTTGTCGTACGTGGAGTACTTCTTTTGCGGTTCTGATAACCTTTTTGAAAAATATCCTAAAGGTTTCCAAGAATTGCCTTCCCACTGATTTAACACTGCCCCTATACTAAAATCTGACGCGTCAGTCATCAACCCTAATTTAGCATTAGATATCGGATGCGAAATAGTGACGGCCTTTTTCAAATTCTCTTTACACACTTCAAATGCACTATTCGCCTCGTCTGTCCAATCTATACGCGTCTTATCTCGTTTTTTAGCCCCGTGTAAATACCTATCTAAAACTCCTTGAACCCGAGCAGCGTTAGGAATATGATTTCTGTAAAAATTTAACATGCCCAAAAATCTACGTAATTGTTCTATTGTCTCCGGTTTCGGATATGACTCGATAGCTTTAACTTTTTCCGGCATCGGACTTATACCTTTTTCTGAAACTAAATAACCTAAAAATTCTATAGACGACTGTCCAAAAACACATTTACTTAAATTAATAGACATTTTATATTTACTCAATCTTTCAAATACTAATCGCAAATGTTCTCTATGTATATCGGGGTTATCCGATCCAACGATGACGTCATCTATGTACCCGAACACGACTGACTGACCTTTGCCCCCTGTACAGTCGCCGCCATAATTTAATTGTTCTATGCCTGATAAGACTGTATTATTGATAAATCTTTGAAATGTTTGTGCCGCGTTACGCAGGCCAAACGTCATTCTTGGAAATTCAAAAAGGCCAAATGGCGTAATAATAGCTGTTTTTTTAATGTCATCTGGATTAATACCTATAAAATGATAAGCTCTACAAATATCTAATTTTGAAAAAAATTTCTTATTATGTAACCCATACGTAAAATCTTGTACTCTAGGTATCGGATAACGATCTGGCTTTGTAATTGCGTTTAACATCCTATAGTCCCCACAGGGTCGCATACCACCATCCTTCTTAGGTACAATATGTAAAGGACTGGCCCACTCACTATTTGAAGGTCTACATATTCCTAGTTCTTGCATCAACTGAAATTCTTTTTTAACCCTATCGTACCTGTCGGCCGGTAACCTCCTGGCACGCGCGTGGACAGGTGGTCCAGTAGTCTCTATGTGATGATAAACGGAATGCTCTGGGACGTCCTTGAAGGTTGGCGGTCGCGTGATGTCCTGAAATTGTTCCAGTAAATCCGCGTAAGGATGGTTGCTATTTATGCTTTTAATAGTGTCGACAAAATTTGTACTTTTAATTCCACAGACCCTTAGGGTGGTCACCGTATCAATTAACTTATTATTATACAGATCTACATTTAATTTAAAATTCCTCAAAAAGTCGGCACCTATTATCGGCTGTTTTACATCACATACGACAAAAGGCCATTTAAATGACCGTCTTAAGCCTAACGATAACTCTAAATTACATATTCCATAACATTTAATTTCGCTGTCATTAGCAGCGTACAACTTTAGATCGATTTTTTTATAGGCTTTCTAACACACCACTTTGGAATTACGGAAATGTTAGCGCCTGTGTCGATCAAAAAACTATATTTCGTTACATTATCTCTAATCAATAAACGATGGCTTTTGGTTACCTGACCTTGAGTACATCCGTCCACCGAGCCCGCATGTACCCCATCTAGTTTTCCGGCTGCTTGGCTCGCCACGCGCAGGGTTGCTCGCAGCGGTTAGCCCTCGATCTGTACCGAAAGTGAAAACGGCACAGCCAGTCCGGGTCCCCAGGTACTCTCCGCGGCCGCGATGTCGATCTTCTCCTGAAGTCGGTCGGTCTGTAGTTGCTCCTCGAGCGCCCGCGACCCCTTAGTTCGGCGCGGAGCGCTGCAACCTCCAGCTCCAATCTGCTCATCTGCTCGTCCGACTGTCCCTCTACTGCCTTCTTGCATGACACGGCTGCCACATCTCCGACGTTGGTGTATTCAGTAATCTTGTCTGCCATGGCCGCCAGCTTGTCCAGAGACTGATCTTCACAAACCGCCATGACTGCTCGAACTTCGACAACCACAGGCTCTTCAGTGTGTTGTCCGCAATTTGTGCGCTGCGCCCCAGATCTTTCATGCGCCTTAAAAACTGGGAGGGTCTTTGCGAACCCAACTCCAGCTCCGACACCAACTTCTGCATTTGTCTTTCGGCACTCTCTTCATAAACCTGCAGCAGTCTCTCCTTAAGCGCCGTATACTTGTCCTGGGCGGGCGGTGACATCACGAGGTCGCTGACCTGCTGAATGGCCTCTTTTCCGAGTTTCGATATGACCAGGTTGAATTTGGTCTCTTCACCCTGCTTCTGTGGAGCCATCACAGCCTCGAACTGCGCGAACCATAACCTTGGTAAGTCTGTCCACAATTCCGGTAGCTTGGTGGACACGCTTATGGATGCCAACGCCGCGCCTGACGCCTCTTCCTTGCAACCCGTGTCTGATTCCTTGTTCATTTTTCTCGAACGAAATTGAGCCGATGAGTCGACGAGTCAATGAGCTGATGAGCCGCCTGCCGCTGTACTCGCCACGTGCCACGGCGTGTTCTTCTATTACGTCACGCTAACTTCCTGTCGACGCGTGGAATTCGATCTCGAACAAAAAATTTAGCCCACAGCCGATGTCACTATTTACGCCGATTCCCTTCACTACAAACTTTCTTCGAGAGTTCTTCGTCGGGGTCACCAGTTTAGTGTACAAAGGCTGGGGTCTTCAAATTAAATACTGGATGTGCTGAATCACTTTATTTGCACAACTAGTTAGGTAGGCGGTGGGCAGACGACTAACTCTCGCAGGAGTTAATTCGCCACGCCACGAATATAGCTGACTTTACATTATGCAATTTCCGAGAATTATAACACACACTACACTACTACCATACAAAATTTCATCAAAATCCGTTCAGTAGATTCTGATTAGCGCGTACAAACGTACAAACAAACACATAAATAGACAAACAGACAAAAATTCTAAAAATCAATGATTTTTGGGTTCGATGTCGTTCATAAAGTAATCGTTTTTCTTATATTTCTTCCATGTACAGACAGCGACCAGTTACGATTTTATCATATGTATAGATTTTTAAAGAGAATACTAAATGTTGCCGTTATTTATCACATTAAAAAAAACACGTTTGTTGTATTGTAAGATACCCTTATATATTTATTATATTCTGTTTTTATTACATATTTGTTGTTATAGCGACAACAGAAATACAATATCATCTGTGAGTATTTAACTGTATAGCTTACTCTGACTTAACTCACGGTTCACGAGACAAAGCCTGGTGACAGACAGACGGACGTGCGAACGGTCTGACGGTCGGACGGACGGACAGACAGACGTACATACAGCGAAGTCTCCGTAAAAGGGTCCCGTTTTTACCCTTTGGGTACGGAACCCTAAAAACAAGTGGTTGTATCAGAATTTTAAATTTGCAATTATGATATAGTGAGTTATTTCAACCTACCCTAACCTATTTATTTATTTATTTTATTTATTATACTTTATGCACACAATATGGTACAAAGGCGGGCTTAATGCCTTGTGGCATTTTCTACCAGCCAACCTATGGGTGATGCAGAGACAGTGTGAGGTAGATGCATAGTATTAAAAGGAAACATAGACTTAGACATTTTGAGTATATGTACAATATATAATAGTAATAAATACTACCATATAAATACAAATATAACTCTTTATTTAAAATTAACCTACTAAATATTTTAAATATGTAAACCTAATAATATATAACATAATAAGATATCTAAATAATTTACTTATTTATTCTAGTCTATTTCTAGTCTGCCAATGGTTTTAAGTATAGTTCACGAACTCTGCGTTTGAATAAATTTTTTGTCTCAGACATCATAACGTCTTGGGGTAGTGAATTCCAAAGGAGGATAGACTGAATATGGAAGGATGAATGGACAAGGGAGGAGCTATGAGAAGGACAAAGAAGGAGCAAATTATTTGTAGAACGAAGATTTCTATCATGGCTACTGCACAGATATTTAAAATGAGGAGTTAGGTAGTGAGGAGCAGAGGGGGAGTGAAGAAGGGAATAGAGTGTACACAGAGCCCGTAGAGAACGACGTTGTCGTATTGGCAGCCAATGAAGCTTAGAGCGGAAGGAGGAGATGTGGTCGTACTTACGGAGGCCAAAAACAAATCTTATACAATTATTAAGGAGCCGGTCGAGTTTGTTGAGTAGGTCTGCATTAAGGTCGAAGTAGCAAATATCACAATAATCCAGTATTGGGAATATAAGGGCTTGAACAAGCATAGTTTTTATATTGGAAGGCAAGAAATTTTTCAGACGGTAGAGAGATCGCAAGCAACTGGTAACACTATTACCAACATTAGCGATTTGGGTACGCCAGTCAAGATTAGCATCAATATATAAACCGAGATCCTTAACACACGAGCTGAGAGGAATAATGTTGCCGTTATAGATAATAGGCGGGAGACTTCCTGTGTCAACTCTACTCAATAGTCTTGGACTTCCTAATAAAATCGCCTGACACTTATTGGCATTCACTGACAGTCCGAACTCAGTGGACCAAGTGTGAATAGCGTTTACATCTCGGTTTATATCATCGATGGCAGTGGACAGATGTTCAACCCCTTCTTGACAGTACACCTGCAAGTCATCAGCATACAGATGATACGAAGTACGAAGAACATAGGATATTAAATTTATAAATATGGAAAATAAAAGAGGAGAGAGTAAGCCGCCTTGAGGAACCCCAGCTTCGAGAACCCGCCAATCAGAAAAATACTGGTCAACGCGTACACGCTGCTGACGACCCCGAAGATAAGAAGAGAACCAGTTCAACGCTTCAGGCGAGATCATAAGATGGGAGAGGATGGCCAGGAGTATTCTCCTGGCCTGGTGGTTGACATTGTTAAAGGCGTTTGAAAAGTCCATTAGCACTAAAATAGTGACTTTCGAATCCTCCATGCCTGCCCTTATATCACTAGTAATTTTTAATAGAGCCGAAGTGGTACTGTGTCCAGGTCTGAATCCAGATTGTAGTGGAGAGAGAATGTTGTGTTTGAACACAAACCGAGACAACTGCCTGTGAACACACGCCTCGATCACTTTGGAGAGGAACAGGAGAATGGAAATCGGTCGAAAGTGTGAGGGTTGCACAGGAATTTGTACCTTTGGTAAAGGACGGACGTAGGCCTTACGCCATAAATCGGGAAAAGTAGAGGACTCAAAGGAGAAATTTATAATGTGGGTAATGGCTGGCAAGAGATGTTCAAGGATGGGAATGATCATTTGGCGGCTGATTTCATCACAGCCCACGGCTTTCGAACTAAGAGAGCTAATGATTGTATTGATCTCGCCTGCAGTAACTGGTGTAAACTGAAAATATTCTATAATCTCTTGTGGTAATCCGTAATATTTAGTATTTACTAGCTTCTGCCCCTTCGTTTATGTAATTTTACATATGAACCCTTTGCCGCCGCGATTGTATGGTTTCTACAAATATACCGGTTAAGGAATGTATGAATATAATTGTGCAGATATTTTTATGAACGAGTTAGAAAAAAGAACACTGGAAACATCATATAAGGAAAATATCGTATACTGGTATAGATATGTTGATGACGTGATATGCCTATGGAAAGGTGAACATACCAGTTTACATAACTTCTTCAATTACATAAAAACATTTAATAATAAAATACAAATGACAATGGAAATAGGCAATAAAATTTTGAATTTTCTAGATTTAACTGTTGATATAAACCTTGGCCGTCATAAATTTAATATATTTAGGAAACCCACATACAGCGAAAACATTCTCCATGCGAACTCATGTCATCCACACCAACATAAACACGCTTCGTTTCATGCTTTTGTACACCGACTACTGAATTTACCCCTAGACGCAAACGATTTCAGGGCAGAACTAAACACCATTAAACATATCGCCGTAAACAATGGCTACAAAAGCGAGTTGATTGACACAATTTTAAGAAGAGCGAGAAAGAAAATGACAGAAAAAATGCTGTACAATCAGACGGAAGACAGAGAAAAAACAAGAAAGATGTGGGTAAAAATACCATACATCGGCCCATCTTCCTACAGATTCCAGAGGATTATACAAAACAAGGAGACTAGAGTGGCGTTCTACACTACAGGATCACTAAAAAAATTACTGTGCAATAATAAAGATAAGCTTAAAATCACGGACAATAGCGATATTTACAGTCTCACTTGTGATACATGTGGAGGAGTGTATATAGGTCAGACAGGGCGAAAGTTTAAAACTAGAATAAAAGAACATATAACTGCTTGGAAGAAAAATACTGAAAGATCTACGTTTGCCGAACATCTAAATAGATTTGACACAACTTTGACCCTGATAAAAATATAAAATATTTACATATATTACCAAAAAGCAGGAAGATGGACGCATTAGAAGCGCTTGAAATTAACAGACACAAAAAATGTGGGATCTTACTAAATGACCAGACATGCCTTTCGAGTTCCATATTATTGCAAGACATTTAATTTAATTATTATTTATAGGTTATACTATGTTCTTTTGTTGTGACTTTTTGACATTGGTATTAATTTTGGATGAATTTTTGACATAATTTATTAATTTTAATTTTGACATGTTTTAATTTCATATAATTTACTTGCCATTATTTATAATATCTTAGATTCTTATGTATTAAGGACATTTTTAATTTAATTGAATCATTGATGATAGTAGTACTTTCAATTTTATATTCTGACATCCATTCTATATAATTACATAATTCTATGAAATTACAAATCAATAAGTTATTAATTTATCAATCTAGTGTGTTATAATTTTATACTAATATTAATTTGTGATATACAGTAGAAAATAGAATAAGTTGGTATAAAAATTTAAATTACGTTGCACAAAATTGTAAAAATTTCATGATGCTGACAACCCTTTGCACAATGTTTACAATTTTTATTTTTTTTTAAATTTTAATCCACCTACACCTGATGATGACTTTGTCGAAACCGGTCGTGTAATATATTAAAATTAATGTAAAATACTTATTAAAGTGGAAATAGTGCAAGAAGTCCTGTGTGTTATTACTATTGAGTAGGGTATCAAAATAAAGGAAATTAAAATGAGATTTGGAAAATATACATATGCCATGTATTTAAAAAAACTACTGAATGGATTTCGATGAATTTTGGTATGGTAATAGTTCAATCTTTGGATTAAAACAAATGATACTTTTTATCCCGAAAAAGTACAGTGTTCCCGTTGGATACCATATTTACGCGGACGGAGCCATGGGCAACAGCTAGTAATTCAAATAAATTTGTAATCAATGCATTCGAATAGTCGTATTTTTGCTTTAAGCCGACCAAGTGTGTGTTGGATAAACTAAAGAATGTAAAATAATAAAAAAAATAAAAAGCCATACCTAAGCCGTTGCTAAGGTATGAGTTTTTAACTAACTTCCAAAAAAGGAGGCGGTTATGCTTTCGGCTGAATATTATATATATAGCTTCAAGGTATACCCCTGAACAGAACTCCTGACTCCTTAGATACATGTTTGGGGATTTCGGCGTTGTTTAAAGAACTGCAAGCATATGTTACTATATCAATTACGGTAATCATCATCATTAACACCATCATCACACCGTACATTATCAACTCATCACATCATGATGATATAATAGGTAGGTACTTCATAGTATTTTAAACCAACACGGATGTCTTTGAACATTAGTCATTACTTTGCCGTATATGAACCTATTCGCGAACCTAATTCGAATTTTTCTGAAGTATTCCAAGCATAATATGCTACCAAAAAGTAAGATTTTGCACCAAGGTATACCCTGGCTCCAAAAGTACTGAACAGAACTCCTGACTCCTTATAGATACATGTTTGGAGATTTCGGCGTTATTTAAAGAACTGCAAGCGTATGCAGTTCACGTAATAGCCCTAGAAACCAGGGTATGGTAATCATCATCATCAACACCATCGTCATACCATACATCATCACATTATGATGATATAATAGGTACTTCTCATAGTATTTCATCTTTAAACATTAGTCGTTACTTTGCCGTATGTGAACCTATTTGCAAAATTGTTTTGTTGTTGTAAAGGCTATAATTCGAAATTTGTCCCTTAGTCACCAAAGTGGAGACCTGATAAATAAATCGAGGAAACTCTTCGAAATTGATATGGACACATATACTGATTTCTACCTTTTCTGAAGTATTCCAAGCATATTATGCTACCAAAAATTAAGCTTTTGTGCCAAGGTATACCCTGGATCCAAAAGTACTGAAAAGAACTGATGTTTGGCGATTCCGGCTTCTTCCACCATCTTCACAAGAAACACCAACATAATATTATTATGATGACATAGGTACTCACTACTCATCAGAGTTTTGTGCATGCACATGCACCGATATCAATGTGTTCATAATAATTTAGATAATAAATTAAACTAAAAAGAGAAAAAATATTATTAGAAAAAAAAACCGACTTCCAAAGTAAAAATGCACAAAAAAGTATGTAATAAAACTTATTTTCTAAATAATTTCCCTTTTAAATTCGGCTAAAATTTTAACTATTTCTTATTTTGAAGTCCATCAAATTAGAACGCTATTTCTATGAAATATTATAGGATATTGTTTGGGCTGGTACCGACTTCAAAGTAACAAAATTAGGAAGATTGAGTAGAGAAATAGTTAAACCTTTAGCCGAATTTAAAAGGGAAATTATTCAGAAAACAAGTTTTATTACATACTTTTTTGTGCATTTTTACTTTGGAAGTCGGTTTTAATTTTTTGCTTGTCACAGCAGTGGTGAATTTACACTAGGGGCAGTCGGGACCAGGGCGGCAAATTTTGTGGTATGTAATAAAACTTATTTTCTAAATAATTTCCCTTTTAAATTCGGCTAAAATTTTAACTATTTCTTATTTTGAAGTCCATCAAATTAGAACGCTATTTCTATGAAATATTATAGGATATTGTTTGGGCTACTTTGGAAGTCGGTTTTAATTTTTTGCTTGTCACAGCAGTGGTGAATTTACACTAGGGGCAGTCGGGATCAGGGCGGCAAAATTTTGTGGGGCGGCAAAATTTGGAAAGTAAAAAAAAATTATTGAGAATTATTTTTTTACAATTATCAAAATTGCACATTATAATAATTAAATAATTCTATTTATTAATCATTTTTTATTTCTTGTTTGAAACGAGTTAAAAGCTACTTACGTTTTACAATGACTGCAAATAGTCTCAAAAGATTGGCATTCTATGCATAGAATATGTACGTGTACGTCTACTTTAACGTTTAGATTGTGAAGATTTAATCGACCAATTTACAAAGTCAGGTGTGTTTGCCTGACAAACAAATGTAATACAATCACAAGTCATCGTTAGTGCAAAATTCATGATTCTTACAAAGGTATATGATTGGCTTCGCTGGGCGCTCGATCAATGATTTGTCTATGGAGTCTTGGAAGAAAAACAAATCTTTTTTTATATTATTGAAGTATATAATATAATAAAATTTATGCAATGAGCAAGCAATTAGTTATTCTATTAAAAAAATAAGATATAAAAACTATAATTTTAAGTAAAATTTCTATGATAGGGTGGCATTCTCTTCAGTGTCCAGGGCGGCACTAATTTTAAATCCGGCCCTGCTTGTCTCTTTTATGTAGGTAATTATTTTGTAATTATTTATTTATTTATACACTTTCTGCACAATGTACAATGGCGGACTTAATGCCATAGGGCATTTTCTACCAGTGAACCATAGGGTAGTGACAGAGTCAAAATACCAAGGTGCTTTCCATCTAGAAAAATACAAACATTTAACTATACGAAAGGTCGTGTAAAACTAATAATAAAAATAGATACAATAATATTCGTAGCAAACTAGATAAATTTTACTAAAATAAACATAATACATATCAAACTAATTATACCTACATACTATACTATAATATACAAGTACATAAATGATTTCTTAAACATAATATATACATTATACATATACCATACTGCATAATTACACGATACTAACCAACCAAAAATTATAATAAAATGTTCATGATTGATGATTCTGCCAAATACTTCAAATACAACTGTCGGACTCTGCGCTTAAACGTATCTCTGGTTGTGGACATTCTGATTTCCGTAGGAAGAGCGTTCCAGAGTAGAATATTACTTATGGACACAAAAATGTATGCATGTTTTTCTTAGTAAATTATGAGTTATAGCTTATAACTGTACCTATCACATCAGCTAATTCAACTTAAAAAAACCGACCGTTCATTTAAAAGCTACGATATCACTGTGGCTTAGGAGCTAATGATGATTTGATTATTATCATTCTATTTTGTATTTCTTTAGTTGCCTACTTAAAATTACTGGTTGAAAGTTTTATACGCGTGTTTCTTAGTGAGTGCCTTTTGCCAAGCAGTAAGCGAGCTGATGATGATGATGAGATATAGCTCAGATTTATCTCGATTATATTATCAGCTTTTAATTAAAAAAAAATCATCAAAATCAGACAAATTGTTTAAAAGCTACGATGCCACAGACAAACGAGCCTGCGCACTCGTGCCGAAGATGGCTCTCCCAAGCTAGTATTATCTTCTCGATACTTCCGGAATATATTATAATTAAACCTACTATTTTAAAATTTTCAAATTCAAATTATTTCAATCATTATATCTTATCATTTATTGGAGTTCGGACTTCGGACTTATGAAATATTTAGTACAATGAATTACAAATATGATAGATCATAAAAATACCATTACTAGAATCGAGACATTACGAGTAAGTTTGTGTGCACGGTAGGCTAACTGAAATCGGCTGATGTCGACGTAAACGAATCTCGCCTTAAAAACCGGATCCGCGACTATATTAATTACCAATACAACTTCTAGGTCCCTCTCCAAATGGCATGAAAATTCTGCAAATTATCGCTTGACTCAAATCTTGGTGGGTTGAATTGCTCCGGGTGCTCAAAAATTTGGGATCATTTAACCCTTTTAAAGATATTATTATATCTGTACCCGGATCTATGGTCAAGTCAGTTCCGGGGAATGCATATTTCTTCACACATTTGTTCTGAAGAAATCCGGGAGATTGCAAATTGCGAATTCGCTTCTCTGAAACAAAAAATCCCATGTTAAACCTAATAATAAACTAATAAACTAAATATTTTGAACTTATTTTTTACTAAAAACACGGATATTATTGCTATAAATACAACGGCAAACCTACTACAAATACGAGTATATTTGACTACAACATTCAAAGTAAAATAATTAGGTATGTGGTTGTTTTGAAAATTTATTAGGTATAATAACATTATGTAAATTACCCCTATATGTTTCTTATTATTATTTAAATTATTAACCTCAAAAAGTTTAAATATTTCATGTCCATTACTGCATCAAAACAAAATATCCTATCGTAATTCTGAACTTCATCGACTTCTTGCTGACAAATCGCCTGAATCTCTGGGTCATATGCCAGTAGGTGGAGAAGAAAACTACTAGAGTGAAAAGATGTTTCAAAGCCTGCTGCGAAGAAAACAAATACTTGTACAGCCAACAACTCACCAGTGGCATCCAATTCGATCATCACCGGTGATGCATCAAGGATTTTCTTCTCAATTGATTCGCTTTGATGACTTGATGATGATGATGATTGACTATCTTACTCTTTTCTTTCAATTCGTGCATCATATCAAAAAAGTCGTTTCTTCCCGATGGCTTATTATTTCTTTCTGATATTATGCTCCGACAACGACAAAGTCTTCCTTTCAATTTCATGTAATTGAAACCTCTCATTATTTCGCGAAAGCATTCCTGCAGTGTTCCAACAATTATGTCGTGTGGTCTGGAATGAGGATCAATCACTTATTAGCAAATCTGATTTTTCCTAAGTACATCGTATGTGTATTAACTTACTGAGCATTAAATTATTTAAATTAGCAAAATCCGTCAAGAAATTGTGGCTTTATTAAAGTTTTTTTGAAGTAGTAACTAATTCAGCGGAAGCGCGCGTGTTTCAAACTAGCCGTACAGAAAAATTTATAACTCGAGAACGGCTAAACCGATTTGGCTGAAAATTGGTGGGGAGGTAGCTTAGAACCAGGAAACGGACATAAGATTCTTAAATGCCCCGCCGAGTCTGTCTGAATGTTCGCGATAATCTCAAAAACTACTGAAAGGATTTTCATGCCGTTTATATTTACCGACAGAGTGGTTCCTTAGGTAGGTTAATTCAACTAATAATAATAATTGTAATTTAGGTATGGAGGCTCATGCTATATCCTCCCATAGTGAATATTTGATTGCACCATTGGCCTCTGGTCCGGGCATAGTCACTATATACAGCGATGAGCTTGGTCTGGGAGTCGGGGTGCAATTGAGTAAGTTGTAGGAGGAACAGTCAGTGTACAACACCTGTATGCCGGGTGCAACATTTTCACAAATAATAAAAAAGATTTTAAGTACAACTCACTGTCTCAATACAACACTAATAATATTAGTGGGGAGACGGGGAAATGCGAATAGTAACCAATTAGAATATTATATAGATGCATTAAACAAGCTGCAAAATATTAATAAGATTATTTTATTCACATTTCCTTACATAAAACGGTTGCCACGGGAAAACAAAATTAGATATAAGCTTAACAGCCAATTGTAGGTATACTGCTGTTAATAATAATTGCATATTATTAAATAAATTAGACAATAAAATAAATATAATCGACACTAATAATATTTTAAATTATAAATTATGTAAATTGACATTAGATAGATATTATCTATCCTTTTATTTTACAAGACTTATAGCAAGTACGCTATTAACTTTTTTATATTTTAACTCAGCCAAATACTTGGCTAGTAAGACAACAACTGCTTCTACTGAGCAGTTTAGTCATAATAATATGACTTATTATAACACCTTGGAAAATGTTCCAAATATTAATATAAATTAGCCTGTAGTCCTACAGGCTAATTTATAGGACAGAGACAGACAGGCAGGCAGAGGAAGACATATAACAGAGGAAGTCTCTAGCATTGTAGGTATAAGCAATCATGAAAATAATATTTTAATTAAAGATAATAAATTATGTAAACTTACGCTGGTCCATCAAAACATACAAGGTATGTCTAGTAAGGAATTAGAAATTGAGTTGTTTTTAAACAATAATTTAGACATTTTATGTATAACCGAACATTGTTTTAAGAAAAATGAAATTATGTTAAATCTTGGTATGCACCAGCTGGCTAGTTCTTTCTGCAGAGAAAAAGTCATACGAGGCGGCTCACTTATAATAATTAAGAAGAATTTAAAATATTAAGAACGTAAAGACATAGTAAGCCTCTCTACAAAACGAACAACTGAAATAGCCTGTATAGAGGTGGGACACTTTATTATTGTTAGCGTATACAGGCCTCCTTTAGGGTTATATGATTCATTTGAAAAAATAATGGAAACGTTATTAACTAAGATAAGTGTATCTAACAAACATATATTATTGTGTGGTGATCCTAATATAAATATTTTAGAAAGTAATTCCACCACTCTTAGATTTACTTCATTGTTAAAATCATATAACTTAACTCATTTATTCTTTTAACCAACAAGGATCAGTGTTCCAACAATTATGTCGTGTGGTCTGGAATGAGGATCAATCACTTATTAGCAAATCTGATTTTTCCTAAGTACATCGTATGTGTATTAACTTACTGAGCATTAAATTATTTAAATTAGCAAAATCCGTCAAGAAATTGTGGCTTTATTAAAGTTTTTTTGAAGTAGTAACTAATTCAGCGGAAGCGCGCGTGTTTCAAACTAGCCGTTCAGAAAAATTTATAACTCGAGAACGGCTAAACCGATTTGGCTGAAAATTGGTGGGGAGGTAGCTTAGAACCAGGAAACGGACATAAGATTCTTAAATGCCCCGCCGAGTCTGTCTGAATGTTCGCGATAATCTCAAAAACTACTGAAAGGATTTTCATGCCGTTTATATTTACCGACAGAGTGGTTCCTTAGGTAGGTTAATTCAACTAATAATAATAATTGTAATTTAGGTATGGAGGCTCATGCTATATCCTCCCATAGTGAATATTTGATTGCACCATTGGCCTCTGGTCCGGGCATAGTCACTATATACAGCGATGAGCTTGGTCTGGGAGTCGGGGTGCAATTGAGTAAGTTGTAGGAGGAACAGTCAGTGTACAACACCTGTATGCCGGGTGCAACATTTTCACAAATAATAAAAAAGATTTTAAGTACAACTCACTGTCTCAATACAACACTAATAATATTAGTGGGGAGACGGGGAAATGCGAATAGTAACCAATTAGAATATTATATAGATGCATTAAACAAGCTGCAAAATATTAATAAGATTATATTATTCACATTTCCTTACATAAAACGGTTGCCACGGGAAAATAAAATTAGATATAAGCTTAACAGCCAATTGTAGGTATACTGCTGTTAATAATAATTGCATATTATTAAATAAATTAGACAATAAAATAAATATAATCGACACTAATAATATTTTAAATTATAAATTATGTAAATTGACATTAGATAGATATTATCTATCCTTTTATTTTACAAGACTTATAGCAAGTACGCTATTAACTTTTTTATATTTTAACTCAGCCAAGTACTTGGCTAGTAAGACAACAACTGCTTCTACTGAGCAGTTTAGTCATAATAATATGACTTATTATAACACCTTGGAAAATGTTCCAAATATTAATATAAATTAGCCTGTAGTCCTACAGGCTAATTTATAGGACAGAGACAGACAGGCAGGCAGAGGAAGACATATAACAGAGGAAGTCTCTAGCATTGTAGGTATAAGCAATCATGAAAATAATATTTTAATTAAAGATAATAAATTATGTAAACTTACGCTGGTCCATCAAAACATACAAGGTATGTCTAGTAAGGAATTAGAAATTGAGTTGTTTTTAAACAATAATTTAGACATTTTATGTATAACCGAACATTGTTTTAAGAAAAATGAAATTATGTTAAATCTTGGTATGCACCAGCTGGCTAGTTCTTTCTGCAGAGAAAAAGTCATACGAGGCGGCTCACTTATAATAATTAAGAAGAATTTAAAATATTAAAAACGTAAAGACATAGTAAGCCTCTCTACAAAACGAACAACTGAAATAGCCTGTATAGAGGTGGGACACTTTATTATTGTTAGCGTATACAGGCCTCCTTTAGGGTTCTATGATTCATTTGAAAAAATAATGGAAACGTTATTAACTAAGATAAGTGTATCTAACAAACATATATTATTGTGTGGTGATCCTAATATAAATATTTTAGAAAGTAATTCCACCACTCTTAGATTTACTTCATTGTTAAAATCATATAACTTAACTCATTTATTCTTTTAACCAACAAGGATCAGTTATCACTATCTAGCTATCGCTCTGCTACATGCATTGATAACATTTTTATCAACATAGATCCATTAAATAAAGAAGTCATTAACATACTAAGCTCTGATCACTGTAGACAGCGGGCCATTTTCCCTATAGATAATAATTGCAAACAATTACACAAGGACAGAAACACATGTATAATGTCAAATATATTGAGAAGTTTAGAGGTGAAATTATAGCTAATATTGGACATTTAGAGTATCATAGTAGCCCGGATATGTCGTTTGGTAAAAACGTGTCGTTGGTTTAAATTAATAAAACATAAATTTGATACTATTTTCACCCCTAAGACAGTGAGAACAAACAATAAAAGTAAATTCAGCGAATGGGCAACAGCAGGTATTTTAAAAAGTAGATTAAAATTGTATGAACTTTATAATGAAAGAACAATGAATCAAAGTGAAGAATTTAAAAATTATGTAAGGTTATATTCAAAAACATTTAAGCAAGTTTGCTCTGCAGCAAAATCTCTTCACATTAGAAATAAAATTAAGAATTCGAAAAATAAGATTAAATCAACTTGGCAAATCATTGCAAATGAAACTGGAAGAGTCACCAGCCGCAATACATATTTTAAATTGAATATAGATAATAAAATAATTAATTCCGACAGAGAAGTTGCAACTGCTTTTGAGAAATTCTTTGCTGACATTACAAAAACCTCAACTACCAAAAATTTGTATGCCTCTCCTACTGACGCATAATTACTTCTTAAAGATAATGTAAAAGAGTGTGAAATCGAATTTAGATTTAAAGAAATAGGACCGCAAGACATTATTAAAAATTTTAATTTATTAAATATTAAGAATACTGCAGATTTATGGGGCCTATCAATGAAAGTTATTAAATCTATAATCGATATTATCGCACCTTACTTAGCAACTATTTTTAATGATTGTATAAAAAGTGACGTATTTCCTGATCTAATGAAACATAGTAAAGTTTTACCTCTGTTTAAGTCTGGTAGTAAGTCGGATCCATCTAACTTCCGACCTATATCTATTTTACCAACACTAAGTAAAAAATATGAAAAAATAATACTTACTCAGTTACTAGCATACTTTAATATAAATAACATTTTACATAATAAACAATTTGGTTTTACGAAGGGTCGCTCTACAACAGATGCTGGCGTTGATCTGATTAGTTATATTTTTGATGCTTGAGAGGGGTCGCAAGATGCTCTAGGAGTTTTTTGCGATCTCTCTAAGGCATTTGATTGCGTGCAGCACACAACGTTAATCAGGAAACTATGCCACTATGGAGTAAGGGGACCAGCACTCGTCCTCTTAAAATCTTATTTATCAAATAGGACTCAGAGAGTTGAGATAAATGGAAAAAGATCCACAGGTACCAAAATTGAGATGGGGGATCCATTTTAGGACCCTTTCTTTTTCTGGTCTATATAAATGACCTACCATACCTTATTAATGGAAAAAACGGGATAGTCTTATTTGCCGATGACACGTCACTTACTTTTAATATTAATCGCCAAAACTCAGGCTATGACGAAGTAAATAATGCTCTCTCAAAAATAGTACACTGGTTTAGTGTTAATAATCTTTTGTTAAATAGCAAAAAACCTAAATGTATAAAGTTCACGTTGCCAAATGTAAGGCAAACTGAAACCAATGTTCTATTGAATGGAAAAGGTATTGAACTAGTAGATACAGATGTCTTTTTAGGTATAACTTTAGATGCAAAACTACAGTGGGGCCCTCATATTGCTGGGTTGGCCGACAGATTCATTTCAGCAGCATTTGCAGTAAGTAAGATAAGACAATTTTCAGACGAAAACACAGCAAGACTTGTATATTTTAGTTACTTCCACAGTATAATGTCCTATGGCATTCTACTATGGGGAAATGCTGCCGATATAAATACTATATTTGTGCTGCAGAAGCGAGCTGTTCGGGCAATCTACAAGCTGGCCCCCAACACGTCATTGTCATTAAGAGAGAAGTTTAAAGAAACTGGAATCTTAACTGTAGCTTCTCAGTATGTTCTATCAAATGTATTATATGTTAAAAAAAATTAAACCTATTCAAAAAGAAAAGTGACAACCACAATAGAAATACCCGAAATAAGCATAAGCTTGATGTACCAGTGACTAGACTTAGTAAAGTAAAGAATTCGTTTACAGGCCAGTGTATACGCCTATACAATAAGATCCCAGAAAGCGTTCAAAATTTTTCAATCAATAAATTTAAAAAAGTAGTTTAAGAACGTTTGTGTGCTAAAGCCTATTATAAAGTTAATGATTTTATGAATGATAGCACACCTTGGGAATGAGGTGACCCTCTGCAAGGCTACTTTTAAATTACATATATTATTGTACTTTTGTTATGTAGTTTTAGTCATAACATTGTTATATGTGCCTTTTTTATATTTTTAAAAGAACAATTTTCCATCTTTTTGATAAAAGATGGCCCCGCGCGAGTTTCTTACGCCGGTTCTTCTCGCCGGGCTAGTTTCCGAACCGGTGGTAGGCATCATGTAGATCAACGTTCAGAAAGTGTATAAAAATACCTATTTTGAATAAATTTTTTTGAATTTGACTTTTGTTAAGGTAGTTAATAATTTGTTAAGGATTTTTGGAAATTGTTTGATTTATGCTGATAATTGTTGAAGGTGTCGAAAAAAATCAAGCCGTCTGGGAACTTTTATCGAAAACGCTGCCTAATCTAACCAATATGATTTTGGATTTGGAGATAAATAACAAAACAATGTATAGTGGAATTGTTTCTCTTTTATAGGTCTACAAAAAAGTCCGCGATGGCATAGATATGTCTATATTTTAAGGATAGGTATACCCATTCTAAGTTCTATACCCTTTCTAAGTTTAAAAAATGATCAGAAATAATGTGGTATTTTCAGAAGCTATTTAGACGGATACAATTTAATTATCCTTATCTAGGAGATTATATCTAGGAGATATCTTAAAATTAAAAAGTACGTATGAAAATTTATTATAAAGTATATAAGTATACCTACTCTGTGCTATTACTACATTGCAGGTATATTTGCTAAACAGATTTTTGCCACGAACACTCTCCCACGCGGGCGAAGCTGCGTCATTATTTAACGTTAAGTATATCAACAGAAAGGCGGTTTACGGCCAGCTGTTTGCTGCGATAACTTGATCAAAATGTTTTGGTGGATGGTACTAACTGGAGTAATTTTAATATTCCTGTACTTTTATGGTACTAAAAACCACAACTCTGGAAGAAGAAAGGCGTGAAATACGAAAAGCCTATTAATAAAAATACCCTACTAAAGCCTATTAATATGTATACATATTCGTAGGCAATGCTCTGCAACAATTCGTGGAAAATTTCAGTTTGTCGGAGCGATTTGCCAGAACTTACTGGCGATATCCGACAGAGAAAATTGTAGGAAACTACAATATGAGAACACCGAGGCTTTTGATTAGAGATCCTGAATTGATAAAGCAGGTTTTGGCTACTGATTTCAAACACGTCCACTATAGAGGCATAGAGGATGAGGAAAAAATGAAGTACCTATTTAGGTATTTCATAAGCATTACAATCTAGCCTAGCTTAGACTAATAAGTAATTACGTTAACTTAAATTGCTAAGTAGAGTATTAATAAAATTGCGTCCATCGACACATTTCTTATAGTCTCTATAAAGGAGAATACACATTATTGTTTGTGTTCTGTCACAGTCACACACTTCACTGACTTTAACACTAGCTTAACACACTAACTCGTAAGGTTTTGTCCTTGTCCTTTTCAGTCTTCTGACTATACCCGTGTTATCGAGGAGCTGGATAGCCTCAACATTCACATGATGGTGAAGTCTTTTTTCATGAGCTTCGACGTATTTTTTGATAATAGTTGAGACCATGTCCACTTTAAGGTCCCTATGTAGGTCTTCTTTTCTAATGTACCAAGGCGCATTCACAACCCCTCTAAGTACTTTATTTTGAAATCTTTGTATAATAAGGATATTGATTTTTTTCGGTACAGCCCCATAGCTGAATACCATAAGTTCAAACAGGCATGAGGACTTGTTTATACAAGAGTATTTTGTTATGTATTGTTAAGGTTGACTCTTTTCCAAGTAACCAGTATATTTTCCTGTATCGAAGCTCTAACTCTTCGCGCTTATTTTCAACATGAGCTTTCCAGAGGAGCTTTATGTCCAGTGTCATGCCAAGATATTTGGCTGTATTTTCGTTGGGTATAACAGTATTGTATATATATACAGGGTGATAGTTTAGTCTCTTGTTTGTAAAATCTACGTCAATTGATATTGTTTCATTAAGCTTTATTCGCCACTTTTTCGTCAAGTGATATACTGTATAGCTTTCTGTACTTCCGCTTGCGTCTCGCCCATAGCCATTATGGCTGTGTCGTCTGCAAAGGGCGCAATGGTACTATTTTCCATTTCTGGATATCGAAGTGTAAAGTAGGTACAGGACCGGGCCTAAGGCACTTCCTTGAGGTACTCCAGCTGCTATGCTCTGAACATGCTTCATCTCGTCTCACCCTAAACATTCTGAGTGTTAGGTAAGATATCATAGGATATCAGGGAACTACTTTGGAAGTAGATTTCTAATTTTATGAATAAGGCCTTTATGCCAAACTTAATCAAAGGCCTGCGCTACATCCAAGAAGACAGTGCAGACTTTATTTTCCTCCAGTGATTTTTCTATTAATGTAGTAATTCTATGGTCAATTGTAGAGTGTTTTTGTCTAAAACCAAACTGATAGTCTGGAATTAAATTCCTTTCTTCTAGTATAGGTTTTAAGCGTTTGAGAAATAGCTTTTCAAATAGTTTAGATATAACAGGTAGTAGAGAAATTGGTATGTACGATTTTGTTTCTTGTGGTGGTTTCCCAGGTTTTGGCAGCATTATGGCTTCTGCTACTTTCCACATATCAGGCACGTATCTGAGTCTAAATGCCGCACTTATGTGCGTGGTCAGTTTTATTATAGCTTTTCGTGGAAAATTTCGGATAACTTCTCCAGTTATGAGATCGAATCCAGGAGATTTCTTAAGGCTTATCCTTTTTATCTCACATTTAACTTCTCTTGGTGTGACTAATTTTATTTCAATCTCATCTTGTGATGTATCTTCTAATTGTTCTTCTAAATCAGTTTGTTGCTCTAGTTCTATATTAGGTTGGAAAATTTCCTCAAGATAATCAGCAAATGTAGATGCTTTCGAAAAAGTTTAGAAAAGTTAATAATGCTCGTTAAGTTTTCTTACACATTTTTTATTTCCGCGCAAATTTTCCTGTCAACACAACGCCACAATAAACAAAAAATTAAACCGACTTCCAAAGTAAAAATGCACAAAAAAGTATGAAATATAACTTATTTTCTAAATAACTCCCCTTTTAAATTCTGGTACAATTTAACTATTTCTCTACTAGATCTTATTATTTTTGAAGTCGGTACCAGCCCAAGCAATTGTATAAATCCTTTATTGAAACAAAAGAAAACATTAATTTTAACACAATTACATCCTTAAAAATAAACTGTACAAAAATATTTTAAAGACCTCACTTCAAATTGGCTTTTGCTTTTACTTTGGAAGTCGGTTTATATATTTTTTCAAATATTTGTTTATTTTTTACTTTTTAGTGATATTATAATATTATTAAGTAGTACCTGGGAGACCGAGCTTTTTTCGGAGTTTTAGTATGATGATAAAATATTTAAAAAATAAATTAAATAAAATATCAAGGAAATTAAAAGAAATTTCGATAATAAGAATTATTTCATCCTTTTTAGTGATTTTTAAGAATGTTATTGCTTTTACTTTGGAAGGCGGTTTATACATATTTTTTAATAATTTTTAATCTATATTATTCACATTCACTTTTACACACACACTGTAGTTAATAACGTATTGCCATTTTTCAGCGACGTGATGCGCGCTTTGTTGGGGAGTCTTCACCGAAACCTCCGGTAGACTACGTCCGTCGGCCAGAACTTCTCCACCTCGAAGGTCGGTAGAAGATGCGTCGTCACTCTCACCACATAGGAACTGAAGTTGACTTTGTCCGAGACGCATGACCCTTAAGGTGAAAGACGTCTTCTTTCGGATGTAGTCTACGACTTCCTTGACCTTGGTGGACCAGTGCAGGTGGGACACGTACTGTCGGAGATTATGTTTCTGCGACCATATATTTCATGAAATTTTGGAAACGCGTGACGTGTGACGCCATAATATCTAGATTCTAGACAAAACGTTGTGCCTTTGAAAATATTGATTTTAATAATATGCTGTTTCTTCTGAGAATTTACTTATATTTTAGAGTACTGTTCATTTATGCAATAAAAAACAGTCATCTAGATTCTAGCCTATTCCACGATGAACCTGTTAGGCCTCATTCTCTTTTTTGTTAACAGCACTACACACTAAATAGAACTCTGCGCTAATACAATTGAGCTGAAAATCGAACACACGGCAGTAATTTAAAAGATTGACGCTCGTAAGTTCGATTTTCAACTCCATTGTATGAGCGCTGAGTCCGTGCTCTACTCGTACTCGTGCTAACGAGGTCTAAGACACGGACACAACTGTTTTCTAAATAAAAATATTACAAATATGAAAACGAATAAAAAATAAATAAAGTTAAAATCTTTTAATCAGTAGTAAAGGTAGTCCACCGGTAATATTCTGTACTATTAGAGACATGGGGTCTACTTGAGGTGTAGGGATTGAATTTTTAGAAGGGGTTAATATGAATCTGCTGAGAATAGCGGCCACCCCAGCCATAGACTGCATCATGCCGAGGCGTTCTCCTGAAACACAAATAATTGTTGTTATAGGACTTACGAAAACTTCAGCATTCTGTGATTTTCTGTAAACTTAATAGTCACATGCTCTGTAACTTTACAAAGCATATGACCATTAATTTCCTAATAATAGCTTTACAAGCTATATCATTGGCATTTAGCTTAGGTCGAGTTTAACTTTTAAATAGATTACATTTGTAATTTAACGCAATTGATTCAGTGGTATAGTTTTGTTTCGTATTTTCTAGAATTAAAGTACTCAAACCTATGCAATTCCTAGGTCCTTCGCCAAAAGGCATGTAAACATATTTCAGTCTTTTATCAAGAAATTCAAATCTCGATGGGTTGAATTTTTCCGGGTTTTTGAAGTACTGAGGGTCGTTATGCAGAGCCTGAAGAGACACAATGATCTGTGTTTTGGGGTCAACCGTGAGGTCTGTGCCAGGGATTGTGTACTTCTGAACGCACGACCTCAAAAAGAACCCAGGTGACGGAATCATACGCAATGCTTCCCTGAAATGAGTAAAACACAACAAATTATAACATAAAGAAACATCTTATTTCCTAATAATTTTTGAGAACCATTTACTTTAGGGCCATTTCCAAGTGCTTCATTTCCTTAACAGCCTCATAACACAGTTTCCCGTCGTATCTACTTAAAATTTCATCTACTTCTTGGCGACAACTAGCCTGCTCCTCCGGATGGTAGGCCAATTGATGGAGAAGGTAGCTGCTCGCGTGTGAGGAGGGCTCGTAGCCCGCTGCGAAGAAAGTTAGAACCTGCGCAGTCAACAGCTCGTCACTCGCATCCAATTCAACCATTTCAGGTGTTCCGTCCGGCTTCATTCTCTCAATTGATTCGCCTGTTATTTTCCCCTTTTGTTTCACTTCTAACAAGTAATCTATGAAATCGTTCCTTCTCGACGGCTTGTAGTCTCTTTCGGCCATTATTTTTTTCACTAACGCTATCATTCTCCTCTCTATGTCGAGATCTAGTAATCTTATAGATTTTGTTAGCTCGGGACAGGCAAACTTGAATGCCAGAGCTAGAAGATTAGGGAGAGTTATATTAAAAATACGCTTGCCAATCTTTCGAAACTCAGAATCTTCACTCTTGTAAGATTCGAAGTCGAGACCGAAACCGCAAGCTCCAATTAAGTCGGTGTTGTATTTGGCCATCAGTTCGCGGACATCGACCTCGTTCTGGGTATCCGCACTTTCTCTGGCCAGCTGTATCAGTCTCGCGGTGTGCTCTATTATTAGAGGAAACATGGACTTCAGCTTGGTGTTAGTGAACGTCGGCGTCAGCTTCTGCCTCAGTAACTTCCAGATGTCCCCGTCGCCGTGAACTAAATTCCTCAGGAGCACGTCGGGAGTGTTGCTCGGCTCGATCAACCCTCTGTGATGAAAATACTTGAAATCGGAGGACAACACGTGTTTTATTATCTCGGGATCTCTCAGCAATAGGCTCGGTTTTCGCATGCTGTAATATCCGACATATCTCTCGTTGGGATAGCGATTGTAAATGTTAGCGTAATGTTCCGATAGGCTCACTCTCTCCTTGAATTGCTTTAGTCTGTTCCCGAAAAGTATAACCGGCTGCTCGTGTATCACTCCCTTTCTCTTCCAGTAGTCGTGGTTCTTCGAGCCGTACAAGTAAAATAATATTATAAAAATCACAATTAAAAAATACATTATGAAACAAATCGTCTGTTGCCACAGCGAGACAAAAATCTCACTTAACTTTATATATAGGTACTTACCGCAAAACTATTTTGAAATGTTATAATATTATTACTCATGAAATTCTCTGTTTTTGTTTAAATATTATTAAAACCAGTAAGTATATAAAAGCAAAATATTTTTATCGTTAATTACTTTGTTAGGAATGTCATAAGTTACTTTTATAATAACAATAATATTATTATAATGTACAAATATTAACATTATTAACATTTATGTAGTAATTAAGCATCCGTGGCGTAGTATGTAGACCGTTTCACTCACAGTCTCAATAAAAAAAAACTTTTTATGCAGAATAAAAAACAAGGTTTTGATTTCTGAACGTTAAACAAAGAAAAAAATATATAACAATTTTACAAAGGATTACATATTTTTACAGCTTACGACCTCTGTGGCTCAGTAGTTGAGCGTGTTGGTGCTCAAACCGGGGGTCGCGGGTTCGTTTCACGTCGGATGAACAAAAAGTTTCTGTGTTCCTGGGTAATGGATATGTATTAAATATGTGTATAATATAGAACCTTAGTTTAGAGTGTAAATTCATTTAAAAAAAATCATAATTGATAAGGATAGAGAAATAGAGATTCTAAAGAAACTAACAGTTGCCTCTACCTCCTTCATAGCTACTCCTACAACTACTTTACGCAGGAAATGTTTCACACCAATATGTCAGAGGCTAACAAATGTTAAAATAAAATCGTCATACCTATCACCCATATTATACAGAAGAAAGTTAAACTTGGATAATAACGAAACACCCGAAAATCGCTCGCATCAGATGACCATGAACAAGCAACACCCTACTTCTCCTCTGGATGGTTTCGCTACGGTTATCCCATTACGCAGCAATTTACAAATTCGAATACCAGAAGGATTCATCTCTACGCAAAAGAAAAACATTTATATAGTAGGTGATGAGCAGGCTAGAGGTTTCGCTTCGCAGATGCATTATGACAGAACCAAAAGTAAAAAGTAACCTAAGCGGACGACAGCAGTGTGTGCAGATAACTAAAATACAAAATGGCACTTAGCAGGTCAAGATTTTTGCACAACGATTACGGTGTTCCTCAAGGAAGCTTATTAGGACCGTTTCTTTTTTTAATGTACCTATTTAAATGATCTTCCTGACGCTGCCGATCAAGAAACTATTTTATTCGCAGATGGACACAAGTGGGCTCATTAAATGTAAGAGCAAACAATCGTATCAAAATATAATATCTTCTACACTTAACAAAATATTTATATGGCTAAAATATAATAATTTAAAAGTTAATCTTGACAAAACTAAATTAATCTAATTTCGTGACTACCGAACTCGTCCTATTGACATAAATATTACTTTTAATGACATTCAATTAAAGGAAGTTAAATGTACAAAGTTTTTAGGATTGATGGTTGACAGGCACTGTGACTGGAAGTCACACATTGATTTCGTATGCAACAAACTAGAAAAATTTGTGTTCGCAATCAAAACGCTACCCAGTGAACACATGACTGACGTTGACATTGAAGTGACGTCAAATATAGGTCACACAGAGGTCCACAGGTCACAACTAATTACAACGTAGGTATGACATAATTGTGACTATGTTTGACGACTTTAGTTTGTAGTCATGTTGTATGACATCACTATGACCTCATATTGACATGAAACTTGACTTCTATATGATGCCCTTTGTATGACTTAACTGTTACGTATATATTATATCATATTTTCATCAAAATATGTCATATTAGAGTCACAATTTTATGTATTATTTATGTAATCATTAACTCATATGATTACATAAGATACATGTCAGGTTCCTGACGTAAAACTAATATGATAATACGATATTTATCTCACCTCATTAATAAAATGCGCTTCTTGTGTCTTCGTGTGAACTACATAACGAGTTAAATGCTGTCTTCATCAATATACAGACTGTTTATGCGTTAGATTTTAAGTTAATTTTCTTAAGGAACTTTGGTTCTCATATGACATACTAGATGGCGCTGATTTGCCGCTAGATCACGCTATTGGTAAAGCGAACCTATTTGCATAAGATGTTTATGAGGGCCTTACTAATGTGAAGTTTTTTTGGATTGTAAACCAATCAAGAATAAAGTTGAATTATAACTGGAGTGACTATGTGTTAAGTGTGAACACAGACAGAGGTTTTAAACGTGCATAATACTGTCTTACCCACGTAAAGACACGGGCAAAAACGAGTAGGCGTTCTTGTAAAAACAAGAAATCAATATGAAATGTCGATTTTATTTTCAAGTTAAATTCCATCGAAGACAATCCGAGATCACATGAAGGTAATATTTACGGACAAAAAAAATCATATATAGTCATATTTACGTCAGAGTTTTACGTAAAAGTTTGACGTCAGGAGGTATGAAATAATGACTCACATATGATCTACAAGTGACTTATATCTTACGTAAATCATGACATGGCATGATGTCATTCTGATGTAAATTTTAAGTAAATGTGTTTACTGGGTACGGATTAAAGTTTCTACGGAAGCAGCGTTAACCGCATATCACGGCTACGTGTCCTCGGTTCTATCATACGGTCTGTTGTTGTGGGGAAAAGGTTTTCCGGGTGCAAAAGAAATGTATTTGTGGGGCTTGATCTATGCACAGCTGTAAACCACTTTTTACTAAACTACGCATATTGCCGCTGGTGTGTCTATACCTATTTTATATTCGTGACCTTTGTAACGTTAAGCAAAATCCTCAATATTTTATAGTTAACTCGGATGTAAATAATAGAAGTGCCCCATCAAGATTTAAATATAAATTATATATGCCCCAATGTCGCATGGGCGTACCCAGGAAGGGGCGGGGGATAGAAGATAAAATAAATTCATTTCATCGTTGAATATTCGATTCTCCCAAGAAAATACTCCGGCGTTGGCTTTAAATAAGCTACATCCCTTCTATATGACCAAAACCAGCATTACAGACTTACACAAGAACGTGGAATCATTCCAAGAATTTTATAACCTGAATATAACCGAAGAACTGAACCTTTGGCATAATTAATGGGTGAAGAAGGCTTTATCAGATGATTAATTAAGGGACATAGAAGTAGTTGATCTGTTCAACGAAGCCAACATTTTTTACCCTGCTGTCAGAAAGGCATTGATTATTTTAAGCACTATCCCATGCACCACGGCGACCGTAGGACGGTCCTTCCGTACGCTTCGAAGAGTTAAAACGTGGCTTAGAAGCACCATGGGTGAAGAAAGGCTTACGGGCTTATGTCTGATGAGCGTACATCGCAATTATTTAAAAGAAAACAGTGAGTTTATTGAAAAGACTGTCATAGCCAAATTTTCGGCAAATCCGAGAAGATTACAGTTAAATTAATATATTATATTAATATAAATTGATATAAAATAAATATTTATATATATACAGGCTGACCTGAAATTCGATAAATTCCTTTGAAAGACAGAAAGTAGACCTCATTTACAGTAATATTTTTCATGGCATCCCCTATCCGAAAGTTGACATTTACAAAGTTATTGAAATTTCAAAAATTTTTTCTTTATTTTCGACTTTCTTACTTTGACATGACGTATTTTTAAAATTTTTTGTCTTTTTAGTGATTTTTTTATGTATTTTAACCGTCAATGAGTCAAATATTATTTTTAAGGAATAAATAGGGACAAACTAAGCGAGAATTTTTCATTATGAGACATGAAACAGAATTTTCTTTTAAGAAAAATGCACATTTTTCTTAAAAACAGGTGATTTTCTTAAAAAAATGTATGATACAATGCGTACAAATATTCTAAATAACTTCCTTATCTCATTAGCTTTCCAAAAAGGTGCAAATGTCTACATAAAAATATGACGTTGTAGTAAACATATTAGAAGTAAAATGAAATAATGTCTAAGTCGATTTATTTGCGATAAGGTTAAAATAAAAGGAAAAACTTGAATTTAATTACGTTTATTGTGTTTAAAAAATATCAATGTTTAATTAAATTTAATAATAAATATTCTACTTTAGGTCTTGTTCAAAATGTGAACCTCTGTTTCTGATACAGGCCCGTAGTCTTCTCCGTACCTCTGTTTTGATTATTCTGGTAGTAAGACTAGTTTTGATTTCTTCTGCTGCATTTCTTATGCGGCTTCTGAGCTCCTCTACAGTAGTTATGGGTGTAGTATACACCAAAGCCTTCATATGACCCCAAAGATAAAAATCACACGGGGTCAAATCGGGACACCGTGCTGGCCAAGGAATTGGCCCGCCTCGACCTATCCAGCGATGTGGGTAAGTTTGGTCTAGCCACTGGCGTACGCCGAGGCGGAAGTGGGCCGGGCAACCATCATGCTGGAAAATCATATTACGACGAGTTGCTATTGGCACATCTTCCATTAAACCAGTAATCTCCTCTCTTAGGAAATGTTCGTACATTTCACCATTTAAATTTTGAGGCAAAAAATGAGGTCCAACTAAATTATTATTAATTATACCCATCCAGACATTTAGACTGAATCTGGTTTGATGGGCCCTTTCTTTTTTCATCCTGGGGGTTTCTCCTTTAATAATGTGTGTTGTGGAAATTGTTTATCCCGTCACGGTCAAATTTCGATTCATCCGTCCACAATATTCTTGAGAAGAAATTGCGATCCTCCATGTCTGCATTTATCATAAAAAGGCAGAATTCCATTCTTCTAACCGGGTCTCCCTCTTCCAACGCTTGGACAGGTGTGTAGTGAAATGGATGTAGACGCGCTGTGTGTACTGTAAACCACACCTTCCATTGACTCAATCCAAGTCTTCTAGCTGCCGCTCTTGTAGAAATAGAAGGATCATTTTGAAAAAGTGTTAAAATTTCTTCTTCTTCTTCTGGAGCATACAAACGAGGTCTGCCTGAATCGCCACGTCTTCTATCAACACGGCCGCTTTCCCAAATTCGTCGAAATGTTGTTGAAAACACTCTAACGTTTGGCACTCGTCGATTCGGAAAACGTTCAACGTATGTTCTTCGTGCAGCAGCAGCATTACCATTACAAAGTCCGTAACAAAACAAGATGTCAGCGTATTCATCGTACTCAAAAGCAGCCATCGCGATACAAAAAAATCACAAGTAGAAGTAAGGGTGTAGTTTAAAGCAACAATACGTCCGTACACGGCAATAGTTGACTTAAAACTAATATTAGCTACTAAATTTGCTCTCTAAGCCAGTCGGTAACTCATTGACAAAGGGCCGCGACGACAGTAGCCGAAACATCCCGAAGTTTGAACAAAGGAAACAATTAAAAAAAAAGGTCGCCTCAGGTAGAGTAATTCTTGAGATAACGTTACCTGATGATTGTTTTGTCTTTGTTTATTACATGTTCATATTTTTATGTACATATTTGTACCTTTTTTGGAAGCTTATGAGGTAAGAAAGTTATTTAAGGTATTTGTACGCATTGTATCATACAACTTTTTAAAGAAAATCACCTGTTTTCTTAGTTTGTCCCTATTTATTCCTTAAAAATATTATTTGACACATTGACGGTTAAAATACATAAAAAAAATCACTAAAAAGACAAACATTTTTAAAAATACGTCATGTCAAAGTCAAAAAGTCGAAAATAAAGAAAAAAATTTTGAAATTTCAATAACTTTGTAAATATCAGATAGGGGATTTCGGATAGGGGATGCCATGAAAAATATTACTGTAAATGAGGTCTACTTTCTATCTTTCAAAGGAATGTATCGAATTTCAGGTCACCCTGTATATATATATATATATATATGTCGCAGATTCGAATGGATTAACATCCGCACGGTCGCCATCGGTGTCCGACATATTTAAATTTTATCACTTTAAACACAGTCAGTGCGCACGACCGGCGCAGGCGTTGTTCTCAGAGCAAGTGAAGTCTCGACTAATGAACAAACGCACCACTGACAGTTATAATGATGTTGACAACTGACAAGTTATCAAGTTGACAGCTGACAGCTGAAGTCTGTACAGTACTTCCGGTACAATTAATTTTTAAATTATTTATTATCTCTTACACGGCCATTCTGCGCATAAACGCGCTCTCGCGTTTCGCCTTGACGTTTGATGTGCCTAGACGGCAAAGCGCTTATAGCACACACACACACACGCACACATAGCAAAGCGTAAAAGCTTTCATCAAGTTTTAGTTTTAGCGTCTAGCATAGCCTCGGAGCTTATAACATCACCTGCTCGTAACACATAAGCAAAGCGTTGTAGCTTTCAGCATCAACTATGAGTATCAAATATTCTCAAACTCAATTTCACTGCAAAGCGTAGTAGCTTTCAGCAGATCAGAAGGACAAAGCGTCAGACAAGAGCTTTCAGTCCACTTTTCTGTAAAGCGTTGCAGCTTTCAACCCCAAGCTCAACTGCACTGCATAGCGTGGTAGCTTTCAACACACCACACAGACAAAGCAATCGCTTTCAGTTCTTCCTTCAACAAAGCGTACTCAGCTTTCAGTTTAAATAAAACATTTTATTAATCAGTAACGGACTTACGTCTTTTATTAAGGAATTACCTTACTTGTTACAATTCATAACAATACAATCACGAAACAAAATTCACTACAATGTAAAAACTCATTTCAACAAACAATAAACACATTATTGAAAACAATCTGTTCTGCAATAATTATTAAATAAAACTAATCCGCTATGAGTTCTACACGATCAAGACATTCTGACAATCCTGGAAGACTAGCTGGATATTTACGTAATCGTTCATGGCACACGTATTGTGCCCGTCCTCCAGATAATTGTTCAACCATGTAGCGCTCATTTGGACAAACCTTGGTAATTTTACACGGGCCGCTAAATTTTTCACTTAGCTTATTAATTATTCGGGGGTTTCTCTGAACTAATACTAGATCACCAACAACAAAAGGATGAATAACAGCTTTATTAGAGTCATAACGCTTTTTATCTTTTGACGCTTGCTCGTCCATCCTACACTTAGCCGTTTGTCTTATTTCAGGTAAATCCTGTTCGTTTGTAGCATGGGACTCTACTGAAAGATAATTTAATTTGGGTGGGGATTTATTAAATCCAAATAATAACTCGAAAGGACTCTTGCCAGTACTTTTAGAAATAGTACAATTTAAAGCTAATTGAACTTCACCGATAACAGATTTCCAGGATTTATTTTCATGATTCTCAGCAACGGTAAAACAATTAGTTAAAACGGACATTAGACGCTCTACTTGCCCGTTAGCACGGCAAACGCCGCTAGCAATTTCATGGAATTCAATACACCATACCTTACAAAGATTTTGAAAATCTTGACCTGTGAAGGAGGTGCCTTGATCCGAGATAATGCGTTGCGGTGTTCCGAATGTGTGGACAAAACTTCTGAGGGCTTCGCAAGCAGATCGAGATGTTAAGTCTTTGACAGCTGTTAAGTGGCAGAACTTAGTGAAAGCATCGACTATTACTATCACATATTCCTTGGACATTCTACCACCAGTCAGTTTACCACTAGTATCAATGTGAATGGTATGAAAAGGTTTTGCAACTTTATCTATGGGATGTAACGCTGATTGTTTTTTACCAGAAGGATTTTTATTAATTTTGCACGGTAAACAATGGTCTACATAAGCCCTTACCGATGAAGACATATTTGGGAACCAAAAATGCTCACGAATTTTAAACAAAGTTTTTTCCCATCCTAGGTGTTTTAATTCATCATGAAATTTTTGAATTATTTGCCAACGAAAGTTTTTGGGAACAATTACGCGACTAAAAGTTTTACCATCTAATTGAAAATTTTTATACAACAAATTGTTTTTGTAGGTGTAAGATGACCTAAGATTAGCTTTAATGGTATCGTTCTCAATGGACTCTATAATTCGGTTTATGTCAGAATCTAATCTTTGTTCAGCTTGCAGCCATTCATCACTCACACGCGTGACATTCACTTCCTTGCAGTTCGTGGGGTTACGGCTCAAATAGTCTACGTGCGGAATTCTTTCACCCTTTCGATACTCTATCTCAAAATCGAAGGTTTGCATATACGCCCACCACCTATGGACACGCGGTAAAAGCTCTCGTTTGTGACGTGATGCCTTTAACGCGTTGCAATCAGTCACGACTTTGAATTCTCTACCAAGTAGATAATGACGGAAATGTTTAAGCGCCCTGAACACCGCTAGCGTCTCCAGTTCATAACTATGGTATCTACTTTCTGCGTTCGAAGTCCTTTGACTGAAATAACCTATAACTTTTAATTGATTATCAAACTTTTGAAATAAAATAGCGCCATATCCGATCGAGCTCGCATCAGTGTGTAGTTCGATCGGCTTACTAGGGTCAAAAATCGTTAATACAGGTTCGGAAGTCAAATAGCCTATCACAGTTGCATGAGCTTTTGTGTGTTCAGTAGTCCATATCCACTTAGCGTCCTTTTTTGTAAGGCAGTATAGAGGCGCCATAATAGTGGAGAAATTAGGTACAAACTTTCGGAAATACCCAGCGAGACCGTTAAATTGACGTAACTCCTTCACATTAGTTGGTAAGGGTGCGTTAGCTAAAGCCTCTATCTTCTTCGGATTAGGTTTAATGCTATTGTTGCCGACAATGTAGCCTAGGTATTCTACTGAAGATTTGAGAAAGGTGCATTTCTTCCAGTTAAAAGCAAAACCTGCCTTTGATAGTGCAGATAACACCAGATCAAGGTCACGAAACGCATCCTCCTTAGTTTTTGAAAAAATTAGGACATCGTCGATATAAACCAATGCTACCTTATCTTTTAACCCTTTAAGCGCCTTATTAATGGCCCTTTGGTACACAGAAGGTGCGTTGCAAAGCCCAAACGGCATTTTCAAATATTCCCATACACCGTCCGGCGTAATAAACGCGGTTTTTTCAATGTCCGCCTGGGATGCCATCAAAATTTGATGGAACCCAGAGGCCATATCTAAGCTTGAAAAATGAGATGCTTGCCCAAGAGCATCAATTTGTTCCGATATCAGCGGCAAAGGGTAACTATCACGTACAGTGTTGGAGTTAAGCTCCCTATAATCGACACAAAGGCGGTCAGACCCGTCCTTTTTCTTTACTAGCAATGCGGGGCTAGAAAAAGGAGAGGAACTTTCGCGGATTATACCTTTACTCTCTAAATCAGCAATAATATCTCGCATAATATTGCGTTCGGAAGGGGCTAGTCGGTACGGATGTCGCTGTACGATTTTATCGGGATTCTTAAGTTTAATTTCCATGGTACCTGTATTGACGGTAGTTTGAGAATTTCCACTTGTAAAATTATTCTTGTATACTGCCAATACGGACTTCAACCTATCAATGTCGTTAGATTGGGTCAAGTCAGTGTTAATTTTATCTAACTCTGCATCCATGTTCAAATTTCGGCACATATTAACACTAGCATCGCGTATAATTTTAGCGCCATCGCTATTGAGAGTAAATATTAATCCAGGGGTTTTAAAAATCTCTCTTCCTAAGATTACGTCATACGGTAGTAAGTGTGAATCGACTATCACAAACGTGACCTCGGTATGTAACCCGTCAAACTCAGCAAATGTTGTCATTTTACGAAATGAAAAACATGGCACCGAACCAATACCTGAAAGACGAGTAAACGAAACCTCCTTCTTATCGGGTAAATAATCAGCTATTTCCTTTTTAATCAATGAACATTCTGAACCACTGTCAATGAGTGCTAGTAAAGTATAGCCACCAATACGCGTTTTAATCAAAGAGTCATTGGAAGATGAACAAACGTTAACCGATTTCGTCTGTAATTTGGAATCTTTAAAAATTTTTGATTTTTCATCGCGCTGTTTAGTAAAACAAGTAGATTCAGAATGTCCAGTCTTATGACAATAAGAACATTGAGTAACATTTTGCTTATTACTAGGTTTATCGACTGACATGCAAGAATCGGGGTCCTCACGCTTATTTTTATTACGCAACTGTAAACAATGTCGCTTCAAATGGCCGGTCTTATTACAATAATGACAGCGACGCTCGGGAAGTGGCTCGCCTAGTCTGGAACGCTTGGGAATTTCATTATCAGTTCGCGTCATAACGGATTGACGCTTTAAAATTTTAATTTTAGGGTACGTATTTAAATGTCTATCAAATGCCACAAAATTGGTAGGCGTGTTTTTAAGTAAATCAGTGCGTACCTGAACGTCTGTGATGCCGGAGATCACCACCTCAATTTTGTTAGACTCACCCCAACCGGTATCCAACCGGTCTATCAGCGCCATTTTGTTAGTTGAATACTCGATGTACGTCGCCGCCTGGTCGCTCGTGTACTCCACCATGTCGCGAAACAAGTCGTAGAATCTCCTGGTCGAAATAAACTGCTGTGTGAGCCGCTCCTTTAATTCTTCCCAAGTCTTGCACAGCGGGTACGAACGTGCTGCCCATTTCTTGGCACGGCCCTGCAGGCGAATAAAAGCCGCATTCCTGGTTTCATAATCCGTCCACGAGTTGCGCTGTTTGTGGTTCTCAATCTCGTCGCACCATTGTGCCGCAGTGGATTGACACTCGTCCGGATCAAAAGAGGGTAGATAAATTTCGCTAGCTTTCAGTTTTCTAGATTCTACGGCGCTTGTTGGAGACGATTTGGAGTTTTGGAGGCACGCCATCATATTTTGGAAGAACACAGCCCAGTTTTTAGGTGAAGGCACTGAATTTCCTTTGTTCTCCGATGTTGAGGGACCCGCCACATTGTCACCTTGATCTTCGCGTTCCGGCCGAAAATATTCTTCGTTTTGAGTAGTAGCCATTGCGGTAGGCATGTGGGATGATTTTGAGATCAATCCCACCGCTGCTGTCGCAGATTCGAATGGATTAACATCCGCACGGTCGCCATCGGTGTCCGACATATTTAAATTTTATCACTTTAAACACAGTCAGTGCGCACGACCGGCGCAGGCGTTGTTCTCAGAGCAAGTGAAGTCTCGACTAATGAACAAACGCACCACTGACAGTTATAATGATGTTGACAACTGACAAGTTATCAAGTTGACAGCTGACAGCTGAAGTCTGTACAGTACAATTAATCCGGTCCTTCCGGTACAATTAATTTTTAAATTATTTATTATCTCTTACATATATATATATATATATATATATATATATATATATATATATATATATATATATATATATATATATATCATGATTATTATATATATAATAATTTGTTTTGTGTCATAATCAATCTAATAAAGGTGCGTTATAAAAGTGTATAATAAACTTCCCGACAGATTTAAAAATTTGAATTTAATTAACTTTAAAACTCAGATATCAAAATGGTTATTAGAAAACTCCTTTTATACTCTTGACAAATACATGAGATTTGAAGAAAGGATAAATTAAATCGATAAATAATGTAGTATATAACTAAATTGACATAATATAATATTATCCTGTATTTATACATTGACTGATTCAGTAATATTTAAATTTATTTTATCTTTATATTGGCAAGTGGATTTAATTCTGCAAAATTGACATAATATGTAACTAGGTATTATTATTTATTTCTTTTTAAAATCATATCTTTTGTGTAATTTCTTTTATTGTGATTATTTTGTATTATTTGCTAATTTATCCTTTGACATTGTAATAATTTTATAATGAGTTTTAATTTTACATACTAAACTAAATTGACTATTTATACGAATCTTTAACTCTTATCTAAATGTTATTTGTTAAATTTAACTCCCTAGCATTGTGATGTAATTTAATCTACAAAACAATTATTACTTTTAATGCATTGCACGCCACTGTAATGGCGGAATGTATCAGCAGCTCTCACAGAATATAAGACCATTATGTACTACATTCTAGCAATAAAGGAATTTGATTTGATTTGATTAAATATATTTCAGTTGTCGTACCCGTAACACAAGTTTTTCGAGAACCTACCACGGGACCAGATTGACGTGGTGTGAAAGCGTCCATAGATATTATATTATTATTATTAATTACCACCGGTTCAGAACCCTAACCCGGCGAGAAGAACCGGCATAAGAAACTCGCGCGGGTGCCACCTTTTTAGTAAAAAGGATAGCCAAAATTGTTCTTTTAAAGAAAATATATAATATATCATAAAATACATATAAACAAAAAAAATATTAAATTACAATATCTACAATTTAATACAGTACAGAAGTATATTGTTTAGTTAGTAAACTAAAATTGTCTCATAGGGACCTCTTATTCCTAGGGTGTGCTGTCCTCAATGAAATCTTTAACTTTATAATAACCTTTGGCATACAAGTGCCTTTTAACTACTTTTTGAATATATTATTTGACAAATTTTTGAAATTTTCTGGGAGTTCATTATAGAGACGTATACACTGACATTTAAAGGAATTGCTTATTTTACTGAGTCTATTCACCGGCATACCTTCTAGCTAGTACTTCTTCCTAGTATTTGTTGTGTTGTGTTGGTCTCATTTTTTATCAAATTCATTACTACGAGTATAATATTTTTTTACATACATAACATTATCAAAAATGTATTGAGAGTGTAAAGTCGGTATCTCTATTTCTTTAACTCCTCGAAATTTATATGGACACTCATGGTGATTTCGACTTTTTCTGAAGTAGTCCAAGCATATGCTACCAAAAAGTAAGATTTTGCACCAAGGTATACCATCGAAGTCGTACATTAACGTTTGTTCAGCATAACCGCTGACCGTACACTTTACAAACGATATAAAATTGTGGAATAATAGCTATATTTTAATGACAAATAACAATAAACACTTTGAACGGGTCACTGCTTTCGTCATTCCTTGAGTTCAGATTAATTTTGGACTTAAAAACATCCAACATCAACATTCCTGATTACTCCAGGAATGTTGATGTTGCAAACGAACGAATAACATCCAAAGTTACACAATAATTTCTTGATCATCTTTTTTATTATCTCTGCAAATCAAAACAAAACAAAACGCAAAAAAATACACCTCACTAAATCTGCCTATAAAAAACCCGGACAACAACGTCTTTTTAGATAAAGGTGAGGTATGCTACATTACTTTTTTATATAAATGTAAGCCTTTGCGCATTTTGCGTTCATAGTTACGGAATCCTCCTTATACAATAATAAAATAATAATTATGCCCTGACATGCTCTTGGTTAGGATGTTACGTTTGACATTAGTTTGGTAAATTAAAGGTAGCATTTCGATATAAGCGACCAAGACGCGGGACCGCGACCCGCGCTCGTCCCTGCTTAGTATAATCATTACCCTACCTTTTGGCTTCGCTGCGCTTTAGTCGGGTAAAAATGGCCGCGTCACGCGACCGGTGCAGTGTGACCCGGACTTTTAGTAAAGGCTCTGATTCGTGGTCGCGCGTCACGGTGGCCAAGATCGGAAGGAAAATTCACGCCAGTGTTTTAATGCTATGAGCTACACTACTCATACCTCCAAAGTAATTCTATACTTGAAACTTTTGTATGTAGAGGGTGTTTGGTAGAGTTTAGCCCTTAATTGAGCAAACAGAGCAAACGTATATAAATTAGCGAAACATACCTACTAGTAACTAGTACAATATATAACCTACTTGACATTTTATTTAAGCGACTTCCAAAAAAGGAGGCCAACTTAAACTTGATTTTATTTATAATATTGTTTTATCAGGATATTGTTTGGGTTGGTACCAACTTCTTAATTATGAAGATTGTGTAGAGAAATAGTTGAAATTTTAGTCGATTTTAAAAGAATTATTTAGAAAATTTGATTTATTTCATACTTTTTTGTGCGTCACTGTGGAAGTCAATTTTGATCTTTAATCGACTTCCAAAAAAAAGAGGCGGTTATACGTTCGGCTGTATACAGAATGTTTTTTCACTCACTGTCCAAACTTTCAGAAGTGAATATACTCATGAATAAAAGCAACTTTTACTATGGGACCAACTTTCGTACTTGAAAAAAAATCTGCCGTTTCATACAAAATGATCAGTGTATGCCGTAGCCCTTTTGTAGGAAACAGCAGATTTTTTTATTGATACGATTTTATTGTACGTGTAAATTATTTAACGAGACAATAATTATATACCAGTAACTGTCTCTTTTCTACTTTTAAGCAATCCGAAGATATTGACCCGCACCAGCGTTAGGAACTCCAAGCTGTTGTTAAGCCCCGAGGAGTTATTAAAAAAAACCGCAATAATATGTAAAAGTACTTATAAAATATGTAAATTCAGTCTTTAAGACTAAGATTAAGATAGTTGTAGTTAAGAAAAGTTTGAAATTTTAAAAGATTTGTACTCAGTTTTGCAGGCCAGTGCCTTACTCTATTGTAATAATCAACTCAACTGGGTATAATATTTGCTTTAATTTTGGTTTTTATGTATTTGACTTTTTTTTAACATTCTGTTTTGAGGATTCCGTAATACTCGAGCAACCTTTATAGTTTCGCTCTGTCCGTCCGTCCGTCTGTCTGTCTGTCTGTCTATCTGTCATCCGCTCTTCTGTAATTATGAATATAAATTGATGCAATTTGGTTTTTGACAAAAACAAAAAAGACAAAACTGTGTCTAGATCTCGGTTTTGTATGTTGAAAAATTAGTATTTTTTTTTAGTTATATACTTGTGAAATGGGGATGAGAAATATTTTTTCATTCTACCCCATCGTGTGGGGTATCGTTGAATATGAATGTCTTAAAATAAAGGCAAGGTTTCATACATGATTTTTACAAAACCATTTTCGAGTAATTGGTCTCCAAAGTGGTTCTCCCGCCCCCTGGCATTTCTTAACTATGAGACTTTGAAACTTACAATTTTCCATACTGGTAGATCATAAATACTGTTTATGAAAATTATTTTGAACGTAATCGGACAGTTAAGGCTCCCACAGACGAGAGACCGATGGTTTCAGTTAGAACTGACGTTAGTTCGGCCCTTAGATTAATAACGCCTAGATAGTCTTCAAACAAACGAATCGTACAAAGGGAAGCAAGCAACATGTATATGTAGGCGTAAGCATTATATACCGACACGCACACAAACAAAACTTTAATGTTGTGGAGTGTGTACAGTTTTAAGGGACAATTTCCTCGGAAAATGTTGCTCTTAAAATTTGAATTATTTTTATTTGTTTTCATAATATCGTGAGATGTAAAAATATAACTTATATTTCATTTTAAACCGTCTAAACATGATTTGAAAACATCATATATATTAAACTGGTATTAAGGATTATTTTAATACTGGCAATACTTTAAATTGATGGTTAAAAAAGTCAGAAAATATTAAAAAACTTTGTCTTAGTTGCTCCTATTAGTTAGCCATGAAAAATTTGAAATAAATTTCTTATTACTAGTAACACTTTCACAATTCCAAATATTTTATTGTATATTGTCATACATTTTTCCAGTAATATGTTATAGAAATTATTTCCCTTTGTTTTATAGTAATAGTCTTTAGATTTTATCAACCATAGTGGCTCTAAAGTTTTAAATACTTCAATGAACTCTAATAAATATTCTTTAAACCACGTTGCCGTTTTTAGGGTTCCGTACCCAAAGGGTAAAAACGGGACTCTATTACTAAGACTTTGCTGTCCGTCCGTCTGTCACCAGGCTGTATCTTAACCTACTTATACCGTGATAGCTCGACAGTTGAGATTTTCACAAATTAATAATGATGCAGGTATTTCTATTGCCGTTATAACAACAAATACTAAAAACAGAATAAAATAAAAATTTGAGGCTCCCATACAACAACCGTGATTTTTTCGTTTTTTACGGAACCCCTCTGCCGACTCGCACTTGACCGGTTTTATTTTATACTCGAATTTTATTACCATTCAGTCCATCTGTTCAGATCAGAATTAATGTTGCCAACTTAGTTGTTTTACAAAGTTTTCCTACTAAATTTAGTAGTTTATCCTTAGTAGGAATTTAGTTGTTAGTAGTGGTTTTGTAGAAAATAGAGTTAGTTTTTATAGTCAGTAATCACAATATGCAAAATGGCCTGCTACTATGTGCTAATATGACACCTTATCATAATAGCACATAGTAGCACGCGTCCGTAAGTCGCTTAAAACTACCGATTCAATTTCTATATACTTACGTAATATTTCCTACTATATTTTTATTTATTTAATATTAAAATTATCATATTTTCAATATATTGAAACTGAAAATACGGTGGCTTTTTGTGTTTTTTTTAGGGATTCCGTAGTTTTGAAGCTTTTTTTATAGTTTTCGGTACTCTTTTAGTTGGTTTTAGTAGAAAACGACGCGAGTTTAATAGTTTCGCAAAAAAAGAGTTGGCAACACTGAAACGAATCACTTCAGTCCATCCGGCCGACTGATGCGATCTCGAAATTGCATACAGACGATACGATTTTGCATTCGTACAGGCCGAACTGAAGTAAAACCGGACCGTGTATGGGGATGGGGCCCCTAACTTTTTATGAAATTTGAAAAAAAAAACGTATACGTTATTTTAACATTGCACGTGAGCGCGGCGTCCTTTCTCTGTTGTCTGTAGGAAGTATGGTTGGTGGTTAATTTTTGTATTATATTTAAAAACAGGTTTATATTCTTTCACAAACAGTGTAGTAAAATTAGTTTTCAGATATCTTTGACCACAATATTAATAAATAATTTCAATAATGTATTAAATAACGTAATTTTCAGCTTTTTGCAGTTTTTATACTATTATTTAACATATTATAGAAAAATAATTAAATATATGCGTATTATTCGAATTATTCGAATACTGAAACCAGCTTAGGGATAACAACACGTAGATCAATGATTTCAATACTGAGGACGGTTTATACTTGTGACGTAGTCGTACATTTGACAGAAAAACTTTTTTCTTGTATGAAGATTTCTCCATACAGGAAAAAAGTTACACCACTTTGATTTCAGAAGATTTTGTTAAGTAAGTCTGGAACTATATGCTCTGGAATCAAACACATGACTGCCGAGTCAAATGTTAATGTCATATATGACAGCTCGACAACCGATACTTCGATTTTCAACTGCAATGTATTAGCACAGGGTTTTATTTTCAGTGCTCTGAATCTCCCCGTGCCCGCCGGATTCCGGATCATAAGTCCCAGCCTAAATGCGGACTGAAATGCGGAAAGCAAATGTCAAAATGTCAGGATGACAAATGTCAAACCTCGACTGCCCCAAAAAAACACCAAAAGTAGGGCAGTTTAAGTGTGGACACACTCGACATGCCTCGTCTTTAATATTGGTATGCCTTATAGGTCTTTATCTTAGCTACCTACGAGCGTATAGCGTAACGCGTAACGCGCAACGGAACGAATCTTTCTGAATTCTGATGCAAGGGCTTTTTATTTACAATCGTCAATCGTCATACTTACCTTGATTAGCAAGGTAAATCAATACAACACAACTTGTCAATTACTAATAAATAAATAAAAAATAAATAAAGTTTTATTTATTCCATGCAAAAATACATTATATATTTTTTTTTCAATACATTATTTTCATTTAAGAATATCTCAATTACATAATATATAATTCAATTTAATATTTATTAAATGAGTACATTAATTGCAAATAATAAGTGATAAAAACAATAAAATTTATTAGTAACTTTAAAAATTACAGAATTTTATTTAGGTTAAAAAGATACATTCGTTAATATTTCATTGTTATCATTACCATATATATTTTTAATTCTTTTTATTTTTGTATGGACCCCCTAATAGTAAAAGCCTCCTCCAAAGTACACCAGATCTCTCTATCTGTGGCGATGTTTGGGTTTCCCACCAAGGAAAATCACTACTTTCAATTACTAATAATAATACCTTTAATAATAACATTATCATAATTATCAGTGGCTACGTATTTACCTACTGATAAATGAATTATATTAGTTATTTTAAAAATGGCGTCTAGTGCGTCCATCAGTTGTGGTTTAAGAAAGCCAGATGTTATTTACGAAGATGAAAAGGTATATTATAATAACAAACTTATAAGTCTAAGGGCTTGTTTCTCAATCTTATATTAAGGTAAGGTATTACCTCAATTTTATTGAGGTAATACCTTACCTTAAGTAGGTTAGCTTTAAGTAGGTAGTAGTTGATAAATGTAAAACATACCAAAATTTATGTGTACACAGATGGTACACAGTGTACCTACATATTAAGTATGTAGTTTTGTATGCTTTTGTAAAGTTTAAATTTTTTTACTTTGAAAATATTAAATAATAATATTAGGTCCTTACATATGAAATTGGCGTTTTGTCGTACTGGCCACTTTGATCTCAAATATATCTTCTTTGGTTAGGAATTCAAATTTCAAATTTATACCGCTCTTTACTCATGCATTTGTGTTTCGAAAACCGTAATTCGTTTGTTTTTTCCTCTTTGGGTTTTTTCTTTGCGTCACTCTGTTTACAAAATGGAAAACTTGAAATATCGTATTATTTTCGAGTACGAGTTCCAGGCACCAGTGCTGCAGAATCGGCTCGAAGGATTAATGATGTGTATGACGGCGGTGTCGCAAAAGAAAACACAGTGCGTTTTTTGTTCCAACGTTTTCGTTCTGGAAACTGCGACCTGCAGAACAAGACCCGTAGACGGCCAGAGACCAAAGTTGATAATGAAGAATTGAAGGCTATTGTGGAAGCGGATCCATCGCAAACCACGACCGAATTAGCTGTCGGCTGCGGTGTTAGTGATAAAACTGTTTTAATCCACTTGAAGCAAATTCGGAAGGTGAAAAAGTTTGTAAGTTGGGTATCTCATGAATTGAGTGCAGCAAACCGACAAACACGCGTCGACTGCTGCGTTACATTACTCAACCGGCACAATAATGAAGGTATTTTAAATCGAATCATTACCTGTGATGAAAAGTGGATCCTGTACGATAATCGGAAACGCTCATCGCAATGGCTGAACCCTAGCGAACTAGCCAAAGCCTGCCTGCAAGCGAAAATTGACTCAAAAATAGTTACTTGTGAGCGTTTGGTGGACTAGTGCCGGTGTCGTTTACTACACCTTTCTTAAATCTGGCCAGACGATTACGGCAAATGTCTATTGCCAGAAACTGCAAATCATGATGGAAAAGCTAGCTGTTAAACAACCGAGGTTGGTCATTCGCCTTAGGCCACTGCTGCTTCAAGACACCGCTAGACCACACACTGCACAACAGACTGCAACCAAATTAGAGGAGCTTAAATTGGAATGTCTAAGACATCCACCGTACTCCCCGGACCTTGCTCCAACAGATTAACATTTTTTTCGAAATTTGGATAACTTCTTGCAAGGGAAAAAATTCAACTCCGATGGGGCAGTCCAAAGAGCCTTCAAAGATTTTATTGATTCATATACGAATGGTTTTCTTAGTAAAGGAATCAATGAACTACCTATGAGATGGCAAAAGTGCATAGATAGTGTGGCGGACCAATTAGTGCCACAATCCTGAATCGCGCTATCGAAGTTTTCAAAGATCGGCACTATACATATAGATACCTACGACATCTGAAATTCATACGATTGGGCTTCGGCCTGACCGCTCATACCACCTCACTCGGTCGCAGATCTGGGATTTGGGGCTTGCCACTATCTATTTCCACAATAGCAATGGCATTTACTTAGATTAAATAAATATATTATTATGTTTTAAAAAAATCGACTTTATTGTCCTCCTTTACAAAACGCCAATTTCATATTATGTAATGACCTAATATTATAATACCTACTATTTGTTCTGAGATCTTATAAAATTTACATATTTTAGTATGCTATTCTAATTAATTGCAGTAAACAATCAGCATGTTGGAAATATTATAATAGAAAACAAATACTTAAGAATTTTCAGTATCTTAAACTGCCCTGGGCAGAGCAGAGCAGTCGAATAGCGAATATGGAAATATTCGAACGACTAACTAATAATACTATTCGTATTCGGCTATGCCGAACTGCCCGCCTCCTGGGCAGTTTTGCCGAAATCGCCAATAATTATAAAGGATTTTTTTTTCAGTGTGTTGCTTACAATGATGAAGAAAATCCGGTGGCACTAATACATTTTCAGGTGGTGCCGAAAACTAAGATTTCCCGTATACATGAAAATACAAACAACGAAGAAAAGATACTAAGTATGTTCTTATTACCTAGGTACTAACAATACATTACTTCTTCTAAGTAGGTACCTATTTAAAACTAAAAATTATTTTTTAACTACGAAATAGCATGGATCAATTGATATGAGGTAGGTGATATTATTCGCTCATTAGCAAAAAATATTTTCTTTTCCAGATCACTTGTTATTAGTTGCAAATAACTTAGCCGTGGAAAAAGGATTACAAAGCTCTGGCTATCATGTCACCGTAGATCAAGATTTTAGACAGGATAAGTTGAAATCGATTCACATATTTGAGAGAACGCTGCAACACATGCTGTGGCCTATTGGTCCTGGTGGTCGTCTATAATAATTTTTGTCTTGTCGATTATATAGAATGTCACTTTGTAAAGTAAATCCAGAGGACGATAAGAAGAAGTATGTTTTAGTAGAAATAAATTATTTTGGCTTGTTTTTCTTGTACCATATTGTATCTAGTCTAGAGACAATAAATCCGCCTGATATAAAAACTAACGTCAACTTTGTAAGTTAAAAAATATGTTAACGTTGGAGTTTTGCCGGGGAGTTCAATGGGTGACGTTGTGGATTTTGTATAGCTTTATAATTTGTTTTATTTCAGTTCTTAATGTGTAATATTGGTAGAATATTAACCATGGAATATTCGTTAACGTGTACAAGTGTGGGCAAGTGGTACAACTTCAAAAAACGTGCTATTTTGCTATTTTGTGTACCCTCCAAAACTCCCTAGAAACTTTCAGTAAAGCTTTACTGAATTAAAGTAGTCAAATAATAGTGAAATAGTTGACCACTTTACTGAATCGACTGACTTGACTCATTGACTGCACTTACTATCTATTTGTACTTTGACTATACTTTAGACTTGATGATTTAGGAATACGGTGTTGAAAATTGAAACGAAAATTCTATTTCCCGCCTTTTTAACTTGACACTGGCAAATGGTTTTAAGCCGACGCCATATATTTAAATTAAAAAAAAAATGTTAACGTCAAAGTCAAATACATATAAGTCAAAAATAATTCAACTTTTCTGTATAGTTTTCTTTGATAAAATAAAATAAAAAAAAGGTAACGATGTCTGGAGAAGTTGAGCTGGCTCAATCTGCTGCCCCTGGCGGAGATACTATTTTTGGAAAGATTATTAGGAAGGAAATTCCTGCTAAAATAGTATTTGAAGATGAGCAAGTATGTACCTATAATTTACAACCGCTAACAGCTGTTTTGAGCTAACATTCCGGCACCGACGAATTTTGAACACCGTTAATTAAAGGGCATAATTGTGTTTCCAAAACTACAACATTCTTGCTACTATTGCATGTGAAAATACCTACTTGACTGATAGTTTTATTAGCTGCCTACTTTTTTTCTTTGTGGTTATCATAACCTCATTAGGAAATTAAAGCTTAAAACTTTTCCATTGTATGCCATAAATGATAAATAAATTGACTAATTTTGCTGGTTTGTATCCAAATTCAAATACGAGTACTTTCTGCTGTCAAAAATTTGAGTAAAGCTTTTTCAAAACATTTTTATATTAAGACTTGAGAAAACAATATGATTTATCAAATAATTTATAAAAATCTACAGTTAAACTCTATCGTCACTTAAATGATCAAGCATTTTTCGAAGTAGTAAAGACTGTTTATTATAATATAGGAAAGAGCTAAAAATATTATTTTACTATTATTGAATAATATTAAGTATGTAATTATTTCGTAAGTTTACAGTGACTATAAAGTCAAACATATGTTTACCAGTAGTTGCGAATATAAGAATATTTACTACATAACATTAAGTAAATACATAACAAATAACAAAGTAATGTTCTATGTTACAGTGTCTGGCATTTCATGATGTAAACCCACAAGCGCCTACCCACATATTAGTTATCCCGAAAAAACCCATCCCACAACTATCCAAATCTGAGGATGCAGATGAACAGCTTCTTGGTAATAACTCTAGTTTAGATATAGTTTTCATGGAAATGGTTTTTTGTTTTTGATAAATTAAGATTCACAAAAATAAGGACTTTAATTACTTATACTTTTCAATTATGTTTAAAGTATTATATTAGAATTAATAACACTACTTTACAAGGTTTTTACCCATAGATAAAACTAATGTGAATCAGTAAAGTAAATAACCCCTATGTTAGATAATGAAGTCGGAAAAAATAGGACGTCAAGTTTTATAAATATTTACTTCACCAGCAATTCGTTTTTAACAATTTTTTATGTGTGACCTTCAAAAAAATCAAAAATGAAATGTTTTTAAGTATTTAAAAACTGAAGTACACTCTTCTAATCACACTACTGACTGTTACTTTTGCCTTACTTTGGTATGTGTGATTTGTTGGTTCCCTCCATAACATTGGGACGCCAAATTGCAAGTATTTTCTTTTTCCTGCAGACCAGTACAATAATATACTTCTACAATTTTCACATACCACTAGAGGAACACAATTTTATCAAGATTTGTCACCGAGATTTGGAAATATTGGAAAAAGGCTCGTTTTACGGCTTCAGTAATATAATTTGACCACAAACATAGCAAAACTTATTAGGATTTAATTTACACTGTCTGAGGACATTTTAAAACCGGTCAAAATGTTTAATTATAAGATTTAAGCTCATTTCAGAATACACTATACTATTGTGCTATATAGTATAGCAAAGAAGGACCTAATGCTATACTATATAGCATGGCGTTCACATTACGCGATATTATCGCAAGCATTTATAGTATATAGCAAGCCTAGTATGGTTGTGTCGCTCATTTCGCTTGCGGGACAGCCGGGGGTGAGGGAAGAGGAGGAGGCCGGCGCGCGATAAAGCACAGCATGAACTCAGCGTATTGCACTATTTTATAGTGTATAGTGAGCCAATAATATATAGTACAGTACAGTGTGAACGTGACTATAATGCAATGTATGGTGCTCGGTATTGTTGTGCTATGAGCTATATACTATAATATGCTATCATATTATGCGTAGTCTGAAAGCCGCTTTATATAACAAAAGCTAATATTAACTCAGCACCAGTACCAAGTTAGCGAAATAACTTAATGAGGGGACTGAGGGTGTATTAAAAAAACTTAACGTGTTAAATAATAAGACATTATATTTTTGTAATAAGTGGGGGGTAGATAGAAACCACATACAGTACTAATTGTCTTGGGGTACAAGAAACATTTTTTTGTAAAGCAGTGTATTGGTAATGTTACGCATAAATGAATTCTAATTCCTCAACAGAATACAAATGTAATACTAAAATTCTGTTAAAATCACACAGGACATCTGCTGGTAGCTGCACGTAAAATTGCCACTCAAGAAGGCCTGGACGAGACTGGTTTCCGTTTAGTGGTGAATGATGGCAAGAATGGTGCTCAGAGTGTCTACCATCTACACATTCATATTCTAGGTGGACGTCAAATGCAATGGCCCCCTGGCTGACCTATTTTTTTAAAAACTTAAAATAAATTACGGTACTACATACTTTTGGTTTTAATTACTCCGCTCAGAGATAAACATCTGACAAGACCTTTATGCCAAACACTTCAATATCTGTACTTCACAAAGACCAGTACCAGCGCCAGCTGCCACTACATTCTATTTGTGTTGTTTGTGATAGTGTTTTGTTATTTGCACCTACAAAATGAATAATAAGTGGAGTACACAAATAACTACTAGGTATATCCTCCGTCGTTTCCTTGTTATTTCATAAATTAATATTAAGCAACCTTAACCAAAAAATCGTCATAGACTGGACTACAAGATCCGGAAAACGGCGGGCTCAGGAAATATCAAACCACTGAAAATACAAACCTGCGCTAATTACATTCGAGTTGAAATTCGAACACACAAGTGTCGAGTCGAATGTCTGTCATATAATATGACAACTCGACACACGACACTTCGATTTTCAACTCTATATTAAAGTACACAAAGTATAGCAAGTATAGCCTTAGCAACTTTCGATGTTTTTATGAGACCTATCTAATGATTATGTGAGAAAAAGTCAACCTCACTTTACGTGTAGGGGAGGTACCCCAGAACTTAAAAAAATATTTTTTTGTGATTTTATTTTAGCACTGTCGACGTAGTAAATACTTAGTCTGGCCATAAATACTGTTACAATTAAAAATAAACATAATATTACATTTGAATTTGGAATCTGTCATTATATGATTGTTCATTGGGTTTTCTCATTTTGGCGCCAATACATTGTACAATATTTTGCGATATTAAAATGGAGCGGGGTGATAAAGAGAACCGTATCGCTGTGATTGCATTACACAAAGTAGGTAGTTAACTATGGTGCCAAATGCAATTTTTAAATCTCCGTACGCTTGGTATTAGTAAAATGTTTGTGTACCGGGCTATTAATAGGTAACTACAATGAGAGCTCCTCTGTTTGTGACAGAAAAAGATCTGGCCATCCACGTAGTATTCGTACGAAAAAGGTGGTCAAAGCAGTAAGGGAAAGAATTCGAAGAAATCCTGTCCGACTGCAAAAGATTTTATCTCGGGAGATGAAGATAGCACCTAGAACCATGTCGCGTACGTATTTTAAAAGATGACTTAGGACTTGCAGCCTATAAGAGACGTAGGTACTGGTCATTTCTTAACTGATAATTTAAAAAAGAATACATACATAGTTACATACATATAATCACGCCTCTTTCCCGTAGGGGTAGGCAGAGATAGGGTTACCATACGTAAAAAGAGAAATGCCTGTACATGGTACCTAAAATGCCTGATTTTTCAGAAAAATGCCTGTCTAGAGCAAAACGTCGTTAAGAGTTATAAGTAAAAAACAACAGATAATAATAAAGAATTATATTTTTACTAATATTTGTCAGAAGACTAATTTTTTGTAATAATTCTTTTCTTTGTAAAAGATAAACGTAAAAATCTTCACAAGATACAGTTTTGTAATTTTCCTGAGTTATTAATATTGCTTTTACTGATTCAATTGTCAGCCGATTTCTTTCTTTACTTCACTGAGCGTTGATGAGAGAAAACATACGCTCTACATTCGCATTGTGTGCCAAAATAGAGAACACAAACTGGCAGATTTTTACAAATTCTGTTATGTCACCATTCACTTCCCTACTTTTGAGAAAATTGCACCACTGTGTAGTTAAGCTTTCAGAAAAAATTACGTTATCTGAACTTCTACAATTTTCTTTTAGTACTTCGTATTCATCAAACAGTTTCACGTCGTCAATAGTGATACCCAGTTTAGAAAAAAATTCTACACATGAAGCTAAATTAGAACTTGAAAAACTTTTCATTTCTTTTTCTAAAACCATCCATTGGAAGGAAGAGAAATCGTCGATATTTTTTATCCATTTTTCCAAATAAGCTGATAAATCTACATAGAGACCCAGAATCTCCGTTTTAAAGTTATCGGTACTAATTTCGTTGTTTTCCAGAGTGTTCAGAAGTCGAATAACTGTCAATGATTTAAAATTTTCATCTTTACGAGATTTTATAGAATTTAAAGTTATGTTCAATATATTGTTAATTTCTACAATAGTTACATCTTCTTTCTCAATAGCTTGTATTTTGGATTGAAACAGGGGCATTAATGAGTGAATATGCCATAAATAAATCTCTGAGAACGGGTTCTCAAAAAATCGTGTGATCACTGTTGGAGTTCCTTCGACAGATAAAAAATATTCTTTTAATGCTGGAAATAATTTCAGAATCCTTTCTATTGCTGGAAATAAACTCAGCCATCGTGTTTTGCTGTAGGATAGCAGTTGCTGGTATTGTATTTCAACAGCTTCACAAAACGATTTTAGCTTCTGTGTGCGAACTGTGTAGACTGAGAAATAATTATAAATTTTCATCACTATGGACTCGATGTCTATTTCTAATTTATCTGCACCGTGTCTAACACAATTATGCAGTATATGGGCAGGACATCAAATCTTTTGAAGTTCTTGTTTTAATAATACAAAAACATTTTGTCCGCCTGTTGGCCTATTAATGCCACCAAAATTGAGGTTGGCATTATCGGCAGTAAAAGAAACTAATTTTTGTTCAATGCCGTGTTTTCTTAAGGTGCTGACTATATATTGTGTGATTGTTTCAGCAGTTTCGTTTGGCAATACATCGAGTTCTAAAATGTTTGTTTTTATTCCGCCATCGCGATAATCAAAATACTGTATAACTATTGGAAACATTTTTTTAGCTCCATGATTGCTGGCATCAGTTGATAGACCAAAATATAATACTGAATTAGATTTCAATGTTTCCACAAGACCTTCCATTATATGGGGGGAAATAAAATTTTTAACAATTGCTTCGGTTTTAGTCCGGGCGCAGGTTATCGTCATTCCCACCTCTGAGTCGGAAAATAATTTCCTCAATAATCCTCCTGTGCAATCCATAGACTTATACGACTGGTGGTGTTTTACAATATGGTAAGCAAGCGTGGCTTCTGCAGCGGCTTTTCTTTCCGAAATAATATTTAGGGTTGGTTTAAAAAATGTATTCATCTTACTATTGGAAGACACTGCTTTAGACATTTTTTTGTTTTTCAGATTCCATATGTCTTTCCACATCTTTTATGCCTCTAGAACCAAAACTAAAATAACAGTCGCATACCTTACACTTAGCTTCTGACTCATTGCGGCCTTCCACAAGACAAGGAAATTTACTTGCTACAATATCCGTAAACTTACAAAGCTTTCTCTTTTTAATATCCATTGTAAAACAATAAAACAACTAATAATGAAAATCACACAATCTAACACTGATATTTTAAATAACAGTATAACAAAAATAACCTTAGAAGCGAATTGATTGAAATAATCATGCACATTAAATGTTATTGTTTTGGTGCATGAAGTAAGCAAATCATACCTAGTTAAAATGCTCTTATTGGCGAAATGATAGAAAGCACCGACGCCCGTCTCGCTTCCGCCCACGCAACATAGCTATACCCCCTCTCATTCTCGCGCCCGCGCCGCCGCCGCTGTACGGACTACGCATGCGCTATTCGGATCGCCATGCCAGTGTCATTTAAAATTCGCGCGCTTTCGCGTAATAATTTGAAAATGCCTGTCTCAGACCAATGCCGGCCGCACGCCTGTCTAAACCTTAAAATGCCTGTCAAATGCGGCAAACGCCTGTCATATGGTAACCCTAGGCAGAGACCACTTCTTTCCACTTGCTACGATCCTTACATACTTGTTTCGCTTCGTCCACTTTCATTATTCCCTTCATACATGCTCTTCGGTTTAGGGTACCTACTCTTGACCTGGCCTTTTTCAAGACATACCTGATTTGGTCTCGAAACGTCCGCCTAGGTCTACCCCTTCCAACACTTCCATTCACACTCGCCTTATACACTTTTTTCGTCAATCGTCCTTCATTCATTCTCTCGACATGGACAAACCATCTCAGCATATCTTTCTTAATTTTTGTCACTACATCTTCTTTCAGACCACAAAGTTTCCTTATTTCACTATTTCTTATCCTGTCACTCAGTTTAACTCCTATCATACTTCTTAACGCTCTCATCTCAACTGCATTTATTCTGCTTTCATGTTTCTTTTGCCGTACCCAACTTTCACTTCCGTCCATGAGTGTCGGAACCAACACCCCCTCATGCACAGCCAAACGAGCCTTGTTAGACACCTTCCGACTGTTCATAAAGGAGTGTAAATAAATCTTAGGCTAGTTGTAGGAACGTTTGACCGACGGAAGACGTCAAAAATTGCAAAAAATCTAACCTGGGAATAAATCAAGTTAAGTTATAGGACTAGTTGCACCATCTGGAGCAACTGTAAGCATAGATCGAAGTTGACTGTGATACTTTAACTTATCTATAACTTAACTATACTAATTTAGGACCAGCTGCGTCATTTTTGGCGCAGCTGCTAGTTTTAAGATAGCTAAGGACCTACGTACATATATAGATTGGACCAGTTGCCTCCCTATTGGAGCAGCTCTTAGTATAGAATAACATAGGAACTTATTAAACTACATTTTAATTTTACACTTTACATTTTAACTACTATACAATTATCTAAAATATATAAATATCTTAATATACTTATACATTTACACTTGACCCTGATTTAGGACCAACTACATTATTTTTGGTGCAGTTGTTAGCCTAAGGATACAAAATCGGACTTGTGACTCTTATTGGAGTCACCCCAGTTTAGGCTAAATAGTTGTGGACAATATAAAGCTCCTGTAGAAAATAAAGAGCAACTAAAACCACACAAGAACGCGTTTTGCTATTAAATTATATCAGCGGAATATTTTAACCTAGGACAAAGAAGCAGTTTTATCTAACGAATATTGGAGCTTTCAAAATATACTAGTCAAATAACAGTTAAGTTGCTCACTTAAGTAATAAATATTTGATATTAGACCCAACTATTTTAGATATATAATTACAACTTCATCATTTTATTACTTTATAATTATATTAATATTTTATATTTACTTTACACTTGACGCGTTCCCCCAAATAATTTACAACTTACATTTTAACCACTGGAAAATATAACTATTTTTAATATACAAGTATACATACATTTTACGAACTACAATTATTTAAAATTAATAATATACAAATTTATACATATTAATATTAATTAATAAAATCAATAAAAATGGCAGTGGTTCATACCCCACACAACAAAAACCCTATGAACCCAAACCGACTATCCATGGAAGGGCCGGGTTCTGCTGGTAGTAGTAGCGGAGATAGTAGCCGGCACCAAATAGAAACTAGCACCCCCCAAAACCCCGACAGCTCCCTCGACGCCCTTCTGGCCGAAACTTCCTATACGGCTAAGAATAGTATATATTTGCTAAACCAGACTAGGAACATGAGAGGAGAGTTAAAGGCTGGTTTAGCATATAATCTTACAAAGATTTCTAACCATATAGGGAAAGTTGCGTTACTAAGTAGAAAGGAAAATAGGAAAATAGGTGACACGGAGGAACAGAGCGAAAGGGGAAGTGAACGGGGAACCCCAAAAAGTTGCGATTGTAAGAGTGAGTTTGCAGAACTGTATAAAAGAATGGAAAAAATGATGGATGAAAAGATGTATAAGATAAATGATAACGTAACGATAAAAAGTGGTAACTTAAAAGGAGAGATCAAATTAATAAAGGATGAAATGAAAGAAAAATACGAGAAAAATAGTAACAAAATATTCGAATTTATAAATGGGTAATACAAAGTTTAAAGAGATAAATAAGTTGAATCAAGAGATTATAAAGGAATGTAAGGGTATAAAAGGGGAAATAAATTGCAGGGTAGAGGAAATTAGACAGACAAATCAGGAGCTGGCAAAAGAAAATAAGGAAAACTTGAGTAGGGCTGTCGAAGAGTGGGGGGCCAGGGCCCCGGCAGAACCGCAACCCGCGACATATGCGAGCGTGGTCAGTGGTGGTGGGGAAACCCAAACCACGCCGACGGAGCCGAGGCGCGTGACCCTCCACTCCTTGATAGTGACTGATAGGGAAAACTTTATGACAGGACCGGAGATAGTGGCGGAGGTAGGAAAAGTGATAGAGGCAAAGAAAGAAGGAATAAAAATAGATAGGATTAGAAAAGGGAAAGATAGGAAAGTCATCATAGGATTAAGTAATAAGAAGGACAGATATAAGGTCAAAGGAAGAATAGAGAAAAGTTGAGGAAAACTAGAAGTACAGAGCATAGAGAATAAGGATCCGCAGGTTGTGCTGTATGGGGTGCTTAAGTCGAACACCGATGACGATATATTAGAGGCAATTAAAAGTCAAAATAAGCACCTCATACAGCAAATCCTGGACAGCAAGGAGGATAGAATGAAGGTAAAATATAGAAAGTGGGGAAAGGATGATCACACTGAGCACGTGGCGCTGACCGTGTCACCGGGCGATGTGCGGGTGCTTCACCAAGGCGGGTCATTTGTATATCGACACGCAGCGAGTTAGAGTCGCGGACCAGTCCCCCCTAATACAGTGCTCGCGCTGTTTAAGGTACGGACATGGGAAGCGATTCTGCAGCACCGCCGAGGAGAAGTGCTGCCACTGCTCCGGGGCGCACCACCAGTCTCAGTGTGAGGGTCAAAAAGCCGGAACTAAAGCATGCTGTACCTACAAATTGCAAAAAGGAAAAGCTAGATAACACTGATCATAATGCGATCAGTCCGAAATGTCCGGTCCGGCAAAGGTGGGACGCCATAGCGCGTGCTACGGTTACCTATGTCGAACACTAATAGTGCCAGTAAGTAGTCTATGAAGCCAAAACATTGGATTTTATTATTAATTGAAATTAATTGTAATCCAATGATGTGTAGGAAGGAAGTAGGCAGACAGCGGTGAGTATTTAAAAAAAAAGTGACTTTGCAAATATATGGGATTATTGTAACATAATAAAGTAGCATATATAGCATAAGCTTAGAAAAAGGACATACCCTGCCCTTGTCCCAAATGAATTGTATACTGGCACTATTAGCAGATAAACGCGCTATGGAAAAACACACATTGTAAACAAGGATCATTTTGTAAATAGGAATGAATGGTAGAAAACAAATTCTTATTGTAATATATAAATATGATAATAGTAAATTAATGAAAGAAATGTAATTTAAAGGAAAAGAAATGATATAATGTATACAAGCAAAGGTAATAAGGTTTAATAAATAAGAAACGTAAACAGAAATTTAATGTAAGGATGGAGTGTGAAGGAATGTAAAAACAGGCTTAAATATAAATCAACATGGAAATGTAAAGATGTTATAAGATATAAATCTATAGACAGAAAATAAAATGTGCAAAAGATAAGTAAATATATATAAATAATGTAAATAAGTATAAAGAAGAATGTAAAATATGATAGGAATAGGAAATGAATGTATAAATAAGAATAAATAAGAAACGTAAACAGAAATTTAATGTAAGGATGGAGTGTGAAGGAATGTAAAAACAGGCTTAAATATAAATCAACATGGAAATGTAAAGATGTTATAAGATATAAATCTATAGACAGAAAATAAAATGTGCAAAAGATAAGTAAATATATATAAATAATGTAAATAAGTATAAAGAAGAATGTAAAATATGATAGGAATAGGAAATGAATGTAACAGCTTAACAAAATATAAATTAAAAAACAGAAATGTAAATGTAAAAGAAAAATGAAATGTGAATCTTAAAAAGAGAAATGTAAAGGCAAAAGAGAAAGTAGTGTAAAGCAAATGTAAATGTAGTGACTAAGGTAAAAGAAATGTATAAATGTAAACAAGAAAATAGAGTTGTAGAAGTAAGCAAGAAATGTAACAAAGAGAAAGAATTTAGAAGAAAATGTGATATAAAGTAGCAAAAATTGAAAATAACTAATTAATGTAAAATTAAATATAGATTAAAATAGCAAAAAGGAAATGTAAAAGAATAGCTAAATGTTGGAAATGTAATAACAGGAAATGGAATAAAAGTGATGTAAGAACAAGAATTGTCCTGACTTCGTGGTTGGGGGAACAACTAGGCCCAGAAATGGGCCCAAACAAAAAAAAAGGAGTGCAAAGCTCCATTCACCCTGTTTTCTGCATTCACTCTTCTTTCAATATCACTCTCACACTTTCCATATCTTGTAAACTTTGATCCTAGATACACAAACTCAATCACCTGTTCAATTTGTTCATCTCCAATCACGATATTGCAGTCTGTCACTGCCTCATCTCTTTCAAACACCATCACTTTCGTCTTCTTTATATTCATCTTCATTCCCTTTCTAACAAAAGCTCCACTCATAGCAGTTACCATCTCCTGCAACTCCTCGGCCGAAGACGCAAGTAATACTTGGTCATCAGCATAGAGAAAACATTTGACGAGTAGCTCATTTATTCTCAACCCACTTTCATTCTCTTTTAAATCTGTCAAGCAATTGTCCATGAACAGAGTAAACAGCCACGGTGACGCTACACATCCCTGTCTAACACCTTTTTCAATATTAAACCATTCAGTGTTTGCCCCATTTATGCTTACACAAGCCCTAGAATCTCTATAAAGAGATTGCAATTCTCGTATGAGGATACTGCTCACCCCGTTCACGGACAATGCTGACCACAATTCATTCCTCACCACTCTATCATAGGGCCTTTTCAAGATGCAATAGATCTTCTTGTTTTTAGCCAAATACTTTTCAGCTATGCATCGCAATGAAAAGACCTGATCTGTACATCCCATTCCCTTTCTAAATCCCGCTTGTGCATCCCATACTTTTTCGTCTGTTTCATTCACAACCCTTTCAATCAATACTTTCGCATACAATTTCCCGACGACGCTGAGAAGACTTATACCGTGGTAATTTATGTAGTCCTGCTGCCGTGACCCTTTTCCCTTAAATAATGGCACGATTACGGCTTTGCACCAGTCTCCCGGTACTTGCCCATTTCGCCAGCACAAATTGAAAAGGCGGTACAGCTGGCTAGCCACTATGCCCTGTCCAGCCCTCAGCATCTCGGCGGTAATTCTGTCATACCCTGCAGCCTTACCTAATCTCATACTTTTCAACGCTTTCACTATTTCATCCATGCTTATCTCACTTTCATCAACATTTAAATTAGTTTCCATGGAAGATGCCGGATGTTGTACCTACACTTCCTCTCTTTCAAACAAACTTTCAAAATACTCTTTCCATCTCTTTAACACACATTTTTCGTATTATTCCTTTTATAATGCTCCTATCTTGACTCCTGATTGTACTCAGCTCCGAGGTTTTTCTCTGGCTGTTTTGATGGATTTCCAGAAAAATTTGATGTTTGACAGGAAATCTTCAGTGAGTCTCCTATCAATCAAAATCATCCTTTCGTTCTTCTTTCTTTCTAGACACTACTTCTTTCTCTGCTGATTTCAATCTTTTATACTTCGTTCTTGCATCCTTTATCTCATTTCATACCCATCACGCTTTACTCCAACCCATCATCCGTTGCCATTTGAACTTTTTGGTTAGCTTTTGTTGCTAACCAATCTAACCACGCTTTCTTCTTTTCTTGTACAGCCCTTTGTACATTTTTATCCATCCACTCATTAACTATAGTTCTTTCTTCCTTTCCTTATTTTTGCTACCCCGCATACCTCAATAGGAACATTCACGACCCCTTTCTTAAATGTCTCCCACAAATCTTCAATCACACTTATCTCTCCTATGCCTTTAAAACTTTCTTTCGGTTTCTCTACATACTCGTCTTTCTTTTCTTTTTCTTGGAGGTTTTCCACTTTTACTCTGTCCAGAACACTCGCAGGCTCGGCCCCTCGGTGTCGCCACCGTTTAAAGAGGCCACGCATTCGGGCTATGACCAAGAAGTGGTCTGTGTCGAGGCCTACACCGCGGTATGCCCGAGTGTCTAGCACTTTCTTCCTCAGTCTTTCATCCACAATTGCAAAATCAATCATACTTTAGACTCACCCTCATCTCTTGTATACAAATGGATCTTTTTGTGGTCAAACATTGTGTTGGCCACGCAAAGATTCCATTCCAAGCATACTTCAAACAGGCTTCTCCCGTTGTCATTCACTCTCTCATCCCCAAACGTCCCCAGAACTCCTTCATACCCATCACGCTTTACTCCAACTCACCCATTAAAATCCCCTAACATCACGATCCGTTCATTTTCTCCGCATTTATTCAAGACATCTCTCATGCTATCCCAAAATTTCTCTTTCTTGTTGGGCTTTAAATGGGGGTCATTTAAAGCCCGCGCAGATCCGTCGGTGCATAGACCCCAAGGATAAACAAGCGAGTGAGTCCGACTTTTAACCTTCTCCAGAGGAGTCTTGGGCTTACACATTCATGCTCTATCACACATTCAACTATTCGAGAGGAAAAAATCACACCAACTCCCTGACAGCCTCGGCTGGTTTGGGGACTCCCGACCAGTATGCCGTGTAGGGACCATTAACCGTGGTATCACATCCTTTCCTCTTGGTTTCGTTCACACATAGAATATCTATGCATCGTTCATCCATCATCTGACATACCTCATCTACCTTAGCATCCATTCGTCCTCTTACATTCAACGTAGCGAAACGGCTCTCCATGGGCCGCTTTTAAAAAAGAATAGGGTGGTAAAATCGAAACAACTACTGAAGCGGTACGCAAAGGGAGGTCACAGAAAAATTTTGTTTACGGATGAGAATTTTTTTACAATAGAGTAACATTTTAACAAACAAAATGACCGTATTTATGCTCAAAGCTCTAAGGAAGCTTCCCAATTAGTCGCAGTCGCAGCAACGTGGGCACAGCACAACAGCTATGAAGGAGTGACTGAGCCATACTTTTGTGAAAAAGGTATCAAAACATCGGGACAAGTGTATCAAGATACCATTCTTGAGATGGTAGTGAAGCCCCTTAACAACACCATGTTCAATAACTAAGAATGGTCCTTCCAGCAAGACTCGGCGCCGGGTCATAAAGCTCGGTCTACGCAGTCTTGGTTGGAAACGAACATTTCGGACAGATTTCGGATCAGAGCTGAAGACTGGCCGTCGTCTATTACCGATCTTAATCCGCTGGATTATGATTTATGGTCAGTTTTAGAGAGTACGGCTTGCTCTAAACGCCATGATATTTTGGAGTCCCTAAAACAATCCGTACGATTGGCAGTGAAGAATTTTCCCATGGAAAGAGTGCGTGCTTGTATTATTTTTTATTATCTTTGATATTATTTATCTATACTAGCTATTGCCCGCGACTTCGTCTGCGTAGAATGTGACTTCCGGCAGAAAAGTATAGATAGCTGAGAATAAGTTAATGTATATATTGTTTAGATTAAGTTAATGTATTCACATTCACATGAGGCTAAAGTACCTATAGAACGAAAATACTTTAGCGCAAAGCTTCCGGGTAAACTATATTGAAAGTTGACCCGTCCGGCACGTGAACATAAAGATTTCTAGAACTGCTAACACGGGAAAGAGCAACGTATAACTGACCGTGCGAGAAACAACTGACACCGAGATCTACTCCGGCAACACGAAAAGTCTGCCCTTGAGCCTTATTAATTGTCATTGCATAACACGCCGATACTGGGAATTGCGTCCTTTTAAATTGGAATGGAAAATTATTTGGTATTAAGGGTATTCTGGGAATAAAAACGGTTTCTCCTGCACCGCAACCTGTTAAAATTTGAGCCTCGATTATATTTTGTTGCAACTGGGTTACTTTGAGTCGAGTTCCATTGCAAAGTTGTGGTGGTCTTAAATTTCGGAGCAGAATAATCGGAATGCCAATTTTTAAACAAATTTCATGAGAAGGAAGTAATATTTAAAGAATTTAAAAATTCTATCGGGTAATTAGTGGCTTCTTGTTCATCGACCATTCTATTTATCGATCTATAAACTTTGTTTTCCCCCTGTATATTCGACAGTATTTTGTTATTAATCTCAGATGCCAGGTCATTGCGAGGAGTTAAAATAGATCTTTCGCATAGCCAAGAATTGTCCCTATTTAATATATTTGTTACGTCACCGTAAACCGACGATATAAGATGTGGTTGAGATTGCACTATACAACATAATTCAGGCGTCAGAATAAGTTTTCCTTGGTATAGTTGTGGATAGGTACCTTCACCAATCTTTAATAATGTATCAGAAAATTGACTATCATCCGGGTTATCTCCAGTTCTCACTCGCATGTTAATAGTCAAATGCACCAATTGTATATCACGCCACAAATAAGAGCTTTTCAGGCAAGCCCTAACCTCATCAGCTCGGGTTCCCCGTGGTATTACCGGTAAGGTTTGTCGGAAATCACCACAAAATAAAACCGTGATACCGCCCATTGGTCGATCATTTTGCCTTATATCCCTTAATGTTCTGTCTACCGCTTCTACTCCTTTTCGATGGGCCATCGTACATTCATCCCATATGATTAAATTACACTCGCGTAATACCTTAGCTTTGTCGCTATTTCTTGAAATACTACAGGTTGTACTTTCCGTGCGATCTAAATCAATTGGTATTTTAAACGTAGTATGAGCAGTTTTACCTCCTGGTAGTAATGTTGCAGCTATCCCTGATGAAGCTACGGCAAGAGCTATTTTACGCTGATTTCGAACAAAAGCCAATATTAATTTAGTCAAAAAGGTTTACCCTATTCCTCCAGGTGCATCTAAAAACCATATTGCTCCCAAATTATTTTGAACACTTTCGCACACGCGATCATAAACTGAACGTTGTTCTGCAGTCATCATTGGGACACCGTTTTCTAATGTTGTCTGCAGTTCCATTAAGTTGTAACCAATTTCTGCGGAATATTCCCTATAAATTACCTCTCCGACTGAGGTTGGTGTTGGCAAACCATATTCACAGAGTGATTTACCGCCTACTGCTGTTAAATCATCCTGAAGAGCTAATAAGCACTAATTTATGGCAAGATCACGGAAATGGTCAGTAGTAGTGCCTTCATCATTGTTAGAAATATTTCTAAGAAAGTCTTCTGCAAATTTTTCTTTATATTTTTCCCATAACTGTACAGCATCTGATAAATTACAAAATGTGAGTAATGTTACAAATAAATGGCGTAACCGTCGTGGATTATCACTAACACAGGATTCTGCTAAAGCGTCATCCCAATGCTGATCATTTTCAAGCAAATGACGCGCTTGGCAAGCTGCATGATAAGAGGGATAAACAACATCGTCCACTTTTCTTAAATCTCTAAATGAGGTTGGTCCTCGCACGGTATGTAATAATAATCGCAAATAGAAACACTCAGCGTTGTTAGGATGAACTGTGTACACTCTACCAAGGACATGTTCTTTGAAAATACCTGACTCGCCATCTACAGGCCTGCCACGGCGTCTTCGATTAAAGACACCTCGTTGCTTATCGAAGGTATAAAACAATGGAACTTCCTCATACAAAAGAGATTTTGCAAAATCATCAGTTTGGCAAAGTCGAAAGAATGCTAATAAAGTTGTTTGTCTAGGGTTCTCTAACCGCTCTGTGACATTTTCGGCGTTGAAATATATCCGTTGACCGCCTTCAAGATGAACATCCAGATGAGTCACAGGTGGATATCTTTCGTGAATGTTGAAACTTAAGATCCGCCATACAGCTTCTGAAGAACTTATATATCTGCCTGACTGAAAACGTGTAACTTCATCATGTTCATTTCTCAAAGCAAATGTAGCTTGGTCACTGCCCTTATTGATGTGCTTACAAATATATTTTATTGACTCTACACTATTACACATTTCAACATTTATGTGAGCTTGAAATGCTCTGGACAACACAGGAGAATGCGGAACGACCCACCTATTATCTAAAGTAACCTGTTGTCCAGACACTCGCTTTTCAACAGTAAAACCACCATTGTCTCTCGAACGGCGACGATATAATGGGTATCCATCGAGTCCTGTTACAGTTTCATCCACTAAGGCTTTTGGATATCTTTTAGTGCAACGACCGTCTTGCATGCAAGGAGAATTCCCGTTAAATACACCACATGGACCATGTATCATATGAGTTTCAACAATATCGTATAACACGGGATCTGCAATCGGACTTGGAATTTCAGCACTGATTAAACTGTCTACATCATTAGGTCGAACCTTATCTTTTAACCAAAGCAGGAAATGTGCGTGAGGTAAGCCGCGTTTTTGCCATTCAACACTATACATATAACACAATACTTCTCCAAAAATGTTATATTTGGTAAGTAAATCTATCATTGATTTTAATTTTAAATGAAAAACTCTTGCGATGATATCATGGCGGTCATGCGGTGCTTGACCCTCAAGAAGCTCCCGAGTGATTTCATCCCACTTAGGATTGGTAGTCACAGTAATAAATAAGTCGGGACGTCCATATTTTCTTACGTAACAAAAAGCATCTTGAGTACGTTCGTGCATGTAGCGCGTACCACCAGTAAAAGAAGAGGGCAAAATAACTAAACGGCCCATATTCACCGTATCATTATCTTGCTGCATGGCGTCGCGAAGGTGCACGTATTCTTCAGCGCGCAGCTGCCTTTGATTAGATCGTATATAAACTAATCTTTCGGTTTCAATTTTTGCGTACATATCTACAATAAACTAATTGAATAAGCCACGAAAACGTTGAAAGTATACAAACCTATTTCGTCTTACTTGCAAGTGGTAACAGTAAAATTGAAGGCATGAAATCTTTTTATTATAAGTAGGTGCGCCTGTACGCGGATCAGTTTGGTATAAAGCAAAATTGTAACCATCTTCTCCTCGACAGTATATCAAAGGATATTGCAAACTGTCGTAAGCCCTGTGGGTTTCGTAAATACGTTGCAAACGATTGTCTCTGGAACGGATAACGATATCACGCCTATCACATTCCTGGTCGACCAATACCACAGCAACTTCATTCGTGGATGGAGCATTATATAGCCCAGGGTGTTCCTGAGTTAAACGCCTATCGGCATTTATAACAATTTTATAATTGTTATCATCTTCTCGAGGAAGAGCTTCTAAAGCCGATTTAAAACTGCATACATACGAATTAACCTGATGCAACATGTTCTGAATTTGTGAAATGAGTTCAGTATTTAAATTCGGGAAATATTGATTTCTTATATTCGACTGTTCGTTGTAGTCGGATACAAAATATATTTGAAGAAATTTAGGTTGGTCTTCAGGCAAAAGGGATCCTATCAAATGGTAAACCTGACCTTGTATCTTAAAAGTGGGCATGAAAGGACCTTCTGAGACTTGTTGAGCACCAAAGGATGTCATTTGAAACGCACTATTATAAGTGCGAATATTGTCTAAAAACTGTTTCAAATGCACATGTTCACCTAAAAGTAGTGATTTTAAAGGTTCCGGTGGGTCTTCGAATAAAGGCAAATTTATTTTACCTCCAGAACAACAGAAACCAGCCGACTCCTTACTCCACTTTGAAGCATTACAAAAAGAACATACCACGTTCATATCGCCTATTACAGAAGATGATCTGTAATCAATTGTGAGGTTATAAGCAAACCCACTTTTATATTTGTCGGACCACGCCACCGAATTTCTAAATTGATCTTCTATGTATACATCTAAGTTATTAAGACTATGTCGAAATCTATCTGCAGTAAGACGGGCCTCTCGCTGTTCGTCCGTTTCAAGAGACCGAATATTTTCGATTCTTAATCTCTCATTAGACAGACTTATTGATCGTTCGTGTCTCAAAGAATTGTAATGTTCGCGTACCGACTCTAGTCGTTGTTCATGCTCATGTTCATCTTCGAGAGATCGAATAATATTATGGTGCACCCTATCATTTGTTAAACGGTCTTCATATTGAGTAAAAGTTTCAGATTCTCGAGATAAAATATGCCGTTCGCGGTCAGCTGTGAGGCGCAATTCCCTCTCAGTAAAAGTTTCTGACTCGCGAGACAATGTATGCCGTTCGCGGTCAGCTGTGAGACGCAATTCCCTCTCAGTAAAAGTTTCTGACTCGCGAGATAAAATATGCCGTTCGCGGTCAGCTGTTAGACGCAATGTCCTCTCAGTAAAAGTTTCTGACTCGCGAGAAAATGTATGACGTTCGCGGTCAGCTGTGAGACGCAATTCCCTCTCAGTGAAGGTTTCGGACTCGCGAGACAATGTATGACGTTCGCGGTCAGCTGTGAGACGCAATTCCCTCTCAGTAAAGGTTTCTGACTCGCGAGAAAATGTATGTCGTTCGCGATCAGCTGTGAGACGCAATTCTCGTTGTGCAGTAGTTTCAGCTTCTCGGGATAACACATGTTGTTCTCGGTCATTGGTAAGACTCAGCTCTCGCTGAGAAAAGCTTTGAGACGCCCGTGATGTAGCATGTCTCGCTCTGTCAGCTGCTAATCGCACCTCTCTCTCAGGAGAGCTTTCATTGGCTCGAGAAGTTGAGGCACTGAAGCTGCCAACTCTCATAGAGTTTAACCGATGGGCTCTTTCCTCTGCCGATTCTTGAGAACGCGTATTTCTCATCCTCTTAGCATCTCTCGAATTTCGAGATAAAGATGGTCGTTTTTTAGGAGGCATTGTGAATTTTTAATCGACGGTAACAGAAGCTACCTTACACTTATGAAATCTAAATGCTTACTTAAATACCTAAGTATCTGCCTAAGCTACGTTTAATATACGTATGTGATAACCTATTTGACACCTAAGTACCTATTTAAAACTACTGCTAAATAAATGTTAACTTATAATTAATCTAAAAGTAATTTAAATAAGGAGACTATTATCTATATGAACCTATAAAATGTGAAAAATATAGGTACCTACTAAAACTAAATAATTCTACTTTCGAAATATTTAACACTACCAAAATAACTAATAAACTAAAATAACTAAACTACTAATACTAACAAAACCTCTATACCTATTTCATAAAATAAAGACAACAAAACAAATCTAATAATAACCTATTCAAAAACTAAAAATCGCGCTGATAAGCACTAATAACTATAATTGTCTGTCAATAAGGTCGAACAATCTGAACGTCCTATCGCTTCAACAGCCAAATATTGTATGACGTTCGCACGATTTTTTTTTTTTTTTTTTTTTTCGAACGGGTCTATGCTAAGGGTCGGGTTAAGACCGCTGTAGCTAAGTCGGACTATAACTAGCCTGGTGGCTAGTTTGTTTGGTGGTAGACGATGGGAGGGTTTGACCCTCCCTAACATCACCCGGGTGATGTTCAGACCGGATATTGGGGACAGCTACGGATTAGGAGCTATTATTATGACAGGGGAGACGCGGGTCTCTCCTGCTGAGGGGTCCGACCCCTTCCTCACTCGCTGATGAGTGAGGTTGCTCGCGCGCGGTAGCAGAGACTAGCGGCGTGCGAGTTATCGCGATAGAGGAGCTCTCGATTTGGTCGATATCGGTACTGAGAGGGCCGTCCCTCTCCCCTTCCGCGTACGGTCGGGATGACTCGCGCGCGTAAGTCCTAATGTCGATGAGGTTCGCGGTATTGGTAGAGCTCTCTATGTCAATATCGCGGTCGCGGACACTATTTAGGAGTGTACCTAGACTACTAGGATGCGAACTCGAACTCGGGTTCGGGTCCGGTCCCGTGTTAGGGTCGGTCTGTACGTCTGTACGTGTTGTCGTGTCGGATGTGGGACCTCGGGGTAGGCGCCGGCGTCGACCCCGGTGCGATGCTAGCGTCGCGGGTGCGTGTGGTTTGTGTTTACGTAACTGTACACAGTACGTTACGTATTTTGTGATCGGGTCAACGGGATCGGCTAAGATATGCTTAGGCCGTTTGTGCGGGTGTCGGAAAGTCTGTGCGTCGTGGTTATAGTCCAGTGCCTTATTGATAAGGGGGTTTGGGTGATTTTTGCCTTTATCAAAGAATCTCTCCACGAGTTCCTTGATATAGGCTTTAATAGTGACTAGTTCGCAGTCCCTATGCAAGTCGATGTTACGCATGTACCAGGGGGCGCCTGTTGCCATGCGTAGAAACCGGTTCTGGACTCTTTGCAAGCGGTCCATTTGAGACTCGCTTATCTGTGCGAAAGAGACGCACGCATAAGTGAGTATCGTTCTGATGCAAACCTTATACAATGTAAGCTTATGTCTTAAGGACATTTTGCTTCGCGAATTAAGTAGCGGATATAATTTGTAGAGTACAAATTTCGCTTTACGTAATGTGTTACTGATGTGACTCGAAAACGTCATCGACTTGCCTAGTACTACGCCTAAATATTTGACCTGAGAGACCTCAGGGATAATGTTGCCGTGCAGGCTAATAGGGCTCATTACTTTACGGGGGCAATTACGCCTCGCTGCCCTATTACTATAGAATTGAATGGCGTGACTTTTGTCGGGATTGACTTCTATTCTCCATTTGGAGAACCAATTACCGAGAGCGGTAACTGACTCCTGGAGGACTTTAGATGCGGTACGGGCTCGTGTGTTTGAATAATAAAGGGCTGTGTCGTCCGCGAACATAGCTAATTGCACCTTAGCGTGTTTGGGGATGTCACTAGTGTACAGGTTATATAGGGAGGGCGAGAGGACCGAGCCCTGCGGTACTCCCGCCTCCATATATCTTGGCGACGACAGTGCGCCTTCTACGCGGAAATGAAATTTACGATTTTTTAAAAAGTTACTAATTAGTAAGACGAGATAATCGGGTATTTCCATTTGATAGAGTTTGTATAACAGTCCGTTATGCCAAATTTTATCAAAAGCTTTTGCAATGTCAAAGAATACGGCGCATGTCGTCTTCCAGTCGTTTTTGCTAGATAATATGTACTCCGTTAAGCGGTGTACTTGAGCGGGACAGCTGTGCATTTCGCGGAAGGCGAACTGCTCGTCTGGAAGGAGTTTTTTGTCGGTTATGACGTCATTAAGGCGCCTTTTAATAACTCTTTCGTAGACTTTACCAAGGGAGCTAATGAGACTTATTGGGCGGTAGCTACCAGGCACCTTCCGGGGTTTCCCCGGTTTGTGGATACCTATGACAATAGCTACTTTCCAAATGTCTGGGAATGAACATCCTACTAAGAGGGCGTTAAAGATGTTCACTAGGAGTTGAATTAGCTCGGACGGTAACATTTTAAGTGTTTTGTTTGAAATACCGTCGAGGCCTGGGGCCTTTTTGGCATTCATACACTTAATAATGTCATTGACCTCCTCCGAGTCCACCATCCTCACCCTATCTACATCAGGTGGCCTCGAGAGTCGGCTGTTGACCTCGCTATTTACTAAGCTAAGGTGCACGGGATCAATCGGGAGAGTACTCGGCCGGCACTGTTGTTCAAAATTTTCAGCTAGGCACTCGGCCTTGTCAATGTCTTCGAATGCAGGAGGACGGTTAGGTCTATCTAACGGAGGCATATCGCTCTCCGTGTTGTTTTTGAACGTTCGCACGCGGACCCCCCGCCTTTTTATACCTCCCGCCGCGAAGCGCGTCGAGCGCGGCAACTGATACACAAAAATAATCCTTATTGCATGATTCTGTATTCACGCGCGATGACTTATTAGTGTATTTCATGTATAACTTTGGTGTTTCTACACCGATTTACATGATTCTTTTTTTATTGAATAAGTAATAATGTTAACTTTTTTTAATTAGGGATGAGTGAGAGTGTTGTAAACGCTTACGTTTAGACCAATATAATCAGAAAGCTCCGAATTGCTAAGCTACCGGAAGTTTCACGTGCTATTGTTAGTCAACCATAAAAGATAGACATTATGCTGTCAAGAACTATTTTTATATAATATTAAGGAAAATATTTCCGTCATACGTGATTTCTATGCAGCTCCAACCATTAAGGCTGCACACGCGGTGGAAGCTTAAAAAATGGAGTAACTTCTCCCGTTTTCCCAATATATCCCTTCACTGCTCTGCGCCTATTGATCGTAGCGTAATGAAAAGTATACTATAACCTGCCCAGGAGTATGAAGAATAATTGTGCCAAATTTCATTAAAATCCGTCGAGTAGTTTTTGTTTCTATAACGAACATACAGACAGACAGACAGACAGACAGACAGACAAAAATTTTACTGATTGCATTTTTGACATCAGTAGCGATCCCTAATCACCCCCTGATCGTTATTTTTTTTAAATATTTCATGTACAGAATTGACCTCTCTACAGATTTATTATAATATAGATTATGGCTACGTATTGCAGCCAATGGAGACCACTTCGAATAAGCCTTTTATATTTTAAATTGTTTTACATTTATGTATTAAACTAACACACTGTAAAAGTAATAAATGTTATTTGCAATAGAATTTTTTTTTGTTTCAGTATTTATGACAAGACTAGGTACACATATATCCATGGAAAGTTTCATCTTTCTAGCGACTAGCACTAACCGTTTGGACGGTACCAGACGGACGAACGGACATGACGAAACCATTAAGGGTTCCGAAACGTGAACTACGGAACCCTAAAAATGTCACAAATACATAAAGATAAAAAAATTAACGTTATTTTTAGTACTTTTTAGTTATGTAACTTTTTAATTTAGCAAGTTAGCAAATGATTATCTACTGTACTTTTTGCATTTTTAACCGACTTCCAAAAAAAGGAGGCGGTTATACGTTCAGCTGTATGTTTTTTTTTGTATGTTCAACGATAACTTCGCCGCCTGTTGAGTGTTGACCGATTTTCAAAATTCTTTATTATGTAAAGGATATCTATACCACGAAGTTGGTCCAGTTTTCACAAAAGTGGTGACCTGATGATGGCATCCATGAGGAATTGAGGGAACTCCTCGAATTATATGGACATATTATATAGTGTTATGTGGGTATGGGTATATGCTACCAAAAAGTAAGATTATGCACTAAGGTATACCCTGGATCCAAAAGCACTGGACAGAACCCCTCAGTCTTTAAAGATACGCGTTTGGAAATTTCGACATTGTTTATAGAACTGCAAGCATAATATGCCAATAAGTACCTTACTGTAATTATCATAATTATCTTTTATACAATAGGTACCTAATGGAAGCTTGGCGCGTATTAAATTTTACATTCGAACCTTTATTTTAAACGTTCTTTAAATGTGATAATTTAACAAATATCACTAAAAAGGGAAAAAATATTATTATTTTTAATCAAAAAAATTAAACCGACCGTTTAATATCCATTAGATAATCGTTAACGTGCACAAGTGTGGGCAAATGATACAACTACAAAAACATGTTATTTTGAGTGTCTTCCAAAATTCCCCAGGAAGTTTCAGTAAAGCGTCTACCACGTCTTCACTGAATTGACTGACTTGTCATAATGACTGCATTGACGATTTATGTGGACTTGGACTTGACGATTTAAGGCTGCCACATACGAGAGGCCGATCGTTTCAGTTAGAACTGACGTCAGTTCGGCCTGAAGGGATTCGAGCACATACATGGAAAAAATCGCATCCAATCGAACTGACGTCAGTTCGGCCCTTAGAATAATAACGCATATATAGTCTTCAAACAAACTCATTGTACAAAGTGAAGCAAGCATCATATATATGTAGGCGTAAGCAATAAGCATTACATACCCACACGCACACAAAACTTTATTGTTGTTCAGTGTATACAGTTTTAAGGGACAATTTCCACGGAAAATGTTTCTCTGAATATAGGAATTATTGTATTTGTTTTTCACAATATCGTGAGATCTAAAAATATAACTTATATTTCATTTTAAACCATCTAAACACGATTTGTAAACATTATTTATATTAAACTGGTATTAAGGAATATATTAAGGATTATCTAAATACTGAAAATACTTACTCTGAAATCTGAAAATATTAAAAAACTTTGTTTTAGTTGCAACTATTAGTTAGCCATGAAAATTTTGAAATAAATTTATTATTACTAGTAACATTTTCACAATTCACATTAGGGCAGCAAGATGGCGACAAAGTGTGATTTTATTTTTAAATGTTTTAAATATTTGGCTTAATACAAGTCAAGTTGTAGTACTTACATACAAAATGTCCGAAGCTTTATTAATGCTTTTCCGATGCATTGTGACACTATAACGACACAAACCGTTATAATGTTTTTAATAGTCGGAAATGTGCGCTTGCGCTTGACAACTGACGGGTCGTTCGAACAAACTTAGCCGATATGGCTCAGTATGATTTGCTACACTTTTCATGCGCGTACCCGGTTCCTAGGCGTTTTAATCTAAGGTTCGGCCTGAACGGATTCGAGCACATACACGGAAAATCGCATCTGGTTTGCCGCGAGCTTCGGTCGTGTTGTTAGGGTTCCGTAATACTTAAGGAACCCTTATAGTTTCGCTCTGACCGCCCGTCTGTCTGTCTATCTGTCCGCTCTCCTAGCTTCTGTAATAACTTTATGACAATAACTTTTAAAGTAATTGAAGTTGATAGTTACGCAACCCTCCTTCGAAATGTCGTGACATACTCTTGGTTAGGTTATTATTTTATTCATTAATTGAATTTTGCTGCAACTGTAGTCACGCTATCGACCAATCATTAATCTATGAGAAATATGTTATAGAAATCATTTCTCTTTGTTTTATAGTAATAGTCTTTAGATTTTATCAACCATAGTGGCTCTAAAGTTTCAAATACTTCAATGAACTCTAATAAATATTATTTAGTCCACGTTGCCAGTTTCAGGGTTCCGTACCCAAAGGGTAAAAACTTAACCCTAATACAGAGACTTTGCTGTTCGTCCGTCTGACACCAGGCTGTATCTTAACCTTGTTTTACCGTGATAGCACGACAGTTGAAATTTTCACAAATGATGTAGGTATTTCTATTGCCGTTATAACAACAAATACTAAAAACAAAATAAAATAAAAATTTGAGTTTCCCATACAACAAACGTGATTTTTTCCATTTTGTACGGAACCCGTCTTGCCGACTCGCACATGACTGGTTTTATTTTACACTCGAATTTTATTACCGTTCAGTCCATCCGTACAGGTCAGAATTAATGTTGCCAACTTAGTTGTTTTACAAAGTTTTACTACTAAATTTAGTATTTTTTCCCTCTTTAGTAGGAATTCAGTAATTAGTAGTGGTTTTGTAGAAAATAGCCTAGACAGTCATCATAATATGCAAAATGGCGTGCTACTATGTGCTATTATGACACCTTATCATAATAGCACATAGTAGCACGCGTCCGTAAGTCGCTTAAAACTACCGATTTAATTTCTATATTACGTAATATTTCCTTCTATATTTTTTTTATTTTACGGTAAAATTATCATATTTTCAATATATCAAAACTGAAAATGCAGTGTTTTTTTGTTGTTTTTTAGGGATTTCTAAGTTTAGTAGCTTCTTATAGTTTTCGGTATTCTTTTAGTATTTTTTAGTAGAAAACGACGCGAGTTTAGTACTTTCGCAAAAACAGAGTTTGCAACACTGGGGCGAATCGCTTCAGTCCATCCAGGCGACTGATGCGATCTCGAAATTGCACACAGACGATACGATTTTGCATCCGTTCAGGCCGAACTGAAGGAAAACCGGACCGTGTATAGTAGAATATTCTCAACATTTAACTAGACTCAAATCAGCCAGTCCCGGTATTGACCCTTTAGCCTTTCCTTTACTTTTTCCTAATGGAGAACTCGGATAGGATGAAAATCTTCAACACAGAGAAGAGAGTCGAACTGCTAGAAGCCGTCTTACAATGTTACAATTTTATGAGTATAGACTTGCTGTTCGTGAAAATTTTAGCCCATTATTTTACGCCGAAAAACTTTTTCATGAATATTGTGTCTTGGCCTATGTTAGGATTGAATCTCAAAGATTATTGTTTCTTCGAATGAATCAAAAACAGCTCAGAGCTGACAATTATAACAATTTAATGGATAGCCTGTACAATAATGATAGAGAAGTGGGTCACGGCATTGGTAAAATGATAATATTGCCATCAACTTATGTTGGAAGTCCCCGGTACATGATGCAAAATAATCAGGATTCCATGGCAATTGTATGCAAGTATGGTAAACCAGACCTATTTATAACATTTACGTGTAATCCGAATTGGCAGGAAATCTTAGTTAATTTACAAGGCACTAAAAAAGAACATAGACCCGATTTAATTGCCAGAATTTTTAAACTTAAATTGGAGGAACTTTTAGATGACATTACAAGGAAACATATTTTTGGAATACCGAGTGTGAGGTTTTACACCATTGAATTTCAGAAACGTGGGCTTCCACATGCGCATATGCTTATTATTCTAAGAAATGAAGATAAACCAAGGTCATCAGAAGATTATGATAAATTTGTGTGTGCAGAAATACCTGATCCAGATAAAGACCAGGAACTTTTTCAGACTGTGTCAAAAATCATGATCCATGGGCCATGTGGCCCTGGATATATGAATTCACCCTGCATAAAAAATAATGGGATTGCCTCTAAATGTTCTAAAAACTACCCAAAGACATTTTGCGGAGAAACTAGAGATGGTACCTAAAATGGAGGTTATGCTATAATACTCGTAAGAAGAAGAGACGATGGAAGAACAATAAAAAAGAAGGATTTCGAGTGTGATAACAGATGGGTGGTGCCCTACAATCCCTATCTATGTAAAAAATTTAATGCTCACATAAATGTCGAAATTTGTTCAAGTGTCAAAAGTGTGAAATATATAAATAAATATATTTATAAAGGTCATGACCGAGCAAAGATACAAATCACAGTAGCTCCACAAGAGTTCAATGCACAAAATGAGTCACACAATTATACAGTTAGGTATTCATTTGGAAAACCAACAAACTGTCGTATTTATAGATCAGAATGTTCATGAAGCAACAGCTAGATCAGTTGAAAAATCAACATTATTAGCATTTTTTGAACTAAACAGAACAAATGAAAGTGCTCGACAATATCTTTACACTGAAATTCCGACACATTTTAGATTTATCCATGGACAGTGGCAACCACGAATATCTCAGTCAGCGGCTGACAAAGTAATTGCAAGAATGTATAATTATTTCTTTTCTGATCGGGAACGATATTATCCCCGGCTATTACTTCTTCACGTCAAAGGGCCGACTTGCTCCAGAGATGTTAGAACTTATGAAAATATTATTTACAACTCATTTCGAGAAGCTGCTCAAGCAAGATATGACTATCAGGAATGGGAAAGATGTTTGGATGAAGCAATTGGTTTTAAACTTCCTCGGCAATTACGACAGCTGTTTGCGTCAATTTGCGTATTTTGTGAAGTAACTGATCCTAATGCTCTTTAGGAAAAGTTTGCATCACATTTTATCAAAGACTTTACAAGATCACGCCCTGAAAATATTATCCAAACAGTTAGCTTTACAAGAAATTGATGAAACATTAAAACTCCACGGAAAGAGACTAACAGATTTCGGACTTCCGGAGCCAGATATGAAATATATAATATGGATAGTGAAAATGATGTTTTCTTATCTGATCCCGTTTATGACTGTGTACTTGAAAAATTATAGTTTAAAAAAACACGCTTTTATAGAAAACCTAACTAAAAAATAAAAAAATAAAATTTAATAAATTTGGATTAAGAATAGCGTAAATGAAAAATAAATGTTTATTATTGTAAAAAAGCGTGGGGTGCAGTGTCTTCACCTGTACGTTTGTTTGTATGTGACCGACTCCAGTTTTAATAAATGAAAACCGAAAATGTCTCGAAAATGTTTATTGAACAGAACACAATTTCACAATATAGTGTTTTTAACATTGGTTTTACTTATTACAAATAATATTACTAACTTAGAGGTCGAAATTAAAAGTATAAAACAATTTACAAAGGCGAAAACGCGGGAAACAGTACACAGTGAATATATCATCTAGTCAGATCGGTAGCGCGCGGGAGTCTGGCGAGAGCGCGTCGGACGCGACCCGCAGGAAGCTTGTCCTGACGCGTTGCTGGCCAGCGGCGCGTTTGCACTGTGGTGTGAGCGAGAAGGCACGGTCTCCAGTGCACTCGTTGTACAGTGGATTTGATTTTGATCCACTTCAAACGGTCAGATTTCGTATAAAGTGATTTTTAAGATATTATCAAAGTGAAGATCCTTCTCATATCTGCCAATAAAATGTTTATAACTATTGACACTATGCACCCCACGCTTGTTTACAATAATAAACATTTATTTTTCATTTACACTATTCTTAATCCAAATTTATAAAATTTTATTTTTTATTTTTTAGTTACATTTTCTATAAAAGCGTGTTTTTTTAGTTTTTTTAAACTATAATTTATTTTTTTCTTTTTAGTACGATTTGCCAAAGAGTAAGCCTGGAACTGCACGCATGCGTAGTTCGCGTTCTATCTCTCTTACTCTCATGCAAAGGATGCAGAAAGAAATTGATGAATTCTGGCGAATTTAATCAGTATAATCGGATATTCTAATCGAATTATAGCATTGTCATCGGTCTTTGACAGGTGTTCAAAGTTTGAATTAAATCTGGTCGTTCAAAGTAGGACAAAATCGAGCCCAAAGGAGTAGGTTACAAACAAGCAAGCAAACATACAGGTGAAACTAATAAAAGCGTTATAAATAATTAAAAGCAAATGGCTATGAAAAATACCAAAAATTGTACACTAAACAAAAATATGTGGTCGATACAATAGTAAACGCTGTGAATAATTCCACAGAGAGAAAGCTGTTTTACCTTGACGACCCAGGAGGAACTGGAAAGACTTTTGTATTTATAACTATTTTACATATTTTAAGATCTGAAAACAAAATATGCCTACCCATAGCGTTTTCTGGTATTGCAGCAACTCTGTTAGATGGTGGTAGAACAGCTCACTCGCGATTTAAAATTCCAATTAATTCAGATGTAGATGCTACGTCTCATATGTCGTTAGGGTCACCAGCAGCTAAGTTATTGAAGGAAACTCATTTAATCATTTGGGATGAAGCACCCATGACTAAATGTCATGATATTGTTGTAGTTGATCGACCCCTTCAAGACATAATGAAAAATAAATTAGCTTTTGGAGGCAAAACATTGTTATTCGCAGGAGATTTTCGTCAGAATTTACCAGTTGTAGTTAATGGGTCACGAAATGATATTATAAAAAGCTTCAATTAAGCACTTTTCAATGTGGCCAAACTTTATTCTACTCCAATTGGGCATTGGCTCATAATATGAGAGCTCACCATGATTTAGAGTTTGCTCAATGGGTATTAAAGGTAGGCGATGGATCAGCTAATGAAGATGGTGACGACTACATTGAACTGCCTCAGCGATCCATTGTAGATAATTCAATTTTAGACCATATTTTTGGTGTTTCCCTTAACACGAATGATTATAAAAGTTATTCAATGAAAGCTATCCTTACTCCCAAAAACGATAATTGTTTTCAATTGAACGACCAAGTTGTAGAGAAAATCCCCGGTCTTCTTAAAATTTATGAGAATTCTGACGCTGTGATTGAGGACGATCATAATGATGTTTTAAACTATCCAGTAGAATTCCTAAATTCTATAACGCCTGCAGGACTACCACCACACATTCTAAAATTAAAAGTTGGTTGTATTGTAATGCTTTTGAGAAATTTAAACCGGAACCCGTCTTATTGTTAGAGCGTTAGCTTCACGTGTCATTGATGCCGAAATTATTTGTGGTAGCCATGTGGGAATCAGAGTTTTTATTCCTCGAATTCGTCTCCAGCCATCTAACAGTCAACTGCTTTCTAAATTTAGTCGGCTTCAGTTTTCCATTCGCATAGCATTCGCTATGACAATAAACAAAAGCCAGGGACAAACTTTCGACAAAATCGGTATATTTTTATCTAATCCTGTGTTCACCCATGGCCAGCTCTATGTTGCCTTCTCTCGAGTTCGAAGATTCAATGATGTAAAAATTCAAATTATCAATACCACTGAACAAGGCTTGAAAGGTGATAAATATTTAACGAAAAAAATCGGTTGTCTGTAAAGTCGTTTTACTGACGATAGTTGAACGTGACAACGTCATGTTTATAGTGCGCGCGGAACTAATTGGCCGCGCCTTAGGTAGGGGTGAGGGGGCGGGTTGCTTGCTGCTCGCAACGCACATGAGATTAGACAGTGACGACCAATCTCGAGATATCGTGAACAATAATTATTCAATTATTGAAAATAATAAATTAAAGACGCATCAGGTTTATATTCTAAACTATTGACATCGGCTTTCCGTTTTTTAAAAAACGTATGCACCTTAAATAGTATTTCCTTAGATTGTCTTTTTATCGGCGGACTCATCTTGCTATTGTAATCTCTTGTGCGTTTTGTCTAAACTAGCCAGAACTGTCAACGCGTGTTGCCGCCGCGAAGTCCGGTGCCGAACTGAATAATAACATCAAGCGCCCCGCCTCTCCGTCCTACCGCTCACATACCTAAGGCGCGGCCAGCTGAGGTAACGGCACATGCGTCATATTTAACGAGGTAACGGTGACGGTAACGGCACGAGTCATGTTTTTTCGTGCGTGCAGCCGGCTCCATCAAATTATAAGACGTTATCACGTCAAAATGTTATATATAGAGAAATTTTATGATAATCAACCTGTGATGTATAATTATTAATATGATAATGTTTTGGTAGCACTTCCTTAAGACTAAGCTAAAACATTAGTTTAGACATACTTAACATAGCTAAACATACATACATAAACAATGGGGTAGGTTAGAACTACAGGATCACTAAAGAGATTCTGCAACCACGTTTAGCATAGCAAGACAAGATCTAAAAAGATATATTTGTACAGAAAAATACTGTATCCTCATGGAGAATGTACATACCTCCTAATCATATTTTTGATTTAGCCGATTTGAATAAAGAACAACAATTTCATTTTTTATTTTTAAAATTAGTAAGTTCTTATCTTCCAAATCAATCTGCCAAAGTAGAGAAAAAGACTGAGTGCTTAAAACAAAGAGGTTTACAAAGACTAAACCTTAAAAATAATATGTTTTGTTAATTTATGTTACTTTATTTTGAATGTTCATTTAAAATAAAAATTATTTGTGTAAAACTTTTGCAGTTCTTATTTACTATATTTATTAAACACAATGAACGAAGCTATACGAATTTATGCCTTGCTTATACCTTTGAGAATTGATGACTACAGAAATATCTACCTACATTTTACACCTAGATATTGTATATTATGAGTCACATTTCACCCGAGCGAAGCCGGGTTTTCATCTAGTAAAATACATAATTTAGTAGTAAAACTTTCTAAAACAACTAAGTTGGCAACATTAATTCTGACAAGAATGTATTGGGGGTGTATTATGAGGTCTTGTAGCAGTATTACTTTAACATTACTTTTGAATTTCATGTAAGCAAACATGATCTCTATTTATATAGACAAAAAGATATTTTTAATTTGCGCGAAATCTAAAAGTAATACTGCTACAAGACCTCATAATACACCCCCTGTACGGATGGACTGAACGGCAATAAAATTGGACTGAACGGTTATAAAATTCGAGTGTAAAATAAAACCGGTCAAGTGCGAGTCGGCAAGATGAGTTCCGTACAAAATGGAAAAATCGCGTTTGTTGTATGTGAGCCTCAAATTACTATTTTATTTTGTTTTTAGTATTTGTTGATAAAACGGCAATAGAAATACCTACATCATACATTTGTGAAAATTTAAACTGTCGAGCTATCATGGTATAAGAAGGTTAAGATACAGCCTGGCGACAGACGGACGAATAGCAAAGTCTCAGTAATAGGGTCCCGTTTTTACCCTTTGGGTACGGAACCCTAAAAATGGCACATGGTCTAAAAAAAAAATTAAAGTTCATTGAAGTATTTAAAACTTTAAAGCCACTATGGTTGATAAAATCTAAAGACTATTACTATAAAACAAAGAGCAATGATTTCTATAACATATTACTGGAAAAATGTATGACACAATAATTCGGTTTCGTGGATAGCGTGATTACAATTGCAGCAAAATACAATTAATAAATAAAATAATAGCCTAAGCTGACCAAGAGCATGTCACGACATGTCTAAGGAGGGTTCCGTAACTATCAACGTACCATAGGTTTTCTTTGAATTACTACAGTAGTTATTGTTATAAAGTTATTACAGAAGCTAGGAGAGCGGCGGACAGACAGACGGACGGGCAGAGTAAAATTAAAAGGGTTCCTTAAGTATTACGGAACCCTAAAAATACGACCGAAACTTGCGTCAATTTTCCGTGTATGTGCTCGAATCCGTTCAGGCCGTACCTTAGATTAAAACGCCTAGAAACCGGGTACGCGCGTGAAGCGTAAAGTAAATCATACTGAGCCATATCGGCTCAGTTTGTTCGAACGACCCGTCAGTTGTCAAGGTCAAGCGCTAGTGCATACATCTCCGACTATTATTTTTTATTATTAAAAACATTATGACGGTTTGCGTCGTTATTAGGTGTCACAATGCATCGGAAAATAATTAAAAAAGCTTCGGACATAACATTTCATATGCAGGGCCGTGCCTGGGTTACATATGAATCATATGTAAGTATGAAATGTTATGTCCGAACAATTTGACTTGTATTAAGTCAAATATTTAAAACATTTTAAAATAAAATCATATTATGTCGCCATCTTGCTGCCCTATTGTGAATTGTGAAAGTGTTACTAGTAAAAATAAATTTATTTTAAAAATATTCATGGCTAACTAATAGTTGCAACTAAGACAAAGTTTTATAATATTTTCTGTTTTTTTAATTATCAATTTAAAGTATTGCTCGTATTAAGATAATCCTTAATATTAGTTCTTTACCTATGAAATTGCCGTTTTGTATGAAAAAATTTAAACGATTTTTTTTCAAGTATTTTTTATTTGTATTAATCGAAGTAATTACCGATGCAATCAATGCATCTTTGCCAACGCAGTGGCAGTTTATTGATGCCCTTCTTAAAGAAATCAGCTGGACGGGAGGCAACAAATTCTTCAAAGGTATTTTGAACTGCCTCTCGAGTATTGAATTTTTTTCTCGCCAAGAAGTTATCAAAATTCCGGAAAAAGTAGTAGTCTGTAGGCGCAAGGTCTGGTGAGTAGGGCGGATAACGGAGAGCTTCCAACCCCAGTTCTTGCAACTTGAAGACCGCCTGCTGTTCAGTATTCAGTTCTTCACAGTACACATCTGCAGTAATGCTCACCCCGTTTTGGTAAGAAGCTGTGATGAATCACACCGGCGATAGACCACCAAACAGTGACCATTTCTAGGGGTAAGTTTTCGTTTAGGGCATTGTTTAGGTGCTGAACCAGGATACAACCAACTTGCTGAGCGCTTTCGGTTATCAAACAGAATCCATTTTTCATCGCAGGTAACAATGCGGTTCAAAATTTCTACATTTGTGTGTCTGTTGAGCAGTGCAAGGCACGTCTCGACGCGTACTTCGCGCTGGCGATCATTGAGTTCGTGGGGCACCCATTTGTCAAGCTTTTTTACCTTGCCAATTTGACGCAAATGGAATCATCAGCTTCCACAATCGCCTTTAATTCGTCATTGTCGACCAAAGTCTTCGGACGACCGCGAGGTTCATTTTTCAAGTCAAAATTTCCAGAACGGAAGCGAGCAAACCAATACCAGGTGGTGCGTTGGTTTGTAGTGTTAGCTCCGTAAACGTCGTTGATGTTGCGTGCCGCTTGTGCCGCGTTGCTGCCACGACGGTACTCATATTCCATAATTACTCTAATTTTTAACGTATCCATGATGACGAAAAAGATTGAAATGCGATGAAAATGTAACACTAATCAATAAACAAATAACTACTTTTGGAAAAACAATTCCATGTTTTTAAAATAAAATTAATTTGAAGTTAGAATTCTTAGCCAAACAAAATTATTTTGATTTGAAATGGTCAGTACCGCAGAACGGCAATTTCATAGGTGAATCCCGATTATATTCCTTAATATCAGTTTAATATAAATAAAGTTCACAAATTGTGTTTAGATAGTTTAAAATGAAACATAAGTTATATTTTTACATCTCACGATATTAAGAAAAACAAATACAATAATTCCAATTTTAAGAGCACAGACTCCACAACTTTAAAGTTTTGTTTGTTGCGTGTCGGTATATAATGCTTACGCCTTCATCTATCTGTTGCTCGCTTCACTTTGTACGATGCGTTTGTTTGAAGACTATCTAGATTCTAGGCGTTATTAATCTAAGGGCTGAACTGACGTCAGTTCTAACTGAAACGATCGGCCTCTCGTCTGTGGAGGCCTTAATGATAATAAACAATATAGAACCCATTTTCGTATATCTTAAACAACGAAGAAGATACAAACAATTCTTTACAATATAAAAGAGAGCGATAAATCAGCCTGTGACGTCACGAGTTGTATATATATACTATACCGCACGGCTTCCGCATTTATTTATTTTTAATATATGGCGTCGGCTTATCTTAAAACCATTTGCCAGTGTCAAGTAAAAAAGGCGGGAAATAGAACTTTCGTTTCAATTTTCAACACTGTATTCCTATATTGTCAAGTCTAGTCTAGTCAAAGTCCAAATAAATAGTCAGTACATTGACTGTACAGTCATGTCAGTCGATTCAGTAAAGTGGTAGACGCTTTACTGAAAGTTCCTAGGGAGTTTTGGCGGGAAACACACAAATAGCACGTTTTTAGAATTTGTACCACTTGCCCACACTTGTGCACGTTAACGAATATATTTTAATGGTTAATATTCTACCAATATTACACATTAAGAACCGAGATAACACAAATTTATGAAATAATATTACAAATTCCATAACGTCACCCATTGAATTCCCCGGCAAAACTCCGGCATTCCGCATTTGTGTAGAGTGCTAATATTACTACTGAGACCACAAAGTACATTGTTAAAGGCGCTACTCACACACCTGCCGCAGGGGCAATCTAGGGTGCATGGCGGTTGTGGCGATATCGGGAGTATCTCTACACACTTGCCTGCCGTGCAGTGTTTCCGAGTAAGCTGTGCTGAGCACACGTATTGAGAATGGCACCCGTATTATCGACCAATCAAAAGATTGGAGTAGCCTTGGCGCTTTCTGTGGTGCTACCTCAAAAAAAAAGGAAAAGGAGATACTGAGTGAAGAAATGGCTACTGAAAAGAAGTGAGTTATGCCACATGAATATTATAAAAGAACTGGAAGTAGATGACTTCAATAACTTTTTACGGATGGATTTTGACTCTTTTGAAGAGCTTCTTGCAATGGTGGCACCATTTATAGAAAAAAAAAATACATTGATGCGGAATGTCGTAAGCGCTAGAGAACGATTAGTTAATTGCTTCGGTTTTTGGCCAGTGGACAAACCTACGAGGATTTGAAATTTAGTTGTATCATATCACCACAATTGATGTCAACAATGATTCCTGAGACTTGTTGGGCGATTTACAATTGTCTGAAACATTATATAAAGGTAAGTTTATATAAGGTATAATTATAAAAAGTAAACCTACATGTTAGAAATTTAATTTCCCGAAATTCTAGATAAACTGTTTTTTCTTGTAAGTACTCAACCAAGATTCAACCACAAAAAAAACAATCACAGTCGGTGAAATATTTTTTATTAATACGGTAACAAGTTATAGGTACCCAGTTTCCAAATATTTAGTTAATTGTGAGAATTTTAAAGGATAGGACATTATCATTTTAATTACATTTTGTGTTTAAATATAAGAAAATCTTTAACTTTAGTGAAACTACCTTCCACTAAATTATTATTATTACTAAAAGTAGTGTTAGGGAAATCAATGGTAATATCATCATATTGAACCTCAGAAAGTTGTGAGGATTGTGTAGGAGTAGGAACAGATGCATAGGCTTGATGTTGTGGGGATGGAGTAGGAGCAGATGAGTATGATTGATGTTGTGGGGTTGGAGTAGGAGCAGATGCGTAGGATTGATGTTGTGGGGATGGAGTAGGAGCAGATGCGTAGGATTGATGTTGTGGGGATGGAGTAGGAGCAGATGCGTACGATTGATGTTGTGGGGATGGAGTAGGAGCAGATGCGTACGATTGATGTTGTGGGGATGGAGTAGGAGCAGATACGTAGGATTGATATTGTGGGGATGGTGTAAGAGTATTAAGAGGTACTGAATGAGTGTACGGATTATGATATTGGTTTTTCAAAGCGATTGACGATTCTTCTGTTAGTTTTCCAAGTTGCCCATCGAAAATGACTTCAGATATTAATTTTTTTGCAACAACTTGCTGGTGTTTACTTAAATTTTTCAATTGAATACCATAGCCCATTCCTATGACTTCCCATTCATCTGTAGTGGTAAGAAGTTTTTGAGCAGTATCAAATAGTTTCTCTTGTTTTTTTTTGTAAGTTTAATCGCGGTTTTCTTGGGGCAGGTTCTTCTTCTGTTTTGTCTAGCTTACTTGGACGTTTTAGGTTGAGTGATTGACTACCAGATGGTTCATCCAATTCCAAACTCTGTGAAACCTGAAATATTAAATTTCTCAATTACTGTTTGTTTCAGATGCCCACATCGGAAACTGAATGGAAGAACACAGCAAAAATTTTTGAAGAAAAATGGAATTTCACTCACTGTGTTGGAGCAATGGACGGAAAACACGTAGCTATAGAAAAGCCCCCTGGTAGTGGCTCGTGTTTTTTTAATTACAAACAGTTTTTTAGTGTAGTACTTTTTGCCATTGTTAATGCAAATTATGAGTTTATGTATGTACACACTGGCATAAATGGAAGCGTCTCTGATGGTGGTGTAATACAACATACAAAATTTCATGAAAAACTAATGAAAAGCCAGTTAAACCTACCACCAGCTTCAACGTTACCAAATAGTAATATTACAGTGCCCTATGTATTTGTAGGAGACAGTGCATTTTCTCTCAACAGACACGTGATGAAGCCCTATCCATTCAAGAATATAAACCATGAACAAAGAATATTTAATTATAGGTTATCTAGGGCAAGACGGGTAGTAGAAAATACTTTTGGGATACTGGCAACACGTTTTAGGATATTTCGCCGAAAAATAAGTGTAAATGTTGAGAACGTCGATGCTATTGTTCTAGCATGTTGCGCTTTACACAATTTTTTAAGAACAAAATCAAAAATCTATTTGACAAATTCATGTACAGATTCTGAAAATACAAACGATCGAACTTATCGACCAGGTGATTGGCGGGCAGAATCATTCGAATTAGTATCAGTTGCGCAAAGAAATGAAAAACAGCGCAACGATGAAGGAAACTACGTTAGAAGTCAATTTATGTCGTATTTTAACGGACAAGGCAGTGTTGATTTTCAATAAGACATGTTACGAGTAATATAAGAGCATTAAAATAGTTTTAATTTTGATGAAATACTTAAGTAAGTACTTATACCTAATATTTAGAAGTAATTCTAAGAAATATAAATATATAATTGTGCCAAGTGATTTTATTCTTGTTTTATTTTAAGTATTACCTCGTCAGAGTCCATGGTATCTACTCCCGTGCGAGATGGTTCAGTAGTCTCTTCAATAAAAGTAAAGAGATTGTAATACCAAAGAGATGGTTTGTACACATCATCGCTGCCAGATCCTGTTTGTTTTGAAGAATTAACCTAAAAAAGATAACACATTGAAATGAAATACAAATACCTACTAAAAAAAAATTTCAAAACACAATTTTGAATAATCATTACTTAATTAAAAATACGTACCTTTTTTAACTCCCGAAAAAAGGATGTCCGCATATTTTCAAATTTTTTTTGAAAACCGGCAGCTCCATGTTGGTTTTGAGTTCCCCAAAAATTTCAAACATTAGTGTGAATGTTTGCTGCCTCATGTCGCGGTTAAAATAATGTTTATGATTTTTATCCCACATGTGAGGTCGGTCTTGATAAACTTCTATAATTCGCGTCCAAACTTCGCGTTCGTTGTCGGCAGCCATTTTGATTGTACGCTATGTATACGTGCACTCCGTGTGACAGATACTGACAAACTGACTGAGAAATTGCTCCAATCGCGCTACACACGCAGCGACGGCAGGGACGACTTAGGGATCAAGGTTGGTCTCGCGCCCCTGCCGCCCTGCCGCAGGGCCAATCCTGTCGCCAAATTGCCCCTGCATGCCTACACACATCACAATTAAGGATGCAATTAAGGGTCATCCCCACTCCTACACCCTAGATTGCCCCTGCGGCAGATGTGTGAGTAGGGCGCTTTACCGTAAAGAGAGTATACTGACAGTGTGACCATAGGTATGTGGCAGAATCCTGCCATTTTGGCAGTTTCAAGCCTTATTTTTAGCCTCTGGCAGTATTAGTTGTCAGTTTAGTAATCTGGCAGGATGTGGCACTATTACACCATTAGCTGGCAGATTTGCCAGTGAAAGGATTCAAAGATCTAAAAGTTTATTTGTAGATTGAATTAAAGTACCTAGTATCGATTGAATTAAAGTACCTATTCGATACAAGAATGTTTTAATTTAAATATGAGTAGGTAACTATGACAACTCTGTTTCGGGGTAGAGAATTCCCCGTAAAACATCTTGCCAATATCGAACACAGCTTGCGAAAGTGATATTCTTGCAAATCAACATCATAAATTCATAATAAACAAAAAATGAAAACTGACTACCAAAGTAAAACTGCACAGAAATAAAACTTATTTACTAAATAATTCCCTTTTTAAATTCAGCTAAAATTTTAACTATTACTGTACTTACTCCATAATGTACTTTCTCCATAATTTTGAAGTCGGTACTTATATGTATCATGGATTAATGCCTCCATGCATGTACTTAGGTTTTACATGTAAAATAAGGCATCAGTGGATGTGGTTATTGCATTTCATTCCAACCAACAAAATAACATTTATTTTCAAATAATCATTGATTAAACAGATGACAAAAGCGTTGTATAAAGAAGCCGATGAAGAAGATGATGCAAATACAATTAATGTATAATGGTAATTTAATTTTTAAATTTTTATTTACAGTGCATTAAACGAAACTACCAAAAATCTATTTATTTTTTCGGCATTATTTTAGCATTTTTTGCCTAAGAGTTTAGCAGATTTTGTCAGTTTTTTAAACTCAGTGCCTGCCGAACACATCAATAGCTGTAGTACACAGTACATAACATATATGGGCAGGTTCTCAGATTTGATGTTGGTCACACTGCATAGTGAACTGTGAAATGCAGACTGCAGTAGTACTACTTATTATCTATGGTGAAATGTGTACAATTTTTTACCTAAATAAAATATAGAAAAATCTAGGTATTAAACAATAAAATACAAGACAATAAATAAAGATGTCTACAAATCCTCAAATTAATTCCATTTTTAATGAATTTCAAAAGACTCTTGATGAGGAACAAGAAATACGCGAGGTCAATATACTTTATGTGCCCACATGAAACAGTCTGATGAATAACTTCTGTGTTATATCTAATATCTCATATTTTCATCACTTCAGGCTATAAGAACTATTTGCAAAGATGTCGATCAAATATCCCGCGAGATAACCACTGTTTTACAAGTCATACATCACAGTGAGGACTCAAGTAAGTAATTTTAAGTTTTAGTCTTTTCGTAGTTCAACGCACAATCTACTGATCTTAATGTAGCGCTATCATTTGCTGATCTTTAGCTGTTTCTTCGGCTTTTGTGTTTGTTTGAAAGCTATATTATCGCATTTTACTTATACCAAATGTTCCGTTGGTGAATGAACAAATACTTAAATAAAAAAAATGTTTTTATCTAAGTTTTATGAATAAGGGCATAGCCTAGTCAGATGATAATTTTCACCTTAGGAGCCTGCCACTAAATTAAAGGTTCATATCTTGCAAATCATTATTCCCTCCATGGTGGGATAATGAGTGCCAAATAATGTGCTTAGCTAAGTTTTATGGATAAGGGCATACAAGGTCGGAACGTAAGTTTAGCTTACTGCCCAGGGCTAATTCTACTTGGGGGCGTAATCACTCACCCCCTAACTAATAAAAAGTTATACACTGCGTATATAAGCATTCTAAGATTTCTTCTACTAATAATATTATTTTTTACATAAGGCCTGTATAGCGGCATTATAATTTCCATACTAATTTAACCAACACTTAAACAAGGCAAGACCCTTGTTTAAAAGTGGTATAGCGTGTGGATAAGGGTAAGATAGCGGATTTTCAAACCATCAGCTGATTTATATTCTTTTGAATCTCGTTATTGTTCAATTTCCGAGTAACATATGAGTTGGACTACATAAATATTGATTTTTATTATTTAGAATTAAATTTTACTAGGAAATTATTCTTGTGCCTGGATATACAAATGTTTAATGATTGTGATGATTAATTTTTGTTGTAACTTTTGTAAAAGGCAATGACCTAATTTCATCAATTTCAATCCTTTATTAGATACAATTAACTGTTCTTATTAACGTAAGGGGAGACAGAGCGAAACTAAGTACATATAAGGGTTCTTAGTAGTGCTGTGGGATTCAGATCAGGGTCTTCAAAAGGTAAGGATTATGGGTACTACCTTGTACCTATAACTATCTACCTATTATACAGACTAGAGCTTCCCCTGAAGGAAATGCAGTTATAACTATTGCAACCTATCTATTATACAGGCTAGGACTATCCCCTGAAGAAGAACCAGGCTTGCATTGTTCCTTGTACATAAGGTTTGGTAAGTCAATTATCTTAAAATCAAGGATCTTCTGGGCATAACTATTGTGAATTATGAACTACTGCTTATGTTAAGATGTTTAGGCAGAAAAATAACAACCTAACCTCAGGTAAAGGTGACCCTCCGCCTAACGCAAACTATTAAAAGAATGATTTTCTTTCCCCGAGTATGACAATTTTTTTTCTGCATAAGTGTCTTTACAGCAGCAGTAGATCATAAGCCCAGAAGGTCCATAATTGAGTTTACTAAACCTTATTATTATAGTAGAAATACGGAATGGCAAAAAATGAAATTTGTTGAATTTAATTTTTTGAGATTGCAACAACAATCCCTACAATCTTTAAATACAAAGATGCCCCACAAACGCTCAAAATGTATTATTATGTTTAAAATGAAAGTTGCGATTGAGTATACTGCATACTGGAACCTTGTAAGCACCATAATCCCAACTTTCATTTTAAGCACAATTGAAGTTATGACACACTTCATGATTTGTATATAAAGATTTTGATACCATACTATTTTAATTTTTTATTGAAATCGGGCTCATCCAACTATTAACTACCTTTTTTGTTGCAATGCACCACCAATATTAAGTAAACTTTTATGAGTAAAGCATCCACTGACAGTAGTACTTACCAAACCATATATCATACAGCTATTAGTGTGTGAGTTTTATAGCTTTTAAGGGTTTGGCCTGTGCGTTTATATATCAGTAAATCAGCTTTGCCTTTTATATATATGTATAAATAGATAAAGTGATACAATACAACAAACATCTTCATCACATTCTGTGATGAACAAAGGGAAAATATACATTGTAAAATGTAACACTAATCAATAACCAAATTACTACTTTTGGAAAAAGAATTCCATGTTTTTAAAATAAAATTAATTTGAAATTAGAATTCTTAGCCAAACAAAAATTATTTTGATTTGAAATGGCCAGTACTGCAGAACGGCAATTTCATAGGTAAAGACCTATTATTTTCCTATACATGTTTATTTTTATCAGTCGCTTGTTGAAAAATAATGTAGTTGGACACTATACTTCACAGATGTTCGCAGATACCTATTAGATACCTAGTATACCTAGAGTGGAAATTGCAACCCCAAACAATCAGAATTTATCAGATTTTATTATTGTTCTAATTTGAAAATTAGAAAATTATTTAGCGTATTGAAAATCTAGAACCGTAAACCGCATTTCTTCTTCTTCTTTTGGCATAGCCTTCCCTGTAATAGGAGTCGCCAACGTCACAGTGATGCAGCAGATGTTCAGTCAAAAGCTGTTGGCGTACAGTGCAGGGAATGGCTCATGCAATGACTTCATGGGTACAATATGCAAAGCCAATGTTTCTTAGCCTTTTTTTAAAAATTTTTTATTAAGCCCTACATAATATACAGAACATATTATATAAATAAAATAAAAATTAATGAAAATTAGTTATATATATATTAATAATACATAATCAAAGTTTTATGTGATTTGAAGCTATAAATGAACATAGAGTGTCTAAAAATGGAGTAAAGACGTAGGATAAAATAGTCTTAAGATTAATGGGTCGAGGAAAAAATTAAATAAATAAACCGCATTTACTAATTACAATTGACGTTTGACGCGATTAGAGAAAGTCTTGTGACAAATGACAATTTCAATGACATATTTTGACAGTTTGGCAGAGGTGCGTTCAAAAATGTTAGTAACTAAACTTTGTAGAACTACTAATATTTACAAAATTTACATACTTAACTACTTGAAATTGTTGAAAAACGTGTAAATATCAATTTTATATATAATTAAAATTACGAGGTCCTAACGTAAATTTTATGTCAATTTTTGTCAACAACACCCGAACATCAGATACGTGTTATTTGCCTGTTACTCAATTCCTAAACGTTTTTCTTTGAGTCTTCTGTCGATGGTGTGTAGCGTGATTTTAAATAAACAAGGTCTTGAATATCTTTATTTTTTGTACCTTATATTCTTTCGCCAACTTGGTAATTTAGTATTCAATATCTGGTTTTTTCACATCCAAAATTTTATTGTTTTGTCGCAGCTTTAACTACATGCATGCCATTACTAAACTACACATAAACTATGTTTTTTTACATTTACCAAGTAGTAATGCCTCAATATATATGAGAATATTAATGAAACTACATTTTTTAGATGTAGTCATCATCCCTAATCATTCGCTTCTGTAGGTAATATTACTCTATGGCAGAAATGCATGCATCCTTTAGGGGCCCCATATACGGTCCGGTATTCCTTCAGTTCGGCCTGAACGGATTCAAAATCGTATCGTCTGTGTGCAATTTCGAGATCGCATCAGTCGGCTGGATGGACTGAAGCGATTCGTTCTAGTGTTGCCAGCTCTGTTCTTACGAAACTACTAAACTCGCGTCGATTTCTACTAAAAGAATACTGAAAACTATCAAGAAAGCTACTCAACTTAGGAATCCCTAAAGCCCCCCGAAAACGACTACATTTTAGGTTTTGTTACATTAAAATTTTATAATTTATAGAATTATAAATTTTATCGTTAAATTAAAATATACTAGGAAATATTACGTATATAGTAAATAAACGGGTAGTTTTAAGAAAAATACGGGCAAATGCTACGATGTATTATTATGATAAGGTGTAAAAAAAATTGTTTTGTTTTTGTGCCTAACCTAGGCCATTTTGGATATGATTACTGTCTGGCTCTTTCCTACTAAAACACTACTAACAACTATATTCCCACTAAGGAATAAATAAAATACTTTCCTTTAGTAGTAAAAATTTATAAAGTAACTAAGTTGGCAACATTAATTCTGGACTGAACGGGACCATGTGTGACAAACCGCTTCAGTTCTCGCCAGAGCCGCGGCCGTGTGGGCGTATATCGTGTACAAGCGTGTGAGCTTACAATTGTCACGACCGTCGCTCGCGGCAAACCAGAACGAACTGGTGAGATTTTTGCGTGTGTGTGATCGAATCCGTTCAGGCCGAAATGACGCCAGTTGGTTCGGATGCGATTTTTTTCCGTGTATGGGCTCGATTCCGTTCAGTCTGAACTGACGTCAGTTCTAACTGAAACGATCGGCCTCTCGTCTGTGGGAGCCTTAATAGATTCACAATAAACTATATATCGACATTGCTTTCCTTTTTTCTTACGTCATAAACTACCAAGTATTTATTTATTGTTAAAAATATATATTTTTAAGAAAATAATTGACTGATAGTAATGAATAAGAAATAAAAACATGTTGTGAAGTTACATGTGGTATAAAATTCCTTGACTTTTATACACTTTATTGTCATGGTTTTTACAGCTTTTATATACGCACGATGGCATTTTGTGCAAGATGCACGGGACGCGAGTACGTGCTACTCGTCAACCGGCGCGTCGCATACGAACCACAAACTGCCCGACTTCGGCCAGTTTCGAGTCTTCACTTTTTGCGCGCTCATACCATATGTACCTACCTCTTTTTTTAATATAATAAATACATCTATGACTACATAGTATAAAACAAAGTCGCTTCCTGCTGTCTATCCCTATGTATGCTTAGATCTTTAAAACTACGCATCGGATTTTGATGCAGGTTTTTTTATAGATAGAGTGATTCAAGAGGAAGGTTTATATGTATATAACATGCAAAATATAGGAAACACTGATGCGCTTACATTGCAAACGCCGGCTGAACCCGATATATATATATATATATATATATATATAACGATATAGATCAAAATAATGTACTACAGTATTGTACACCATAAAAAGGTCTACAAAAAAGTCCGCGATGGTATACTAATGTCTGTCTCTTAGGTATAACCCACAATAACCATTGTGGCGGACCAATTAGCGCCACAGTCCTGAATCGCGCTATCGAAGTTTTCTATACTCGGCATTATATATACGACATCTGAAATTCATACAAGTGGCTTCGGCCTGACCGAGCATACCATCTCGCTCGGTCGGAGATCTCCCTTTGGGGCTTCCACTCTTCCCACACCATTTTTTATTATTTATTTTTTTATTTACAAAGTGATATAATGAATTATCCAATTAAGTACCTTAAATACATTGTGCATTTTATTTATATCAATATATATATTTTCGAAGATATTACAGATTTAAAATGCATGGACATAGCGGTTGCGTCGAAGGACGCGGGCCTATGCTATGTTAACCGCTAACAATAGTCCCGAAATCGCCAATCTTTTCGCATCTCATTTTTCCTCAGTTTACGTCCCTAATATTAATCCAACTCAACGACCAGTACTTTGTAATGGTTTATCGCTGGGAAATATTAGCATATCTGAAATTGAGGTGCTTGCACAAATAAAAAAACTAGGTATACACAAGGGTGCAGGGCCTGATGGCATACCGCCTATAGCCTATATTTATGAAAAAATTCAGAAAAAATCCGGCGTACCCACTTACTTATAGGTATTTTTAATCGCTCATTGTGCTCTGGTAAGTTTCCATCGCTTTGGAAAAGAGCTCGTGTAGTCCCCGTTCACAAAAAGGGTGATGAAAACAATGTCTCTTAACTATAGACCTATCTGTATTTTATCGTGTTTCTCCAAGCTCTTTGAATTTCTTGTTTATCCAACGTTTTCGCTTCATATTGAACCTATTCTCAACGACTTCCAACATGGGTTTAGGAAAAGCCGATCAACCGAGACCAATCTCCTCGCTTATACATCACATATTTCACGTGGTTGACGCAATTTATACCGACTTTTCCTCCACATTCGATAAGGTGGATCACGCATTGTTGCTAAGTTGAGGCATGTGGTATATTTGGCGCATTGCTGGCATGGTTTGCCTCATATCTTGAAGGAAGAGTACATCTTGTTTTCACCATACTTCAAATGTCAAAATGGCCCCAAAAATCTCAAAAGTGGGGGCCATTTGACTGGAGACACTTTTTCCCTTAACATGTCTCGTCCATAACTTATATCCAATATTTTATTGCAATTGTAATGATTATGATATAATATAATATTAGTAATTTAATTATATAATAAATTAGTAATAGTATCTATGTAAGTATTCGTATATATTATATGCATTCATTTATTATTATTATTATATGTAAATTGTAGTAGTACGCACCATATATTGTTACTTTTATAACTAAACTTCCTGTATCAGGTCTGCTGGAAGAAATTCCAATTTGGAATAAGTAGCACCTTTGTACAAAACGGTTTTCTGTTTTTATGTTGTCAATGTTTTACTATGTGTACATAAATTATTAAAATAAAAAATAAATAAATGAAATATACGTCTATGCCTTTTAGTAAAAAATTTTTGAACAGTAAAAGCTTGAAAGTTGGGGCCAATACTGTGCATCACTCCACCAAGTATTAAATGGGTGGAGGTGACATCAATGGTCACCACATTTCACTCAAATCAGCCTTTTACAATGAGAATTGAATATTTTCCAGAAAGTTTGTAACAATTTGAGTATAAAATTTTTTGCCCCCTGCTTGTGAAAATATTATATTATTATTAAAAAACGAATGCATGCTAAGTTTTTAGTTATTAAATACTAGATGTTGCCCGTGAACTGTACAAATTTTCTGTGATAAAAAGTAGCCTATGTGGTAATCCAGAGTCTAAACTACTACCATACCAAATCGTTCAATAGTTATAGTGTAAAAGAGTAACAAACACCCATACATCAAACTTTCACGTTAAAATATTAAAATTTATTTTAGTCAAATTGTCATTATTCAATATTAAAAATAAATGAATAAAATTCAAAATACATTTTCAGATTAAATCAATGTCAAAGCAATGCTTTTTCCAATTAAAACTAATTTACAACTACCAAAGAATTCTTTAACTAATCTACTGCTACTTTTTTCCCCTTTAAATATGAACACTAATAAACCTTGAAATATTATAATGATATCCATAGGATATTGATACACAATTTAAAACAAAAGAACATCTGTTTGGATCCTAATAGGTAATTTTAAGTTTTCTTTGTTTCAGTAATGCAATCGTGTATGAAAGCTCGTGAGTTGTTTGAGAAAGCTAGAGATGGATACAAAAAGCTCAAAGACACTGTGCCTTCAACAGATTATTATAAGTAAGTAAAAGCTATATAGGCTGATGATTTTAATTTTATCTACCAGTGGCGTGGGTTTCCTATAACTCCATTCCTATCGGCTTCACTTACCACCTACCTTTTGGAGACCCTCATCCAAATGTGTAATAACACAGGCTAGGGCTTCCCTATGTAGGAGAACCAGCCTTCGCCACTAATAACTATGTACTGCAGTACGGCCTATGTCTAGGGACAACCTGACCAATAAAACGGTTGTTTTTTTTATTTATTCATTATTTATTTATTAAGTTGTAGTTTTTAAGTAAGCCAATATGTTTATTTTAGAAGTATTATTATATATTATAATAAAGGATTTTATTTTTACTATTGTTTTATAAATGAAAATTCATCTATATGTATATGACATAACCTGAAAGAATTGTTTTATTGTCAACCAATATTATTAGATACTTGTTCCAGGTACCAAGACCACTGGCGTTTTATGACACAACGATATTGTTTCTTAATATCCCTAGTGATTTGGTTAGAGAAAGGTATACTGGCCAAACATCAAACTGTTGCTGAGGTGTTGGGAGGTTTGTATTTCATGCTATAAAAGATGCTTAGAAAGAAATAATGATACTAAGTTATTTTATTAAGTTTTATTATATGGGAACCATATAGAATACCTTACTAAGATTATAAATTAGTGTAATTGAACATATAATACTTGTATAGTCCTTCACACACACACGGATCCTCGCACACACATACAGTATGGACATCACACACACTTTAGTATATAAGATCTTTAAATTCATTACCGTTTCTTAGTTTTCGCTTACAAAATATACCTAACTTGTTATGTTATAGTTATGTATACTGGTTCGAAGGTGGGCGTTGACTCTTGTGCCACAGCCCTCATGGGCTACAATAAGTGTCATCGTGTAAAATTGTTTGTTGTAACTTATGTTGTTGTTTTTTGGTGAATAAATAAAAAAATATTAAAAAAAGAAATAAATTATCCTTATTGGATCCATATCTAAACAAATAAATAAAATTAGAAAATAACGTTTAAATGTTCTTCCATTTATTTCCAGTGAGTGCTGTTGAAGAGAAGTGTGGATTTCATTTGGACGTGGAAGACTATCTAGTTGGTTTACTGATTTTGTGCACTGAATTGGCAAGTTTTAATTTTATTACAATCTATTAATTACTTCTTATATACACATGCAAGCTTTTATATAAATATCAGTCAAATCTTAAAAGCAAAGTAAATGTCTCAACCAGTAATTTGACTGTAGAAAAACCTGTAAAATGCATAGAAATGTAAATTTACTGACGATTAATCATAGTGTTGATTATCCAATAATCAACTGCGGATACTTCAGGCACATGATCTACTGCTTATGTAAAGACGTTTATGCAGAAAAATAATTGTCATACTCAAACTAAAAAAAACATCTCATGTCTGGTGGCACTCCGCAAAACGCAATCTCGCCCATATAAAGATTTTTTTTTCGAGTATTACAATTATTTTACTGCTTAGACGTCTTTACAAAAGCAGTGGATCATATTCCCGAAGTATCCATAATTGATTTTACCTTATATAGAATCAAAGCTTCATAACAACTTTCAGCCCTATTTGATTATGACATAAAATGTATATTACGTTGCAGTCGAGGCTAGCTGTGAACTCCGTGACGCGTGGTGACTACAACAGGCCTGTTCAGATATCCAAATTCGTCATGGAGCTTAATGCAGGCTTCAGGTTAGTTTGGTAGTTTCAATTGGCATGTTGCCTAAAAATTTTTTCGTTTATTCGATGTTAGGACAACATGTTAATGAACAATCTAGAACCCATTTTCGTATATCTTAAGAAATAACGAAGATACAAACAATTTAAATTTACAAGATGAAAGAGAGCGATATATCGGCCTGAGAACGTCACGTGTTGCACCCGCCATAAATTTGTCATTACAAAATGTATGGCGGTAGCAACTTGTGACGTAACAAATCGTTTTGCGAGAAAGAGATGGGCAATATTTATTATTTGCTTATAATTTTTATCGCGTCAATCTAAATACCTATTTCTTTTAGATTTATGTATCTTTAATCAACAATTTTAATGTTTAATTTATAAAAATGTGATATTCCACACTAGGCAACATAACCTATTGCTTTTTATAATGTCATGAAATTCCTCCATAATATTCCTGATCTTAGAGTAGGAGATATGAAATCTGCAATAAGCAATAACAGCATGCACTGGCTACTAGCTAAGTCCGAAAATATTGATCTAATGCTGGGCATCATACTAAAGCTGGCGCATACAACACATGTATACATGTTGGTTGTGTCCTGTCTGTGAATAAGCATTACGTGACGTGGCACGTCATGATTTCTCTGTCACTCTCTGTCGCCTGGTCAAGCTTTTGATTATGAAGGAGGTGGTAATTGTTTAGTTATTGCTACTAAATTATACAGAGCTAATATAAATAGAAAAATGGCTTTTCTTAATTCTCTGACAGTTCCAACTAGAGAACGACGTATAATTCGTAATAAAGAATAGAATAAAGTATAAACAATTGCAACGGCCAAGCAATGCACAAATGCAAGTAATTAGAATCTTACTATTAAATATCCTCCGCACGTTCACAAGCTAATTTCGTAACATATGATAATTATTAATAAAATTCATCATGAGATAAGTGTTTAATATAAATAGCAGTTTAATAATAATCGGTTGCGGATTGAACAGCAAAGCGAAAGTTTTTGCCTTTTCGTATTGCATTTGAATTTTCCTATTCGATTTCTATTTTACTTAGTTATAATTAAAAGTTCTTAGACTTACAAATACGGCGTGTTGTTTTTTTGCCGTCAACGATATGTCAAATCGACACGATATATTTATACGAATATATAAGCCCACACAACTTAATTAAATCCAAAGGAGCTGGATGGGATCCATGAGGAATCGAGCGAACTCCTCGAAATTTACATTCTGAAGTAGTCCAATCATACGCTACCAAAAAGTAAGATTTTGTATCAAGGACCAAGGTATACCCTGGATCCAAAAAAGTACTGAACAGAACTACCGACTTCAAAATTATGAAGATCGAGTAGAGAAATAGTTAAAGTTTTAGCCTAATTTAAAAGGGGAATTATTTAGAAACTAAGTTTTATTTCGTACTAATTTTTTGTGCGTGAAAACGCAAATAATAACTTTGGAAGTAGCTTTTCATTTTTTATTTAAAAATAATTATAATTACTGGCAGTTTTTTAAAGCCTGTTTTTTTACTTGGCATATTTTTTCAGATTGTTAAATCTAAAGAACGATCATCTTCGCAAACGGTTCGACGCGCTAAAGTACGACGTGAAGAAGATAGAAGAGGTAGTCTACGACCTCAGCATACGGGGACTACTACCTAAGACTGAACAGCTAGTAGAAAAGTAGACTGTTGCTTTTTTATTTATAAGAAATAAATAAACATAAGTTTCCAATTTTTTTTTTACTTTCTTTGATTGCAAACGCGACAAAATACCTAAGCAATAATTTTAAAATAAATTACAGTATCTTTTTTATGTCTCAATAAAAGGTTGTGTTACGTTGAAAAACGTATTATATGCGCGATAAGAATAGGCTAAGAGCTAACAGTAAAAAGGGATTTAATATATTATAGTAAGTAAATTACAGAAACTTATGCCTATGATTGAACATTAATTGGAACATAAAAGTTCGTAACTAATAAGGTACGAATAAAATAAATGAACATAAAACAATGGTAAGCACATTAATGACCCTAGTTTCAAGGTAAGTAGCTAACATAACAGTTCCTTTTGTAGAACATTTTGACGTGATAACGTCTTATAATTCGATGGAGCCGGCTGCACGCACGAAAAAACATGACTCAGCCGCGTTACCTCGCTCTGAGGCGTTCCTTTTAAGGCTTGAAGTGCAAGCGAGAGCGCGGAATCTGTCTCTCTCCTACTTTAGTGAGCGATCCATCAGTATTTTCTTATGACGTCGTCACGTTCAACTATCGTCAGTAAACCGACTTTACAGACAACCGATTTTTTTGTTTTTGTCTCAAAGTCAAAATCTAGCAGTGGCCTCTGGCTCGCAGTCTACAATTAATTTATAGTCTGACTGTAAGTAATTAAGTGCAGAATATGCGTGAGCCGATAAGTTTTTACTATATAACAATGTATTTAAAGTTATCGGTAAAGGTAAAATGATTTTCATTATTTCGATTCTTTCGCTTTTCGTTTTGTATTACTACGGCATAAGGAACCATGATTATTGGTTAAAGAAGCGTATCAAGTACGAAAAACCCCTTCCGTTTGTCGGAAACAGTTTCGTTCAGTACACTGAAGGAGTGAGTCTGGCCGGTCGCTATGCAAATCTGTACAGGCGTTATCCAAATGAGAAGTGTGTCGGATTTTTCAAAGGCAATAGACAAGGGCTGCTGCTCCGAGATCCTGAGATGATAAAACAAGTTTTGATATCGGATTTCCGGTACTTCCACGACAAGGGGTTGTCCACGTGGACACACGAGCCACTCATTAAGAACTTGTTCACTGCCGATGGAGACATTTGGAAGCTGATGAGGCAGAATTTGACTCCGGCCTTCTCGAACGCGAAGTTGAAAGCGATGTTCCCCTTAGTCCAAGAAGTCGCTGCCAGACTGTCGAAAGTAATTGACGGTCTCGTTATCGAGAGCAAAGAAGTGGACGCCAGGGCTTTAATGACTAAGTATGTGACGGATATCGTGGGAATGTGCGGTTTCGGCATCGATCCCAATTCTTTAGAAGACGAAACGTCGGATTTCTTCAAGCTCGGCGCTCGTATATTCAAAATAAAGCCTCGCGACGTCATTGTAGGCGTGGCAAAAGAATTGGCGCCCAAACTGTTCGAGCACTTACACTTCTTGTCGCACGAAATCACTGGGAAAATAATATCGTTGACGAAACAGGTGTCGTCCCAGCGCAATAATATTCCTTCGGGGAGAAACGACTTTATAGACTTGTTGCTGGAGCTAAAGCAGAAAGGGTTGGTAGTCGGTGAGTCTATAGTGGAGTCCAACCTTGACAAATCTCCTGTGAAGATGGAAATAAGCCTGGACGACGAGTTGATGGCGGCCCAGGTGTTTGTGTTCTTCGCAGCAGGGTTTGAGACCTCATCTTCCGCGACCAGCTTCATGCTGCATCAGCTCGCCTATTACCCAGATATACAGGACCGGTGCTATGACGAGGTGTGTGAGGTTCTGAGGCGGTATGACGGAAAATTGTGCTACGACGCTGTAAAGGAAATGAAGTACCTGGAGATGACGTTAAAGTGAGTAGAACGTAGGTAACTAGGCAATAAACTTTCTAACATACAGCCTGACTAAAAGTATGAGCTTTGAGGAGACAGATTGAGTCACCTGCAAAGTACTTGCACATTTATTAGGGTTCCGTAGTACAACAAGGAACCTTTCGGTTGGCTCTCCATACATGTGAAGTGGGGTGATTTTTTTTTTCATTCTACCCCATCGTGTAGGGTATCGACGAATAGGTTGTTTTTACAGACGCGACCGTTAACCGGCGGAGGAGGTTCTTAAATAAAGGCAAGGTTACATGGCATACATGGCTTTTATAAAGTCAACCATTTTTGAGTACTTAAGTAATCTGCCTCAAATTAAGTGGTTTATAGTTGGTCCCCCGGCATATCTAAACTAACAGCCGATTACTGGGACGATTACGTGTTGTTAGCTACAGAACCCTCCTTAGACATGTCCTGACATGCTCTTGGTTAGGTTATAATACCTAAGGCACAATCGTGTAGGTACATACTTACATAATATTAAAAAAAAACTATTAATATTATGTTATACATTAATTTATGTTTCTCACCTTCTATCCACTGATTAGGGAAACTCTACGACTACGTCCATCCCCGGCTTTTCTCCTACGAAAATGTGTGAAGACTTACCAGTTTCCCAATAGTGATATAACTATTGACAATGGCACGGAAGTGATAATATCCAACCTCGCCTTACATCACGATGAGGAGCATTTCCCAAACGCAATGGACTTCATCCCGGAACGATTTCATCCCGATAACGTGGGCAGTATGAAGTTTACCTACTTGCCGTTCGGAGATGGCCGTAGGGCTTGTATTGGTGAGTGGAGATTATTTACGCAATTTTCGGATATTCGTTAGTTTCAGAAAAAAACATCTACTTAATCGAAGAGAATTTTATGAATTGTACAACCAAAGTTTTAATGAATAGGTATTGCATGAAAGATTCGAATCTTAGAGCAACATTCACTAATTTTAGGGGTCAGTTCACACTTCACACCGACACGCGACGCGACGATACTTGAAGATGCAGTAACATGTAAAAATAATACATATTTCGATTTTCTATCGCTATTAAAAAGTTCGCGCCGCGTCGCATTTCGGTGTGAACTGACACTTAGTTTACTTTAAGAATACATCACTGCTCTAAAAAGTGTCGGATAACTTATTTGGAAGTTTTGCGACTTTATTATTTCATATCAAGCGACAGAGACAAAACATGCAAATAAACTATTTGACTTAGTCATGAGAAAGGCATCCATTCGAAAATCCTAACTACTGGATAATAAATAAATATTCTAAAGTTATAATTCTATGCTAAACATGTATTTTATCCAACTATGGCGAAGCGAAAAGGATGGGTTATGATTTTGGCAGTCTATGTATTTATGTATATTTGTTCCACCGTAGCGCCTAAACTATTGGTCCAATTTCAATAAATGAGACGTCAATAGTTTAGTAATATTAGCCCGGGTAACGTAGGCTAATAAAGTTTACGTAGTCGGGTTATAATTTTTTATAAAAAATGTAGTTATTAAACTGTCTAGGAGAGCGCATGGGCATTATGCAGTCGCTGGCAGGTGTCGCCACTGTGCTGCTCGCGTGTAAAGTAGCGCCCTCTGTCCACACGATACGAGAACCGAAGGTCGATGCGAACTCCGTCCTCATTGAAAACATCGTCGGCGGCCTCCCCCTGCTATTTTCTAGACGTTAAATAATGTAATTTAAAAATATTTGCTTTGATTTTGCAATATTTTTTAATATAATATACGTGTAATAAAATATACTAGTAAGCATATTATTTTTACGCCTACTATCCAGCTGTGGCGTGGGGTTCTTATAACTTCATTCCTATCGGCTTTACTTACTACTTACCTTTTGAAGACCCTCATGCAAATCCCTATCTATTATACCTACAGGTTAGCCGCTAGGGATCTGGGATCCCTATGAAGGAGAACGAGCCTTCGCTACTGTTATCCAGCTATGATATTAGTATCTTAACAGATTTCATATTTTTGTACTTTTTAGTTTTAACACATCAAGTTTTAAGTACAAAGATAAAATAATAAAAAATAGTAGAATAAAAATACATTTATTAAAATAGACAGTCAAAAGAGCGAATTTTGACACTAACTTACATTATTACAGCCATATTTTATAAATACATTATATAATTAACTATACAGTTCTATAATTTATTTTAAATATTATATTTACATAGTCTTATATGTGACACAAAGATTCGTATTATTGTGAAAATACGTTAACTTAAAGTAAGGCCAACGAGACGAGATAAAAAACGTAAATAAACGGACCGCTACTAAGTTGCATTATGAAAGTGAGTTAATATTATATCTGTCCTTATCACTCGTATGCAATAATGACATCAGTTGGTTGACGACAGCTGTCGTAGCGTGTTTCGTGGTACAGGAAAGCGGCCAGTGCCGCAGTTGTCAACATTTGGTCCGCCAAACAATTGTGAACAAGTTCATTCCTGTTTGGATTGCGTTCGAAGTGATACATATTTTTTCGTCTCCGTATTTACTTGGTTTTTTGTTGTTATTATTCCGTTTCGGTTAGTTTTATTTTTGATTTTTGCTGTTATTGTGAGTGCTTAGTTGTTGATTTTAATTATGGAATCACAGCCTGGCGGTAATAAAAGTCGAGGACAATTTTTATAGCAATATTGACAACATGATTGATAATACAATAGATAGTTTTATCATAAACAGCTGACTCGGACTCTTCCGACGAATCATCTTTGTCTAGTAAAGACGACAGCGATTAAAATTCGAACTTTATAATAATTTATTCAAATAAAAATGTTTTGAACCCCTGAAAATTTGTTTACATTATTTATCTCGTCTCGTTGGCCTTACTTTACATAATAATAATAAACTTGACAAAATTAAAAAATATTCAAATTAAATATATGCAAAATTATTACAAATCAAATCAAATACATTTATTCGTTTTAATTTATGGAATAATTTTACCAAAATTATAATCAGAATTTTAATTAATATTTTCTTTAGTAAGTATGAATTATACTTAGGCGTTTATGTTTTACATACTGGAAACTTATGATGATATTATGACACATAATTTGTAAAATAAAATTTTTGGTTCTTTCACATTATCTTAAATAATATTATGTAGGTAGGTATATACAAATCGATGATATCTGGCTTTCAGAAACTTGAGAAGCTTAGTATATTTATATCAAAAATGCTTTAAATTTTAAAACATCACATTAAAATTTAAATTGGAATATTCAAGAAATGTATAGTTTTGTAAGTAGACACGAATCTTAAACGCTTAGCCCTTTATTCATAATAAAAATATTTAAACGACTGATTGGCTAATAAATTTTTCTATCTTTGTCTTGTGATTTTTGAAACGTCACTTAATTTTCTTTTTTTTTATATATGGCGTCGGCTTAACCATTTGCCAGTGCCAAGTTAAAAAGGAGGGAAATAGAATTTTCGTTTCAATTTTCAACACCGTATTCCTAAATCGTCAAGTCTAAAGTCTAGTCAAAGTCCAAATAAATAGTCAGTGCAGTCAATGAGTCAAGTCAGTCGATTCAATAAAGTGGTAGAAGCTTTACTGAAAGTTCCTAGGAGGTTTTGGAGGGACACAAAATAGCAAGTTTTTTGAAGTTGTACCATTTGCCCACACTTGTGCACGTTAACGAATATTTAATGGTTAGTATTCTACCAATATTACACATTAAGAACCGAAATAACACAAATCTATGAAGGACATACAAAAACCACAACGTCACCAATTGAATCCCGGCAAAATTCCGTCACTTAATATTTTATAAAAGGTGTTTTTTAAACATCAATAAACGTAAAGATTCATGCCTTATTATGAAGATAGCAATATATAAATGTAATCATAAAAATATACTATGAGTAATATATTTGACAAAGCGTCTCAAAATATTATCATTAGGGGAGAAAGGTGTAATGGGAGTCAGCTGACAATGGTGGTCACTAAAATAACTTAAAAACCCGATAGCCCAAAATCGCCAACGCCGCGCAATCAAGGTCACTTTATGCGTCTTTCACTGGCCCCCGCCGCCCGCTCAGTTCACGCCAAGCGCTGAGACGATACGCCCGTATTACGTTTTCGCGCCAATTTCTTCTAATTTTTTGCCTACACACAAGAAACGGTAAGTTAATCACTTTAATGTATTTCTATCATTTATTCATTTTAAACTTTAGTTTCGACGTTTGAGATTGGGTTTGTAAAGTGTTTGAAGTGATAAATTCCAAAGTAATTGTTTTATAACCTTACATTTTCAAGGTGTCGCTTTAGGGTAATGAGAGTCAGGGTGAGTCCCATTACCCGCAGTGATTCTTATTACCCGCAGTGTTTATTTCGTTCGAACCATTGATTTCATCGTACTTTTTATATTTTGCAGATGCCGAAAACTCGACCCAGAAGTACGAATAAAGCACAGTGGTCTTCTGACACACTCTCTAGAGCGAAAGAGCTCATAAACGGTGGTTTATCTATAAGACAAGCTGCCAAAAGTATGAACATACCATTCTCCACCCTTCAGAAGCGCTTAAAAAAAAAGATCCCTCGGAACCGCGTCTTGGGCGCCTACCAGTATTCAGCAAAGAAGTGGAAGAGGACCTGGCAAACCGAGTTAAACTAATGGCAAAAGCTTTTTACGGATGTACTGCTACTCAAGTCAGAAAAACTGCTTTCCAATATGCAGAAGACCATAAAATTAAACACAATTTTGACAGAAGTTCTAAAATGGCAGGTCGTGACTGGTTGGAAGGGTTTAAAAAAAGGAACAACATCTCTATTCGCAAGCCTGAAGCTACCAGCATTAACAGAATTACAGCTTTTAACAAGGAAGAAGTTGAATTATTTTTTAACTTGCTGGAACAATTGATGGCCAAACATAAGTTTATACCTCAAAACATCTGGAATTGTGACGAGACTGGTGCGTCGACTGTCCAGGACCCAGGAAAAATTTTAGCGCCTACAGGGGCAAAAAGAGTTGGATCCATCACTAGTTGGGAACGAGGCAAAAACATAACATTGTTGTGTGCAATGAGTGCTGCTGGTGGATTCGTTCCACCGATGTTTATATTTCCCAGAAAGAGAATTTCTCCACAGTTAGAGAGAGATGGCCCAGCTGGAGCAATTTTCAAATGTTCAGACAACGGATGGATAAACGAGAATCTCTTTCTTGAGTGGCTATATCATTTCACTACACACACAAAACCGTCACCGGAACAACCCTGTCTGTTAATACTAGATAATCATGCGAGCCATAATTCTATAAAAATTTTTGAACACTGCAAAAAAAATAACATTCACATGCTTTCATTACCTCCTCACACATCACATCGCATGCAGCCTCTTGATGTTACATTTTTTGGACCTTTTAAAGCAGCTTACAGGAGAGAGTGTGATTTGTTTTTAAAATCTCGGCATGCTGAAAAAATAACGCCATATGATGTGGCATCAATATCACGCAAAGCATATGAAGCTGTGGCATCTATTTACAAGGGAGTTTCTGGATTCCGATCAACAGGTATATTTCCGCTCAACCCCGGTGTTTTTTCCGACGAAGACTTTTTACCAGCTGAAATATTAAACAGTAAAATTGTTGTTCAAGACTGCTCTACATCGCAAAATCCATCAGCTTCCATGGCTACACCTGTTCCATCTTCTAGCTCTGTGATTATGATGAGTACCACACAGATAGACCCTCCTGTATCCGAGCCTATGCATGAATCTGCAAACTCTTTGGCTTTGCCATGCACACCACAGAAAAACCTTGCGGTACCCACTCTTGCATCTTTGTGTTTGTTGGTTTTGAACATTGATCCAACATTGGAATTTTCTACTCCTCCCAGGCAAGTCATTCCACAAACATCAGCTTCCCCAATTGCATCTTCTAGTTCCTTTATCGCACCGACCAATCCGTTAATACAAATCATTCCACAAGGATCTCCATCTCCTGTCGCTTCTACCAGCTCCAGCTTGGTGTCTCTTACTCCTGCGCCTAAAAACACTCGATACTCGCTTACATCTTTTAAAAATTTGCTTCCAATTCCGGAAAAAACAACATGTGTCAAAATGAGAAAAAGAGGACTTAAGCAGCATGCAAAAATTTTAACGTCTACGCCATTAAAGGAATATTTACTAGAGAAAGAAAATAAGAAAAAAGATAAAGCTGAGAATGAAAACGCTAAAAGTAAGAAGCCAAAAGAAACTAAGAAAAAACGTGAAGATAAGAAAAATAAAATTGACAAAAGAAAGAAACCTAAAACACCAAGCAAGGCCGTGAAAAACAAGGCAAAGAGACGTGTTTTACAAGACATTCAATCCACCTCCGGGTCAGATTCAAGTCTCATTAACATTTGTGACGATGACGAAAATGATGATGTGGAAGACGCTGCTGGTATTGGTACCAATACTTGCCTTATGTGTTGCGAATTCGGTCGCAACAACGAGATTTGGTACAGATGCACGTCTTGTGGGCTATGGGCACACGCAGACTGCACCGGCTGGGATTCAGCTGAAGGATACATGTGTGACAACTGCTAGGATCGGCTGACTCCCAATAACCCACTATTACCCGCATGTGCGGACAATGGTGGTCAAAGGCATTATTTTTTTAAAGTATTATTATTAGTAAAGTAGCTTACCAAAGTTAATGAAACTCGTTAGACTGATAGTTAATTAAGTAAATTACATAAAAAAATTATAATTATAAACATTACTACAAAAACTTGTGTTTTGGATACAATATTGCTTAAGTGACTCCCATTCCCCCTTTCTCCCCTATAATATGAACAATATTATACTAGCGTTAAATTAAAATACACATTGAAAGTTAAAGCATTGTAAAACCATGTTGATAATGACCCTCGGCAATCTTTGTTTTTCTATGGAAATGACAGACGTAGTATGAAAAGCGACGATTGCCGAAACTCATCGAGATTGTGGTTGTACTTCATTTATATAAAACTTAAAAATCCAGGTGGTGTAGAAATACTTAGCAGCACACTACCGTTTAGAATGTATAAGATACTCCGGATCATATTATTGTTAATTAATATATAATACGCCAAACTTATAAACTTACAAACTTATCATAAAAATAAAAGTTTGAAAAACTAAAATATTATTTGAACAATTTCAATTAAACTATCCAACAAAAACATATGTATTTATAAATAAGAAAAATAATTAACCTAGAAATTATTCTATTCAACAAAAATTATCTAATAATAATCATTTCAAATAATTTTTTGAAGCATTCATTTGCAAACCTCTCGAAACCTTTTCTACGCGTCCAGCTCAAATAACAAATCCAAATAAAAGTATATAAAATGATATTATCTAGGAATTTTTAAATTGTATTTTGTAGCTAATGCTACTAAGTTTTAAGAATGGTAGCAAAAGAAGAACCTAATTATTGCATGTCAAGAAGTTACAATAGAAAAAAATATATTATTTACTACGGTTAAACGATACCTAACAGGTGTAAGTTATAACTAAAGTGTTTTTTCAATGAACTCCGGTTTGTCTAAAAAATAAAAAACTATGAAGGTTTCACTGGGATGAACATGTGATTTTAAAAGCGCTCGACTATTATAGTAGCTAGGGAGTTGGTGGCAATTTAGGTATGTATACGATTTCATGGCGGTTGTTACTAAAGTAGCCTTCAGATGCACGCGACGCGCGACGCGAGACCGCGGCACGAGACCGAAAGAGGGTCGCGGAGCCACTGCTGACCGCTTAGTATGGATTTGTATGGAGCACGAACCAATCCCCGCGACCCGCGTCGCGCAACCGGTGGGCGTGGCCAGAGAACCTGATGCGCCGACCGCGGTCTCGCGTAGCGGTCGCATTGGTGCAACTATGTCAATTAAAAAAAATATTATCCGTAATTATTAGGACGGCCTGTATAAATTAGGCATTCTATGTAAAAAAAATTGCTGCCAGACAGTAAAATTTCGCGTAGTGCTCAAAAAACCTGCCGTCATCATCCGCAACGGAAGTAACTTTTTTTGAGCTTCACCTTAATTGCCACCAGCTCCCTGGCTATAGTGGATTTCACCTAAAATAATATAATGACTAAATGCATAGTATAAGTTATATGAAAAAAAAATGAGAAAAAAAGCTATTATTGCAATAACTAAATTCGACAGTATCCTCTAATGTTGAGCTCTGGTAAATGGTAATACAGTTAAATAGTCTATGGTAGTTACTCTATAGTCACAGTTATCTATGGTACTCTATAGTCCATGGTTGTTAATCTATGGTATTGTATAGTCTATAGTCTTATCTGCCCCAGTGCGGGTCGTAGTGAGTCCATTGGTCGCTTGGCGCGAGGTATACCCGTCGGCCGCGGATGAAACACGTGACGATGCCACGGTATGCCGTCCTAGGGATGCCGCTCTGAAAAATGTATAAAGTCAACTCCGGTTTAGCAAAGAAAACTTTTCTTTTTCAAAATTACTTTTCAAAGTCGCGATTCTTTACGTAACGCAAGCATTACACCATACTTCCTATTGTCCAATCGACAAAATGGTGCCGATTGATCTTCGTAGTTACAGATATAACTGCGAGATACGTGTAACAAACTGCTGATTTGGTCAAGCCTGCAGCGTCATGGTGATTGGACGATAGGAAGTATATTGTATGCCTGTATGGCTTGCGTCACACACACTCTCTTTTGGCAAAACAGACTACGCCAGCAACAATCAAAAATGTATTAAGTTTTCCATAAAAATAGTTATTTTCATATTCATTACATAATTATATTTAACATGTTCTGAACATTCATTATATATGATACGCAATATTGCTTTTACATTATATAATTATTATAACTTACTTGACAATGGAACAAATAGGTTAGCTAAAGGTGGGACGCACTAAGCGTGACTACGCGGCAGCGGAACTAAGAGACGCGACATGGCCAAATATTATTTGTATGAAATTGTATGAGATACAACGAACTACGCGGCAGCGGAACTACGCGACGCGGCACTCCATTGCAGTACTAGGGACTAGTAGTAGGGACGCGTCGCTCCGCTGCCGCCTTGTGCGGTCCCACCTTTAAACCGTGCAAAAACAATGCTTATGCAATGCCACTTAGCTCGTGCCACACACTAATGCGGACAACTCACTCTGAAATCATCCATAAGCCCTAGCTTCTTGGCGGCGCGTTGGTACGTCTTGGCGGAGGAGTACGTCACTCTTACGGTGTTCTCGGTCAGTGACCCGGATATGACGTCCTCGGGTAGCACATCCGGAAGGGAGTACACTAGTGACGTCAGCTGATCGTCATATATGTCCTGCGGATTATTTTTATCTATAGTTACATTCCATATTGTATTAAACTGAACACCAATAGGGTTTCTTAGTACTAAGAATAAACTCGGTTTGGAAGTTTGTTACTTGATCTTGCCAAAACTACTTTAACGCTGTAAAGCTGCCTCGTAAATAGCGGCGAGCGGCTGGGGAACGGCGCGCGCAGGATGGCATAGTTACCTTATTAGTTATTTTTCATCTCACCTTTATTAAATAGGTAAGGTTTAGTTTAGTGAAGTCCACTGGATCCATATTCAGTTTCATACTCTTTAAGTGTCGATCGAAGAACAGCCCTTTACTGACGCCCAACTAAAACAATATGTTCTTCAAGTTAGTATAAATATGACAAAAATATTATTTCCTTAAAAATATTATTTCGAATAAACAACCCATAAAGAAAAGAATAATTGCTATAATATTCTAGAAAAGTTTATAAGGACTCTAGAGTATCTAGACTCTAGAACTAAAATGGACTAGAACGAAAATGACAAGGACCTTCCCAAAGTTGTATGTCCTGGATATTTCGGGGCGGATGCAGGCGCGGCCCTGAGTGTTGACCGGATCGCGGAGCCAGTCGTCGAAGTATCTGGAAATTCAAATATTATTTTAATTATTATGTTGGTTATAAACTAATGAAACGCGTTAAAATTTACGACTATGATTTATCACACTAACGGCCTCACTCAGAGACCTTTAATGCTTAAGGAGTCACTTTGTAGAGATTTTGACAGAAACTGTATGGACTTTATGTCAAAGTCTGTACTAAGTAACTCCATAAGTAAGCATTAGATATCTCTGAGTGCAGCCGTGAACTACTAAGTGTAGTGAGTACGAATATAAATTAATTTTTTTAATCTAATGCAAAAATTACAATACACTATCTTAATATAGGAAATGTTTCTTTTTGTCCCATCTAAAGAAAAACATTGCATCTGTCCAGATGGACAAACGCGATGTGGTGTATATTTACGCTTGGGGCCATTTTGGCTCAAGCTGCAGCCAAGTCTCCCTCCGCAGCACCCAGCCCAGCCCAGGGAAGAAGTCCGTGCGGTGAAGCAGCTCTGGTCGACTTGAGTCTATCAACTCCTTCTTACCGTTGTCATTCCATGCTGATATGCACCTAAAATCAAGCAATTTAATAGATTTTCAACAATAAATACTGTTAAAAATTCTGAGAATCACTTCTATTAATCATAAATTGTGCTAATAATTATGGAAATCAAAGTTGAACCTGGGTTATTTGGAAATTTTTATGACCTTCAAACTCTTCAAAGTCAATTTGAGAAACCAAAGTTTGACAAAAATTTAGTGGGTTTGCTCGAAAGTGTATAAAATATTCACCTATTTCAATTTTTTTTATCTTGTATAAATAATTAATTATCATGTAACTCATCAGGTTATTTGAACGTTTTCATAGGAATTAGAATGTGACCTTTGCCATGTGTGCCATTGCCACCTTTATATTTTTTTAATTGACCACCATTTCTCAGGTTCAATTTTGTTCTATCAGACTCTATAAAACAACCATAGAAGAAGCATATCAATTCTTACCAAATGCTGCGATCATTATATAGTAGTGGGTAAGTTCCAAGGAAATAATCATAAAAATCAGGAGATATGTCAAGATCATCTGCAACAAGAAGTATTTTATAATCTCTGAAATTTTTAGTAACATGTTTATTGACTTTTAATACTATATTTTTGTAGCAATCATAATATCCTACTACTATTATAAATATGAATGTTTGTGAGGATGGATGGATGGGTAGATGGATGGACAGATGTTTGTTACTCTTTCATGCAAAAAATTGGTACTAATACAGAAGTTTCGTATGGTAGTAGTTAAAGCTCTGGAATAACACATAGGCTACTTTTATCCCGAAATAGTAGTCTTCCCGTGGGATACTTTACTTCACGCGGGTTGAGCCGCGGACATAAGCTAGTCACTTATAATAGGAGTGACACAGATACTTGATTATTATTATTATTATTAGCCCTTGCTTCCAATTACTTTTTTTTTAATTATCTGTGCTTTCATTGGCTTGACTTTTGGCATAGGCCCCCCTTAACTCCTTCCATTTTTGTCTATTTTGTGTTTCTTGGGTCCAAGGTGGGCCCACAATATCTTCTATGTCGTCACTCCATCTTTTTCTTTGTCTTCCTGTTTCTTTTTCCAGTTCTATGGTACCATACTGTTACTTCTCTTGACCACTTGTTTGTTGTGCTTCGCATTACGCCCTATCCATTTCCATTGAAGCTTTCTGATCGTGTAACTAACCTTTGTATTTCTTCTTATATCTACTAATCTTATTTTGTCAGCAAGTTTCAAGTTAAGTAAGCTTCTTTCTATTTTGTTTTGGCATATTTGTATGGCATTTTTTTGTTAACTTGTTAGTGTCCATGTTTGGAAGCCGTATGTTAAACAGGGTAGGACACTTGTATGGGAAAATTTACTTTTAATTTTAACCGTATTTGTGGGTTCTGGCCCATTTAAAAAAATATTTATAACCCAACCAGTCATTATTAATTTACTGACAAAAGCAACCGATATGCATTTCACACAGAACAACTCACCTTCCACAATTATAACGGCATGATGCTTCAATGTTTTGAAAACGTGGTTCAGAGCAAAACGGTAGTGCCTCGAGATTTTGTAATAGCCCTTAAACTTAACAGCTTCTTTGGGTAGAGGGATTTCTGATAAGTCTGGTTGCTGCACAACGGTCATTGATGGGTCCTTGTCGGTGATGGATTTGATGACTTTGTATGTTTCATTGTGACCACAGTCCTGAAAAGAGCAGATTATACAATAAAATATCATATTGGATGAAAAACTTATGCAGCTAACGGTTAAAAACAATTTTAGAAGACTAAGTATTTTTTAATGTATGGAAATAAATTCATTTATGTATATAAGTAGTTTCTATTACTTTTAACAATATAGTTCTTTTCTTGCGGCAAGATCAGCCGGGATAAAAATACATATTATGACATACTATATTCAAGATTTTTTTTTAACTTTTAATACTTTTTTTTAAATTCTTTACTAACTTGGCTTATAATAATAGGGAAGGTATCTTTGTTTGGTCTGTACTCCACCAGTTTTTCTAAACATCTTTTCACAGTCACTCGGTCACATGCTATCACCAATATCGGAAGGATAGGGTTTGTAATGCCTGCAAGATAAGAAAAAAGATTGATTAGAATTTACTAATTTTTATGATTTTGTAATGTGATTTTTTGTATTTCTCCAAATTTATTGAGCTACAATTTGGTTAACTCAAGTTTTCCAAACTACAACAAGGTTTTTTAGATCTAATTTTTAAAGAGGCTTCACCAAGTGCTGATTTCTCCTCATAGGTTCAATCACCATTTCTTGCACAAGGGGCAGATGCATAATGTTGTATAATTTGCTTGCCTCTGGGGACAACAGCTCAGAAAGGATACTATTGATCTGTCCATTGTCCAAGTAACCCAGGTTTCCTAAGATCCTTGACCTCAACTCTGAATCAAGGTATTAAAACTTGTGTATTATTAAAATAAAATTGGTAATCTTATCTACTATGTCAATTAATTTGTGACACATGCTATGTTAACCTTATCATATCACATTCACATGATGGCCATGTTTTATCTCAACATTATTAAAAAGTGGACATAAGTTAAAAGTAACTGCACCCAGCTCTTTGAATTTAACTTTTATTTTGTTGTATGTATAATGATAGAGGTGTCAAGAGACCATAGAATTACAGTAACAATTAGCACCAACTTTTTACAGTAATGTTACCTTTTGTGTACACAAACAATTTGTAAACGAACATGTAAATGGAGCACGGAAGCACTGAGTTTAACATACAAAGTAAAATATTTAATTCTCACATCTAAGAAACTGTACATTATTTTTATATATACTTGTAAATATAAAAATGTTTGTAAACATTATTACAAGCAACAGTTGAGCACAATTTTATGTTTCTTAAATTCTTAAGTGTTTTAACACTAAAATAACCTTAATTTAACATTATGATTTAAATACTTACGTTGCTGCACATCAACATTATCTTCATTGGAATTTTGGAATTCTAACTTTTGTTTTTCAGTCTTTGTCAATTGCTGTCTTAATTTAGCTAATAAATTATTACTATCACTAATTTGGTATTGTAATTTCTCCTGCAGTTCATCTATTTTATTTTCTAAATCATTTAAGCTATGTTTGGAGCCCGACACAGGTATTTGTATAAAAGATGAATAGGATAAAATGAGCCATAATAAGCCTAAACAACAACTAATGACGATGAATTTACGTAAATTGATTCGCATTATGTACACCTCTTATTTAGCCGAATCAAAACAATTGCTGTACATGAATTCTTTGAAGCAGAGCGATTTGAAAACATCGCTAAACTTGTGATGTTTTACATTGCCGGTTTACATCTTTTATCCGCATCGTAAAGCTACGATTCTCACTCTTTTCTATCTATATAAAAATATATGCTACGTTTATATTATTATAGAGAAATAATTATTTTATTAAAATTATACACGACAACACATTTTTAATGTAAAGAACACGTATGAACGAAATTATTTTCGGACACAGATTTCTGTCAAACTGACAAGAGACGAGCCGAACTCTGTCAATGTCACCCAGGAGTACTTTTTTTTATATATATGGCGTCAGCTTATCTTAAACTATTTGCCAGTGTCAAGTAAAAAAGGCGGGAAATATAACTTTCGTTTCAATTTTCAACACTGTATTCTATATAAGTATACTGTATAAGTCTAAAGTCTAGTCAAAGTCCAAATAAATAGTCAGTACAGTCAATGAGTCATGTCAGTTGATTCAGTAAAGTGGTAGGCGCTTTACTAAAAGTTCCTAGGGAGTTTTGGCGGGAAACACAAAATAGCACGTTTTTAGAAGTTGTACCACTTGCCCACACTTGTGAACGTTAACAAATATTTAATGGTTAATATTCTACCAATATTACACATTTAGAACCGAAATAACACAAATTTATGAAAAAATACAAAATCCCACAACGTCACCCATTGAACTCCCCGGCAAAACTCTCCCCGGGAGTATTATTTTTCTTTTATGAAGGCTACGTATTAGTATTTTGCCAACTAATACAAAAAATGTTTTGCTTGCCTTTGGTCTCTATGGCAAAGATTACGCTTCTAAAGTGCAGTCCAGCCTGCAAATCCAAGGCCGCGGACTTGTAGACAAAAATTATAAATGATTGATACAAATGACGGCCATTAGTACCGGTGGTGGATTTTCAGACTGGACAAGTAAGGCGCTTTAGGTAGGTATATATTATATACTAATCTATGATTACGATTATTCAAACTGTGTTTTAAAGTAACACTCTAGCAGCTAGCTAATCGTAGGATATGTAGTATTCCTTAGTAGCCTGTGATCGTAGGTTAGCTATCGTCATGACTGATGTTTGTTATCGATGTCTTGTTGCCGTTTGAGCGCTTATAATTTATATTTACTGTAGTCTATAATATGTACCTAATTTAAGTAGCTATATATTATAATTTATTTTGTTTCCCATAGAAATGTATTTAAGAGAACGACACACCACCCGCGATTGAATCTGCGCCTTATTTTTTGCAACTCCAGCTGTCCAAAACTCGGAGCAAATCCAAATGTCTTATAATTTCTCAAGAAACACTTAAAATTTCATTAAAGAATAACCTAACCAAGAGCATGTCAGGACATGTCCATGGAGTTCCGTAACTATCAACGCGCAATAGGTTTTCTTTGGATTAGGTACTTCAAAAGTAAATGTCAGATTTCACTCAAAATAATTTTCCTAAAGAGTTAGTACCTACTTATTGATCTATCAGCATTCAACATGGAAACTCACAAGTTTCTATATCCTATAGTTCAGAAATGCCAATGCCAGTTTAGTTTAATGAAATAAATTTATACCAACTTATAAACGACTTTGGAGGCCGATTATTCAAAAATGGTCGACTTTAAAAAAAGTCATGTATGAAACATTGCTTTTATTTTAAAATACATATTCAACGATACTCCACACGATTGGGTAGGGTAGAATGAAAAAATATTTTTTATCCCCATTGCACATGTATGGAGAGCCACCCCTAAAATATAATCTATAACTATACCAAATTTTATCCATTTATATTCATAATTACAGAAGCCAGAAGCGTGCACAGACAGACAGACCGACGGACAGAGTGAAACTATAAGGGTTCCTTATGTATTACAGAACCTTAAAAATTATCAATTTTAAAGTGAATGAAAAACACTATAATTCGACGGCAGCAAAGTAGACACGGACATCTGCAAAACACTAACTTTACAGGAGAGCACATTTAGTGGGAAAACAGTTGCCATTTCGTCAGTTATTGATTAATTACCATGAAACTTTCTATCATGATTTAAGTTACGATTATCTATCTTTCGTATAACATATTTTATTGCTACGTCATTGTTTTTCTGAAATAATGTAGATGAACTTTTATACGTTGTAAGAACTTCGAAGTAAAAAAAGACAACTAACAGATGTCCGCTTCTACCTCAGAATCGAATATACGCTAATTTGAATAGAAAAAGACAACTGCCTGATGTCTGCTTTTACGTCGGGAGAAAAAGAAAGCCAATTTTTAATAAAATATTAACTATCGATTAACATAATCTCTCGTTATAAATTTTAGGGATATTTAAAATAAAAATTACTGACCTTCATTAAATTTCAACTATTGTAAACTAAATTATTGTAGATGTCTTCATTTACGATGCTTACCGTATTTCACATAGCTTTATCTACGTCGCATCATAAAAAATATTGGACTCTTTTATTTTGTTTCTGAAATGAAAAAACAAAACTATTTTGTTATTTATTTATGCATAATTATCATTTTAAAAATAATTAACTCTTCTTTAAATAAAATACTTTACAATTTTTAATGAGTCTTAAAAAAATATTTAACTTATTTTAAAATGATTTATTAGAACAAAAACTTAACATCTTATAAACTTAAATCGTTTTATAAAAATAAAAACTTACTTTAACAAAAATTTTTACTTCTTGCAGAAAAATAGAGATCAAAACCCTTGTTTTGCATAAGTGGCGTCATCTAGCGAGAAAAGAGAGGTCGGCAACCGAGACGAACCACCTTAACAAACAATACAATGCACAAGTAAACTAACTGTAATCAATAAGCTATTCTAAAAATTCTGGATCTTCAACTGTTGCGGGTTCTGTAACGGCACTGTGTACAATATTTCTATAGAAATAATGGTATTTTGGTGGAATTAAATTTTGTTGACACAAAGACATCAAATCATTGTATTTATCCGTAGTAATAGGTAAAGGTCCACCATAAACTTTTTCAAGTTCAGGTGTACAACTGTTCTGTCCTGTAATAGCCGTTCTTTTACTTTTCCTTTTAAAACTATTAATACACATGGCCGATTTCTCACTTAAATCATATTTATAAAATATTTTATCAGGGGTCTTTGAGTCCACCATTACTTCGCGAACTTGATTCCACCTTTCTTTGTCCCCATCTTCATTTTCAATCCATCTGTGCTGATTAAGAGTAGCTTTAAAATCTAAAATATCGTTCTGATTTATCTCTACGACTACATAACGTTCTTCGTTTGTTTTACTCCAGCGCACACAAGTAACCACTCTTGCGGCGAATAGATCAACTTGTTTTTAGACGATCATTCTATTAGTGCATGCACGCTGTCACCCTCTTGCTGGGTATGGCCTTTTTCTAAAAATCTGTGACAAATTATAATACCAAAAGTTTTAGACAGATGTAAATACATAGCAAAAACAATGCGGTTTCGATTCTGACCGCCAGTCAGATATTCCTTTTTGAACATTTATTTTTATAAAGGCATAGAGGCAGCTCGCAACTTCATTAGATCCCCTGTTGGCTGTTGTTTCTTCCCGCATGTAGCAAACAGCTTTTTTAGACCTATATCAAAAACAGTAAAATTGTAAGTAGATAATTTTCTTTTATAATAGAACGAACTTACTTCACGATATTGTGGAGAGTTTAAGATTTTTTGAAAATCAAATGTCGCAGCTAACACTTCTGAAGGATTGTTCTGAGACTGGTGTTTGCCTTGGGATTTCAATGATATGGCAACATTTTTATTTAGGATATGTTTAGCGTAGGTTTGATTTTCGGAGTATTCTAGGGGGTTATTTTTATAAGACGTACATTGATAGCCTTGATCCTTTTTTGGCATAAAAAGCCTATATTTAAATGGGAATTAATAACATCCCTATACTATCTTAATGTTTTGACAGTTTCTGTAATATTATTGTCCTGAGCAAAAAAAAAATCAAAATCAAAATTTTTTTTTTTTTTTTTTGCCTGTTGTTTTATCATATTTATCCATCGCGCTTTGAATGAATTGATTACTTACACATAATGTATTTTTAAACACAGTTTTACAAATTTTTACTGTAGTCTCATTGTTTGACAATATAGGCAGAAAATACAGAAAATACTAAGTCTAAAGTCTAGTCAAAGTCCAAATAAATAGTCAGTACGGTACGTAATTTGACTTACGTACCGTACTGACTATTTATTTGGACTTTGACTAGACTTTAGACTTGACGATATAGGAATACAGTGTTGAAAATTGAAACGAAAGTTCTATTTCCCGCCTTTTTTACTTGACACTGGCAAATGGTTTTAAGATAAGCCGACGCCATATAATATATTAAAAAAAATAACGGTCACGCCGCACTCGTCACCCGCGCAAGAGTGAGACAAGTGACAGATGTCTTCATTTACGCTTCTGGAACCTGCGTACGTTCCAGTGTAAAGTCGGAAAAATTTAAATGTCCGTATCTACTGCGTCGTTTTCAAAATTTTCAGTGCAGATGTCTTTTTTTACGTACCATAAGTTTTTAAATACTTCGAATATTAAAATTATTTTTATACACACTTGTTGATTAGGTTGAATTAAAATTATTTTTGCAAAAAAAGAAAAATTAAAAAAATTTAGATGTCGGTGTCTACTTTGCTGCCGTCGAATTTATAACCTACATACTCGTATTAATCTACCGGGCAAGAACCATGCTTCAGCTCGACCAGAGAGATACTTATAGCTTTACATAAAACGGGTGTGAAATAACCAGGGTAACAAGTACCGACGATTTAAAAGGCCATCAATGGAACTAGTAGCTCTTCTGGTGTAACGGATACCCGCAACACCAGGTCTGAGGAGCTTCAACAGCTACAAGCTTTGGTACACACCATTATCCAGAGGCGGTGATAATCGCTTACTACCAGGCGATTCGTTAGCCCATTTGCCGATCCTATTATACTTACAGTACGAAGCTTTCTTTCATCAGCCAAATTTCCATCACAAAACAGATAAACTACACCTGTACCATAATAAAATTATCGAAATGTAGTAAATTAGGTTTCCAGTATGTTATGTATTATCACAGCATTCTGTAACCTTACGAAACGAAATACCGATAATACGTGTTTCTTTGTTTATGTTTCTATAAAAAAAACTTGTAATCTGTTTTGTAACCATTACTTACACTGGCCTCACGTCATAGCCGACTCAAGAAATCCAGAGCCATGGCATTCAAAGTCTTCCTGTTTATAGCACTTATGATTCAGGTAAAATATTATATTTTATTAATCATATTAATAAAAATTATATACATAGTTGAACTAAAAGTAATAAAATAAAACAAAATACTATGCAGAATAAAAAAGTCCGCTATTTACCTTCATAAGTAAATAATTATGTACTTCTGAAAAAGTTAAAATTACTATATGTGTCATATGTGTCCATATAAATTTCGAGGAGTTCCAGAGAGATGATGCCATCATCAGGACACCGCTTTGGTGACAAAGCGACCAATTTCGGATTATACCTCAAAATACATCAAAAAGATTTATGGTGTGGTGATGATAATGATTACTTTAATTGACGCCGGAATCCCCAAACATGTATCTATAAGGAGTCAGGAGTTCTGTTCAGTACTTTTCGATCCAGGGTATACCTTGGTTCAAAATCTTAGTTTTGGTAGACGGTAAAACGGGACCAACTTCGGAGTTCCCTTTACATAAAAATAAGAATTTTGAAAATCGGTGAACAGACGGCGGAGTTATCGTTGAACATACAAAATAAAATTAAAAAATATATATATACAGCCGAACGTATAACCGCCTCCTTTTTTTGGAAGTCGGTTAATAAAAGAATAGTTACCTACTAATAACAAACAACAGCTTGTGTGATAGTGGGTTAATAGTGGTAGTAGGTAAACATATGGGTTTTGTAGAACTGTGTTAACCCAACCTAATAATGTCTGTTTCTACAAGTGTGAAAATATTATGTCAGGGATCTAAATATAAAAGGAATATAAAACTTTGCATGCGATGATACAACCCGATAGACAATTGACCCTGACCTAACATAACCCGAAGAAGTATCGTTTCTTTTTAAATTCCTAATCTCACTGAAAACTAGCGCTGTGAATTATTCTTGAAATTATTTTTGTTAAGAGCCCTATTAAAAATCTGCACTATGCGAGATTAGGTATTTGAAGCGTTCTCGACATTTCGCATTTTGTAGTAATTTTGCAGTTGTATTTATCGTTTTTATTGAAATAGGGTAATAAATTCATGTTTTAAATTTATAAAAATCTTTAATCCTTATGAAGTATAAATTTTGCTTAATAATATTATTGTAGATAGGAGTAATTCACAGCTAACTTAAAGCGATTTTCGAAGTTTTTTGGCATAGAATAAGATTTTTTCTTATATTAAATCAAAGATATTCCAAAATTCTAAGGCCGCTACGCACTATACGACTATATAGGAGATAACATTCATTTTATTATTTAATTTGCTTAGAACAGTAGTTCAATCCAGGAGCTCAAAAAAGTGCCTTCGCGCATTTTATGAAAATCTTTCTCTGCAGTTTTGAGTTTAATTAAATAGTTAAGCAAAATTTACAAAAAGCGAGGCCGCTACGAACTAGGCCAATAGCATTCTGCATGTTTATACTATTTCATTTATTTTGCCAGATATATACTTTTTTTTTCTAATATATGTATTACTAGCTTTTGCTCACGGCTTCGCCCGCGTGGCATAGTGTTCTTGGAGAAAAAACTTCTTCAGCAAATAACTACTCACTGCAATATACTTCTGTATACAATACTGATGAAAAGGGTTTCCTACCGGCCGGTACTGCCGGGCCGCAACCGCTATGTCCGTAGTCAAATCCGTTGCGTAGTTTTTAAGATCTAAGCATACATAGAGACAGACAGAAAAAGGGACTTTGTTTTATACTATGTATTGATTATTACTTTCAGTGCATATTTGGAGTTTTCGCTGCACCCCTAGCTACTGCTGCGCCTGCTCTGATGGCTGAGAACACGAGCTCGGTCGCTCTCGCCGCGCGCAGGAACGGACTCGACATCAGAGTGCTGAGACGACCGTTACACATCTAAGCCGATAGTAATAATGTAGACGTTAAGTTTATTTATTCCATAGCTTGATCAGGAAAAAAGAAAATCTAGCCATAATGCGGAAAATGTACGAAAGTACATTGAAATGACATAACGTAATTAATCTTCGAGATTTAATCAAGCTTTTCGTAGTTTTCTGCAATCAAAAACGAAGCACCAGTGCAGGCCCTTTCGCCAAGATACCATCGCTAATTACGATGAAGAAGCTAGAAATCATAAATGTATGATAATGATGTAATGTCGACATTGTTATGATAGCATGTTGGCTAAGCCCTTAGGTTTTTTTATTTTCCTGGTCAGGCCTTAATAATGTAAATATTGATTACACATTAAGTTTCTTTATTCTACAATTATTTATTTATGCGAACTCAACAAAATTACTGCTCGCTCAGTAAATGCGTGACATGAAATGTGTACAAACAAGTATGCGACTTATTAAACAAACACCTAATATCACATAGAGCTGACATCGAACTAAATATGTTAATGTACTATCAGGGAATCCAATTCATAGGCAGTACTAAAGTGTTCTCATAATTTGTTCGTGAGTATTATAACGACGACATGCAGACATAAAACATTTTTAATGACATGACATTTTGATATCTTATTATTATTATAATACGAACAAATCATGACGAAGGTCAACCTGCTTATGAATTAGATTCCCGAAAGTACCACAAAACCACAAACAGATATACAGACGGAGAATCACATAATAATAAAAATATCTATGGTCACTTCACACGACGTCAATCCGGCCCCGTGGTAAGTATCCGAAGAACTTGTGTTACGGGGACCAGACAACAGGCAGTATATGCAATAATTTTATTCCTTATATATATTTAAGTTTTTTTAATATTATACACATCCATGACGCAGGAACATAGAAAACTATTTTTGTCCCTCGGATTCGAATTCGCGACCTCCGGCTTGAGCGCCAACGCGCTAACCGCTGCACCACAGAGATCGTCGTGGTCCAGATCTACATAGTTCTGAAAATGGCCATGTAACAGTTCCCCGACGGTGTCTGATGTCCTTAGTTGTTACCATGTACCTACCATCAGTACGACGAACAAACTACAAACAATTATTTTACCGTGTTGTATTATGACCTTTCTTAAATCAAAGGCAACTTGATAAAACAAACACACAATTTGACGACCTCTGTGGCTCAGTGGTTGAGCGCGTCAGTGTTCAAGGCGGAGACCGCGACCTCCAGCCATAGGAACAATAAAGTTTTCTATGTTGCTGGGTCATGGATGTGTATTAAATATGTGTATAATATTATAACAAAAATCTTAAATGTTATGTATAGTGTAAAATATTAAATATATTTCAGTTGTCTGTCTTCGAGAACATAGCATAGGACCAGATCGACGTGTGTGGAAGCGTCCATAAAAACATACTAGGTCATCAGATGGCTTAGCCAATATGCCATCGTTAATTACAATGACGATCTTCGAAATTGAAAATATTATGTGGGATTGACATAACGTTCGATAATTAACATAGCGCGTGATATGTCAATACCATACATTTTTTATTTCTAACGTCGTTATCGTAATTAGCGATGATAACATGGCTAGAGGCTCTGCTCTATTTTATCGTCTTATTATTATTAGTTTTGCGTTCCATCTGATAACGACTGCTACTGAATAAGACAAACGACGTATAATATGGCGCACTATGTTTGACAAACCTAATGTGATGTATCATCAAATTATATGAACCGTCATTTATTAATTATAATATATAAATTACTGATGTTGGAAATAAAATATGCTTTCGAAGCCCTGTTTTATTGGCGTTATTGATACCTTCTAATCGAATTCATGCAAATATCATCATCATCATAATACGGTCACCAAAAACTTTCAATACGGTTTAACTAGAATTGTGCGATCAGAGGAGTATGATATTTGGCACAGTTAAAGTTTATCTGAAAGAAGGTGAAAGCGAATATTTTTTTAAATAATTCTTAGATATTAAATAACAACAAGACCCAGTTGACACTACCTCAGATTATTAAACTCTTCTTCTTCTTCTTTTGTCATAGCCTTCCCTGTAATAGGAGTTGCCAACGTCAGAGTGATGCAGCAGATGTTCAGTCAAAAGCTGTTGGCGTACAGTGCAGGGAATGGCTCATGCAATGACTTCTTGTGTACCTCATCTCACACTATCGTTCGTTTGACAGATCTAATATTGTCTCACATTGACGTTAACACACATTTTTTTCTATTTCAGGCTGGGATTACACGATCCGGAATCGGAAAGACCGTAAAAAATCTAAGCATTGAAAATTGAACTCTGGAACATTATAGCTGAAAATCGAATACAAAAGTGTCGAGTCAAATGTCAATATCATATATTATACGAGTAATAACGGCTAGACACTCGACACTTCGTTTTTCAACTCTATTGTATTAGGGCAGAGTTCTATTTTTAGTGCTCTGAATTTTCGCGGGTTCGCCGGACCTTAAAGTCCTAGCCTAAGAGGTAAAACCCATATAAATTTTAAACTTAAAAATGATGGGATGAATTATTATGGGCGAAATTCGACCACGCGCCATACAGTTCTTACTGTATGGTGCGTGAAACTCTAAAATATTGTACAAAATTATTACTATATGAGGCATTGAAATCCTACTACTATTATAAATGTGAAAGTTTTTGAGGATGGATGTATGTATGGATGGATGTTTGTTACTCTTTTAAAAAACTGCTGAACGGATTTCGATGACATTTGGTATGGTAGTAATTTAGGCTCTGGATTAATACATTTACATACACTAGTACAGTATTCCCGTGGGTTAGCCGATACTATATTTACGCGGGCGGAGCCGCGGGAATAAGCTAGTCTAAAATATTGTACAAAATTACTACTGTGTGACGCGTTGAACTGTAAAGTATTGCACAATGTTATTACTGTATAACACGTTGAACTCATAAATATTGCACAAAGTCATTACTGTATGTCGCGTTGAACTTTAAAGTATTGCACAATGTTATTACTGTATAACGCGTTGAACTCATAAATATTGCACAAAGTCATTACTGTATGTCGCGTTGAACTGTAAAGTATTGCACAATGTTATTACTGTATAACGCGTTGAACTCTTAAATATTGCAAAAATTAATGACTATAATATGACGCGTTAAAATGTTGCACTAATAACATGGCCATATAAAATATAGCATCAAGTTTAACATGTGGCTTGTATTTATATCGACGTAGACAAGTGAAGTTTGATTCTGCTCTGTAATGAAACAGAGGCATAGAGATATATATTTATTGGTTCTGGATTATTATTTATATATGTATTATCTTACATAGACTTAGAATTTATACATTCTTTGTCAAAAATTAAAAAGATTACTTTAATATTTTTAACATTCCCGTTTTTAAAGCGAAAAGGATTTTTTCTATGCATAAAAGCATCGGAAGGGTCAATCTTATAAAAACGCTCTTAGGCGTATTGAATTTATTGTATTTTTCTAAAGTTTTTCTTCAGAAGAAAATAAAAATTTTGCGCGCTCGTTCCGCCCGTTCGCCTTTAATAGCATTTTATATGCCTGCATATACTTAGTACCGAAAGGCTGTTGTTTTTATTGTTTTGTTACAGACATGGTTTAAAGTATAAATATATTTTAAGTTTTAATTCGTAAAATAAACAACATTTTTGATGCTGAAAAATGTTCACTACTTAATAATACTGCAATAACAGCTAGTAGGTACGGTGGAGGAGGATGCTGATGATATCATTCTCTGGGATGGACTTCTTATTTCAAGACAACATGGGTTTTGGCAGACCCTTTGTCGCTAACATGTATTGTGTTAAGTTTTAACATGCGTTAAAACTTAACACAATACATCCGTTCAGGTCGAACTGACGTCAGTTCTAACTAAAACGATCGGCCTCTCATCTGTGGGGGCTTTAATGACCTCACACTAGACACGGTAGACGCGAGAAAAAAAATCATCCCCACTATACGTCATGTAGGGGAGGTAACCCAAAAAAAATATTTTTCACGATTTTATTTTAGCACTTTGTCGACGTAGTAAATACACATATCCATGCCAAGTTACATCAGCACTAACCGTTTGGAGGGTAAGCCGAAGACGGACGGACGGACATGACGAAACCATAAGGGTTCCGAGACGCTACGAAACCCTGAAAATCGGCCGTCCTCAGTAGGTTGGTAAGATTTAGACGTAGGTTGTAAATGTTGGTGTAGGTTGTAGGTGGGGTTGTAGGTGTAGGTGTTTTTACTCCAGTTCATAGTTAAGGCGGAACAACGTGTGTCGGGATAACTAGTCTTCTATTTATATTAAAAAATATGTATAAACCGACTCCAAAGTAAAAGCAATAACATTCTTAATGCTCTAAAGTCTAAGTAAATAACACTAAAAAGTATGAAATAATTATTCGTGTCGAAATACAATTCTGACTACTCTAACTACTTCTCTCCTAAATTTTCTTATTTTTGAAGTCGGTACCAGCAATTTGAACGTGAGTTCTTTAAAATATTGTTTGTATGTATATGGAGTTATGTTAAAATTTTTTTTTTTTTTAAAGGATTTATAAAATTGTTTGGGCTGGTTTTTCATATATAATGATGATGATGATGGGACTAGCGAATGTTCAAAGGTTCGATATTGGTGTAAAAGACTAAGAGAAGTAATTATTTCATCATAATATGATTATAGTGTGTAGTGTGATGATGGTGGTGGTGATGATGATTATTTAATACTAAAATATGCTTGCACTTACAGAATCTTGAGTCTTCTGCTTGAGTCGCCACTGCCAGAGAGTCCTAGTGAGTCGAAACTGTGCTGCTGCTGCACGGGCTCCAGTGAGTCGGAGTGCTGCCGTGTGGGACTGATGCTATGTGCTGACCAGGAGAGATGTGCTCAGTTTGCTGACCGGTCGTTGTAGTCAGAGTGCCCGTTGAAGACGATTTTTTGAAGAAGTTTAAAATAAAAAAAAGAATTTCGCTAATCGGTGCACAAACCGCGGAGAAATCGCGTAAGATAAAAAAACATACACACAAATTGAGAACCCGCTCCTGTGTTTTGGCAGTCGGTTGAAAATGTATTGCAATACCAATTTCTCGCTAAAACTCGAGAACGTCTGGAACGATTTGGCAATTTTTTTGCCTTGAAATAATTGTGGAATTTCTCCCTGAAATTTTATTTTTCATTTTAATATTTATTTTTCCAGGTTTTATTTCTCAATTTTTGGTACTCGTAAACCTATGTACCTACAGTGACACTGGTAACATTCTCAAATACGAATGTCATAAAAATGGGGTTGATTTTTTTTTCATCACGAATTTCTTTTATTTCCAATAACAATTTGTTGTGGCCGAGTTTTTACATGAATCCATAGCTACCAAAAGTGCTGAAGGGACCAGCGCCGAATGGTCCGGCACCGAAACCGAGGAGACCGGCACTGTAGCTGATAGGGCCAGCGCCGCTGTAGCCGAGCGTTCCAGCGCTGTAACTTAGCGGGCCGGCGGCCAATCCGATAGGCTCGGTGGCGTAGCTAATTGGTGAGGCGTAGTTTAGGGGAGAAGCGGCGTAGTTGAGAGGAGAAGAGGCGTAGTTGAGAGGAGAGGCGGCGTAATTGAGAGGAGATGCGGTGTAGCTGAAGGGAGAAGCATAGCCCAACGAAGATGATAAAACTTCAGTGACAGCGGCAGGACCGAAACCGATAGGCGATGCAGCGGCGTAACCGAATGGAGCAACCACTTCACCGAAAGTGGTAGGACCGTAGCCGATAGGACCGGCAGCGGCGTAATTGAGAGGAGCTTCGGCGATGTCTTCCGCGGTGATAGCGACGGCTCCGTCACCACAGTTGTAGGCCACGTTACCGGCGCCGTTGGTGGGCAGCACTCCCTCGAGACCGACGGTGGCCAAGAACGGCATAGCTCCGGCGACGGCCAAGTTACCCTCGATGATATTTTCAGAAGACACAGATACGCCGATGGGTGCTAGAGGAGATGAGCTGGAAACAATCAGACCGGGTCCATTGGAAGCAGCTAGAGCAGCAGCTGGAGCAGCGTAGCTGAATCCTGGAGATGCGTAGCCGAATCCAGAGTTAGCATAGCCGAATGGACCAGCTCCACATCCGATGACTTGAGCGGCGATACTCTGAAATACATACAATTAAATTAAGTTCTTGTTTTCACTCCATACCAACAAAAACCGTAACTTAAACTTTACTTTAAATATACCTTGAGAAAGATCGCCTGAGCGACGACCAAAATAATTTTGGAAACCATGTCTGACACCTTTGCCTAGCCTTCTGTGTATTCCGAACTCCACAAAGCTTTTTATTTTACTTGAAATGAAGACAATTCTTTATCATCATTGATGTTGTAAGAGGTGGAGTTCCTGCTACGTAACAATTTACTTACGTAGACATGGTTTGCATTTGTTTTGTGTTTAAAGTAAGATACTGCAGGTGCTAATCGCTATAACCTATTAGGTACTTGCTTACATAAATTATGTTATATTGTCATTAAATAATAATTCTTTGTATTCATAATTTCATGTATTATTTTTGATGGACATTTTCAGTTGTAGAAATAATATACAATATTATAAAATGAGTTTTAATATAACACATTTGAAAAGGGCTTTCTAGGAAGCATATATTTGTAAGTTAAAGCTTTTGAAAGTAAAAAAGTTAATTTTTGAAGTTGTATGAATTATTAACACAGTAATGCGAATGTAATGAGCTATGAGAGAGATGAGACATCTGAAATATGAAATACAGCTATACTAAGAATTTAGAAATAAATGTGTTACGTTTGTGCTATTATTTGTATGTACTATTTTTCAGACACCACAGTGTATTTTCGTATTAAAGAGATCTCATTTCGATCGTAACTCATAAAAAAATTAAAAATTAAAACACGGATTATGCTCTCAGATATATTATAGGAAGTGATGAAATTTTACGTGACGCGTTTTGTGATTGTACTCCACAATCGTAAAACACATGATAACACCACACGTGTTATAGTCAAACAACTCTTAATCAGGAGAAGCTTTAATATAAATATTAATCGTTGACTCGTCTCCTCATTGTGTACTGAACGCAGTCGATACAAACATGTCTCGCTTCGCACTCCTCATCCTCGCCGTCCAGGCTTGCTTGCTCCAGGTAAGAAAATCGCTAGTAGGTATTTAAAAGATGCGATATCATCACTCTAATTTTCCGCAAAAGTTTCGCGAAATTAACTTTCAATATTTTTAAAGAACGCCTACGCCTACGGCTGCGGACTCAGCGGCCTCGCCGGAACCACTGGTATTGGCTACGGTCTGGCCGGTCCCTACGGCTACGGCACTGAGATCGTCGCTCCTGTCGGCCTCGGCCCCTACGCCGCCGGCCCCGCTTACGGCGGTGTCGGTGTCGGCGAAGTGGCCGTGGCCGGTGAGCTGGGAGTGTCTGGTATCACCACCGTTGCCGGTCAAGTCCCCATTCTCGGTTCTGTGGAGTTCGGAGGCATCGTCCCCGCTGCTGGTTCCGTGACCATCACCGGTAGCTGCGCCTGCGGCTGCGGCGGTCCCTACGTCTACTAAAATACCTCATGACTAGAACTGAAAATATAATACCATACCTAGAAGTGAAAATATATGCCACGTCGATGGAATGTAGAATTGATTTATTGTTTATTTTCACCATAGATGAAGTTAAATGATAAGTTTTTTACCCGACTGGGTTATATTTTTCTCGCGTATCTTGTTTATGTTTGTTTTGAAATTCCTTTATTCCCACGTATCAAACACTGGATGGATTTCGACAGTTAAGGTATCGTTAGATTTTATCATTACCTCTAAATGGTTCCATTATAAAAACTAAAGTTCTTTATATTAGTTCATTTACATATGAAATTGTCGTTTTGTAAAGGAGGAACATAAAGTCGATTTTTTTTAAACATAATATATTTATTTAATCAAAGTATGCACTGCTTCACACACTTCCATTGCTTTCTATGCACTTTTGCCATCTCATAGGTAGTTCATTGATTCCTTTACAAAAAAAACCATTCGGACAGGAATCAATAAAATCTTTGAAGGCGCTTTGGACTGCCCCATCGAAGTTGAATTTTTTCCCTTGCAAGAAGTTATCCGAATTTAGAAAATAATGGTATCCTGTTGGAGCAAGGTCCGGGGAGTACGGTGGATGTCTTAGACATTTCAATTGAAGCTCCTCTAATTTGGTAGCCGTCTGTTGTGCAGTGTGTGATAGTCTAGCGTTGTCCTGAAGCAGCAGTGGCCTAGAGCGAATGACCAACCTCGATTGTTTAGCAGCTAGCATTTCCATAATGATTTACAGTTGCTGGCAATAGACATCTGCCGTAATCGTCTGGCCAGATTTAAGAAAGCTGTAGTGAACGACACCGGCACTAGTCCACCAAACGCTCACAAGTAACTTTTTTTGAGTAAGTTTTCGCTTGGGGCAGGCTTTGGCTGGTTCGCCAGGGTTCAGCCATTGCGATGAGCGTTTCCGATTATCGTACAGTATCCACTTTTCATCACAGGTAATGATTCGATTTAAAATCCCTTCATTATTGTGCCGATTGAGTAATGTAACGCAGCAGTCGACGCGCGTTTGTCGGTTTGCTGCACTCAATTCATGAGGTACCCACCTTTCAAGCTTTTTCACCTTCCCAATTTGCTTCAAGTGGATAAAATCAATTTTATCACTAACACCGCAGCCTGCAACTAACTCGGACGTTGTTTGCGATGGATCCTCTTCTACAATAGCCTTCAATTCTTCATTATCAACTTTGGTCTCCGGCCGTCCACGGGGCTTGTTCTGCAGGTAGAAATTTCCAGAACGAAAACGTTGGAACCAAAAACGCACTGTGTTTTCTTTTGCGACACCCCCGCCATACACATCATTAATCCTTCGAGCCGTTTCTGCAGCACTGGTGCCACGGTGGAACTCATACTCGAAAATAATACAATATTTCAAGTTTTCCATTTTGTAAACAGAGAGACGCAAAGAAAAAACCAAAAGAGGAAAAAACAAATAAATTACGGTTTTCGAAACACAAATGCATAAGTAAATAGTTAATAGCGGTATAAATTTGTAATTGGAATTCCTAACCAAAGAAGATAAGTATTTGAGATCAAAGTGGACAGTACGACAAAACACAAATTTCATATGTAAGGACATTTATAAAAGGTTTCTCGTAAACGGCTGTAAGTATTATCATGAAATTTAGTATGCAGGGAGTTTCTAGATAAATGAATCTAGCTAAGTCTTATATAGTGTATTTTGGGCATATTATGATCTACTGCGTATTATGTCAAGACGCTTAGGCTGAAAAATAATTAAAAATTTTGAAAAAAAAATACAAAAAATTAAATTACGCTCTTCACAGCGCTGTTAAGATCATTGACCTCACACAACTGATTGTATTTGTGTTATTTAGGCAAAGTATTTGCTTCCTCTTTAAATCACCTGCTTCTGTGAGGTCAATGACCTCAGCACCTATAGAGCGCAATGTTAGTAATTTATTTAGTGTAATTAATTTTTTTTCGATTTTATTTCATTTTCAGCCTAAACGTCGTATCATAAGCAGTAGATCATATGCTCAAAATTTCCGTAATTAATTTTGAAAAACCTTGATTTATACATGGTGTTTTTTCAGTCAGTGTCGAAACTTTCAGGAGTGACTCTTGAATATAAGCAACTTTTACTATTGAATCAACTTTCCAACTTGAAAAAAAAACAGCTGTTTCCTACAAAAGGGCTACGGCATAGATAGCATTTTGTAGGAAACAGCATTTTTTTTTCAAGTGGGAAAGTTGAGCGCATAGTAAAAGTTGCATATATTCAAGAGTTATATTAACTCCTGAAAGATTAGACACTGACTGATAAAACACCCTGCATATATTATGTTTTTCTTTCGTCCTGCAAAAATATATCAATTTTCGACTCCAATAAGTCAGTCCGATTAGCAGTTTAATATATTTTGCTTTGTTCGAGAATTCGGAACATGGTGGCTCCGAATCCCGGTCAGATAAATATTTTTGTGATTCTTTTTTTATTTATCAGAACTCCTAGCAAAATTCGGTTACTCAGGTACCTACTAGTTGTATTAAATACCAACGCTATTTAATGCAACTGATACGATAAGTTCAGCTAGTAGCACCAGTCTAAGGAAAGATGTAGACTGGAGAACTTTTTGCAAAATTCATCGTCTAATAGTCCAATCAATTTTGTTTTAAATTGCAAATTAATGAGTACCTACTCATACATTATACGAATTTAACAACAATAAATAGGTAAATCGATAAATATCTATTGGAGGTTTATCTATTGTCGCTTTGTCTGCATCTGCTGATACAAGTAGATATTGTAAATTGTCACGTAGGCTTTTTTGACCCAGATAATACGAAACCTTGAACTACGATAATGATATCGACTGCACGTGAAATTTATGATTTATTGCATTTTTAATATTAATTCATCTATGATTTATTCTACTACTATTATGCATTTATTTCTCCTATCCATTTTACTACAAAAATAAAAAAATTATTGCGACAAATTACGATCAGTGATCGTCGTTTCAGGCCTCAGCCTGTTTTACAATCTACTGATACGTGCCACATAGCTTATTTGCATGTTTTGTCTCTGTCGCTCGATATAAAGTAAGCAGCGATAAAACATCCGAATAAGCTATGCGACACTTAATAGAAGATTATGAAATATGAGGCCGTTATTATTTCGCTATTCCAGATCCGCTTACATTCCAATTTTCAACGAACTGTTGTCTGGGGAGACGACAACATGTAAAATATTTATGGACTGTGATCTCAGCCCCGCCAGACTCCCTATACATTCTTACTGATAAAATTTATGTCATATTGCAGTATTAGTTTTGTACAATGGACGTTTGTATACCCGCCAGATAGTGCGGTGGGTCAATTCTCAGGTACAGCTCCAGACATCCCAGCTCCGCCAGACTCCCCTGACATTCTTATTTCTTACTGATAAAATGTATGTCATACTCTAGTACGAGGGCGGCACTGAAAATTTCGGGAATCAAGGAAGTGACACAACATTACTATTTAAAAATGTATTTATTGCTTTTCGAAGTATTCTCCGCGAAATTTGACACACTTTTCCATACGATGGAACCAATCATTGAAGCAACCATTCCATTCGGAAGTTGGGGTCTCCAAAATGGCCGTTTTGTAGGCGTCCACAGCTTCTTCAGGTGAGGAAATCTCTGACCACGCAATTTATTCTTTATTTTAGGGAAAGTATAGAAATCATTAGGGCTTAGGTCGGGGCTGTACGGCGGATGGTCTAATAATTCTATGATTTCTTGCTCTAAAATCTCTTTTGTTCTGTGCGCGGTGTGAGAACTCGCATTGTCGTGATGGAGGATGATGCGGCGGTTGCAGTTCTCTTTACGGAGTTCAGAAACGACCTGTGGCAAACAAATGTTAGCATACCATTCTGCATTAACCGTTCTTTTTCCCTCAAGAGGAATAGTTGCAACATGGCCGGTTTTGGAGACAAACGTGGCCACCATTTTTTTTGCAACACTCCGTGAACGAACAATTTTTGTTGACCTTAACTCATTTTCGAACACCCAAACTCGTGACTGGTTTTTTGTTTCGGGTTCGTACGCGTATATCCAGGATTCGTCACCTGATACGATGTTGTATACAGCATTTGAGGATTCTGCGTGGAATCTTTCGAGAGTTCTGACGCACCAAGTAACGCGAGCCGCTTTTTGCTCTTCACAGAGCAAATGCGGTATCCATCGGGAAAACAACTTTTTTACACCTAATTGTTCACGCAAGATTATTTATATTTGACTCATGCCAATGTCTAAAGTGATGATTAAGAATCGAAATAACACATATTTATGAAAGAAATACAAAAACCACAACGTCACCCATTGAAATCCCCGGCAAAACTCTTCTGGGATTCTATTGGCCTACATTGACCTTTAAAAGTTTTACTAACTTTACTTAGTCTGATCACCGGTATATCTAGTTTGTGTTTATTTCTAGTGTTCATACAATGATTATTGCTTTTCGTATTGAACATACTTAAAGTTTTTGAAACATAAAACATATTGTCCAAAATGTATTGAGAAGCGACGATCAGAATTCCTATTTCCTTAAACTTTTCTCTCAGAGATTCAAAGCAGGACATTTTGTAAAAAGAACGTATTGCTTTTATTTGTATACTCAGAAATATTGTAATATAAACGTAAAAAAAAAGAATAGTAATTATATAAGGTATAGAAAAATCTATTACGGATATTTCGGGCACATGATTTACTGCTTAAGTGAAGACGTTGAGGCAGAAAAAGAATTGTCCTACTCGAAAAAAAATTTATTTCTTTATATGTTTGCGAGTTTGAGTTTAGCGGAGAGTCACCCATAGATACATGAGATGATTCGACTAACAATATCGAATCTCAGAATCTCGGTCCGATATTGCAATATCGGAATTGAGGGAGCCAATATCGTAATATCGGAATCAGGTTTAATTTTATTTGAGTTACTAAAAACGCTTTTAATCACGCTTTGTATTAGTGCAGTAACTGTATTTGTGTGGTTAGTCGCGGAACACCCCACCTCTCCCACTGTGCTCGAGTTAAGTACTAAAAAATACGGCAATTTAAAAAAAGCTGAAGAAGACGACTTTTTTTAATTCTTCAAGTCTAGAAATATGTGAGCATATTAGAACGTTTAAAATTATTAAAAAAAAAACTCAGCTAGCACTGTCGTTCACGAATAAACAGATACTCATAAATCAGCAGTGAATTCTTCCGGTGAAGATGACCAAACTCTTAATAATTTTGTTACTATCAGACTCACTCTCCAACAAAAATACGACAATGAAATAAGAAGCTGCGAGGAAAGTAGCAAAGCAGTGCCTCAATTGTATTGACTGAGAAAGCCATCTATGACAACGGAGGAGAAAGATGAGTGTATTTGACACAAGCGAATAAATATTGAAAAACTATTTTGCCGACCAGTGTCGATAGTGAGCGTGTTTTTCGTCAGCTGGATATTTTTGTAAGAAAATACGCAGTTCTGTTTCTGACAAAATATTGGATGACGTATTATTCTTAAGGACACATTTTCAATGCACATACGCATTGAAAAAATAGACACGAGAGTTGTAAGACGTTCGAACAATTAGTAATAATTAAAATAAAACAATATATTACTTATATAGTAGACTGATATTTAATAATACTAAGAAGTTTTTTATGTAATACTTATTTTTGTACTTGAATGTTCATTTCGTTGACAGATGTTCATCTTTAATAATGTAAAGAAGTTTTATTACTTAATAGATATTGTTGTAACGTATGTTGTACCTGATTGTTAATTCGTTGACTAATTTTAATAATTGTAAGAACTTTTTATGTAAATGATTTAGTTATCTTGATTTTCAGATACGTTACTAAAACTTGGTTAAATTAATACTAAGAAAACTGTGATTTAAACAATGATGCTACTTAGTTTAGTACTAAATTAAAATAATTTGATTTAAAATTGTGTTTTATTATAGCCAATTCAAATTTATAACATTTTCAACAAAAAATTTCAATTCCGATATTAATATCGGAATTCCGATATTGAGGTCTAATATCGAAACTCGATATAAGAATTGAAAACCTTCCGTTATTGCAAGCCTCTAGTGCCGTTAGGTTCAGTTAGGTTCAACTTTTGTATGGAGCGTTTTCACAAGACTTTGTAAACAAATCGCTATGCCTATGAAGATAATGATTTTTTAATATTGTTTCTACTGGGAACCTACTCATGTTTAAGAGTATGTACTAACTATTCATTATTTTATAGACCAATTAGTAATAGGCTGAGTCTAGCCTATTACTAATTGGTAGTTGGTACACGTAAGAAGGTTTATTAGACTCAGATTTAAAACAAATGCATGTTAGGTAATATTATAGTATAATATTCTATTTCATGGTATCTATTTATCTCTTTATAAGTAGCCAACGCATCCACAACCACCGATGGCTCCGTAGCCGTACGCCCCGGTGTAAGGAGCAGCGGCCAATCCGATTGGTCCAGCTGCCAAGCCCAGGGGACCGGCATCGGCAAAGCCTAATGGTGCAGCAGCCACATCCTCAGCAGTGATAGCCACGGCTCCGCTACCGCAATTGTAGGCGACGTCACCAGCACCAGCGGTGGGCAGGGCTCCCTCGAGACCGACGCTGCCCAAGAACGGCAGAGCTCCGGCGACTGCGAGGGCGCCCTCGATGGCGTTCTCGGAGGCTACAGACACGCCGACTGGGGAGATGGGGGAGGCGCTGGAGATGACGAGGCCGGGGCCATTGGAGGCGGCCAGAGCTTGAGCGGGGGCGGCGTAACCCCATCCGGAATACCCAGCGCCGCAGGGGGCTGCGGCTAGCGGGGCGGCGGCGGCGCAGGGGGCGGCAGCCTGAGCTGGGTAAGCTCCCATGCACTGGGCAGAGATGCTCTGAAAATTTAATGTGTGATTTTGAACACTTTGCGCAAAACACCTAGTACCACAAACCTATATACAAATACTTGATTTTACAGACTATAACATTTATTTTGAGCGATAACATAATAATTTACGAGATATTTGACTGCATGTAGATTAAGCAATGTTAAGCAATGTTAAGCAACCTGAATTTTGGAAACGAGACTCATAATAGTCTCGTTTCCAAAATGCAGGTTGCTTCATAAGTATTGTTATAACAATACTTATTCAAATTTTCATTACCTGCATAAGCAAAGCTTGAGTGCACACGACGAGGATAGCTTTGAACATGATTGTATCTGTTGCCAACTGAACAATGCTCGAAGCAGCCACAGAAAAGTCTTTTATAGTAATTAAAATTTCCTTATCAATTTGTGGTGAAATTTTATGTCATACGAGCGTAACTGAAATAATTTCTCCATTCGAAACGTGACCTGACACAACTAGGTTAATATGTCAGAACAATTTTACATCAATTTACAAAGAAAACAAGTATTGTAATTTGGGTACAAATCTGAGATAGTCAATAACTATGCTAAAAGTGTAGACCTAAAGGCATTAATCTTGGACGCCTCACAGCCTCCGTGGTCTCGTGGTTAGAGCTTGGCTCTCGAGTCGGAGGTCGTGGGTTCGATTCCCGCATTGGAACAACAAAAAAATGTTGGTTACATTTTTGGTTAGGACAATGCAGGCTGATCACCTCTCACCTTGTCTCACAAGAAAGATGATCCATGCGTGGGATGGGCATGTAAAAAGTCGGACCTGCGCCTGATCTCTCGCCAGTCGTGTCGGTTATCCGTCCCACTGGGTTATGAGCGTAAAGGAAGAGCGAGCTCTTGTATACTACGCACACACTTGGGCACTATAACCACCGGCCACAGATAAAAATAATAATATATGATAAATTATGTCTTATCATGGTGAATACTAATTAAATAGGCGATAAATATCTATAACTATCATGGTATAATGGATTTAATTTATTTTAGATAGTAATAAAAAAGTATGTCAAAACAGCATAGAAAGGTAAAAGCAAATTTTAAAAATGAAAATCTGGTAACTAGAAGTTCATGAGCATAGAACTTATGTTATTTCGTTGAAACTTTTTATTTAGATTTTGTTTTAGATATACTTATTTTCATCTAAAATTTTACACGTGCATTGTGAACGAAAAGTTTAAACAATTATCTGTAACGAAATAAAATTAAGCCAAGGGCACTTTGCAAACACTACTCACGGTATAGAAATACCAAAAGAGTAACTCTTATTTGTTACTCTTTTGGTATTCTATTTTATTTGTCATTATTACAATTAACTATAATGTGTTGGAACTGGGAAAGGTGTTAAGTAGACGCACCACGTTTATTCTAATGTTTTGCTTACTTAAAATATTTAGTATCTGATCTGTAAAAAGTGATCAATTCAAAAAATAAAAAATAAAAATGTCTGACCGAGATTTGAACCCAAATTCCGAATTTCCGAACAAAGCAAATAAAAACATACCAAACTGCCAATCGGACTGACATAATGAAGTCGAAATTATTGATATATAGCACGACGAAAGAAAAATCGTATATCTTAAAAATGCTCATTTTCCCATGGATAAGCTTTCCCCTAGCTAGATCTGTTTTTCTCCGCAAAACCCTGCATACTAAATTTCATGGTAATATATATATATATATATATATATATGATTGTCTCGTTTAAAGTATAAGATTACTACATGTTTCCCATGACTTCGTAAGTAAAAAAGAAAATCCCGCGAAAACCGTACATTTTACCGTGATAAAAAGTAGCCTATGTCCTTTCTCGTGGTCTACTCCTATATCGGTGCCAAATTTCATCAAAATCGGTAGAGTATTTTCGGAGGCTATTCAATACAAACAAACAAATCTTTATAATATTAAGTACAGATTTACGTAGGTAGTTATAATGATTTATTTGAAATATTTTGCATTCTTCGTGGTCTCGCTACTAAATTAATGTAAGAAGAAACGTAAAAGAGCCGCAGTAACCTTTTTATCTTCTGCTTACCAAAATTAAATTACATTTTATTTGATACAACAGAAAACTGAGATTTTATGCAAACAAGTTTACTAATTCTAGCACAGAAAAAATATTTAGCAGAATAAATAAGTATAAAGCATCTGAGATTACTCAAAATTTAATTTAATTTACATAGTTAACATAGTTTAAAAGATATAATATATCGTGCTGACGAAGTCGATAGAGCATGTATATGAAGTAAGAGTATATTATATTCAGTAGATACTTTTAAGAAATTTTTGTACCTAGCTAATTGCGTGTTGGTAAAATGCATGCAAACGCTTTTTAAAATAAAAAATATTGTATTTAATTATTGTGTTATATTCTGTTATATTAGTTTACCAAAACCGTGTTGTACTTCGTAAACATAAAATAATAGTAGGAAATTTATAATTATGTCCTGAGCACAATATTTGTAATATTTTCCCATATCCAAATTAAACGTGAGTAAATAATTAATCAAACGTGAGTTCTATAAAATATTGTTTTATCAGGATATTGCTTGTGCTGGTAGCGACTTTAGAATTATAAAGATTGTGTAGAGAAATTGTTCAGTCGAATTTGTGCATTTGTTATTCATATTTAAAAGTAAAACTAACAAGCCTATGTCAATGTTCAGAAAAATGTAGAAGTCTCGTTAATATAATTATAAAACAATTCAAGTCGTAATTATTTGGGAGGACCTTTTAGAAGGAAAAAAACAGAATTTGTTAAATTTTTAGCCGATTTCAGAAATGGAAATATTTAGAAAATACGATTTATTTCATACGTTTTTGTGCGTTTTTACTTTGGAAGTCGGTTTTCATTTTTTGCTTAAAAATAATGACTTTTCCGTTTTTAGTCATATTTATTATATTATTATCAACATATTTTAAGAAAGTTTAAAATAAGCGAATGTATAATTGAATACGCGCTAGGCTTCCATTAGGTATTGTATATAAGATGATGATTATGATTACTGTAAGTTACATAATGACAAATGCTTGCAGTTCTATAACAATGTCGAAATTTCCAAGCGTGTATCTTTAAAGACTGAGGAATTCTGTTCAGTAATTTTGGATCCAGGGTACCTATACCTTGGTGCAATATTTTACTTTTTGGTAGCATATATTTGGGTTTCTTCAGAAAAAGTGTAAATCACTATATGTGTCCATATAAATTTCGAGGAGTTCCCTCGTTTCCTCATGGATCCCATCATCAGGTCACAACTTTAGTGACAACGGGACCAATTTCGAATCACCCTTTACATGAAAAAAAATATTTTGAAAATCGTTTCACAAACGGCGGAATTATCGTTGAACATACAAAAAAAATATACAGCCGAACGTGTAACCGCCTCCTTTTTTTGGAAGTCGGTTAAAGTAAACAATTTGATTCTATCGTCTAATTATAGTAATAGTTATCTGCTAATTCGCTGATCAGATTTGAAGAAAGAAGAAATGTTTAAAAGAATGTGTCATAAAGTCCTCCATTATAAAAGTATTTATCTCAAAAGATATTCAAATTCTGAATGAATTTTTAATTAGAGTTTATATTTCAAATTAATGAAGTAATGAGTGAGTGAGTAATAGTGAGAGTAAGGAAATAAAAATAAAATGTATCGAGTCATAGTTATGATGATATATTTGAGAGCATCGTAAATAGGTCGAAGATGAAATGAACTCATCGCATTTAGATGATAGCAGCACATCCGCAGTTACCGTAACCCAGACCAGCACCGTAACCGAGTCCAGTGCCATAGCCGATACCCGCACCATAACCGTAACCGGCGCCTTCCCAGCCCAGACCGGCGGCACCGTAGCCGAGAGGACCGGCGGCGGCGTAGCCGAACGGAGCGGCGGCGATGTCTTCCGCGGTGATGGCCACGGCGCCGCTGCCGCAGTTGTAGGCCACGTTACCGGCGCCGGCGGTGGGCAGCACTCCCTCAAGACCGACGGTGCCCAAGAACGGCAGAGCTCCGGCGACGGCGAGGATGCCCTCGATGGCGTTCTCGGAGGCTACGGACACGCCGACTGGGGAGATGGGGGAGGCGCTGGAGATGGCGAGGCCGGGTCCATTAGAGGCAGCTAAAGCTTGAGCGGGGGCGGCGTATCCAAATCCAGCGATTCCAGCACCGCAGGGAGCGGCAGCCAGGGGTGCAGCAGCCAGAGCGGGGTAAGCGCCCAAGCATTGGGCGGATATGCTCTGAAAGAATGAACAATGTTTAACTTTTACATTTCTTTAAAGTTGATTCTTGTCATATTGAAAATGTTCCTAATTCTTTAATAGAGGCTTAACTTATCACTATATTATACTCTTCAATAAGAAAATATAAACAATAAGATTCATGTTAACTTTTCTTATAACATCAAATCCGATTTATCAGTTACCTGGATGAGGAGCGCTTGAGCGCAAACGAGGAGTACGGCTTGGAACATTTTGGCTTATGTATCAAGGGATTGACTTGACAATGTCTTCCGAACTGCCACATGCGTTTATATATTAAAATACAAATAAGTTATCGTCCGTGTTATGTTACAATTATCACTGTTGAGAAAGAATACGTGACATGAGGAATTTGTTTCTGTGGGTTAATGTGTTAGAAATTCTTATCATTTTCTTTCAAGGTTGTGTTATTTAATTATGACGCTTCTGTCAAGGTCTTCTGTTGAATCATTCAACGAAACGACCTTGACTTCAATGAATAGAAAAATAATGTATTTAAACTTGCGAAAAACTTGTTGACAAAAAAAATATTAAAGCTTTGCTATTGCTTTTCTCACTGCTAAGTTTCATCTGGAAAATAAAAATTATTGTACTATAGATGTAAGTCTTTGTCAAAAATAAATTATGATATCTAAGATCGTCCGAGACGTTCGCGTAATAATGTATTCTATGTACAAAAAAGAAAACAACATAATGTCTCCCAGACTCTAAAGGTAAAACTGCCTACTAAATAATTATCTATATGTGTTTAATACTATTATCAAGGATACCTTGTGGTATGCCTTTGAGGCATTGTTTTATTAATAACGTATTATATAGTGCCTTAGTATAATATATTAAAGTATAATATAAAAAGAGGAATCAGTTCAGTTGTGATCAGTGTATACAAGACAATTCAACCAAAATGTCTTTCGCATTCGTCGTTCTTGCCGCTTGCCTGTTGCAGGTAAATATATTCTAAATTAGTTTTTATGGATTTAAGAAGTGTCAGTAAAACATTCTTTTGATCAATATAGGCAAAAGGATCTTTGCTAAATTATATACTTTTTTCAGACTGTATACAGCCAGTGCCTGGGCTCATACGGTTATGGTGCTGAACTCGCCGCCCCCTTCGGTTACGGTTTAGCCGGCCCGTACGGCTACGGCGCGGAGATCGCTGCCCCCTGCGGCTTCGCCGGTCCCTACGGCTACGGCGCTGAGATCGCCGCTCCCCTCGGCCTCGGGCTCGGCCTCGCTGGGCCCGGCTACGGTATTGGCTCCTACGCCGCCGGCCCCGCTTACGGCGGCGTCGGTATCGGCGAAGTGGCCGTGGCCGGCGAGCTGGGAGTGGCCGGTGCCACCTCTGTCGCCGGTCAAGTGCCCATCCTCGGTGCCGTAGAATTCGGAGGTGCGGTCCCCGCCGCTGGCACCGTCTCGATCGCCGGTAGCTGCGCCTGCGGCTGCGGTGGTCCCTACTTCTACTGAAAACCCGCATAAACAAGTTGAAATGAAAAATAAAACATAATTGCCTTCCGACCTATATTTATTTTTGCAGTGAATTTCGTGTAAATAATACAAGGAATTTGATTTAAAACACTCTACAATTCTACAATTTCAAGTAGGAATTTAAATTATATAATTTACATTTTGCTTATTGTGTGCTGTATTTGGCAAAGAACAGTTACTGTTACTATAATATTTATTATGTACAGTTATTTTTAAATGCCATGAGAAGGCCTATGTAAATCAAGAACAGCTATTAGTAGTTTCATAAGAAAAGCTTTAGATAATAATTTTCTTCTGATATTATTAAACAAATCAATTAGAAATAACATTTTAATTTAAAAACAAATTTTATGAATATATCGTTAAACTATAATAATAATCGGTACCATTATTAATAACGCTACGTTGTGATTTGTGTTAAAAATTGCTTGTTTCAGCGATGACCTTAAGAAAATACAAATTGTAACGGACCTGCCGTTTTCTAAAGCTTGTTATATTATATAGAGAGTTAACCAGTAGAGTGCTACATGTTTCTGACGTAGGCCGCCAGATATTCCTACATTACAATAGTATGTCTGGTTTTCGGGATTACTTCAGGACACTTTGTGTCCAACTAGGATTTTATGTCGCTTTTTGGAGTTTACTCCTTCAGAAACGATTTTCATATATTATAACCCCGGGGTATGAAAATCTATGGGAGTAAAATCGATTTAACGTTGTCTGATGGTCACACGGCGATGTCACACGATGTTAGCCGAAGATAACAAACACACTTTTTAAAAGTAAACAAATCAAAAATTCTTTTTATTTTTATTTTTACCAATTCTTAGTTTCAAATCACAACTTAAACCATATTTATGTTTTAATTTATTTAAATCTGCGTTAATTACATACTTTGGATACATTTTTCACATGATTTAGTAACAAAACAGGCCAATGTGAAAAATAAAAATCTATGAGTTTTAGTGTTGGTTTTGAAGCTAAATTATGACGAAAATCTACATGACACACATACCAAAGTTTTTATTTAAATAAGTTAATATATGTTTAAATAACTATATTTAAATAAAACTTCGAGATCTGTCAATAAAAGTACCCTACACATCAAATATTGCAAATGAAAACTGATAACAAATAATTAGTCATAGTACGAGTATTGGAGCTTTTTAGCGCACAGCTGCGAGCGCAGGTGTTGTTTTTCAGGCACATCTGTGCAATAAAAACTACACCTATTAGTAAAGGTGTTGTTTACAACGTGCGCCAGAACGTGCAGAGTTACTTTTGATTAAGATTATATATGAGAAGCAAGTTAAAAGTATAGATGATTTAAAATTGTCATAGGAATTTTTTTTTCTTAAAACTAATAATATCCAAAATAAAAAAGTTGAAGTCATTCGCCCTAATTACAGTTTTCTAATATAATAAATTAAAACCATACGGTTCTAAATTTGAATGCAAAATAAAAGTAAGTTCCTAATGGCACATTAGTAATATATTAGTAATTGGGATGTCAGTAACCCGGATATCACCACCGTAGAGTTAGAGTGCAACCAGCCTCCCAAAGCCAAATTTTTGTGTCTATAACTCAATAATAAAATAACTTGGGATAGATCTCACGCTCCGGTCCTTGGGGAATAATAAAATGATATATGTTTAGTCGAAATTCATAAGAATAGCAGCTAAATAAAAAAAAAGGTACAAACAAATTAACATGTCCTTCAAAATAGAATATCGCAAGGTTTAACGGACGCAAATTATAAATCTGTTCTGGCTGATTATTATATAGTAATAGCGTTGGCATAGATTTTACAGATATAACATACAGATATAACATATAACATAGTAGGTATAGATAACGTTGTCGGATGTACGGTGTACCATTTAACGTTAAAGTTACTATAAAATCTGCCAGGTGGCAGTACTAATGTCTGAAGTCGTAGACAATGTAGTACGAACGTAATTAATGTAATAAATGTATCATTTTTATACTATACCTTATATTTTATACTATATACTATACCCGAGTATTTACTTTTTACCCGCAATGTATTAAATGGTGAGCCTCTTATACTAGTGCCTTGCGTTTTCGATTACGCGACGTGGAGGCCACATACTCATCATAGGTCATATGTGGTAGCAAATGGCAAACTTTTAGGTATAAAAGTTGGTTCTCCGGGGTAAAGGGGTAAAGACGTCGCTATACTCAGTGAAGTTGCACTTACAGGACGTATGGGAGTTACACCCCCCAGTCATTAGATGTGTTACCTCTTTATTCTATTGATAAATAATTGGTGAGGAACTATAAATAATAATAATTTTAAATATCTGCAGTCAATTATTCGAGAAATAAATAGAATCCATGATTAGATCGGCAAATCTAATAAGACTATAAGATAACAGGTATCATGTAGGCATGCTTATTTGATCTGAATATTCTGTCTTAATAGTTCAATCTAGATCAGTTTAGAATGATTTCAGAATGGGACTGTATAATTATAATTCTTAATAGTTGCTATAACAGCAAAGTCTTCAATATCTAGTAAGTTTTGTTATATTGGATATAATTACGATAAATACGAAGCAATGTCATCAATTTATTAGTCTATCAGCAATGGATAGGTACATGTATTTACATATTATGTGATAAGAGACTGGCTTCTGTGCTAGGGTTAACCTGTGTTACAGCCTACAGATCACTGCTTACCAGTCTTCCCGGGCTATATTATAACTTATCGTAAATAAGTTACAACTTAACGATACTACACAGAGAATAACATTATATATTTACATAATTATATTATGCTTAAAATAACGAATTTAAAATATATACTATGCTAATGTTCTAATTGAATTGTGTTTTTAATGTTACTTATTATGATAGTAATATTATTGATTAATTAATACATAATTCTGGGTGGAGACCAAAGATATTAGAAAACCCGAATACGAAATCGCCTACAAAAACCATAGCGAAAACATTATTTATGAAGCAATCACGAAATGACAAAATAGTATCACAGTACCTATATTATATGACCTTATTGAAAATTTTCAATAACGTCATAGAATAAAGGTAAGTAGTGAGCAGTATAGTTTATTAACTATACTGCTTACTACTTAGTACAGCCTTATTTTGCAAAATTTTTATGCCTTACTACGATTGAATTGTTATTCTATACTTTAATTCTTACTCTGTAAGGTTCAATATTTGAGACCATTTTCGAGCGTTCGTGATAAATATACAGTTTTCTAATATCTTTGTTGGAATAGCATTATAATACTACTAGATACGTGACTAGCACCTTTACCATTATTGTAAAGTTACATTCTGGTACTACCACTATCACTTACAATTTACCGTCATTGTAAAGTTACATTCTGGTGACTTAAGATTTATAGTATAATTAAAGAAAGATTTCAAAACTAAGGATGGGCCATGACCTACATTTGGCAGAAAAATATTTGAAAAGATTTTGTCAATGAAATGTGGACTGAATAAACTGCAGAAAGCAAATACCGAAGTGTTAAGACGACAAATTCAAACCTAAGTTGCCCCCTAACCACAAGATTTATAATACAGGGTGCCAGAAGACCGCTTCCATTAATTTTGGGTTATGATTGTGCTACCTTTTCTCATTACAAAAAAGTTATATTCTTTTGTTTTTATTTTCAAAAATTTCATTTTTAAATATTTTTTTACATTTTATACCTTTTAATCGCAATCATAACAAGCTGTTTAGAACTAGATTTTTTATTAATATCTAAAATTTTATTATTTTTACTTTATTACGCAATGTAATTTACTCCATTACGCTCGCCAGCCAATGTCCCGTCAGCTGACGCACCGGCCGCCGCCGCGCCGTGCTCCTGCCTTAGTACACGCGTTCAGCGATGTTTAATGTATGCAGATTGCAGTGACTTACAACCGTACACACACAAAAGTTACGGATGTTTGGATTTCATAATTTCAAATAATTTTAGTAGGACCTTGATGACTATCCCACGGAACCCACATTAGGAATCCCTGCTCTACACCGCCTGCAGTGTGGTTCGTAAATCACGCACGAAATGTTGCTTGACAAATTACGAATCCTATGTACAGTCCAACTAAATTCTTAATGTCCAACGGCAATCATCGCTTTTCTATCGAAATTACAGACGGTGTTTAAAAAACGACAATAACCGAAAAATTTAACGTGGTTGAACTGTAGGTCGCAATGAAACTAAGTAGGTGTATAAAAGGGTGCCCGTAGTTCATTAGTAAATTATTATTAATGATAATAAGTTACGTACGTAATTACACCGATCATAAGAAGTAAAACTATGGCTAATAGCTATTTACTTACGTGAAAGAAGTATTGAGTACTGAATGACTGCTAGTAAGTAGTAAGTACTAAGTCTACTCCTAGTACTAAGTTCACGGAATTCATCGACCATCAGGTGACCGCGGCAAGGTGTCACGTTAAAAGTTAAAACTTAAAGTTGGTAGAAAGTGTTTTTGTTGCATTATGAATTTTGAAAATCGTTGCTAGTACCATAAATCATTACACGTATCACATAAAACTTAAAAACACAAATATACGTTTTTAAACACGACCTAATAGTGAAACTCAAATCAGACGACAACCTTTTACCTCGATAGAAAAACCGAAACTAAATTCGAAAATCCATTTCAAAACAACATTGTTCTTTTATCAACTTTCGCCAAAATTCAAAGAATGTTGACGCTATGCCCATGCCGCGCCCGGGCGGCAGGGCGGCGCGCGCGGCCTAAGCACGGCTTTTTGGCGGCAAATATCAAAAGCGTGCCACTCGACTCTTTCAAAAACTACCTAGGCTAAGTGATGTGACCTATGAAAATTTAAACATTTACGTGTACGTAGTCAAATATCGACTTGGACAATTGGATAGTTGTTTGAAATGATTTTCTTCCTTAGTTATTTGTAATAAATATGTTATTGTTTTTATATCAAGCTGGGTTTTTATGATTTATGACCGGCAAACGAGCAGACAGATCGCCTGATGGTATGCGATTATCGTCTCCCACGCGCCTCTCTCTTCGCTCTTTTACGCGCCTTGAGCCTCCAGTAGATTTTGTAATAAGTTCATACAAATCAATGCGTATTCAAATTAAATAGTAATTTATCGATATGAAATGAAAGATCACATGTGTCCAGAAATGTATCGCTATTGATACATTTCTGGACACATGCCTATGTTTTTTACATAAAATCATTTACTCAGTTTGGTCAGTTGGCTGTAAGTGTAAACCCGCGTTTTCGAGTGACGTTCCTTGTTATTTTTTTTATTATCTACTTCTTATCTTCATTTTAAGTTTTAATTTTCGTTTGTTTATTTTGATTTTCGTTTGTTTTAAAAAAAAACCGTTATTGGATGATTTATAAAGTTTTCTCCGAGCGAAGTACCTAACCACTCTTGAAATACTGTAGTGCCTGGGACAGTTGGTTTTTAAATGTCGTATGGTTACCCAGGCATTCTCACAGCATAGTCAGTCAGTTCAGAGGAATGACTGGTCAATACGTTTGGGGCCAACCATATGCGGTTTTTCTCACGATGTTTTCCTTCAGTGTTAGAGCGTCCGTAGAATGTACTTGAGATCTAAAAAGGTCTCATTGGTACACGCCACAACCTGGGAATCGAACCTGCACTCTCCCGAGTGCGAATCAAACGGTCTACCCACTAGGCCACGAAGCTATCTAACTTTAAATAAGATTGTTATAAATCTATGCAATTTTCGTGGTTTATTCACTACATACGGTACAGCTGCTAGTATCAGCTAATTTTCTCTATTCGCACCTGCGCGGGACGTGTTTGCGCGGCCTACTCCTCGCGCTCCCGCCTCCGACCGCCCATGTGGTTATGTACTATGTACGTTGTACATTGCATATTGAAATTTTAACTCTTACAAAAATAATCGATTAAAAGCAAATGACTAGTACCAATGGATCTATGTCATGCCCTACTATAAGCCCACGAAGTTAACGGGACTGGTCTAAATACCCCCTGTATCATGTACACTTTACTTTACATACATTTTGTACTCTTGGACTAAGTCGATAGTGTGTATTGAAGCTGTAAATAAGTATCTACTTACAGGTGGCAATATTATAGTGTATTTTAAGATAATTAATATTGGTGTTATCTAAATTAAGTATGTATGAGACGGGTAAGTTGTCTCTGAACTTTCAACCAATGATTATAAGAGCCACTGAATTAAATAATTTATTGACGGGTTACTACTATACTTGTTTATAAAGCACAAGAGAGAATAATATTATGAGTAATTATTCAAACGATATATTTTCATATTTTATAATGGTTTATAAAGATAGTAAATTGCTAATATATTTTGTCAATGTACTTACTATGTATCTATGACATTGTTATTTATATTATATTTACATTGTAATTTTTCAGTCTTTTTGGGAAAAGGTGGTGCCCGACCGAGTTTGTTTCGCCGGTTCTTCTCGGCGGGTTAGGGTTGAACCGGTGGCAGATTGTTCTATGAAAAAAAAATATGTTGGTGATTAATAGTAGTCTCGATAAAATTATATTCTTGTTTCTCAATTTTGTAAAAGGCAGATGTAGTGTATTGACACTTATAATAATAAATACATTCACGCACACTTGGGGCGTGGTACGGTGGAGTGGGTAAAATAGTTCTGTACTAGGTGAGAGCGGAAGCTCACACTGCCATTCGAACACCGAACACCGACCGAGTGGGTCTGTTATACAGCAGTCTAGAAGCGTTTCTGTTACCCATCCCAATCCTACAGATAGTAATCCTTAATAAGAGAAGCTACTTACTGTGTATTGTTAACATATACATTAATCACGCATAAAATTGTCTTATGTATATTAAGTATTACAGTATGAACTATGAGTTATGACTGACTATAAAACACTTTCTAATGTAATATTGCATTCCTTTGAAAATTAGTCATCTGACGTCTCATCCGTCCGTCATACGCCTACTACCTACGTATTTCTTCTGGAACGAAAATAACGCCGCGCCGCAGGCCTTAGTGACCAAGACACGCTACTTCGACCCGCCACGGGCGACCAGCAAACCAGCAAATTTGTTTCTCTGGCCGCGCCCACCGGTCGGGCGATACGGTCGCGGGATTTGTTTAGTAGGTACTCCATATAAATATGAATTCATGTGTCGGTCGCAGCCCGCAGGTAGCAGTCGCACATACCGACGGGGTCGTGGACGAATGCTCGCGCGACTCCCATGACCCCATCCAAGCGCGAAGGAGGACATCGGGGTGTTTTAGAGGGTAGGTCTTTTATTTTCGTTAGGGAGTCCGTCGTAACCCTGCAGCCCTTCCCCCGGGGCTGCGGGGTATTCGTAAGAAGAATTTCATCATCGTCACAAAAAAAAAAAAAAAAAAGGTAGCAGTCGCACATCGCGGTCTCTAAGATCGATATGCTACCTTGTATTTTAAAGACTAATAATATATTTGTCTATTTGATTGTGAAACTGATCAATGATTATTCTATTATATTTTGCGACAAAAACTTGCCGTTCGATAGACGCAACTAGCTAAGCTAAGCTTTGGTTCCAAAATATTATGAAGTTCTAAAATTAAGAAAATAGTGGCCAGAATTGAAAACCTAAGAGCATTTCTTAATAAACTAGAGTTAGTTGATAAACACGTTCTAGTTATTTCAAAACGATGTCCCTATTAGTATTACTCTAACAAATATAAAAACAGAATAATTTATTTACTGATCATTGTGTACCTAACATTCAAAACAAACATGTCTTCCTTCGCTTTCTTCATCCTCGCCGTGCAGGCCTGCTTGCTCCAGGTAAATGATGAATATGCATTGAAACATTATAATTGGATCGGAAACTGCATCTAGGAAGCTTAAGATGTTAATTGTCCTACATAAATGTCGCATAGTCATGTAGTTTGTCCACCTCGTGGTTTCTAAAATTGTGGTTTCTCTAGTGACTCTACTTCAATCTCTGGACTTTACAAAAAGATAAATATTCATTTTATTATTTTCACTGTCTCTGTAATTCCATTGTATTCCAATAATTCTGGATAATTAAATACTATTAAATTAAAATTTCAGACTGCATTCAGCCAGATCATTGGCCCCTACGGCTACGGCGCAGAAATCGCCGCCCCATGGGGTCTGGCCGGTCCCTGCGGCTACGGCGCAGAGGTCGCTGCGCCCTACGGCTTCGCCGGCCCCTACGGCTACGGCGCTGAGATCGCCGCACCCCTCGGCCTCGGCCTCGGCCTCGCTGGGCCCGGTTACGGAATTGGCCCCTGTGGCGCTGGTATCGCTGGCCCCGCTTACGGAGGCGCTGGTGTTGGTGAGGTAGCCGTGGCTGGTGAACTCCCAGTCGCTGGATCGACCCTGGTCGCCGGTCAGGTCCCTATCCTCGGTGCCGTAGAGTTCGGAGGTGCGGTCCCCGCCGCAGGATCCGTCTCCATCGCCGGTAGCTGCGCCTGCGGCTGCGGTGGCCCCTACTTCTACTAGATTATGAACTGACCAAAATATATAATTATTATAGACTGATATTTTCTTCTCATTTAACGGCCTTGGATTACACCTATAACATGTCTCTCGCACTCTTACAAGCTTGAAGTCACGTGTAGTATAAATGTCGTATTTAAATTAGCTGATCATGTATTTCCTGTCTTTATCATATATATCAGAGTCTATAGAACGTTCTGTATATATACACAAGTAAAAGTAATTTGAAAAGTGCAAAATTAATGAATCTATATTCTTTAGGCTTGGACAAATTATTGTGTCCAAACCTAAAGAATATCATAGAAGATACACCTTTTGTGATGTAATAACACAATGCTAGGTGTATTTTATATAATAATTACTATACATTATCATAATATGATAGGCTTCATGTACCTACCTAATATCACGATACTTTAAAAAACATACTTATTTTTCTATTCTTCTTTTGTTATTAATACTAATTTATTTATGCAATAACATAAAAGGTTCACATTACAATAAGTAAATTATTAACTAAACTATGTAATATATAAGTTATTGTCTTAATGAAAAATAGAAAGGGCTATAGAATAAAACTGAATCTGACCTAGATAGGGGGCTGAGGGTAGAGTACCTAAAAAAGTGTATTAGTTAAATTATTAATTGATTATTGAAGTTATTATCTTTGAATGATGATTAAACAATAAAGTGGCTTAGAGCTTGTCGGCTCCGGAGGTCGTGGGTTCGATCCCCGCATATGAACAACAAGAAAAAAATGTTGTTTCCAAGTTGTCTTGCGCACACACTTGGGCACTATAAAAATAACTCCTGCGTAGCTGGTATGATTTCAATGAAACCGGCCACGGTGTGGGGACCTATTGTATTTAGTGGGTAAGTGCTATATGGCTATATCAACTTTCATTTCATGTTATGGGGATTCCTCGTAATTCACAACGAATCCTCATATTAAGTTGATAGATAGATATCTATGAAGAGTAGGCCTGTTAATTATAACATATTAAGTCATACACGCTTTAAAGTTTCCATACGTTTAATATGGGGTGCGTTCAATAAAATAAGTTAAAACGCCGAGTGTCAAGTAAGTAGCGTCGCATCGCTTCGCAAATCAGTCAGCTACTGCCTACAAACAAAGATTTCAAGTTTCTACGTCTATGTCGAAAATACACTGAATCTTTTTTTTTTATGTACCCTTATTTTTTATTTTTTCGGGTTATTACTCAAACATTTATCTGATACCTGAGACCTGTATTCACGAAATTTGATATCAAAAAAGTTACTGTAACTTAAATTATACTAATACCTATTACATTTATTAACCGTCTTCCAAAAAAGGAGGCGGTTATTGTTTATCATTTAGTCTTCGGTCCATCATAAATATTAGTTGTATTATCAACACTAAAATTATAAAGATAAAGTATTTATTTGTTTGCAACGAAATGGGTAAGAAACTATTGGACCGATTTTGATGAAATTTGGCACAGATGTAGTGTAGTAGTGTAGTACAGTAGACTGCGGGGAAGGACATTTTATCGCGGTAAAATGTACAGTGCCCGCGCGATTTTCTAATGCGCGCCAGCGGCATTAGCCAATGGGGCTTCGGAAATATCCACAGCGATACCGACTGCATCAGTACCACAGTAATTGTAGGCCACACCACCGGCACCAGCGGTCAGCTCCTCTCCTTCGAGATTGACGGTATCCAGGAATGGAATAGCGCCGGCCACCACAAGAGCACATCGCATTCGATGGCGTTTTCTACATAATTGAACTTTATTCACTATCTACACAAAGATCTGCGTAATGCGATGCAGCTCTAAGTATTTAGAACTCTTGCAATAGGGATGTTGCCTAGTGTCGAATATTACATTTGAACAAACAAAATTTTAAAATTGTTGAATAGAGATATATATAAATCTAAAAGAAAAAGATATTTCGGTTGATGCGATTCAAAGTAATAAGCAAATAAAAAAAAAAATGCCCATCTCTTTCATCATACATCATACATACATCATACATCATCTTTCATTTCTCTTTCATCTGTGACCTACCAAATCGTTTTGTTAGACTGCTACCGCCAGACAATTTTAAATGACAAATATCGGCAGCAACGGCAGCAACTCGTGACGTCACAGGCTTATTGTAAATTTAAATTGTTTGTATCTTCGTTATTTATGAAGATTCACAAAAATGGGTTATGAAACGTAATTTTTGTGTAATTAATAAAGGTCAATTTTGAATCGCTATCTTAAAAATTTCCGCTTAATGTCAAAACATTAAACGTCAGTTCACACGAGAGAGTTAATTGTGTGCATAATATTATTTTATTAAAAACTAGCTAGTGTTCGCAGTTTCGTTTGCGTAGAAATAACGGAAAAGAACCCTATTTTTTAAACGGAACCCTAAGATAAAAGTAGCAGGGTTACTCCTTATAACATCAGCTATCTGCCAGTGTCCCGTCCTGTGAAAATCGGTCCAGCCGTTTCAGTATCAGCCAAAACAAAAAGACAGACAGACAAAAACTTTAAAAAATGTTTTTTTTATTGTAAGTATTAGGACCTTACTTCAGAACTTTTTTTTTATTTATATATGGCATCGGCTTGTAACCATTTGCCAGTGTCAAGTTAAAATGACGGAAAATAGAACTTTCGTTTCAATTTTCAACACCGTATTCCTATATCGTCAAGTCTAAAGTCTAGTCAAAGTCCAAATATATAGTCAGTACAGTCCATGAGTCATGTCAGTCGATTCAGTAAAGTGGTAGAAGCTTTACTGAAAGTTCCTAGGGAGTTTTGGCTGGATAAACATGTTTGCTGGATGCACTCACTGTGTTTGATCTGGTGAAAGCATCGTGTGTGCCAAAATCGAGTTGCCAATTGAATTTTAAAAACGTTGCAACTTAGATATTCAATTAATCTGACTAAATAGAAATATGAATGGATTATATAAATGATTTTAGAATTTAGATTTTAATTTTGTAAAAAACAAATTGTCTTTGGCTAGAAGTTTGAACTTATAATAGTCCATTATCGTGGACTATACTAAAAACCAGGAGAGAGAATAATGAGGGTGTTTGACATTTTTTCTGCCGCTGGGGGCAGACCCAACTCACACAAAGCGTCATCAGGTGGCGTAAGTGGTATCAAAAACGGTCTCTTATGTATTGCGCACTCACTTGGGCGGGAACACAAAATAGCACGTTTTTAGAAGTTGTACAACTTGCCCACACTTGTGCACGTTAACGAATATTTAATGGATAATATTCTACCAATATTACATATTAAGAACTGAGATAACACAAATTTATGAAATATTACAAATTCCACAACGTCACCCATTGAACTCCCCGGCAAAACTCCTACATATGAACTTGGTGTTTTGTCGTACTGGCCACTTTAATCTCAAATAGATCTTCTCTGGTTAGGAATTCCAATTTCAAATTAAAACCGCTATTTACTCATACATTTGTGTTTCGAAAACCGTAATTCATTTGTTGCTTCCTCTTTTTGGTATTTTCTTTGCGTCACTCTGTTTACAAAATGGAAAACTTCAATTATCGTATTATTTTCGAGTACGAGGTCCACCGTGGCACCAGTGCTGCAGAAACGGCTCGAAGGATTAATGATGTGTATGACGGAGGTGTCGCAAAAGAAAACACAGTGCGTTTTTGGTTCCAAAGTTTTCTTTCTGGAAATTTCGACCTGCAGAACAAGCCCCGTGGACGGCCGGAGACCATAGTTGATAATGAAGAATTGAAGGCTATTGTGGAAGAGGATCCATCGCAAACCACGTCCGAGTTAGCTGCAGGCTGCGGTGTTGGTAATAAAACTGTTTTAATCCACTTGAAGCAAATTGGGAAGGTGAAAAAGCTTGAAAGGTGGGTACCTCATGAATTGAGTGCAGCAAACCGACAAACGCGCGTCGACTGCTGCGTTACATTACTCAATCGGCACAATAATGAAGGAAAGAAGGAATAAGATTTTAAATCGAATCATTACCTATGATGAAAAAAGAATCCTGTACGATAATCGGAAATGCTCATCGCAATGGCTGAACCCTAGCGAACCAGCCAAAGCCTGCCCCAAGCGAAAATAAACTCAAAAAAAGTTACTTGTGAGCGTTTGGTGGACTAGTGCCGGTGTCGTTCACTACAGCTTTCTTAAATCTGGCCAGACAATTACGGCAGATGTCTATTGCCAGCAACTGCAAATCATAATGGAAAAGCTAGCTGCTAAACAACCGAGGTTGGTCATTCGTTCTAGGCCACTGCTGCTTCTGGACAACGCTAGACCACACACTGCACAACAGATGGCTACCAAATTAGAGGAGATTCAATTGGAATGTCTAAGACATCCACCGTACTCCCCGGACCTTGCTCCAACAGATTACCATTTTTTTCGAAATTTGGATAACTTCTTGCAAGGGAAAAAATTCAACTTCGATGGGGCAGTCCAAAGCGCCTTCAAAGATTTTATTGATTCCTGTCCGAATGGTTTTATTAGTAAAGGAATTAATGAACTACCTATGAGATGGCAAAAGTGTATAGATAGCAATGGTATATATACTTTGATTAAATAAATATATTATGTTAAAAAAAAATCAACTTTATGTTGCTCCTTTACAAAGCGCCAATTTCATATGTAATGACCTAATAATATCTAGTCATCCGTTTAGTGGACGATTAGTCACTTCGTTCATAAAAACAAAGAAAAACTTGCTCAAGAAAAACCTTAACAATCAGTCGTCTGCATCGAACTACTAATGGAAACGGTATCCTGGTTTTTAAACGGAACCCTCAGTTTAAAGCAACAAAGTTACTCCTTATAACATCTGCTATCAACCAGTGAAAGTCCGGTCAAAATCGGTCCAGCCGTTTCATAATTCAGAGATTAGCCGGAACAAACAGACAGACAGACGGACAGACAATCAATAAATTTTTTTAAATTGAATTTTGGTGTACCAATATACTCTCATATACTTTCATAAGCATTTAGACAAAAGCTGTTAATTTAAATTACAAACAGACACTTCAATTTTATTTGTTTCTATAGATATCGACAAACGGACTAAAGGAGCAAAATCGCAAATAAGAACAGAAGCTTTATACGTGCTTTTTTGAAGTAGCTCCTTTACTACGAGTATAAGTCGGGTTATTATTTTTGAATATCGACTTTCATCTTCACACGATATGCCAACATCAAATGATGATGATGATTACTGTAAGTTACAAATTAGCATGTTTGCAGTACTTTAAGCAATGTCGAAATTTCCAAACGTGTAACTTTAAAGACTTCTGTCTTCAGAGTTCTGTTCAGTGCTTTTGGATCCAGGGTACACCCTTAGCACAAAATTTTACTTTTTGGTAGCATATTCAGAAATAGTCAAAATTAAAATATGTGTCGATATAAATTTCGAGGAGTTCTCTAGAATCCTCATGGATCATCCACCATCAGGTCACTACTTTGGTGACAACGGGACTAATTTCTGATTATACGCTTTACAGCAAAAAAAAAAGAATTTTGAAAGTCGGTTAACAGACGGCGGGGTTGTCGTCAAACATAGAAAAAAAATATACATATACAAACGAATATATAACCGCCTCCTTTTTTGGAAGTCGGTTAAAAATACCATGAGATGATGAAGTTTATACTGTTGTTATATATAGTTTATAGTTATACCTACGTGTTGAGCAATGTATTGTTAGGTAAAAAATTAAATTAACAATTTCTGTTGTTAAGTAATTTTGTTACATGTTAACTTTGTAACAACGCCAAGGAACTTTCAAATGTTCTGTGTAGCTAATGTCGATCATATGTTGTTTGAAATACTTTGCGTAAAATGTGATGACACAAATTTTATTGAAATTGTTATTCTTATATAATCAGCTGAATGTTACATAAATTGTAAACATATATTTTTTCTTGTGCATTTTTGCCACCACGGAAGTCTGGTATTTAGTTCATGGCCTAATAGACATTTTGTTTCGATAATAATAATAAGTAATAAGTGTCCTACTTATCTGTGTTTTTTGTAATCGACAATCTATCAACTAGAATCTAGATTGATACTATCAATTATATCATAATACTAGCATTATTTGCCCGCGGCTTCGCCCGCGTGAAATTAGGTTTTAAACTTTCTTCTCCTATATTTTACCCACCTAGAATTTTAGAAAACGATGAAATACGTAACTCATTATTTTTTTCAATTCATACGAAATTTCATGAAAGTATGTCCGAGGAATAAAAAGTTTCATACAAACTTAAATCTCCTATTTTACCCCATTGGGGGTTGAATTTTGAAAATTCTTCCTTAGTGAATGCCTACGTCATATAATAAATACGTATGCAAAATTTCAAATTTCTAGCGTCAAGGGTTTGGCCTGTATAGATAATACTGTACCAAAAGGTGGAGCCAGAATTTTTTTGAATATAATCTCAGACCAAAGAAAAAAATTAATACAGAGCTTTGTCAAACAAAAACTAAAGCCAATTTTTTATGTGCCAATAAAGTTGCCTCAATACTGAGGCAAATATTAGGTCTTTACCTATGAAATTGCCGTTTTGTATGAAAAAATTTAAACTATTTTTTTTCATGTATTTTTTATTTGTATTAATCGAAGTAATCACCCATGCAATCAATGCATCTTTGCCAACGCAGTGGCAGTTTATTAATGCCCTTCTTAAAGAAATCAGCTGGACGGGAGGCAACAAATTCTTTAAAGGCATTTTGTACTGCCTCTCGGGTATTGAATTTTTTTCCCGCCAAGAAGTTATCCAAATTCTGGAAAAATTAGTAGTTTGTAGAGAGCTTCCAACCCCAGTTCTTGCAACTTGGAGACCGTCTGCTGTGCAGTATGAGGTCGCGCGTTGTCGTGCAGGAGCAGCGGAGACGAGCGATTGACCAATGCTGGCACATCTCCAACCAGGAGATGTGCCAGCTTCTCCATCATTGTGTTCAGTTCTTCATCGTACAAATCTCCCGTAATGCTCACCCCGTTTGGTAAGAAGCTGTGATGAATCACACCGGCGCTAGACCACCAAACAGTAACCATCACTTTTCTAGGGGTAAGTTTTCGTTTAGGGCATTGTTTAGGTGCTGAACCAGGATCCAACCAACTTGCTGAGCGCTTGCAGTTATCAAACAGAATCCATTTTTCATCGCAGGTAACAATGCGGTTCAAAATTTCTTCATTTGTGTGTCTGTTGAGCAGTGCAAGGCACGCCTCGACGCGTACTTCGCGCTGGCGATCATTGAGCTCGTGGGGCACCCATTTGTCAAGCTTTTTTACCTTTCCAATTTGACGCAAATGGAACAATATTGTTTTGACGCTAACGTCAAAAGCTGCTGCTAATTCAGCCGTAGAATGTGTATCATCAGCTTCCACAATCGTCTTTAATTCGTCATTGTCGACCAAAGTCTTCGGATGACCGCGAGGTTCATTTTTCAGGTCGAAATTTCCAGAACGGAAGCGAGAAAACCAATAACAGGTGGTGCGTTGGTTTGTAGTGTTAGCTCCGTAAACGTCGTTGATGTTGCGTGCCGCTTGTGCCGCGTTGCTGCCACGACGGTACTTATATTCCATAATTACTCGAACGTTTAACGTATCCATGATGACGAAAAAGATTGAAATGCGATGAAAATGTAACACTAAACAATAAACAAATGACTGCTTTTGGAAAAAGAATTCCATGTTTTTAAAATAAAATTAATTTGAAATTAGAATTATTCGCCAAACAAAAATTATTTTGATTTGAAATGGCCAGTACTGCAGAACGGCAATTTCATTGGTAAAGACCTATTATAAGAATTATTCCATAAGATAATAGAGCTAGAGCTCGGCGTCGAAAAAGTAGGTCATCGCGAACAAGCATTGGACCACTGTAGCTCGCTAGGGGCCCAAAAGTTTGATATAAAACCGCTGATCTGTCAGTTCTAAGCATGTGTGTTTTTACCAAAATGTGTGAAGAGTTTTTGAGTAAGATAGGTCATAAGGAACAAGAACTTGTAACTGTTTGTTACACGGCTGCGCGCCAACTAAAAACCGATAAAAATGCAAGTCTGGCAGTCCTACTCTTGACCCATTTCTAGCCAGACCGCCCTAAACGTCTAAGAATTTTCAGTAAAAACAGGTCATAGGGGGTCACAACCTTCAAAGTGTAGGTGGTCTTCTCACGGATGTAGCTCACGACGTCCTCGGACTCCATGAACCTGTGCAGGCGGGACACGTACAGCGGCGTTGCGGGTACCACCGTAAGCGCAGCAAGAAGCAACTTTCAGTATATTGCCAAAATATTGAAAGACATCGACTTTTTTTCAAGATGGCGGATTGAGTAACAATATGAGGTAGCAAATTTTAAATTCGGAAATAATACATACAAACCTATGAAAATTACGCTTCAATAAATCAAAAATAACTTTTTTTTTGGCAGGTTTAAGCATGCCAGAACGACGTTTTTTGAAAGAGGATTAGGAGACGAACAGATTGTCGTATAACCTGACCTTGTTCCCTATGACCTTTTTTTACTTAAAATTCTTACACGTTCAGGGCGGTCTGGCTGGAAACTGGTCAAGAGTAGGACTGCTAGGTTGCATTTTATCGGTTTCTAGTTTGCGCGCAGCTGTGTTTCAAAACAGTTTTCTTGTTCCATTATGACTTTTTTTTACTCAAAAAATCTTCACACATTTTGGTCAATAAAAAAATCTGCCAGGTTTAGAACCGCCAGGCGGTTTTATATCAAACTTTTGGGTCCCTAGCGATCTACAGTGGTCCGATGCTTGTTCGCGATGACCTCCTTTTTTTGACACCGGGCTCTAGCCCTATAATAGGTGTAATGTTTCACGACAGAAACATGGAATGTCTTATGTAATGGTCTAGATATTTTCACAAAATAAATGTCACGTACTTTTAATTTCTCAATCACTTAATGGGTTTTATATAAAAACTCAGAGTTAAAAATATTATTATATACTCGTATTATTGTATAACAACCGGCTCAACCACTCACCAAAATGTTCGCTCTCGTTGTTCTTGCCATCCAAGCTTGCTTGCTCCAGGTAATTTCCTTCTACCACCTTAGTCGTAATCATTACAGACTTTAAAAAGATTTTTGCTACTTAAACAAAGCTCAAAATGATACAGTACAATTTTGAATTTCAAATTTTAACAATATAAGGTCCTTATCGAATTTTCTGTCTGAACCCCGTTTTCAACCAGAACTTGAAAAAAAATTTCAGAATGTATTCAGTCAATGCGTTGGAGGCGCGTGGCCCGCCGCAGCGCTCGCCGGGACCGCGTGGCCCGCTGCTACCCTCGCTCCGGGCGTCTGGCCCGGCGCGGCCGTAGCACCCGCCGCGTGGGAGGTCGGTGCCCCCGGCCTGGCCCTGGCCGCACCCGCGCTTGCCGTGGACACCGCCTACGGGGGCGCTGGCGTGGGCGAGGTGGCGGTCACCGGCGAGATGCCTGCCGGGGGATCCACGCTGGTGGCCGGCCAGGTGCCAGTCCTCGGCGGTGTGGAGTTCGGAGGAGTCGTGCCCGCCGCCGGCACCGTTAGCATCGGCGGCAGCTGCGCCTGCAACTGTGGCGCTCCCCTAGTCATTTAAATTAAATAACAAATTATAATAAAGACACTTATATAATACCTGAAACACATTTTCTTTTCACCTCGCATCTATAATGAGACACGATGGGTTGACTGACTTGACTGTCGAATAATTAACTACGCATATAAACTTTTATTCTCTATAAATAATAACAAAGGACACTGGGATTTTTCTATGCAACAATTACGGCGGCGACCAGAGACAAAATTAGGATAGATGTCATTACAACGACAAAGATCACAAGATCAGTGGGGTAAATTATCATTTCAACGAATATTCATAAAATATGAACTGATTATTTCCAATTCTCCATAAAACCTAATTAAAATAATTAAAGGAGACAAAATGTGAATGAAAATTGTACAATCTATTAGTATTTTAGTTTGTGGTCGACACTTTTTTAAACAGCGGGACATAAAAGCCCAGTGTATTTTAGAAGCTGGAGTGTGTGGGTATGTACCTATGGTTAAGTTCTAAATGTCTGTCATAGTCTAGAGAATTATGTTTTTAATAATATTTCCTAGAATAAACAATTGGCGTACAGTTAATACTCCACATTTTTATATAAGTCAGCTGTGGGGTAGAGGTTTGGTAACTTCCAGTCAACTTTAAGTATGCACCTCTGAGATCTTTCTAGATGCAACAAATTAGTTCTAGGAGCGCTACCCCATATAATTATACAATTGAAGTTGTCATCACAAATATGTATTAGTCTGTAAAATAAAAATGTAAGTTTCCGAATATTTTGGATAGTTGTACCAATATGGTAATCGAACGTCATTCTACTGTCGATAAAGACTCCCAGATATTTAACGCACCCGGTACGAGACAGGTTTACATGGGTAATTACCAAGGGAGTAGTCAAGACATGAGTGGGCTTTTAAGTAACTCAAACTGGATGTGGGCTGTGATGCTCCAGTCAGGGAAAAGGTAATGTAGTTCGTCTTGTCTATATTTAGGGTGAGGTAGTTATTGTTAAGCCATTTTGTGACTTTACTAAGGCCTGACTGAGCAGTGCGAAATGCGTCATCCCAGGATTCGGTTTGAAACAGTAGCGCTGTGTCATCGGCATATGTGAAGATTCATATGTGAAGTACTACTTTATAAAAATCAAATTTATATCCGATAAACAATACGGATTTCGATCCAAATCTAACACATTGGGAGCTACAATTGATGTGATAACCAAAATAAGAACAGCAATTGATCAAAAGCAAGTAGCCTTAGGAGTATTTATAGACCTAAAAAAAGCTTTCGACACTGTCAGCCATCGTCTTCTACTCAAAAAGCTCAAGCACATTGGGATCTCGGGAACAGTCTACAAAATGATTGCGTCATACCTGAGCAATCGATTCCAAATTGTTAAAATCGGTCCGACAAAGAGTAACCGCAAATTAGTCACTTGTGGAGTGCCTCAGGGCTCCATTTTGGGTCCGTTGCTTTTCTTGGTATACATAAATAATGTGTACCAAGCCGGTTTCCAAGGTCAACTATCCCTCTATGCAGATGACACATGCATATTTTATTTTGGTAATAATTTAGTTAATATAATGAGGAAAGCACAGAGAGACCTAAACATTATAAGCAAATGGTTTAACTATAACCTTCTTACCATTCATGTTGCTAAGACATCGTACATAACCTTTAGCGCTAAAAACAAACGAATTCCTAAAAACCTAACATTATCTATAAACGCGGATGTCTTACAAAGAAAAAATCAGGAAAAATACCTCGAATTAATACTCGATAATAATCTAAGCTGGTACGCGCATATAACTCACATTAAAAAGAAACTGTTATCTTTAATAGGCTGGCTCCATCAAATGATCCGATGCATCCCAAAAAATGCTAGAATCTTAATTTACAATGCCCTAGTGAAACCACATTTTCTTTATCTAGTCGAAATATGGGGCACCGCTGCTAAGACAAATATAAAAACCATTCAAGTTCTTCAAAACAAAATTATAAAAATATTATACAACTACAATTACCTAACTCCATCAGACACTATTTATAAAGAAACTAAACTTTTAACTATCTCTCAACTATTCGCATACCAAACATGTATTCTTGTTTACAAAATAAAACACCAACTAATACACACACAACTTACATTTACAACAAAAAAAAACAAACAAACACGTACATTACACGACGAGCAAGTAACATTGTATTACCTTGTATACGAACCAATTTCGGTAAAAATAACATTACTTATAAGGGAGCACAGCTGTTTAACAAACTACCAAAATCTGTAAAAGAAGCGAAATCTTTGAATACTTTTAAACGATTATTACGCAATTACATTAACGACAACTAAATCCTCAACCTTATAATAATTATTCAAATATAACCAGTGATAGCGTTTTGTACTTGGACCCCCACCCAAGATGTATAGCAAAGACATTCGCTTCTTAATAATTATTATGTTTTTTTTTTAATCTACCCGCACTGTCGAAACTTAAAACGTTGTAATATTTTATTGTTCTCATGTAAGTGACGAAATGTCTTAATGGGAAATAAAGATCTTTAAACCAAAGTAGATCTAGCTCACACAAATTGTTAATATACGAGTATATTTCAGAGGGACTCAGGTTTGACTGCGTTTATTTATCTTACCTTCAGCAACACCAGACTTGCCTTTTGACATTTAACTCGTTTATTTTGATTAAAACTACAATTATTTTAATAACATTTATTTATAGGATAACTGAAATTATCACAATCCATTTTGCAACGTTTAGAATTACTTTTACACTTAAAACATATTAGGGAGACACCAGTTGATATGGACAGATTAAAAATGTGAATACATTATGCGAATTTTTTTAGTACAAAACTTGAGATCCCATCATGCCCTGTAGCACAATCTGGGCGCAGAGTCGACAAAATTGGTTTTACTTCTTGTTCAGAAGTTGGTAGCAAAAAGAAACACAAAGCTTGAAACACTACCATCACTTCTAGGTTGAGGATGGGATTTGATTTTTTGAGCTAGATTTACGCCAACTTGAGCGACATATACATTATTTTTTTAATTTCTTTTTACTATTACTTTTTAGAAATTCCTTCTGTCTTTCTATGTAAAAGCAGTCTTTCGGATTGCATTCCATACTAATCTACTGTTTTTTCCTGCCTTATAAATCTGCCCCTTATCAAACTCTTTTTTTTTTTTACATTTTCAACCGACTTCCAAAACACAGGAGGTTCTCAATTCGTGTGTATGTTTTTTTTGTGTGTACGTTCGGCGATTACTCCGCCGTTTGTGGATCGATTTTCGAATTCTTTTTTTATTTAATTTTAAAGGGTTGACTTGGTCCCATTGGCATCAAATGGTAATTCTCCCGATTCCTCATGGATCCCATCCACGAGGAATCGGGAGAAGTCCTCAAAATTTATAGGAACACCTAAAGTGATTTTGACTTTTTTTGTAGCTCTCGAGCATATGCTACCAAAAACTGAAATGTTGTGCCAAGGGTATACACCCTGGATCCAAATGCACAGAACGGCACTCCTCACTGTCTGAAGATACACGTTTGCAAATTTCAGAGTTGTGTAATAAATTGCAAGCATATGTCACTATTTAAAAATCATCATCACCACCACCATCATCATACCATACATCATGATATTATATTGATATAGGTATTTTTCATAGTCTTTTACATCGATATTGATTTCTTTGAATATTCACAGCTACCAAAAATTGAAATGTTGTGCCAAGGTATACTCTGAATTCTTAAGGGCTGAACAGAACTCCTCAGTCATTAAATATACACGTTTGGAAATTTCAGCATTGTTTAACTGCAAACATATGTCACTATTAAATAATCATCATCACCACCACCACCACCACCATTATCACACTATACATCATGATATTATGTTGATATAGGTATTTCTCATAATCTTTTACACCGATATCGATTTCTTTGAACATTCACAGTTACCAAAAAGTGAAATGTTGTGCCAAATTTAACGTGAGTTCTTTAAAATATTGTTTGTATGTATAAATAAGGACGTAGTTGTATTGAAATTAATCTTTTTTTTTATTAGAGGATATTTAGAATTGTATTTTTTTAGTATTGAATAAAGTCCAATGTTCAATAGCTATCTTAAAAAATGCAACACCGTATCGTTGCGGTGTGAACTGATCCTAAAATGTTACGGATAAAGTTTTTATTTATTTATTTGTTCAGAGACAACATTTTACTCTCTCTCTCTCTACTCTGTGGGTATATTTCTGAAATTAGGAAAAAAAACAGGAGGCATTATAAACTCATTGCAGATTTATTCATAACTAAGATAAGCCATTCAATTCTTTAAATAATTTCAGTATAGGTATGAAATAATTTCAGTATATGTTCGTTCTTCTGATTCATACGGGGCGTCCGTTTGTTATATTCTGGATCAAATTAGTCGATCGTAGTTTTATGAAAAAGTAATTTTACTTAAAAAAAAAATTGTTACGTATATATGATAGGTATAGCTAATTGTGTTTAGAAAAATGTAGAAGGTAAACGAGCCGCTGGTTTACTTAGATCCGACTTACGGAGGTAAATATCTGATTAATCTGATTAAGGGCTGACTTTTCAATCGACAGATATCTTTTACCTGAGGAATAAATAAGTAACTTTAATAGATTTTGTATGAAAAATCTTTCAAAATCACATATTTATTCCTCAGGTAAAATATGTATATCTGACGATTGAAAAATCAGCTCTAAGAGGTAAATATTTGCTTACTCACTGTCCAGCCTGCAAATCCAAAGCTGCGGCCTTGGAGCGGGCTTGTAGGCAAAAATTATAAATGATTGACACTAGTGATGGCTATTTGTATTAGTGCTGGATTTGCAGGCTGGACGGCTTTAATATTGCTATGTTCACATACATACAATGTAAAAAAGTTTTAGTAATGTTGCCTCTGTGCTATAATACAGAGTGTATTTTTATCCAAGTGAAATATTTAACCCAACATAAGGCTACAATTTTACGTAATGATATGCATCACTAAAAATGTTCGTAACTTTACAGAAAAATATATTAAATATTCGAATGGAATGGAATGAGAATCGAATACTTATCACGCTCCTTGAATATCTATTTTTGTTTTGAAGACAATACAGGCACGCCCACACATGCCATGTGTCTTCGAAACAAAAAATACTGTTGCTAAAGTTTGTTAATTCAGCACTTTTGTATTTTTCGGAATTTACATAAAATGAAATAAGTTGTTGAAAGACGTAGACATGAATGAAATAATAAATTCTATAGTTATTTTATAACTTAACTACATATTGTATGTTTAATCAGTCAATTATATGATGTAAATTCTAAGTAGATATTGCTTAGACCATCGCGTGGATTATGGATACGATCCTGAAAGAGCTAGGTTTCAGTAGGTAAGATGACATTGGGTCCAGCATAAAAAAAAAATTAGTATGATAATAATGCTTATTTATTTGATAAATTTAAATGACCAGGGGACCACCACAGCTGCAGGCGCAGCTGCCACCGATGCTAACGGTGCCGGCGGCGGGCACGACTCCTCCGAACTCCACGCCGCCGAGGACTGGCACCTCGCCGGCCACCAGCGTGCACCCCGCGGCCGGCACCTCGCCTGCGACCACCACCTCCCCCACGCCGGCGCCCCCGTAGGCGGGACCCACGGCGAGTGCGGGTGCGGCCAGGGCCAGGCCGGGGGCGCCGAGCTCCCACGCGGCGGGGGCTATGGCCGCGCCGGGCCAGGCGCCCGGTGTTAGGGCGGCGGCGGGCCACGCGCCCCCGGCAAGCGCTGCGGTAGGCCACGCGCCACCAGCGCACTGGCTGTATACATTCTGAAATACAAATTTTACATTATACATTTTCATATTGAATAAGAATTTTTAAAATATTCCAAACTTTAATTTCAAATCTCGCAATGTTTCGAAAAATTCACTAAACTGAATGGAAATCTCTGTAACTTACCTGAAGCAAGCAAGCCTGTACGGCGAGGATGAGGAATGCCAAGGAAGACATGTTTGTTCCGACTGAGTTCAGTACACAATGCTAAGACGGTTTATTCTATACTTTTTATATTATATCAAATGCTTACTAATTATGTAATTGTTATGAGGTAAGTACGTGTTTTCTTTTTTCTATTTTGTGGAAAATTTTAAAGAAATTGCTAAATTGTTTAAATATTCTTTAGTTACTAAAGAATAGATTTTATATAGTATTCCAAATATCTGACTCGTTCCTTTTCTTCGATGAGTTTTAGAGCCTTTCGTGCCTTGTTTAGCCACAATGACGTGATTCGGTAATATTTCTCTCAAAATGCTGAAGTTAGACGCTTCTAGATAAACTCTATTAGCCGTCATTCGAATAACATTTTATCATTATGATTCATCTGATTTTATCGTATTAGAAAACATCAATTTTGACAGTTACCAATATAAATGCGTTGCGCACATAATATAAGTTGATAAAAATATATGAATCATAATATATTCAAAATCAAAATATATGAATATAATACCTAAAGTGGCCTTTTAGACCCCGTATTGCTTTCTACAGCGTGTAAAACTATGTTTTTATTTAACAATGGGTTTATAGGTCAAATTTGAAGTTGAATCTGAATCATAATTTATAAAATGCATATTACCTATGCAAGCATTACCACATTTATAACGTATGCACCTAGGCGGGCTACACTTTAACAGCTGACTGTTGTTTTTTTTTCTCTTTCTTTCTTATTAAATTTTCATTTGTACTGTTAATTTGCAGGTAAATAAATTAAAATAAAAACGAAGATTTCCTTACCACATTATCATGTTCATTAAAACTTACGCATGCAATAATTCCTAATTGGGTCGTTACCCCTTAGCCATACAATGAGAGAACGCTTTGGTCACGTAGAATTTCAAAATGTGTCGTTTTACATCATTCAACTTCTATAAATAGGTATATATAATACAACAAAAGCTTTTAAGAATCACCACTTGACAAGAATCAAACAAAAAAATGGTTGCCAGGACCCTCCTCATCCTCTGCGCTCAAGCGCTTCTCATCCAGGTAATTTATTAAGAAATTAGGAAAACATCAACTTTCCCGAAATAGTGATCAGCTTAATCGAGCACTCGCATTTTCCATTTAATATATAATATTATTTACTCAAAAATTATTACATAAATATTTAACTTAAAATATGTAACGAGTACATATGTTATTAATATTAATTATTTTTTAATTATTTCAGAGCATCTCTGCCCAGTGCATCGGAGCTTACCCAGCTCTAGCCACGACCCCCTGTGCTGCCGCCGCCCCACTAGCCGCAGCCCCATGCGGTGCCGGGTATGCCGGATGGGGTTACGCCGCCCCCGCTCAAGCTCTGGCCGCCTCCAACGGCCCCGGCCTCGCCATCTCCAGCGCCTCCCCCATCGCCCCAGTCGGCGTATCCGTAGCCTCCGAGAACGCCATCGAGGGCGCCCTCGCAGTCGCCGGAGCTCTGCCGTTCTTGGGCACCGTCGGTCTCGAGGGAGTGCTGCCTACCGCCGGCGCCGGTAACGTGGCCTACAACTGCGGCAGCGGCGCCGTGGCCATCACCGCGGAAGACATCGCCGCCGCTCCGTTCGGCTACGCTGCCGCCGGTCCTCTCGGCTACGGCACCGCCGGTATGGGCTGGGAGGGCGCCGGTCTCGGCTACGGCGCCGCGGTCTGGGCTACGGCGCCGCCGGTCTGGGCTGGGAAGGCGCCGGTCTCGGCTATGGCACCGGCCTCGGCTGCGGATGCAGTGCTGCTATCATATAAGTACAATATTTATTAAATAAGAAAATTATAATAAATTATTTTTTTTCTTAATAGTAAGGGGGCAAGACGAAATACTTAAGTTCTCAAAAAACACAATGACTTTTCGTCAGTCTATCATACGTAAAAATATGTAAGCCGACTTCCAAAGTAAAAGCAATAACATTCTTAATATCACTAAAAAGTATAAAATAATTCTAATTGTCGAAAGAGTTCCCCTTGTAAATTCTGGTAAAATTTAACTATTTCTCTACTGAATCTTCTTATTTTGATATGGTGGTGGTAATGGTGATTATTTCATAGTGACACATGCTTACAATTCTTTAAACAATACAAAAATTTCCAAACGTGTTCCAAATTTCCAAATAAAGACTGAGTAGTGCCGTTCAGTGCTTTTGGATCGAGGGTATACCTTGGCACAACAACTCACTATGTGGTAACATAATATGCTCGAGTATTTTTTTACTTCAAAAAAAGTCTAAATCACTCAATAGTGATTTAGACTATAGTGATAATCCCTATAAATTTTGAGGATATTTCTGAATTCCTCATGGATCCCATCACCAGGTCATATTTTAGTGACAATGGGACCAACTTCGGAGTCAACTCTTTAAAATAAAAAAAAAATTTCGATAAATCGGTCCATAAACGGCGGAGTAATCGCGTAACATACATACAAAAAAAACACATACAAAAAAAAACATACACACGAATTGATAACCTCCTCCTGTGTTTTAGAAGTCGGTTGAAAATTACTCGTGTGACACTTTAAATTGCTGAATTTTGATTAACTTACCACACTCATTTTTAAAGTTATATATAGACCGTAATAGGAACCCTTATAGTTTCACTCCGTCCGTATGTCTGTCAGTCTGTCAAACTGTCTGTCTTGTCCGCACTTCTAGCGTCGGTAATTAAAAATATGGGTGGCTCTCCATACATATGAAGTGGGGATGAATTTTTTTATTTTCATTCTACCCCCATTGTGTGGGTTATCGTTGAAAAGTTCTTTTCAAATAAAGGCAACGTTTCTCAATAGGAACTTAATCTTTATAATTTTGAAGTCGGTATCAGCCCAAACAATATCCTGATAAATACAACATTTTATAGAACTGACGTTCAAGTCGGCTGGTACCGACTTCAAAAATATGAAGCTTGGTAGAGAAATTGTTAACATTTTAGCCGAATTTAAAAGGGAAAATTATTTAAAAAATAAGAATTACTTATTTCATACTTTTTTGTGCACTTTTACTTTAGAAGTCGGTTTTAATTTTTTGTTTAAAAATAATAAATTCTCCCTTTTTATATTTATTAACACATGTTAAGAAAGTTATTTTTACAAAAAGCCTCCGGCATTCTCATTCTCCCGGCAAAACAAACTCAAGTGTTATTTTATGCCGGTTTTCTGAGAGGCAGTGGTATTTTCCCAAATAAAAATAACCGGTCCATAGATGGGTTATGTTTATTTGGGTATCATTGCTAACGTTCTCGTGCGTCTGAGTGGGACGAAAGAGCGCTGTCGCGTGCGCTCGTATAGGATCTCGTGTATTATGTTCGGCGCTAATGCGCGAACATGCATCCGGCCCTGGAAAGCTCACAGCTTTCCAGCTTCTTTACCAGTATCTGGAGATACTTTTGGCTTGCTTTGATCGTCAGGATTAGGGAGCCAACAGACTCGGTTGAGAGCGCGGATGACTACACCTCGGGAAGTAGTAATGTCGGCAACACAGATAGCGCCATCTGGTCCCTGGAAACTCCTTCAATATCACTATGTTGCCGACTTGCAAATCTCGCTTCCTTATACGACATTTCGTGCGTGCCTACAGGCAGAATTACATCTCCGAGCTACAGCTCGGAGATGTATTTCTGGCTCCAGCGATTCCTGAAGTATTGCTGGAAACGGTCAAGACGATTGGTATTAGCCTCAAGTAGAGATGGAGATGGTAGCACCTTTAACGGTCTTCCGATCAAAAAGTGGCCTGGGGTTAAGGGGTAAAGATAATTTGGGGAAGAATTTAAAGAAGATAAAATGGATATTTAGGATAGATTCTATCTGAGGGAACATGTCGAGAGCTCTTCGAAAGTTAAATGAGTGTGACCTAATATACGCGCCAAATGAAATTTAGCAGACTTGACGCCAGCCTCTATTAACCCGTTGAAGTAAGGCGCGTATGCTGGGAAAAAGCAAAATTCGAGGCCTTCTTTGATTGCAAAATCAGATAGAGCGTTCGCGTTACAATTTAGAAATTCTTTCATTTCTTTAGCAGCCGCTACAATATTGCCACCATTGTCGCAATAGTGTTTTTGTAGAATGCCTCTACGAGCAATTAAACGACGGAGGCATAATATAAAAGCAACTTTACATAATTCAGAAACTGCTTCTAACTGTACACATTTATACTTAAAACAAATAAATACGCAAAAATAGCATTTTGTAATCTTACAACCACGACTCTTACATTCCGTGACCATAAATGACCCAGCAAAGTCAGTTCCAACAACAAGGAAAGGGAAATCTGGCGTAATTCTGTCGGACGGTAAAGTACCCATTATATTTTAAGCTATTTCACCTTTAAACCTTTTACAAACATTGCAATTTTAAATAAAAAAACTGCGCGCTAAGTCTCTACCATTGATAGGCCAGAGCCGCGTTCGTAGAGACGCTAAAAGAGCTTGCGGACCAGCGTTTAAGAGCTTGCGGTGTTCGTATTCGAATAACAGTTTAGTTAAGTGATGTTTCGAGCTCAGTAGCATGGGATATTTCATATCAAAACTATAGTTAGAGTCTTGAATGTGGCCACCTACTCGAATAACACTATCATGCACAAACGGTTTAAGTGCCGCAAATTAAGATTAAGGATTTAGTGATTTTCGTTTTATTAACAAGTTGAATTCTTTAGAGAACGACTCAGTCTGGGACATGATGAATTTGATATAGCCGGCCTTTATCAAGTTCTGAAATTGTTAAAGAATCTGTCATTTTGTTTTTAGTGTTTTTACAATTACAACAAAATCTACTGATGTTTTGTATAGTTTTAAGTTTCGAATATTTTTCAATGTTATAAATAGAATGGTTTAAATTATTATTGTATTCTATTAGATGAACTTTAACCTCTGGTAAATCGTTCGTCTCAATATTAGCCTGTAACTGCGATAGAGGCCATTTTATTCTCCGGTGATGACGGGAACTCCGGTCCAAACCACCACAGATTGCAATTAGCAACTTCCCTAGGATATAACACCGCGTGATATAAGATCATTGTTTTTAGTGGAGACATAACGCCATGAAGCAGTTTCAGTAAGTTCACGAATTGCGGCTACTAGCCAATAGGCTACAAACGTTTTTAGATTTTTAGACCCGACACAAAGCAAGCTAAAACTATACTAGAATCGTTCTAGTACATAGTTTTCGAAATTTTACAACGTAAAGCTTGCGTTACGGTAGAGCAAAGCTCAGCTGCAAGTAGAGCGCCTGAGAGCTCGAGACGAAGTATAGTAGTTTGAGTAGATGCAGAGCAACGCGTGATTTAGCGCAAAGTAAATTACGTGTACCTGACCTGACCTTTCGCGTTCATCGAACGAAGATAAATACAGGCACCATAGGCGATAACAATGGATTTCGTTGTTTATAGAGTTTGATATTAATACCGGCCTAGATATAGACCAGGATGCAACAGACTGGAGACCATCAATAAAAGTCTTCCAGGATTTGACAACCTCTTTAGGGGCTCGTTAGTCCCAATCAAGTTTTAGAGACCATAGAGTCTGTAGCAAAATTTTGGGATCGATAGTGCACAAAGATAGGAGGCCCAAAGGTCGAATAATTTGAAATTTGTGGAAAGTGTGCTATAGCGACTGGAAATTTAAGAATATCCGACGAAGGATCCCCGCTCAGACCTAGAGTATTAGTTGTCTCACTTAAAATTAAATTACCGTTGGATTGCAAAGACTTACATGGCAACATATACAACGTAGGTAAAATAGAACGGTACTTACGCAAATTGAAACCCGCCTGAGCAAGATTTTTAGAAACCGCTTGTTGGATAAATCGGAACTGGTTCTCATCATCATGGCCAGTTATAAGATCGTCGACCAGAAAATCATTTGTATTATATTTTTTATAATAGAAACGCATTCCTCACTAACCTGCCAAAGACAACGCGTTGCAAGAAAACTAGAACTCGCTAAATCGTATGTGACTATATTTAGTCTCAGAGTTTATTTTTTATATAGAATTATTTTTTGTTTCGGCCTTTTTAGACCCCTTTTGACATAGTCGGATTATAGTTTTCTTTATTAATCTACGCATACGTAGTTGCTGGCAAAAGGTCGAGTGCTTTACCATGTATGTAACAATAAATGTTTAAAAATTAAGCACCAAAAATATTAAATGCGAAAAACTGTCGCACAATGAGACTTTGAAAGTAAGGATTTAATTATTATAAAATTTGCAAATAATAAAACATAAATTGTTATTGCATTGCTTGTTATTTTTTATGTTTAACGTCTCGGGTAGGATGTTCAGTAGAAGTAGGGACCACCGCAGCCGCAGGCGCAGCTACCACCGATGGAGACAGCGCCGCCAGCGGGCACGATACCGCCGAACTCCACAGCGCCGAGGATGGGCACCTGGCCGGCGACAGCGGTGTTACCGGCCACTCCCAGCTCGCCGGCGACGGCCACTTCGCCGATACCGACGCCGCCGTAAGCGGGGCCGGCGGCGTAGGGGCCAATACCGTAGCCGGGCCCAGCGAGCCCGAGCCCGAGGCCGAGGGGAGCGGCGATCTCAGCGCCATAGCCGTAGGGACCGGCAAAGCCGCAGGGGGCAGCGATCTCCGCGCCGTAGCCGTACGGGCCGGCTAAACCATAACCGAAGGGGGCGGCAATTTCAGCACCATAACCGTATGAGCCCAGGCACTGGCTGTAAACAGTCTGAAAAAAAAGAGGTTGATAAATTAAGTTATAACGATGACAATATATATCTTTTCATTCTTTTCAGAGAAATAGACGGTTGTTTTATTCCAGTTTCTGTGAAACCGTGTGAAAAAATGGTTACTGAGGTAGCCTTCAATCGAATACCATATTTACCTGGAGCAAGCAAGCCTGCACGGCGAGGATGAGGAATGCGAAGGTAGACATGTTTGTATCGACTGAGTTCAGTACACAATGATGCCCTTACTGAGTAACCCATGTTATATAGTAGTCGCCCTATCTCTTGTTTGTTGACATGTATTTTGAAATAATAATAACCACACGTCGACATAGAGATGGTAGTTAGTTTGAAGAACCTAGTATGTTTTATTTTAAGCATTAACATCAGCTCAGCTTAGTTATTATAAGAGTTCATGATTCGCTTAATATTTTCCGATTATGAACTGAATTTGAAAGATTGGTAACACGACAACATGGAACAAGCTTGAGAGCGGTGAATAATAAAGATGCAGTAATATTGTCAACACTACAGAACATATTAGCAGGTTGATATTAAATATGGATTAAATAAGGGACAGTTATCGGAGTTCAAATTTCTGCAGGGTAATCAGGGATGCGTTTAACTGTCATGTTACCTGCTACCGCAATCTTAATGCACCAATGTAGGATATAGGTACATGAAATACACAGAATACATGAAATATGCTACTCTATCAATCTTCCGTGTATACGGAATTAATCATTAACCTACTAGTATCATTAATTCCCCATAATAATAAGGTATTTAATATAAGTCTCATAAAGCCTAACAAAACATCAGCCGATGTCAGTTATAATTGCATAGGTAAAAGTCAAATGTTTATTTTTGTTTACTTGGTAACAATGTCACGTTTACATATTTTTTTCAATATAACTCGAATGTGATAAGGGATAACAAGCAATATATAAACGTTTGTCAGGGACAGCGCTAACATTGTCGTACTGCACAACAACAAACATGGTCGCCAAAGCCGTTCTCATCCTCTGCGCTCAGGCGCTTCTCATTCAGGTACTTGTTATACAAATCGAAAGCTCCCGTCAGAAAACTGAAGCCTAATTCTCTTAACTAGTTGTGATCATAACCCTGTTTGGTTTAGCACGGTGCCGCATTCACACACACGTGTATCGCGCGTGAGCGAGTGAGACAACGCGCGGACCGAAACAGGATTATGATCACAAATAGTTACGATAATTGGACTTCTGATATCAAGTAGGTATCGAAGAACTGTCAGAAAAACTTTAACCAAATTGTATTAATGAATGGCACAGGATTAGTGGTAATAGAAGCAGTGGGGTTAGCAAACACAATTAACAGCGCATCGTAACGTTAACGATAGAGAATTATACGAAAATTATGACAGCGCCCATACAATCGACATTCGTTCACGTTACAAATACGTAGTAGTCAATTGTTCCTGCTTGGGCGCTACTGTTCAAGCGTTTTAAGCAAATATGTGAGATCGCATAATATCCAAGGAATAAAAACAATTTTTTTTAAATATTATTTTCAGACCATTTCTGCCCAGTGCATCGGAGCGTACCCAGCTCTGGCCGCCGCCCCCTGCGCTGCAGCCGCCCCGCTAGTTGCAGCCCCCTGCGGTGCCGGATACGCCGGATTGGGATACGCCGCCCCCGCTCAAGCTCTGGCCGCCTCCAACGGCCCCGGCCTCGCCATCTCCAGCGCCTCCCCCATCTCCCCTGTTGGCGTGTCTGTAGCCTCTGAGAACGCCATCGAGGGTGCCCTCGCCGTCGCCGGAGCTCTGCCGTTCTTGGGCACCGTTGGTCTCGAGGGAGTGCTGCCCACCGCCGGCGCCGGTAACGTGGCCTACAACTGCGGCAGCGGCGCCGTGGCCATCACCGCGGAAGACATCGCCGCCGCTCCGTTCGGCTACGCCGCCGCCGGTCCTCTCGGCTACGGTGCCGCCGGTCTGGGCTGGGATGGTGTCGGTTTCGGTTATGGTGCCGGTCTCGGCTATGGCGCTGGACTCGGTTACGGTGCCGGGCTCGGTTACGGAGGTTGCGGTTGTGGTGTTCTCTAAAGAAATAAAAAAAACAAAACTAAAATATTTCGGAATTCAAAATAAAATGCAATTTAAATATTTTTTCTTTTCTTAAAACATTATTTAATATAAATTTTTTAACTATTAAGTTGAGTTTCAACCTTGAAGTAACGAATTATCGAAACAAACGAATGATTAAGGGGCATCACAGACGGTGAATATACTATAATATTTTATGTTATGATAAAATATCGATTGCTATACAGTCTCCTGAATCATTCTATCCATTCTTGAAAACTGCATTAAAATCCGCTGCTTAGTTTAAAAGGTAAGTAAGGCTTAGTTAATAAGATAAGATACTGTGTAACGATTTTTAGTGATATTGTGTTAAAGAAGGTTTACTATTAGTAAAAAGTAAAAATATACTAAAAAAAGAAAAATAAGACTTTTTAGAAACACAATTTTCTAAAAATTTTGTGTTTCTAAAATTGAACCTCAGATTCTAACATCAAAAAATTCAAACCGATATAATCATCACTTGTTTGGTATCAAAAGAAAGATCTTGGCAAGCACACCATAAATATGTATATATGATATAATATAATATATTTTTTTTTTAGTCAAAATATACGTTTAAAGTGAAGTCGTACAATTCGTACTAACAGAGTTGTCCAATTTTCGAATGTTACGTAATATAAAACCAAAGTCCAAAATATATGCGCATCATCGTCAATTTTGTATATTTCACGCGCCCGCACATTAACCGGCTTTCCAAAAAAGGAGGCGGTTATACGTTCGTCTGTATGTATATTTTTTTTTTGTATGATCTACGATAACTCCGCCGTCTATTGGCCAATTTTCAAAATTATTACTTTGATGTAATGGGTTGATTTTGAAGTTGGTCCCGTTTTCACAAAAATGGTAACCTGATGATGGAATCCATGAGGAATCGAGGGAACTCTTCAAAATTTATATGGACACATATAGTGATTTCGACTTTTTCTGAAGTCACCTAAGTATGTATATGCTACCTAAAAGTAAGATTCTGCACCAAGATTTACCCTGGATCCAAAAGTACTGAACAGAACTCCTGACCCCTTATAGATATATGTTTGGTTATTTTGGCGTTGCTTAAAGAACTGCAAGCATAAGCCACTATGTCAATTAAAGTAATCGTCGCCATCACACCATAAATCATGACATTATGATGATATAACAGGTACTTCTCATAGTATTTTACACCGACACGGATGTCTTTGAACATTACTCTGCCGTTTATAGACCGATTTTCAAAATTATTTTTTTGATGTATTGGGTATAATCTGAAATTGGTCTCGTTGTCACTAAAGCGGTGACCTGATGATGGCATCCATGAGGAATCGAAGGAACTCCTCGAAATTTATATGGACAGATAGTTATTTTAACTTTTTCAGAATTAACCCAAGCATATGCTACCAAAAAGTAAGATTCTGCACCAAGGTATACCCTGGATCCAAAAGTACTGAACAGAACTCCTCAGTCTTTAAATATACGCGTTTGGAAATTTCAACATTGTTTAAAGAACTGCAAGCATATGCCATTATGACGTAACTTACAGTCACCATCATCATCATCTTATATACAATACCTATATATGTGCTAATTCTGCTTGTAAGTTTTCGACTGGTAATGTTAAATCTTTAGGTAGCTGTCCATTAATGGTATTAAGCTCGCTGAGTAATTGAGAAGGACTGAGAAGATGAACATTAAATTGTTTTAGATTAGTGATGGTGTCAAGTAACTCATCTTGAATGCCCTTTAAGCTTGAAAGAATATTATTCGCTATTACACTCGTTAGTATAAAATCAGTTGTAGCTCGTGTATTGCTGATCTCTCGCTGTAGAATGGACATTTGTATATCAAGATTCTGTATATGATTGTTTAACAATTTATGTTGATTATCCATTGTCCCTTCTATTATTTGTAGTAAACTGTTTTCTGCCTCGATCACGGATGTTTGATTTTTCCATAGTAGTAATAAATGGTTTTGATATTCCCTAACTTAACTGATACCTTGCTCATATTGCTGTGTGAAATGTCTAGAACGCGAGACAATGAGTTTGCGATGTAACCGACACCGTTGATAAGTCCACGTCGCGTCTGCGGCACGCGCTTCGACACGGGCGTATCAAAATGCTGATTTAGCAACATACGATCGTAGAACTTCAACTCGTCGCAACCGTGATGTAATTGTACTAACACGATATGACAATGGCTGTGTAATGCATGATTATATGCGTACATATTTTCTAAGTGTTTAACATTATCAAGAGTTTTTGAACCTAACCAGTATGGTTTCATGTTATAATATGCTATTAATTTCCAGCTGTTTTCTATGTAATGCATTGTTCCTAATTTATTAAAAAATATGTGCTTGACTTCATTTATTCTTGTTACGTTAAATGGATTGTTATGAGTAGCTTTTATTGCTGATGAAAACATTAAAAGAAATAATGTATATATTTCAATAATTTTAGAGATTGAACGTTAAATATTTTGTTCGGAATACGTCTAGTGCGTTTATTGCGGGGCGCATCTATGGCTTGATTTTGCTGAGTTTGCTGCTGTTCGTTATTAACCGGAAGAATTGATAATTTTACTATTGGTCGTTTAATAATGCCGCTCTTTGTTTTTAAGCTGACCACCCTGACGTGTCCATCTGTTCCAGGATGTAGATCTACTACGCGACCTAATGCCCATTTTCCAGGTGGTAGGCAAGCGTCAAGGATCATAACCACGTCATTTAATTCTATATTAGGCTTTAAAGTTTTCCACTTACTCCTGGCGGAGAGTTTCGTTAGGTATTTAGCGCGTCAACGTTTCCAAAATATATCGCTGTATATTTTTTGTGTTAGCTGCCATCTCGTTCTCTCGTCCCACTCCGTTTCGATAATGGTAAAAACGGGACCACTTACTAAGAAGTGCGAAGGTGTAAGGTAGTTTAAATCGTCGGGATTTTCAGATATGGGACATAATGGTCTCGAATTAAGACACGCTTCTATTTGCGAGTAGCATTAAAGTGCCACTCAATTTGTATTTTACCGATTACCGCATAAAATTATTTTGCCAACATTTCTTTTAAATTAACATGTTCCTTCGATTACGTTTTACTAGCTCCTACAAAGTTCGTTCCATTGTCACTGTATATGTGACGAGGACTTCCTCTTCTTGCTGAAAGACGACGTAGGGCTGCTAAGAAGGTAGATGATGACAGTTCGGACACCAATTCTATGTGAATAGCTTTTGTGACCATGCAGATGAACACCGCCACCTTTAGAAGTTTTAATGCCGCGACCACTGCTAGCTTTCACATGTAATAATACAGTGAAGTCCACGCCACAGTGATAGAATGGCCTCGTAGGGTTTGTTCTAGCTCCAGGTAGATCTCCCATTAGCTGTGCATCTTTTTTTGGATTGTGTCTTCTGCAGGTAACACATTGACGTAGACGCTTTTTATTAATAGCTCGATTTCCGCCGGTTATCCAATACTGCTGATCCAAAACAACATCAAAACAAAATAGACACAAACAAAATAGAACTCACGTTTAAGTTGGCTTCTACCACTTCAAAATATTGAAGATTGAGTACCGAAATAGTTAAAATGTTAGCCAAATATAAAAGGGGTATTATTTAGAAAATATGTTTTATTTCATACTTTTTTGTGAATTTTTACTTTGGAAGTAGGTTTAATTTTTTTTTTAAAAAGAATAATAATTTTCCCCTTTTTAGTGATATTGGTTAAATTTATTATTAATACATTTTAAGAACGTTTAAAATAAACGATCGAATGTGTAATTGAAATTTGAATACGCGCCAAGCTTCCATTAGGTATTGTATATAAGATGATGATGATGGTGACTGTAAGTTACATAATGGCGTATGCTTGCAGTTCTTTATACAATGAAGGTTAAAGTTAGAATGACTCAAGAATGTTTTATTTTTGAAATCGAAATCCCGCTCATCAATAAAGATAATTACGAGATCTACACGATGTTGCCACAGCCGATGGGGGACACGATGGTCAGCATAATCCCCATAGCGAAGCATGTAGCCATGAACTTCAGAAAGGATACATTTATTACCGATAGCGACGTCAATAAATGTTTTCAATACTCATCAAAAAATGATTATTTTTGCGCCGTACAAACGCCCGTCTACCAGAGACATGCTGATGACGACCTTTGCTGAAAAGATAAACGAAGCCACGCGTGTAAGACGACACCTACACAATGCGAGATGTCGTGGACACCCATTGAAATAAATAAATTTTTATTACATTGCTGCGGTCATTGTACACTGAGGTTAATATGTCAAGATCAGGTTACTAACGAACAGGTGACTGGCGACAACGTCATCACTTTGTGGGACGAATGTATAATCAAGAGTTATACGTTTACGATTAATTCACATAAGCAGATTAATAATATACTTGATACCGATTCGGTAGTCTTTGCGCCAGAAATCGTTACAATTAATCATCTTATAAACATAACATTGCCTCGGATTGAACACTAACAGAGTGAGAGCTACAATCGGTCCTTGCTTGCTCTCGAGGAGCGCATCAAAGAGAGGAAAACAGCATTGGACCAGATGGAAACGTACTATACTGTCTCGCGGCAGTAGTGTTAGCAGCAGCTGTAGGCCTGTGGTAGGCCCGATAGCCTGCGGCGACCAAGCTCTGAGTGCTAGTGTAAAATGATAGGTGTGTGAGTGAAATGAGCAAACAAGTAGAGTGTTGTGTTAAGCGCAGTGAGCAAGTGAATAAAAACACTTCCCCTATTTTTGAACCCTGTAGTTTTAAGATCGAGCAGTAGTATTATTGTCAGGTGTCATCTGTTATATATTAATTATTAGTAGATCACCTTGTCAATAGGTTAGCTCATCTAGTATTCCATGTCAGCTTTCAAACAAAAAAATCTAGATTAAAATCGATTAATCGGTTCATCCGTTTTTAATTAAAACATTCAGATGAAATAAATTATTAGCACTGTTATTACTACGTTCGATAGATGTCACTATGCGGGTCTTACATATTTCTGAATCGCAGTATCGATGTGTTTGATGTGAGGATATAATATGCGACTACATAATATTATACGATGAATAAGTGTAACGGTGTTGCCTATTGAATCATCTCTATTGCATTTCTTGATTATCATAATATTATATTTTTTATAAATATCGTTTTAGTAAATGTAGAAACAAATTTGGCTCGCTCCGAGCTCATGAAGAAGAAAATTTTATTTCAAGTGTCTTGATTACTTATTAATATTATTCCAAAAATATGTTCAATTGGGAAACGGAAAAATCGAAATAAAAAAAATAAATCAAAAAATATAACCCGACTACGGAAAAAAGGGGTCTAAAAGACCGAAACAAGAAAATAATTCAGATAGAAATTTAGAAATGCATAGGTACAAAAATGGTCAAGGTATAATCTATCTTGGGGTATGTGTATGACGAATATACGGATTTTCTGGAAACTTCTCTAGGCCTAAGGGACAGCTCACTCCTAGACACGACGCATCTCGGTGTGAACGGACGCTTAGATGCCATTAGAAGGTACGACCACGGCTTTAGCTTGACCATTTTTGTACTTATGTAGTGAGTGCTTTACCACGTATGTAACAATAAATTACTTTCGGTCAATGACACTTTGTACGAAAGTAAGGATTTAAATATGATAAAATTTGCAAATAATAAAACGTAAATCAAGTAGCACTGCTTATTATATTTTATGTTTAACGTCTCGGGTAGGATGTTCAGTAGAAGTAGGGACCACCGCAGCCGCAGGCGCAGCTACCGCCGATGGAGACAGCGCCGCCAGCGGGCACGATACCGCCGAACTCCACAGCGCCGAGGATGGGCACTTGGCCGGCGACAGCGGTGTTACCGGCCACTCCCAGCTCGCCGGCGACGGCCACTTCGCCGATACCGACGCCGCCGTAAGCGGGGCCGGCGGCGTAGGGGCCAATACCGTAGCCGGGCCCAGCGAGCCCGAGCCCGAGGCCGAGGGGAGCGGCGATCTCAGCGCCATAGCCGTAGGGACCGGCAAAGCCGCAGGGGGCAGCGATCTCCGCGCCGTAGCCGTAGGGGCCGGCTAAACCATAACCGAAGGGGGTGCCGAGTTCAGCACCATAACCGTATGAGCCTAGGCACTGGCTGTATACAGTCTGAAAAAAAAAAAGAGGTTAATAAATAAAGTTATAAAGATGACAATATATCTATTCATTCTTTTCAGAGAAATAGACGGTTATTTTATTCCAGTTCCTGTGAAACCGTGTGAAAAAATGGTTACTGAGGTAGCCTTCAATCGAATACCATATTTACCTGGAGCAAGCAAGCCTGCACGGCGAGGATGAGGAATGCGAAGGTAGACATGTTTGTATCGACTGAGTTCAGTACACAATGATGCCCTTACTGAGTAACCCATGTTATATAGTAGTCGCCCTATCTCTTGTTTGTTGACATGTATTTTGAAATAATAATAACCACACGTCGACATAGAGATGGTTGTTAGTTTGAAGAACCTAGTATGTTTTATTTTAAGAATTAACATCAGCTTAGCTTAGTTATTATAATTATATTAGTTATATTTTCATGATTCGCTTAATATTTTCCGATCATGAACTGAATTTGAAAGATTGGTAACACGACAACATGGAACAAGCTTGAGAGCGGTGAATAATAAAGATGCAGTAATATTGTCAACACTACAGAACATATTAGCAGGTTCATATTAAATATGTATTAAATAAGGGACAGTTAGCAGGAATCGGAGTTCAAATTTCTTCAGGGTCATCAGAGATGCGTTTAACTGTCATGTTACCTGCTACCGCAACCTTAATGGGACCAATGTATAGGTACATAAAATACATAGCATACATGAATTACGCTACGCTATAGATCTTCCGTGGAATTAATCATTAACCTACTAGTATCATTAATTCCCCATAGTAATAGGGTATTTAATATAAGGCTCATAAAGCCTAACAAAACATCAGCCGATGTCAGCTATTATTGCGTAGGTAAAAGTCAAATGTTTATTTTTTGTTTACTTGGTAACAATGTCACGTATACATATTTTTTTCAATATAACACGAATGTGATAAGGGATAACAAGCAATATATAAAGGTTTGTCAGGGCCAGCGCTAACATTGTCGTACTGCACAATAACAAACATGGTCGCCAAAGCCGTTCTCATCCTCTGCGCTCAGGCGCTTCTCATCCAGGTACTTGTTATACTAATCGAAAGCTCCCGTCAGAAAACTGAAGCCTAATTCTCTTAGCTAGTTGTGATCATAACCCTGTTTCGGTCCGCACGGTGCCGCATTCACACACACACGTGTATCACGCGTGAGCGAGTGAGAGAGCGCGCGGACCGAAACAGGATTATGATCACAAATAGTTACGATAATTGGACTTCTGATATCAAGTAGGTATCGAAGAACTGTCAGCAAAACTTTTACCAAATAGTAGTAATGAATGGCACAGGATTAGTGGTAATAGAAGCAGTGGGGTTAGCAAAAACAATTAACAGCGCATCGTAACGTTAACGATAGAGAATTATACGAAAATCATGACAGCGCCCATACAATCGACATTCGTTCACGTTACAAATACGTAGTAGTCAATTGTTCCTGCTTGGGCGCTACTGTTCAAGCGTTTTAAACAAATATTTGAAATCGCATAATACCCAATGAATAAAAACTATTTTTTTTTTATATTATTTTCAGACCATTTCTGCCCAGTGCATCGGAGCGTACCCAGCTCTGGCCGCTACCCCCTGCGCTGCAGCCGCCCCGCTAGTTGCAGCCCCCTGCGGTGCCGGATATGCCGGATGGGGATACGCCGCCCCCGCTCAAGCTCTGGCCGCCTCCAACGGCCCCGGCCTCGCCATCTCCAGCGCCTCCCCCATCTCCCCAGTCGGCGTGTCCGTAGCCTCTGAGAACGCCATCGAAGGCGCCCTCGCCGTCGCCGGAGCTCTGCCGTTCTTGGGCACCGTCGGTCTCGAGGGAGTGCTGCCCACCGCCGGCGCCGGTAACGTGGCCTACAACTGCGGCAACGGCGCCGTGGCCATCACCGCGGAAGACATCGCCGCCGCTCCGTTCGGCTACGCCGCCGCCGGTCCTCTCGGCTACGGTGCCGCCGGTCTGGGCTGGGATGGTGTCGGTTTCGGTTATGGTGCGGGTCTCGGCTATGGCGCTGGACTCGGTTACGGTGCCGGGCTCGGTTACGGAGGTTGCGGTTGTGGTGCTTTCTAAAGAATGAAAAAAAAAACAAAATTAAAATATTTCTGAAATCTAAATAAAATGCAATTCAAATATTTTTTCTTTTCTTTAACCATAACATTATTTAATATAAATGTTTTAAATATTCAGTTGAGTTTCAACCTTAAAGTAACGTTTGATCTAAACGAACGAATGATTAAGGGGCAGGGGGCAAGACGGTGACGGTGATAGTATAATATTTTATGTTAATATAAAATATCGCTTGCTATACAGTTTGTATGTACAATCACAGACGGCTAAGATAATATATAATTATATTAATGTATCGTATTGTAATATAAAATATATCCTAAGGCATCTTAGGATAAAATATTATAGAATATTTGCCGTCTGTGACGCCCTTATAATACATACTCGAAAAATTCTTCAAGCTCAAAATATTATTTGTAAAAGTTCGAATTAAATTGGACACAGATTCTTTGTAGCTTGATGGATTAAGACGTCATCATACTGTATCGCATCACTCGCTGCAAGCTGGATAAATTAGTTAGATAATTGAATGCATAGGCAGCTCATTAAATTTCGGCCTCGAATTAAATGGTTGGAGAAGCTCAAGTCATTGAGCGCAACCTTTTAGGTGGCTGAATATCGTGTAGTTATTCAGTTAAATCTGATATTGATGGATTTGTGATGTTTGATTAGGGTCACTATGAGTTCACAAATTATGTGCGACTACTTTTCTACCGAACTAACAAGTATTAGTGAAGTATTTTTATAAATAAATTTAAAGGTAAAAAACATTTGATATAATATATTTTAATCAGTATTTATTAATTACGCAAACTAAATTGTAGTAAACTCACTTGGCCGAGACTTGGCCAGTAATCTTCAAAGAGCTAACTTTCATACGGAATGTTGTTAAACGTAGTGATTATTGAAAGTATTATAGCTAGCACTTGTATTGTTTAATTAAATTTTATTTAATAAAAGACAAAACAAGAAAACAATAAATAGAGATTAAATAATAACACAATTATTACATAATAATTCGATGTATTTTGATAAAAACCTACTTGACTGAATATTTAAATTGACGATGCAAATAGTAGGACAGCTTGCTAAGCAATTCCAGTAGTTGCAAACTACAAGTAAGATCATTTATTTTTAATTATTTATTATAATTTAAATATAAATTATATAAATTGAATTAATATAAATTGAAATATAATTATATATCAATATGTGTTTTTACTTCTGTTACATTTAGAGTAGGTACCTACTTGCAGGAGGGTGGCGTGTGGTCTACTGCCTACTCCTCCTGTCATTGAGGAAAGATCGAGGCACACCCTTGGGGAAGTTAGTAGTAGTTGTTCCCGATATATTATTATTTGGATTTTTTGTTGTGATAAAAAAGCCGTAATCAACTTCTTACATATAAAAATGGATTGCAATTCCAATGTTTCGCTAAAACTCCAGAACGGCTGGCCCGATTTGGCTTATTTTGGTCTTGAAATAATTGTAGAAGTTCAGGGAAGGTTTAAACGGTGAGAAATGTTGGAACAGGTGTAGGAGTTGGAGCTGGTATAGTTGTAGATGTAGATGTAGCTGTAGGTTGTAGTTGTAGTTATTTATTTATTCGAGTTCATAGCTAACAACATGTGTCGGGATAGCTAGTAGTATAAAAAGATGTGCTTAGTCTGCAAGATATGTTTATTTGTAAATTGATACAGGTACGTGTGATAAGAAGTTGTTTCATTTGTTTAGAGGAGAGCACTGCAACCGCAACCTCCGTATCCCAGACCAGCACCGTAACCGAGTCCAGCGCCATAGCCGAGACCGGCACCATAACCGAAACCGGCGCCTTCCCAGCCCAGACCGGCGGCACCGTAGCCGAGAGGACCGGCGGCGGCGTAGCCGAACGGAGCGGCGGCGATGTCTTCCGCGGTGATGGCCACGGCGCCGCTGCCGCAGTTGTAGGCTACGTTACCGGCGCCGGCGGTGGGCAGCACTCCCTCGAGACCGACGGTGCCCAAGAACGGCAGAGCTCCGGCGACAGCGAGGGCGCCCTCGATGGCGTTCTCGGAGGCTACGGACACGCCGACTGGGGAGATGGGGGAGGCGCTGGAGATGGCCAGGCCGGGGCCGTTGGAGGCGGCTAGAGCTTGAGCGGGGGCGGCGTATCCCCATCCGGCGTACCCGGCGCCGCAGGGGGCTGCGGCTAGCGGAGCGGCGGCGGCGCAGGGGGCGGCGGCCAGAGCTGGGTACGCTCCGATGCACTGGGCAGAAATGCTCTAAAAATCGAATTAAAAAATATTTAATTTGTCAAAGTCATATTGCAATGTATATAGCCTAACTATTTACAAACTATAAAAAAACCAAAAAGAAAACTAAACATTCAATTCATTCGAAAATATTTGCATAATGTTCGCGCAGTATCTATTGCCACACGTGCACTACAATTTTAATATTATTATGTTTAGAGTATTAATAATTATTATGTACTTAGTTGGTCTTTGACTTAATTTTTGGATCAGAAATTGTTGATTTACACATGTACCTGGATGAGAAGCGCCTGAGCGCAGAGGATGAGAACGGCTTTGGCGACCATATTTGTTGTTGTGCAGTACGACAATGTTAGCGCTGGCCCTGACTAACGTTTATATATTGCTTGTTATCCCTTATCATATTCGTGTTATGTTGAAGAAATTGTTCGTTTAAAATGAACGTGACATACCGACTGGAAAAATGACTGGGCAACTCTTCAAGGTCACTGTACTTTTTATTTTAATAACATATCATAATATATATTTACTAGCATTTGCCCGCAGTGGTGAAATTAAGTTTTGACCGAAACCTTTATAATAACTTAAAAATTTCATCCCCTATTTTACTCTCTTAGGGGTTGAATATTAAAAACGCTGAAATACGTAACCCAATATTTTTTCCGCACTCAATTCATACGAAATATATATATACATCATATGAGAAATACGTATGCAAAATTTCAAATTCCTAGCCTTAAGGGTTTGCCCTGTGCGTTGATACATCAGTCAATCAGCTTTGCCTTATATATATATATGTATTTAAGGAGATAGAAGATTTATCCATCTACTACATTTATCTAATAATTTTTTATGTTCTGTACGCAATAGTTATTTAATTAATGTACTTATGACTACATCGACTCCGTCGAATTTAAGCCCAACTAATTTTGACAGAAAATAACTTTTAAAACCATAAGTGACTCATGTTTTAGGTACCTACGTCTATGTATATTTGTTTCGGTGAATTAATTGAAAAAAATTAAAAGTGGGTAAATTTTTTCTTGTCTGTAATTATGTTCATGTAAAGTAAAACAAAGGTATTTAGAGCAGCAAATTATTAGGTGCCAAGGTTGATGGTAAAAAATCTCGCATTAATCAAATCAATAAAAAACGTGACGTTACTGTTATTTCAAAACATAGTAAACAATGTATGCTACAAGATACAATACACATAATGTAACTACTATAAATACTGACCACTTAGCGCAGTGATTATTGTGTACTGAACTCGGTCGGAACTAACATGTCTTCCTTCGCATTCCTCATCCTCGTCGTGCAAGCTTGCTTGCTCCAGGTAAATGTCTTGAGCAAAAAGTTTGGAGTATATAATTATGTTACTCGTGATACATCATTTTAATACCGCTATACTTTTTTCAGACTGTATACAGCCAGTGCCTGGGCTCATACGGTTATGGTGCTGAACTCGCCGCCCCCTTCGGTTATGGTCTAGCCGGCCCATACGGCTACGGCGCGGAGATCGCTGCCCCCTGCGGCTTTGCCGGTCCCTACGGCTATGGCGCTGAGATCGCCGCTCCCTTCGGCCTCGGCCTTGGGCTCGCTGGGCCCGGCTACGGTATTGGCCCCTACGCCGCCGGCCCCGCTTACGGCGGCGTCGGTATCGGCGAAGTGGCCGTCGCCGGCGAGCTGGGAGTGGCCGGTAACACTGCTGTCGCCGGCCAAGTGCCCATCCTCGGCGCTGTGGAGTTCGGCGGTATCGTGCCCGCTGGCGGCGCTGTCTCCATCGGCGGTAGCTGTGCCTGCGGCTGCGGTGGTCCCTACTTCTACTAAAAGTTTACTACGCCAGACTTTAAAAAGTGAAAAATAAATTATGCATGCAAATTAAGTTTTATAATTATTACTTCATTTCCTGGGATTTTATTTACATTTAATTATTATTATTATCCAAAGCCTTGTTCTTCTTTCCTTCTATTTCTTCAGATTCTTTTTCATCTTTAAACTTATTCACGAATCGGATGTTGAAATAAAAAAATCTTAATTAAAGTGGCTTTCTTAATTTAGGTAAGAAGTGAAAGTAACTTTCGTCTTCGTTAATTTCGTATGTTTGATTTCCTTAATTTTCTGAATGATCTTTAAAGGCAAATTGGTCATCACAACTACTTTACAACACAAATACTAGAGTTTAACGTGAAACATTTAATTGTATGTTGTGTAATGTTTAAACTAAGAAATTATTGTTGTAATAGACAACTTAAAGTATCTTTTTAGAAATACCTGTTATAAAAATAATCCTTTTTAATCCTATTAAAAGTAGACAGTATCGCCGTAAATTGTCCTTATGCAATAGATGCAATGGCAAAAGAATAAGAAGAATAAATGCAATGAGTGAAAGACTACACAGTACACATATTTAAGAGCTATCGGCCACTGAGGGTTGAAGATATCACAGTACTAATTTCGCTATTAAAAACTGGGGGTTGGTGTTAGAAGGGTGAATGTCTGTAACAACAAGAACCTGCACCTACATATACTACATCTCTACACCTACCTATATAGAGTACACAACTCTATATAGGTACTAACAATCTACCTACCTACCCACATAACCTACAATTTCAACAACAAAAACTACACCTAACAACAACAATGTTCTCCTTGGCGTCTGTTACTGTCCCTCATCACAAATGGATTACTTTTCAGTCCTTGAACATACTCTTGAATTGTATACACCTAATTACCCACACGCTATCATTATGGGTGACTTTAATACCTGCATGGTTAAAAACGATCTTAGATCTAGAAAACTTAGTTCTGTTTTGGATGGTTGCAATTTGCACATGCTTCCACTTAATCCTACTCATACTTTTCCCGGTTACTCGCCGTCTCTTTTAGACCTGATTATTGTGTCGTCCCCTAACCTTGTTGTCAAGCATGGACAGTGCTCAGCAGATTTATTTTCTTATCACGATCTTATTTATACTTCATTTAGCTTGCGCCCTAAAGTAAGAAAGAAGGTTGTGATGCAGCGGAATTTCTCAGCCTTGAATATTGATAATTTAAAATTAGATGCAAATAATATCGACTAGTCATTGGTTTCTACTGCTGACCATGTTGATACTAAGTTAAGTATTTTTAATTCTTTTATAACTCAACTCTTTGACACTCATGCACCAATTAGACCAGTTAAAATCAAACAGCTGCCAGTTCCTTGGCTTACTGATGATTTAAAATTATTAATTAAACAAAAACATTCCGCAAAAACCAAATATAAGCAATCTATTTGCGAAGTCCACCGAGAGAAATATACAAGAATTAGAAATCGCTGTAATAAAATGTGTAGGGATGCCCAGCGTCGTTACATCCACTCTTCTGTGGAAAATGGTGATCCATGTAAAGTCTGGAAGTTTTTGAGGACACTTGGAGTAGGCAAAAGCTCGGATGATAATTCTTGTTTAAAAAATAAACGATTTGTTAAATAAACATTTTACTTCCGTTTCTAACTCATTTGACCATTATATCAAATCTGAAACGCTTAATCACCTTTCTAGGTCACCAATTGCCGCTTCTACGCCTTTCGTTCTTAGCCAAGTAACTGGGGATGATGTCAAAAGACATGTTATGTCCATCTCCTCGAATGCCGTAGGTGATGATAGAATAAGTCGTAAGATGATTATTCCGATTCTTGACATTATTACGCCTGTACTTGTTCATATCTATAATTATTGTATTGATACCTGTGTTTTCCCAAGTGCATGGAAGGATGCCAACGTAATTCCATTACCAAAGACATCGCGGCCTAGGCTGGTGTCTGACTTCCGCCCTATCTCAGTTTTACCTTTTCTCTCTAAAGTTTTAGAACGGCTGATCAGTCACCAGCTTACCAACTACGTAATAGACAATAACCTTATTAGCTCCTTTCAATCTGGCTTTCGTCGTGGACACAGTACCACTACCGCACTAATTAGGGTTACCGATGACATTCGTCTTGGTATGGACAATAAGCTAATTACCATTCTAGCCATGTTAGACTTTAGCAATGCATTTAACACTGTCGATAATGATGTACTACTGAGTTTGCTAAGGTCTATCAATCTATCTCCCCCACTGATTGACTTACTCCGCAGTTACCTTGTGGGCTTGTGGGTCGTCGTCAAAGAGTTAAAGTGGCTGATAGTTTTTCGTGCTGGACCTCTATCACTACCGGTGTCCCTCAGGGTGGCGTCTTGTCCCCACTTCTCTTTGCGATTTTTATAAACTCCATTACTAAATCTACTACTTCATAGTTTCATTTGTATGCTGATGACTTCCAAGTCTATACTCAATCTTCCTTGATTAATCTGCGTAATGCTATTGACTCCCTTAACAGAGACTTGGAAATGATCTGTAATTGGAGCAAGCGTCACGGTCTCTTTATTAATCCTGCTAAAACAAAGTTGATTGCTATTGAAAGCCCTGGGCTGGTGTCGAGGATTGACTGGAACAGCTTGCTCCCCGTTCTTTTAAATAATGTAAACATTTATTTTAGTAAATGTGTAAAAAATTTGGGTGTTTATTTTGACGACAAATTATCATGGTCACAGCATATTAAAGAAATTAGTAAAAAGATTTTTGCAACTTGGTTCTCCGTTTGTCACCTTCGTTACCTTCTTCCAATTCCAACTAAGATTAAAATCGCTGAATCCCTGTTCCTGTCAATTCTTGATTACGCAGATGCATGCATGCATTTTACCAATCTCGCCGAAGAACAACTAAATAAGCTCGAGCGACTACAGAATCTCTCGATAAGGTTTATCTTCGGTCTAAAAAAATTTGACCATGTGTCAGATTTTCGATTAAGATTGAAGTGGTTGCCTATACGTTTTCGCCGGGACGCTCGTATTCTCTCTCTTGTTTTCTCTATTATACATGACCCTTGTTTACCCTCATATTTAAAAGATATTTTTATATTTCGACAAGCTACTGTTAAAGAATTACGATCAGCATCCAATTTGCAACTAGAATTACCCATGCATAAAACTAAATATTATGCCTCCTCGTTTGCTGTTACTGGGGTAAAGCTGTGGAATTCGTTACCAAAACATATCAAACTTGCTAAAACGTTAAATGGGTTTAAAACTATGGTTAAGATACATTATTTGACTATTTGTAGTCAGCTAAATCAATAATTCTTTTTTTTTTTGTTTTATTATTGTTTATTATTTTCTGTCTTAAGACTATAAACTTTAATTAAAATTATTTGTGTATCCGTGTAATATATATTATGTATTTATTTATGTACGTACGTACTAATTTAATAATAGAAATTTATATATATATATATATATATATATATGTATATATATTGTTTAAACGCATGTATATTTTTTTTTTTTTTGTATTTTATTGTGTTCTTTTTAACTGCTCATGCACGCCAAATTCTTTTCTATTATTTCCTCTACCCAAGGTTGCCTGGAAGAGATTGCTACCTAGTAATAAGGCCGCCATTGTGTTACCTGTGTAAATTGTATTTTTTACCTCTTTTCTTTTATATTTTTTTTTATTTTGTTTATGTTGTGTGCACAATAAAGAATATTTCATTCATTCATTCAGCTACTACCCACAGGCTACACCTACGCTACCGCTGCGCCGAAATGAACATCAAATATTTGACATGTAGGTACGGTTAGTATGGGAAGATTCAATCGTCGTTTTTAGTATTTTTCTCGCAATTTTCCAATATTTCTCACCACCATTTTAAGCCTTCCCTGAACTTCCACAATCTTTTTAAGATCAAAATAAGAGTTTTAGGGAGACAAAGAAATTGGAATACATTTTATATAATTATAAAAGAGATTTTATATAATTACAAAGAATTACATACCTGCTCTTCCAATTTCATTTTCTTCTTAGCGCGATTTTTATCCATCTTGCAAACCTTCATGTCAACACTGAATTTATTTTTTAAACACTTTATTTTCTAAGCACGATTACGAGTGCTTCACTTCGTTAACCTACCATAACTTGCATAATAATGCACCTAAAGCAAAGAACATATATTACTAATCCAAAGTCAAAAATAACAAATATTTAAGTAGTATTTTCACTTTTAGACTTAAGGGTCAACTCACACCGAGACGCGACTCGATGTTGCACATTTGATAGTTTTGCTAGTAAATAATTTTAATTGCAACAACAAATTGAGGATTAAAGTAATCAATCCATAGACGCATATATTATAGACGAGGCATGTTTAGGCAAAGAGTGTATTTTTTTTTATTATTATTAAATAAGGGGGCAAACGAGCAAACGGGTCACCTGATGGTAAGCAACTACCGTCGCCCATGGACACTCGCAACATCAGAAGAGCTGCAGGTGCGTTGCCGGCCTTTTAAGAGGGAATACGCTCTCTTCTTGAAGGTTTGCAGGTCGTATAGGTCCGGAAATACTGCTGGTGACAGTTCGTTCCAGAGTTTTACAGTGCGCGGCAGAAAGTTACGCGAAAAGCGCACGGTGGAAGACTGCCACTCATCAAGGTGATGTGGATGGTATGTTTTTCGCGTGGGACGATGGCGAAAAGTTGCAGGTGGTATGATTCCGAACAATTCCTCAGAGCACTCCCCGTGATACAACCGATAGAGGATGCAGAGTGAAGCTACATCTCGGCGTAATTCCAAGGGGTCAGGCTGTTTGAAATACTATGACAGTCAACAATTCGAGCGGCCCTTCGTTGGATAAGATCCAGAGGGAGCAGTTGGTATTTTGGCGCCCCTGCCCAGAGATGAGAACAATATTCCATATGAGGCCGAACCTGCGCCTTGTAGAATTGTAGGCGTTGGTCCGGACTGAAGTACTGTCTCGCTCTGTTAAGAACACCAAGCTTCTTCGAGGCTAACTTGGCCTTACCCTCTAGATGATATCGGAACTGGACTTCGCTCGATATGTTGACGCCAAGTATCTCAATGCTAGGGGAGATGGTTAAAGATGTGCCCTCGAAACGAGGATATACGACTGTATACAGTTAAATGGCCCCAATTTTGAGATTTTTGAACTGAGAGACACAATCAATATAGAAGAACAATTTTCGACTATAATAAACAATTCAGGTGAGCGAGTATTTTTTTTAATTTAACCGACTAAATTCTTTGAAACTTCTACTTTTAACCTCTAGAACCAGTCTTCAAAGTAAACAGAGATAAGCATGATATCTACAAGCACAAAATGCGTTGGGTATACAAGAACGGGAATGGGGCTAATTTGAACAAACGTCTGCTAAATGCCTTGAAATTCGAAATTTGAACCACCGAATACAACAATGCTTTTATTTAAGAAAACAGATTCTATTCGAATTATATTACCTATAAGATTGCGTTGCAGCCACAACCAATGGCACCAAGACCAACGCCAAGGGGTCCAACTCCAAGACTGAGTCCTCCAATACCGAGGCCAAGAGATTCGGCACCAACGCCAACACGTCCAATACCAAGGCCAAGAGTAGCAGATGTGATGTCTTCCGCGGTAATAGCAACGGTGCCGCTGCCGCAGTTGTAGGCCACGTTACCGGTGCCGGCGGTGGGTAGGACTCCTTCTAATCCCACTGTACCCAGGAATGGCACAGCACCAAAAACGACAAGAAGACCATCGATCGCATTCTCAGAGGCTACAGACAGACCGACTGGGGATATGGGAGAGGCGCTAGAGATGGCCAATCCGGGCCCGTTCGATGCGGCCAAAGCGGCGGCAGGACCGGCATAGCCGCATCCACAGGGGGCTTCCGCCAAGGGCGCAGCAGCGCAGGGAGTAGCCAACGTCCCCAAAGCACCCAAACATTGCGCAGAGATGCTCTGTAAAAGCAAATACTTCTCTTCATAAGGTTGGTGTAAACACTAAAAACTTTAACAATGGAAACCCCATTATGCATCAATATTTTATAACAGAGGAGAGAGTATTAACCTCATATCTGTTCTTAATTCCTCTGAAACATTATTGAATCTTCTAAATAATTTCTAAATTGCCTACTGTCCTTATTTTTAGAAACTATAAAAATTGTGGTTTTAATCGGCCCTTAACACCTTTTTGCGTATCCACTAGTCAGTTTTATTTGGCAAAATACTGAAGACATACCTGGAAAAGGAGTGCTTGAGTGCAAAGGATGAGAAGAACCTTGGCGACCATTTTGATTGTGATTCAAGTTGATAATGTTGCGTTACACACCAACCGCGGTTTTATATTGTTCACATTTATCACACTGATGTAGAAACGTCGTCTCTAGTAAGAAAGTATGAAAGTGTCGTCAGAATTTTCATTTAATGTTGGTCCATGAAATTTATAATACTAAACGCGAATTTCAAATTTATTTTTTATGTTTAATGATTAATTTATAAATGACATGTATATCATGTATATATGTGCATACTGCACAGTGTTTCTAAATTGCAAAGTTATATAATGCAATATTGTCGGTGTAGGATCAAAAACTAATTATATGGAGGTAAACAAGACTCGAGATGTAAGTGATCTAACTCTATCAGCTCTTTTACTAAACGACCACGTCGGGTACCTCATCAGACCATTATTCATATTAATAATTACAACAAAAATATTTTACTTACCTCTATTTAAAATATTTATCTCTATTTAGTGTTATCCTATCAGCATCACATACATACTTTATAAATTATAGCAACCCTTCTGAAAATGTTTACCCCTAAAGAGAGCACTAGAATAACTGCTTATGCTGATGAAACTTTTGCTCACAATTGCTATAGCTAAAAGTTTATGACCTTTATCGAATATTATAGAAAACGTGACGTATTCATATTTTTGTAACTTCTAATAGTATTGAATATAAATAGCCCAAATCGAGTGGGACATCATTGTGTACTGAACTCAGTCAGAACAAACATGTCTTCCTTCGCACTCCTCATCCTCGCCGTGCAAGCTTGCTTGCTTCAGGTTGGTGTCTTGAGACTTAGTGGGAATATCTATACCAAACTCAATTGTAGCTTCAGAACAATAGAAGGGGATGTTTCACGAGTTATTTGGGAAGACTGACGAGAGCGCTGCGAAAGTTTTTTTTTTCATCTATAGACGCTTTCACACCACGTCAGTCTGGTCCCGCGCTTAGTTCTCGAAGAACTTGTTTACGGGTACCAGACAACGGAAATACATTAAATGCTTTTATTATATACATATGTTTGAGATTTTTATAGTATTATACACATATTTAATATACATCCATGACCCAGGAGCACAGAAAACTGTTTATTACTACGGCGGGATTCAAACCCGCGACCCGCATGAGCGCCGTCGTGCCAACAACTAACGAGCTGCAGAGGAATTACAGGAAAAATAATGTAATCTTTGGTTTCAGAATGTATACAGCCAAATAATCGGAGCAGGCTGGCCGGCCGCCGCTATCAGCGCGCCGTGCGGCTGCGGCGCGGAGGTAGTTGGACCCCTTGGTCTTGGCATCGCTGGACCTGCAGCTATCGGACTCGCTGGTCCCCTAAGTCTCGGTATCGCTGGCCCCGCCGGCCTGGGTCTCGCCGGCCCCGCCGGTCTTGGCCCCGCTTACGGCGGTGTCGGTGTCGGCGAAGTGGCCGTAGCCGGTGAGCTGGGAGTAGCCGGTAACACCGCCGTCGCTGGCCAGGTGCCCATCCTCGGCGCTGTGGAGTTCGGCGGTATCGTGCCTGCTGGCGGCGCTGTCTCCATCGGCGGTAGCTGCGCCTGCGGCTGCAACGGTCTTGCTGGTCCTTGGATTTTGTAAAAGAGCACACCATATCTTTCAATTGAAAATATTATAGTAAAACGAATTGAATTATAAATTGTTATATCGACGGATTACTGTAAATATATTTATGCTTTAATTACTTTTACGTGTCTTGAACTGCTTTGCGATATAATTAAGGCAAAGAGTGAGTAAGGCCTGATGCACAAAATACGTCTAAATCTAAACGTACAAAATATCATCTACAATAACAAGGGACTCAGACAAAGTAACAATAGTATAAACGATATCGAAGACAGAAAACACTGAAATGTATAGGATTGACACAATTCGTCGCTTAATCACGTGGTTCCCCTGTCCCTACCGATCACTTTATTCGTTTCTAAGTTAACTACTGTTTAGATATTAATATTTGTCCTAGTAGTGACTATTTTTCTGAAAAGTCCTTATTGTACATTACTAAAAAGAAAATAAAGGGTCAAAAAATATTACATGAACCATTTCCTTTTTCCAACCCTTTTTACTCAATTTAATTCAATGGGGGTGCGAAATTTAATACTGGCTTGGTATTTGTTCTTAGATCTACTTTAGTAGTTCTAGTATAATAGGTACTTCTCATAGTATTTTACACCGACACGGATATTTTTGAACATTAATCTGCCGTTTGTGGACCGTTGCAAAATTATTTTGTTTTTGTAAAGGGTATCATTCGAAATTGTTCCTTTAGTCACCAAAGTGGAGACCTGATTCCATTCCATTCCTCAAAGTTCCCTAACTCCTCAAAATTTTAGGGATATCTATAGGGATTTGACTTTTGTGAAGTAAATCAAGCATATATTACCAAAATGTTAAATTTTGTGACAATGGTTACCTACGTACCTGGTTAACCTACCTTGGATCCAAAAGCACTGATCTGGATCCATCAGAACTCCTCAGACTTCAAAGATACACGTTTGGAAATTTCGGCATCATCATTTCTTATATGAAATACCTAAAGGAAGCTTGGTGCGTATTCAATTATACATTCGAAAGCTTATTTTAAACGTTCTTAAAATGTGTTCATAATAATACATATAATACACATGACTAAAAAGGGAAATAATATTATTTTTAAACAAAAAATAATATTATTTCCCTTATTAAATATTAAACTGACTTCCAAAGTAAAAATGCACAAAAAAGAAAGAAATGCACAAATAAATATTATTTCTAAATAATTCCATTCCATTCCATTAAATTAAATTTTAAAATCGGCAAAAATTTTAATTATTTCTCTACACAATCTTCATAATTTTGAAGTCGGTACCAGCTACCAGCCTGAACTGCAACTGAAACGTGAGTTCTATAAAATATTGTTTTATCAGGCTATTATAAAATATTGTTTGGGCTGGTACCGACTTCAAAATAATGGAGATTGTGTAGAGAAATAAGGGAAATTATTTAGAAAATAAGATTTATTTCATACTTTTTTGTGCATTTTTACTTTGGAAGTCGATTTTCTTTTTGTTGTTGTAAAGAGTACAATTTAAAATTGGTCCCCTAGTCACCAAAGTAAAGACCTGATGATGGCATCCATGAGGAATCGAGGTAACTCCTCAAAATATGTAGGGATATTTATGGTGATTTTGGCTTTTATTGAAGTAACTCAAGCATAATATGCTACCAAAGAGTAAAATTTTGAGACAGGGGTATAACCCTGGATCCAAAAGCACTGAACAGAACTCCTCTGTCTTTAAATATACACGTTTGGAAATTTCGGTATCGTTTAGACTTTAGAAAACTGCAACTTGCAAGCATATGCTATTATGCCACTTTCAGTAATCATTATCATCATCGCCACCATCTTCACAAGAAACACCAATATATTATTATGATGACATATGTACTCACTACTCATCAGAGTCTTGTGCACTGATATTAATGTCTTTGAAATTGTGCTATCAACTTCTCCACCACCACCATTTTCTCACGATACACCAACATAATATTATGTTATAGGTACATCTCATAGTTCTGTGCAATGATATCAAATTCTTTGAAATTTTGCTATTGTTAAAATTATATTCGCTTACACTCTACACTACCATGGATTTGGTTCACACATACACAAACATAATATATTTAGAAGACAGTTTGGACACATTTTGTATGAAATTTGTAGTGTTGTACCCTTAAGAAGTTTAATCGATATTGTTGTCGCATCGATAAAGTTTTAGTACTAATTGAAACCGAATCAATTTTCGAATCGTCATCAAACACAAACGAGTATTTGAATTGTCAAAACTATATCGATTGATGGTAGATTCATTATTGTCAATCCCTATGAGTTTTGCCGTTCCCGTTTCAAACAAGAGTGAAATTTTATTTTTCCTACTATTAATGGAACTGGACTGATATACTTATTTATTATTATTATTACATTAATTGTAGTTTAGTTTTACAACATTATTTTTTTTTACTTTTTGCTATCTAAGAGGCAAAATAATCTTTATAATGTTCAAACTAAAAAGTTATCATCAGCATCATAAAATATAAGAGTATAACTATCCTCAGCTTCTCTTTCTTGTTAGGGTTGTTACAGAATGTCTCTAAGCTCAGTGGGTCGCATGACATAGGCCTCCTCTAACGATTTCCATTGATTCCTATCAGTAGCAACTCTCCTCCAGTTTGGGCCAGCCGCCGTGTGAGCCTTTAGGTCGTCTTCCCATCTAGTGTGTTGCCTTCCTCTGTTCCTTTTGCCATCTCTGGGGTACTAGTGCGTGACCTCTTTGCTCCACTTTTCCTGTCTATCTCGCAACATATGCCCTGTCCATCACCATTTTAGTTAGTCTATTTTATAGAGAATACCTGTTACTTTTGTTTTCGATCTTATAAATGAATTTCTGTGTCTGTCTAGGCGTCTTATTTCTAGCCACTATTGCTCTGAGTTCCTAACATGCTTCTCTCCATGGGTCTTTGGCAGTAGGATGCAGGTGTTGAAAGCCCTTCGTTTTACTGTGTTGCTGAGCTCAGTGGATTTCATCATTACTTCCTTCAATGACCAAAATGTTTTCTAACTGTTGGCGATTCATGTATTTATTTGATAAGAACATCGTTTCTCGACCATTTTTACGTCGCGACCCACGAAAAAGCCAAAAAGTTAAGTAAAAAGTCTTGCGACCCCGTCACTATACAATTATGTTTTTATTGTCAAGGTCACAGATGGTATCCGATTTGCTATGGACAGTAAGCAACATACGATTGTGGTTCTATTGGACTTTAGCTGTGTCTTTAATAGCGTAGATTATGATATTCTCATAAGTAGACTTAGAGCCGCTAATTTCTCGCCCTCAGTGACTGGTTGGTTCCAAAGCTACTTGGGGGGCACCGGCAGCGTCTTCATGTAAATGACGAGTTTTCATCGTGGTCCACTAACACGGCTGGTGTTCCGCAGGGTGGCGTATTATGTCCTTTACTGTTCGCTTTGTTTATTAACTCCATTATTTCGGTTTTCAGTTCTTCAATCGTAAAATCAGAGATTTCAATAATGATCTGAATCAAACAATGAAACAATCAATTCGCAGATCATTATTATTGGCAGTTAAGGATTAGTCTTAAGGATTGACCTTTATTAAGGATTACCTCCGGTGCTCGTGTGTGGTACTCATGTACCGTTCAGTAGCAAGGTAAGAGATTTAGGTGTTCTCTTGAATGACCATCTTTCTTGGTCGGACCATATATTGATGATTAGTACCAAGATGTACGGTGTGACACTCGTTGAAAAGGCTAAAGAACGTTCTTCCACTACAGACCAAAATTTTAGTAGCCGAGTCTTTATTCATGTCCATATTGGATTATGCGGATACATGTTTTACTGACCTTACCGAAGACATCAGGCAAGCTAAAAGAATTAGTAATTTTAAAACATTGCTCAAAGAATACTATCTAAGCACTCCTTAAATATATCGTAAAAAGTGAATAGTATGTAGGTACATGAAGTTTTAGGTCTACTATTAGTAAATAGATATATATATATATTAGTATATTTATGTTTAATATAGCAGGTTATTAATACGTAACTTTAATTTAGGTAACATTTAGTGTTATTTTTGTTATAATAAGTCTATTTAGCACGTTATATTTTCTATGAAGAAATTGTATTATTAGTATGTTAGATTTTATGTTTAGTTCTAGTTTTTGTCATTTCTAAGTTGCACTGCGTTAACTTTTATTTCCATACGCCAAGGGTTGCTTGGAAGAAATCGCTTTATAGATTTAAAGCCGCCTTTGTGTTCATACTAAAACTGTAATGTTGTTGTTAATGTTATGTTATTTTAAATCATATTTGTACATTTTTGAACACAATAAAGCATATATTCATTTATTAATTATAATAATAATATTATGTAGTATATAGCGCGTATTTTTATCAGCTTCACGTTTTAGCCTTCACTGGTTCGAATTTTCGAACTAATCTTTTGTACCTATCGTACACATAAGCTGCATCATAGTGCAAGAACATATTCAATCAAATTTTATTACGAAATATACAAACTTTTTACATTTATTGGTATTGGAAAATAAAGGCTGGTTTATAAACACAAAAACAAAATCAAATTTAAATATGGTACTGTCACAAAAGAAAGAAAATATTGTATAGAAGAAATCTTGTCAATTTACTAAAGATTAACACGTTACGTTAATGTTGTGATTGATGGTTATTTTTTTTGTTTTGTTACATGTTGAATTATCGTTACTAATTGTTTAATTGCTAGTCTGTTTTCATTTTAAACAAGGTTTTCTCTCACTAATATGGACGTATCGTCCGAAAAAGCCGCACAAATTGTTGCTCTAGTGCAGCAAGGCCTAGAACAACGAACAATTGCTGCAGATTTAAATGTAAACCAGTCTACGGTTTCCCGAGCTTACAGATAGTTTATGGAGACATATTCATTCAAAAGAAGACGTGGAACCGGCAGAACTCGGGTGACAACGTCTCGTGACGACAGGTTTATTGTGACATTTTCCTTGCGAAATCGGTTTTTAACGTCTATAAGCATTAAAAAGGAGCTCCACCAGGTACGTGACGTAGCAGTTAGTGCACGAACCATAAGAAAAAGGCTAAAAGAGCGTGATATCAAACCTTTCAGACCCGCAAATGGACCAAATTGTCTGCAGCTCACAGGCATGCTCGACTAAGATTTGCTCGCGAACACTTAAATTGGAATGGAGAGCAATGGGCTTCCGTATTATTCACTGATGAGTGTAGGACTTGTTTGTACGGTGCTGATGGTCGCAGACTAGTCTACCGTAGAGGAGGAGAGCAATATGCTCAAAATTTCATTGAGGAGAGGGTTCCATTTGGAGGCGGGTCTTGTATGGTTTGGGGCGACATATCGATGAATGCTCGAACTTAACTTGTGTTTATTGACGCAGACACACATGGCCGTGGTAACCGTGGTTTAACATCACATCGCTATATAACAGAGATATTGGACCCTCATGTGGTACCTTTGAGCGGATTTATAGGCGAAAACTTCATTCTGATGCAGGATAATGCTCGTTCGCACGCAGCGAGACAAGTTGAGCAATACTTTGCTCAGGTTGAGATTCGTTCCGTGGATTGGCCAGCACGTATCCCGGACCTCAATCCGATAAAACACGTGTGGGACAACCTAAAAAGAGCTGTATTTACAAGGAATCCGGTCCCAACAACGGTTGCGGAGCTCAGAGTTGCATTGTCACAAGAATGGGACGATACTCCGCAAGATCTTTTAAAAACACTGATCAGGTCGATGCGAAACCGACTTGAATCAGTAATTAGGGCAAGAGGAGGTAATACTCCTTATTTAAAACAAAAATAAACTTTTTCTTTTAAAAAAATTTCATAATATAGCTGTTTTTGTTCTATTCGATTAAGCAATCTTTTGCAAAGTAGTAATTTGATTCTTGATTAGTGAGAAAAGTTGACCTATACACACATGAATTGATTTTTTTATCAGATTAATAACCAGTCTTAGCATTATCATTGTCATATACTCATACACTCACCATAATCTTGCACTATGATGCAGTTTATGTGTCCGCCAGTATAGTTTGTATTTATTTTTCAACAGACTGCGACCCCCTTTAAAAACAAACTCGACCCCTCGCACGATGAATTAGAGTATTGATGTAAATAGTAGTAAATATCCAGTGGCGGATTTACCAGAAGGCTGAGTAGTCAGTAGGCTGAAGCCTAGGGCGGCAAATCTTAGTGGACGCCAAATTTGGTCTAAACTTTTTTTTGTCTTCCAGAAATAAAAAAACATTATTTGCATACAAAAATTACTCTCGAAAATAAAAATAAAAATTTAATATTATTAGTACTGCACAGTATACTTTACACTCTAACGTCTGGATACAAAAAAATACTAAACGCTCTATAAACTATACTTTTGTGAGCATGGATTTCCAAAATATTCTAAAAGCGTTTCAATATTATAATAATATTATACAATTTAATGAGAGCGGCGGCGCGCGGCGGTGGCGGCGGATAAATCCGTCACTGTAAATATCATAGTACGATAACTAAAATCGAAGCATAAAACAGTAATCTGTCTCACAAAATATCAAAGGCACAAACCCATAAGAGTGAAAGAGAAAGCAGGGTTTTGTACTTTGGTTGTTTTTTAATAGGACGTACGAATTGCGACATTATTGCAATTTATGTGACATCTTGACATTGAAAAGTAGTCACTTAGACTTAAATTGTACGGAAAGCTCGGCGTCTACAAAAATATATCATAATTACTAGCTGTTTCCCGCAGCTCCGCCCGCGTAAATATATTATCGAGAATCCCGCGGGAATACTGTACTTTTCCGGGATAAAAAGTAGCCTATGTTTCAATCCAGAGCCCACTACTACTACCATACCAAATTTCATCAAAATCCGTTCTGTAGTTTTTGAGTGAAAGAGTAACAAACATCCATCCATCCATCTATCCATCCATCCTCACAAACTTTCACATTTATAATATTAGTAGGATTAATTAATTAGTTGAGCAAAAACTGCGTACAGTTTTACGAGAATTGTGCGAAAGGGGATTCCCCCTTCCCCTATAAAATTAGGCACGGTTAAAGTTTATGTGAAGGAAGGTGTGCAGAATGATAATATTTTTTTAAATATGAACTACGTTCAAATTTCGACCACAAGGCGACCTCTATATTTAAATGCTACATTTTTCCCGCCGACTACTACGGTAAAAATTAAACCGACTTCCAAAGTAAAAATGCACAAAAAGTATGGAGTAAATCTTATTCTGTAAATAATTCCCCTTTTTAATTCGGCTAGAAATTTAAATATTTCTCTACTCAATCTTCAAAATTCTGAATTCGGTACCAGCCCAAACAATATCCTGATAAAACAATATTTTATAGAACTCATATTTGAGTTGGCTGGAATGCTTGTGTTACTTCAAAAAAAGTCAAAATCACTATATATGTCCATATAAATTCCGAGGAGTGCCCTCGATTTCTCATGGATCCCATTCATCAGGATACTACTTTAGTGACTAAAGGACCAATTTCTAATTAAACTCTTTAGAACAACAAAATAATTTTGTAAATAGGTCCATAATCGGCAGAGTAATGTTCAAAATGTATCGGTGTAAAATACTATGAGAAGTACCTTTTGTATCATGATAATGTGTTGACGTATGGTATGATAATGGTGGGGATGATGATGATTACTGTTATTGATATAGTGGCATATGCTTGCAGTTTTTTAAACAACGCCGGAATCCCCAAATATGTATTTATAAGGAGTCAGGCGTTCTGTTTAGTACTTTTGGATCCAGGGTATACCTTGATGCAAAATCATACTTTTTGGTAGCATATGCTTGGGTTACTTAAGAAAAAGTCAAAATCACTATATGTGTCCATATATATTTCGAGGAGTTCCCTCGATTCCGCATGGAGTAATCGTTGAACTATCGTTGAAATAAATCATAATATTTTTTAAGTTTTATTAAAGTGCCATCTATCGCGTATATTATGAACTATGTTTGTTATATCGGCCTTCATCGCTTGGATTGGAAACTAATTGACGTAATAATAAAATAATTATTTCTCGAGTATTCTTTAGTAACTTAAACGGAAAAGTAAAAGTCAAGATTTCGACTTTTTCTGAAGTAACACAAGCTAATGCTACCAAAAAATAAGATTTTGTACCAAGGTATACCCTGGATCTAAAAGCACTGAACAGAACTCCTGTATTTAAAAATATGCGTTTGGAAATTTCGGCGTTTCGGTTTCTTTAAACAATTTTTAAAGAACTGCAAGCATATGTCACTATGTAACTTACAGTAATCATCATCTTATTTACAATACCATAAAGGAAGCTTGGCGCGTATTCAATTATACATTCGATCGTTTATTTTAAACGTTCTTTAAATCTATAAATAATAATTTAACAAATATCACTAAAAAGGGAATAATTATTATTTTTAAACATAAATTAAACCGAATTAAAATTTATTTCTACCAATTATATTATTTAAATACAAACAAAGAAAGCAGTCAAGACTTGGTTGTGAAATAGTAAATACGTACGTGCGTTTTCATGCAATTGAATAGCATTTCTTTGTAAACAATTGCTGCACGCAATAAAATTGTTTGCCTCAAATCACGTAGACATGTTTTTTTTTCTCATTAAAACGAAATTCTTTCAGTTGTGGATTCGCGATCGCGGCTGTGAAAATTTGCAGATTGTTGAATGACAAATAAAATATTGTTGGCAAGAGATTCGTCAAAATCAACATCATTTAATTAGATGACAAATAATTAATTAAACGACTCACTTTTTACATAAAAATAAGCCTTTGTTACATTTCGTGACTTACGATCACGTACCTACATTTTGATGTTACATATTTAATAATTCGTGTACCCTTGCGTAATAATTCGTGTACTGTCCTATATAAACACATCCAGTTGTCGTAGCTGGACATCGTTAACTTGAGTAACCAACAGACATGATCGCCAAGGCTCTTCTAGTTCTTTGTGCCCAGGCACTTCTCATTCAGGTATATATATAAATCTTACGAAGCGTTAATAAGATATTATAAGGGTACAGAGAGTAGACAAAAATATGTCCATACAAAAGTGTTACACGAGTTCGGAGATATTCCTTTTTGGCTGTTATTTATTTAAACATATTTTTGAGACAGTTGCAAATGTTCGTATTAAGATTATTATTTATTTCATCGAGGATATTGTGTTCCTTTAACTAACGAGTGGAATTATTATTTCAGAGCATATCCGCCCAATGCTTGGGCGCGTATCCAGCTCTGATCGAAGCCCCCTGCGCCGCCGCCGCCCCGCTAGCTGCAGCCCCCTGCGGTGCCGGGTATGCCGGATGGGGATATGCCGCCCCCGCTCAAGCTCTGGCCGCCTCCAACGGCCCCGGCCTCACCATCTCCAGCGCCTCCCCCATCTCCCCAGTCGGCGTGTCCGTAGCCTCTGAGAACGCCATCGAGGGCGCCCTCGCCGTCGCCGGAGCTCTGCCGTTCTTGGGCACCGTCGGTCTCGAGGGAGTGCTGCCCACCGCCGGCGCCGGTAACGTGGCCTACAACTGCGGCAGCGGCGCCGTGGCCATCACCACGGAAGACATCGCCGCCGCCGGTCCTCTCGGCTACGGCGCCGCCGGTCTGGGCTGGGAAGGACCCGGTCTCGGCTGGGGCGCTGGGCTCGGCTACGGCGCCGCCGGTCTGGGCTGTGAGAGCACCGGTCTCGGCTGGGGCGCGGCCGGTCTCGGCTGGGGCGCGGCCGGTCTCGGCTACGGTGGCTGCGGATGTGGTGCTGCTGTGATCTAAGTGTTATCTGTTCTTATGTTGCAAAATATATGGAATACATAAAAACACTTTCGTATCAAATTATTTATACCGACGGTCTTATATTAAGATCGATCGACCGATCGAGATTATTATTACAACAAAAACTTTTTTGGGATATTCTGTGAATTACCATTTAACAAGTTATAATAGATTGATTTTCATTAATCTATTATAACTTATTAAATGGTTATAGGAAATATAAGAGTATATCATCCTCATTAGTAGGATTCTATCCTTCAGGACCTAAGTTACATATGTTTTTTCCTAAGCAGGAAATGTTTCGATCCATTATCCTCCTATATATATACTCTTATATATATATATATATATATATATATATATATATATATATATATATATATATATATATAAGATAGAGAAAAGGACCATCTTTGATAGCTCTCCAAACTGGATGGATGATCAGAATAAAGTAATTTGTAGTAAATTTGATAAAGTAATGAAAATGGTTCCAAATGAAAGTTAACAAGCTATTTTCGAAAAGTCAACAGAAAATGCTACCACCGGTTCAACCCTAACCCGCCGATAAGAACCGACGTAAGAAACTCGTAGATAACTCTAACGCTATATGTTATATACTACAAAAAATAAGCGAAACATTTCCTGCTTAGGAAAAAACATATTGTAGGTAAGTACTAGGTATGTATCTTAGGTCCTGAAGGATAGAATCCTACTAATATTATAAATGTGAAAGTTTGTGAGGATGGATGGATGTATCTATGGATGGATGTTTGTTACTCTTTCACGCAAAAACTAGTGGACGGAATTTGATAAAATTTGGTATGGTAGTAGTTTGAGATCTGGATGAACACATAGGCTACTCTTTTGCCCGTTACGTCAGGGAAAGTTTGTGGTATTTGCAACCAACATCAATGTATTATGTAAGCGAGTTAACCTGTTATCCTCGAGCTAAACAGTTCTTAGTTGTGTTCCTATTATGAAATATTTATAATATTTATAATGTTTCTTTCAAATTAGACTACACAGATATTAGATTAATAACTTTACGGCCGTATACCTACTGGAACGATAGTTCAATCAAGTGACGCTTAAGTCACATGCTGTCCTTGTTATTTCGGATAGCAGAGACAGCGGCAGCTTGTGAATAGGAGGGCTCTTAATTTTGATTATCGTTCCAGTATTCGGCGGTAAGACACAGATAATAACATGAACTATGTTGTCAGATATAAATAGTATTATTTGCCTATTGACTATATTCTGTTTACCGGAATATGGCGAAGCTAAAAGGAAGGGTAATGATTTTGGCAGTATTTATGTACGTACCACTACATAAATACTGGTCTGATTTTAATAAATGAGGTGTCAATAGATTTGTAGATAATAATAGCCCGGGTAATAGAGGCTATATAATTTACGTAGTCGGGTTATATTAGGGGCCCATATACGGTCCGGTTTTCCTTCAGTTCGGCCTGAACGGATGCAACATCGTATCGTCTGTGTGCAATTTCGAGATCGCATCAGTTGGCCGGAGAGACTGAAGCGGTTCGTTCCAGTGTTGCCAGCCCTGTTTTTGCGAAACTACTAAACTCGCGTCGATTTCTACTAAAAACTACTAAAATAATACTGAAAACTATCAAAAAAGCTACTCAACTTAGGAGTCCCTAAGGCCCCCAAGAACCCACTGCATTTTATGTTTTATTATATTACATTTTTATTATATATTGAATTATATTATAAATTTGATCGTTAAATTATAATATACTAGAAAATATTACGTAAATAGTGATTAAACATTTAGTTTTAAGCAAATTACGGATGAATGCTACGATGTATTATTATAATAAGGTGTAAAAAAAAAGTTTTTTTTTTGTGGCTAACCTAGGTCATTTTGCATATGGTTACCGTCTGGCTCTTTCCTACTAAAACACTACTAACAAGTAAATTCCTACTAAGGAGGGAATAAAACACTTCATTTAGTTGTAAAACTTTGTAAAATAACTAAGTTGGCAACATTAATTCTGGACCTAACGGATGGACTGAACGGACCATGTGTGACAAATCGCTACAGTTCTCGCTAGAACAGCGATTGATTTGATCGTGCAACATTATATAAATAATTTCGATTCTAATAATGTCAGTCCGGTTGGCAGATTGGTTAATTTTATGCGTTGTACGATAAATTGGAATGTGGTAGGTTCGAACCCCGGAAAATATTTTTTGATTTTTTTTTATCTACTAGAGCTCCGAGCAAAGTTCGGTTACCCAGGTACTATAATTATTACCTAGCTAACATAGTACACCTATAGTGTATACACCAACAACCACACCCACTACCGACACCTACTTCTACACCTAAAAACTACATTTAATACTACCTACATCTTCAACTTCCTACACCAACCTACACCTAATACCAACACTAACAACATACATAACTACACATACACCTACTACCTACACCTACTATTAGACTCGACTAGGTACCGCTGGCATACTTGAAAAATGCGGCAACAAATATATGCCGAGTATACAAATATATGCCGAGACAAATAGTATGAAGTCGGCAAGCCATTGAAATCTGTGTCAGATGTACGTACCGAATTCACGCATACTAGAAATTGCCTTACACACAATGATATTATAAATCCACACTACAATAATGAGTTGCCGCATTCACAGAGCTGTTGTTAGATGGCGCGGTATATTGTCGAGCGCCGAAACCAATCATTTATATATATGTTATATAGTATTGTAATGCCAAATCTTAAAAAAATAAAATAAAAATTTTTGAGCTGGGCCACACTTATCACTTAGGTGTATTAAAAATAGTTTACAACCTATTCTCATACTTACCGGAAATGTTTGCCTGCAAAATTTCATAAAATCGGTCAACAACTTCTCTAACAAACACTGTGACACGAGTATTTTATAGTTATGATAGTCAGTCTGTCAGTCAGTCGTCAACGAAATTTTAACAGATAATTTAACTGGTTCGAACGACTTATGACGGCAATATTTAACAAGCCTCCATTAACGAAATTAATAGTTGAATAAAAATATTTATTTCATTACATAATGCAATTGTAATTAAATGTAATTTACATTTAATTATTTCTAAATAATTTTATTGCTTTCTAGTAAAATAGGCTTTTTATGCACTCTCTCAAAACTTATTTGATGGATGTCTACTAGACACTATTAAAATACCAAAAACTTCAAGAGGTTGTAGAAAGGGGCTGTGTATAATGACTATTGTTACATCTGAATTAATAGACCTTGTAAGAGACAATCCTTACTTAATATTATAAATGTGAATGTGAGCTTGTTTGGTTCTTACTTTCACGTGAAACTATTTAACCGGTCATCATGAAATTTTGCTCAAATATAATGTAGACCACGGGGAAGGACATAGGCTAGGTACTTGTTATGGCAGTAAAATATACTGTTCCCGTGGGATACGCAAAAGCTAGTACATAATAAAATCTAGTCATATAAATAATTATACCAATAATAGATCATAAGAATAGTAAGTATTACATAGAAAATGTTTATTAAACACTTTTAATGCTCAAAAACTTCACGTGTGTAGATGACTATTTCGTAATACTGCGTGAATATAACAATAAATACGAGTATAACGCACCATCATTATTGGGTGCTAGTCTAAGTTCCTATTTAAACATGTATTCCTTAGGGCTTATTCTTCTCGCAGTAGTAGTCTGTTTTCTTCAGGTAACAGCACTTTTCACATGGAACTTACCTTTTTTTATAATAATAACGCCCTTGCACGCAAAGTTTGTCCGTGGATCGAACTGCGTTCCAGACCGCGGAAGGATCTGTACGGTTTGGACTACGGATCGAACTGTCGTGCTAATTGCGAGTTAAAATGCGTCGCCATTTAAACTGCCGGTGTCTTGCATAATACGTCATAGTGCGTGGTTCAAACTGTGGAACATTTGCTGTCATCGACATGCCAGAACTGTACAGTGTACGTGTGACGAGCGCTATTGTTCCTAATACAATACGTCTAACACACAGAACTCAGGGTCTTCTGAAGTTTTTAACCGACGAAAAAGCCAGAGGAGGTTCTCGAGTCATTTATTTTCTTTTCAGTGTGCATGCAGCCAATTCACCGGTACCACCTGGCCTTCCAGTGCAATTGGTGCCCATAGCGTATCCACTTCTGAACCAGCTGTTCCTGTTGGTCTAGCAGGTCCATATAGTTGTGGTACATAAATTATTATGATTTCTTTGCTTTCGGATTTCGGATACTTTTCTTAATATTTCGCAAACCTTATGGATAGCATTTCTTTTAATAATACAAATAATTTCTCTGTATAAAATTCTAAGTGTAGGTAATTCAAAAAACTTGCAAATTAATTCTTACGAATCGAATATCTGATTGAATAAAAAAAACTCTTCTCATTAATGAAAAATTAAAGTCAAATATATAGACATTCAGCATGAGACCCGTTTATTTTTCAAATGATTGATTTTGATAAATCCAATTACAGGATCCAAGGTCCAGCCAGACCGTTGCAGCCGCAGGCGCAGCTACCACCAATGGAGACAGCGCCGCCCGCGGGAACGACGCCAGAGAACTCCACACCGCCGAGGATGGGCACCTGGCCAGCGACGGCCGTCGCACCAGATACACCCAACTCACCAGCAACAGCTACCTCACCAATACCAACGCCTCCGTAAGCAGGACCCACACCAGAATTAGCTATACCGAGACCGAGGGGACCTACAGTGGCTGGGCCAGTGATGCCCAGGCCAAGAGGTCCTAATCCGACTGGTCCAGCAATTCCTAGACCAAGGGAACCTATAGCAGCTGGGCCAATACCCAAGCCGAGGGGTCCGACTACCTCCGCTCCACAGCCGCATGGTGCGCCGATGGCGGCAGCCGGCCAGCCTGCGCCGATGATTTGACTGTACACATTCTGAAATAAAAATTATATTAGATATTGTATATTATGTCATTCATATGCATTTTTTTTCATACTACCTGTGTCCATGTATACATACAAGTAGAAGGTAAAAATTACTTTTCAGTAGCAAAGATGGTAAAAATGATTTTGAATGGCAAGCAGAATTTTTAATTGTAAATACTTTACTTTTTTTTGAGAAATATTTTTTATAATTAATAATTTTTACAAATACATTTTATTTTGACATTTACCTGGAGCAAGCAAGCTTGCACGGCGAGGACGAGGAGTGCAAAGGAAGACATGTTTGTATCGACTAAGTTCAGTACACAATGATAGACAAACTAGTGACCAGTATTTATATTACAATTTCTTCTTTATTATAATTTTATCAAATTAATAGAGTAATTATAATTCAAATTGCATCATGCCACAGGAACTAGCAAGACCGAAGAATGCATATATGCAAAACTTTCAAAACAGCTTTAAGCTGAAGTTCTATACCGCAAAATATCAGTAACAAAAATTGTATGACTTTCAATATCGTATGAAGAAAGTTGATTAATTTTAGACTTCAACTTATATTGAAGCATTTGGAATAGGAACAAGTTTGCAATGATGACACCTTCACATATTCTTACTAAAGAAGACATTGCTTCATCACAGTGATAAGTGTTAACTTGTTTACTGCGAACAATATAAAACTACCTCCTTCGTGTATCGCAACATTGTCTGCTCCGACTACATCCAACAACATGGTCGCCAAGGCTCTTCTGGTCCTCTGTGCTTTGGCACTCCTTACTCAGGTAGGTTCTTAAGATCCAGTAACACCATATCATGGGGTTAATTTAAGGTGTAATTTTAATGATGAATTCAACGTTTTCAGAGCATCACAGCTCAATGCTTAGGCACAGTAGGCGGTCTAGCTGCTCCTTGGGCTGCCGCTCCCCTTGCAGCCGGTACCTGTGGATGCAACCTCGCCGGACCTGCCCGCGCCTTGGCCGCCTCGAACGGCCCCGGCCTCGCCATCTCCAGCGCCTCCCCCATCTCCCCAGTCGGCGTGTCCGTAGCCTCCGAGAACGCCATCGAGGGCGCCCTCGCCATCGCCGGAGCTCTGCCGTTCTTGGGCACCGTCGGTCTCGAGGGAGTGCTGCCCACCGCCGGCGCCGGTAACGTGGCCTACAACTGCGGTAACGGCGCCGTGGCCATCACCGCGGAAGACATCGCCGCCGCTCCCGTCAGTCTCGGTATCGGCGCCCTCGGTCTCGGAGCTGGAGCTCTGGGTCTTGGCGCTGGACCCCTCGGTTTGGCTACCGGACCTCTTGGTCTTGGTGCCGGTCCCATTGGCCTCGGCATGGGAAATCTCGGCCTCGGTATTGGAGGCTGCGGTTGTTGTGGAATCATATAATTTATATTATGATGAATACATGTAATACGAACAATAGTAATATGATTATCACGCTTCTTTCGAATAAAAATAATCTGCAACTACAATTTTCGTTTCTTTAAAAATTTTAGAACTTTGTGAAAAATGAAAAAAAAATATTCGTTATCTTTTACAAAAATTACATTACAAGTTGCTAGGGTCTCCTTTTAAGTAAAAACCTGTGTTAGGAAACCCCGCTTTTTCCTTAAACAAACAAAAGATACATTAATTTTTTAAGTGAGTAAACTAAATCAAACTAACAAGATATCAAACTATACATGCACACATGATCACGTTTGCATTTACATACATTCCTATACAGTTTACACACACTCTAATACAGACACACATAGTATGAATGATATGTATATATACTAATTTCATAAACACAAATAATGACTGCAATTTTCAGTTGTTATAATAAAATATGACCATACCAATGGTAACCATATTATAAACAAATGTATAGTGCTCATTGCCAAGTCACTAGAATAAATAAAAAATAAAACTATCCACATGCAGTCACAAATTTTTTGTGAATAACTAATCATTAGGGACTAACCTAAATTAGACTTGGTTTCTACGATATCTCAAAACTTTTTACGTGAAAAAGTCTTGACTCCTTTTCATTTAATGGTTTTTGAGGGATCTCATTTCTTTTTGTAAATAGGTTAGGCCCCTATTTTAGTTAATCACTACATATTGTAAAACAAAGCCCTCAGCAGCTTTTGTCTGTTTGCGATAAACTCAAAAATTACTGCACGAATTTCCATGCGGTTTTCACCAATAGGTAGAGTCATTCTTGAGAAAGGTTTAGGTCTATAATGTATAAAGTTTTTTTTTTCTCGTGGGTGAATCCGTAAATAAAAGCTTGTTTGTTGTGTTCAGCATATTTTAGTATTCACATGATAAAAATATTATAGTTGTAAGTCTATAATGCACTTGTTTTTATATCTATATACCGGCCATTGGACACCCGCAACACTAGAGGAGCTACAAGTGCGCTCCCGGTGTTTAACACCAACAGCCTCTTAGGCTATCGATACTCTCCTTATGCGGCGAAACACAATGCATGGAGGGTTTGGTGTTTGAAAAACCGTGAACGCACTTATAACTCCTCTGGTGACGCTGATCTCCACGAGCGGTGGTAATCGTTTTAATATTATTATGGAATATATCTGGAAACGAGCAAACCGATCGCCTGATGATATGAAATTGTAGTAATTTCTTACCATCAGTGGTTGACGGATTTTTATCAAAAAAGTACGTTCCCGGTCCATCAATCCATCAGGACTGATGGACCGGGAACGTACTTGTAACTCCTTTGGTGTTTCATATGTCTAAGTGTGCAAACGGATCGCTCTATGGGCTATCCATTAGGCGACCCGTTTGCTCGTCTCCAGATCTACTCCATAATAAAAGCGATTACTATCACTCATGTACATCTGCAATGCGTGCGTTTGCGATCTTTAAAACCACCAACCTCTAATGGTAAGAAGTTATAACAATTTCTAAGCATCAGGCGATCGTTCTGCTCGTTTCCAAAATTAGTAAAAACTTATTACAAATTACATACCAAAGGGCGATCCGTTTGCTCGTTTTCAGATCTATTCCATAAATTAAACAATTACCGCCACTCATGGACATCCGCAACACCAGAGGAGTTATTAGTGCGTTTCCGATCTTTAAAATCCACTTTGGGCCACTGCAGCACTGGTATAGGCATAAGACGCAGTGAAACACAACGCAAGTGATATTTCCCATCCGATTTCTGTGAGGCCATCTTATTTATCCGGTTGAGTCGGCCCATTCGTCCGGAAGCATCTACAAATAACCTACCACTTCACAATTTCTGAAGTTTGTTATATAAATAAGGATTACAAAGTTATCAGTGAACTTGTGTTCATAGATTTTGTTCCTGTGAATTCGTAAAAATAAAAATTCTAAAATATATATTTTTTTCCGACCTTTTACTTTTTCTATATTTTTCCTAGTATAGTTTAGCTAATAATCTAGCCTCACAGCAATTTTGAAATTTGTAAGTCTGCTAGAAGTATGCTTTTAATTTTGCTTATTCTCCTTACCTCCATCCATATCTTTCAAAATCGCGTTTTTTGCCGCTTAATTTATCCTAAGCTATGCACCCATTTTTTATGAAATTTAAAATATTAGCTTGTGCTACTAACGACTTCTCCGTGACAAAAATTCAGACAGCTAGCTTTATAACAAACTAAAATTAATGAATAATATGGCACGAAAAAGCCGCGAAATGCTTCCAGTAAAGATAGTTACGGCCGCATAAAGACACACTTATCAGAAAAATTTCATTCAATTCACGTCAACGAGAAGACAAATAGGTCGATAGGAGAATGGACAATTTAGATCCCTACCGTCTTTCTTTAAAAGCACATCATCACACTAAATCTCACATAATGATGTCATTTTGATTCTAAACCATTCTGCTTCACTATTTGGATAGTAGAAATAGTGTTTTTTGCACTATCGTTATGCGACCATGCTACCACAATAGCTGCAGCCTCTACAAAGTCCTGATTAAGCTTTTTAATCGACCACTGTGGCAATATGTTGTGTTCCTGTTGATGAGTAGGAGAATTACGTTGGCGAAAATTCACATCAAAAATTCACATCTCTTTAACAGCCGGAGATCAAGACTAGCATTCAAGCAAAGATTTTCCTCTGGGACTATCTCTGGGACTTCCCCAAGCTCTAGCATGGGCATTAAAGTCTCCGAGTACTATTATTGGGTGGGAGAGACATCTACGCATTACGACTACCCTTATCTAGGTCGGTACGTATTTATATTTCTAAATTTAAATTAGTTTACGATCCAGTCTGGCAAACGAAAGTTAAACCTAAATGGTGGCAAATTTTGTAAATCTCTGGGATGTTGCCACATTCTAATTTCTATGAAAAAAATAAAATAATCTGATATATAATTTATGTACTTTTTGCAAATCTTCATAGTTTTTTAATCTTTTACCTTGTACATAATGTGAAAAAATTTACCTTGTACATAATTGTCAAACCTAATAATTTATTGCCATAGCCAAAAATACTAAAATAACCTTTCTCTATTTCTCTACAATCAACGATCTTAGAGTATATTAAATCTAATTTCTAATCTAATAAAATGATTACAATAAATTTTAAATTAAATAATAAATAATAATAAAATAATTAAAAAAAAAATTTAAGCAATTCCCTTTCGATTTTCGATTTAGATTCGTGTTCGATTTGGTAAAGGTGTGTTCAAAGTTCATCTTAATTGGAAATAAACCGCCCAAGTGCGAATCGGACTCACGCACGAAGGTTTCCGTACAAAACGGCATTTGTATGGGACATACATAATATTATTCTGCGAACTCGGGTGCTGCAACTTGCGAGGCATCCGAATGTCCGAATGGTTAAAAATATTGAAGTAAACCGCCTTAACATTTAGAAAGTAAATCCTTTTCTGTGCAATAATATTATTATTAACTTAAAAGTTAACTTAATACTAGTGTTGTAAATCGTAAAATCATAGTTGAATTTATTTTGAATGAAATTAAATTTAATTGTCTTCGTTTTTTCTATTTTTTTTATTATTAACTACAACTTCCAATACATAAAAAGTAAAAACACTTTTATGCTTTTTAGAGACACTGTAAAATGTGTATTATCGAGTCATACAAACCAACCCAAGGGACGGGAACGGTACGAGCCGTAACTAAATTGGCATCGTTTTACTTTATTAATTTTTTCTCGTGCCATGATGTGTTTTAACTTTTTAAGGCTGGGACTATATTATGATCCGGAATCAGGTAGGCCGGGGACAATTCAGAGCATTGAAAAAATATGTAAAAATTAAAATTTTACAATTTCCTACAATACTTATAATTACAATAAACTTTTTTTTTTGTTGGCTGGTATTTTGTAATATAGGCCCAATATGAATGCATCTATGTCCTTTGTCTACTAGGTATGGAAGGCAAAACCAAAAAGTTGAGTGGAAGCGTTTAAATTATTAGCTTTTCCTCAAATATTTTTCAGACTCGATTGTGTTTTCAATTAACCATTGCCAAAACCCAACAATATGCATTTTTAGTTACTTCTTATTGATACTAGGCCCGAGATTTTTCAAACACTTTTTGCTATTCCGTATAAACTCATAATTAATATTTTGAGAACATAAAATCTATAAGAAACGTAACTATTAAAAATATTATATTTTAAAAAATCTGAATGAATTTCGGAAAAATTAGAAGCTTTAAATAAAATGAAATATAAAAATGTTTGCAATTGCTTATGTTTTCAAAAGCATCCTCATTATACAAAGCTCAATGTATCTTTTGGCAGCCAATTTATATTATGATGCCTCTGCAACCGCAACCGAGGCCACTGAGGCCGAGAGCTCCTACTCCGACAGGGCCAGCGTCGATACCGAGAGGTCCGGCAGCCAATCCGAGGGGTCCGGCGGCAAGACCGAGAGCACCAGCGCCAAGACCGAGGGCGCCAATACCGAGACCGAGAGGAGTGGCAGCGATGTCCTCCGCGGTGATGGCCACGGCTCCATTACCGCAGTTGTAGGCCACGTTACCGGCACCGGCGGTGGGCAGCACTCCCTCGAGACCGACGGTGCCCAATAACGGCAGTACTTCGGTGACGGCGCGGGCGCCCTCGATGGCGTTCTCGGAGGCTACGGACACGCCAACTGGGGAGATGGGCAAGGCGCTGGAGATAGCGAGGCCGGGTCCAATAGAGGCAGCTAAGGCACGAGCAGGTCCAGCGATGTCCCAGGCTCCGCAAGTGCCAATTCCCAGAGGGGCGGCAGCAGCACATGGGCTAGCGATAGTATCCAGACCCAGAGTGCCCTGACATTGAGCAGAAATGTTCAAAAAATGTACAAATGCAAAAGCAGCACATGGGGTAGCGATAGCGCCCAGACCCAGAGTACCCAGACATTGAGCAGAAATGTTCTGAAAATGTTAAAATATTTTTTAATTTTAGTTGTACAAACTGAAAATCCCTTTCCAAAATAGAATTTTAAAATCAGCACCGGTATTTCAGTAGGTGTCCTGCTACGCTACCAAAAGATGAGTTAAATGTTTCGTCATATTCGACGTGCCTGGGCGAGGAGTGCGAGAGCACAGAGAACGAGAAGAGCCTTGGCGACGATGTTGTTGGATGCAGTCGGAGAGGACGATGTTGCGTTACATGCAGACCCCGGTTATATACTGTTCATGTCAAACGTCTATCGCTGTGGTGAAGTAACGCCGTCTCTAGCAAGAATGCGTGGAAGTGTCATCAGATACTTCGCTGTGTAGTTCTACTCTATTCTACTTGAGTTCTACATTGAGTACTCGCGTAAACGGACCTAGTTCCAATTACGTCATAACTACATGTCTGTAAATGGTTGTACCCTGATCATGGCTTTCATACTTTTGCATATTTTCTCAACTTTCAAGACCTTTTCAGTAAAAATTTAACATGGAATATGCATCAACATCTGGTTATCATTACAATACCACCATTTACACCAATGCTCCGATAAAAATCCGCGGTGACTCATGTTTATAACATCACATATGTAACCTACACGCTGATCGGTGTGTTGAAATACGTTTCGTTTTAAGTTACTTTCAATTCCTAATTTTTGTTAAAATCAATATCATGTAAAATAAAAACAAGGCAGTGGGGCCTTCTTTTATACCTTTTTAACATTGAGGTTGGTATATCTATCAAACGCACGGTAATTAATCTGAGGTAGTGTGTATTATTGATATTTTTATTAATATTATGTATTTCTAAGCATTAATTAAAAATATATTAGCTTTCTTAACACCTTCCTCCACATACTTACACCTTTAACTGTATCAAATCTTATATTATTATTAGTTACAAAAAATTACAACGCCGAAAAAAACTGTATAAGGATTAAGGACGTAGTTGTGTTAAAATTAATGTTTTATTTTTATTTTATTAAAGGATTTATACAATTGTTTGGGTTGGTACCGACTTCAAAATTTCTTAATTTAGATTCTTAATCTAGATTGAGTAGAGAAATGTCGAAACCGGTGTAATATATTAAAATTAATGTAAAATACTTATTAAAGTGGAAATAGTGCAAGAAGTCCTGTGTGTTATTACTGTGAGACATGAATTTCCACCAAGAACCTCTACAGTACAATCAATAACATATCAACATGCCTCGTCTAGAATATATACGTCTATGCATAATCAAACTAAAAAAATGATCTCATGTATGGGCGACTTTCCGCAAAACGCAAACTAGCCCATATAAAGAAATATTGTTTTTTTCGAGTATAACAATTATTTTTCTGCTTTTAAAAACGCCTTTACATAAGCAGGAGATCATATGCCCGAAGAATCCGTAATTGATTTTACTAAACCTTATATGTATATATAAAATAGTTTAGTACATTTAGGACCTTTTTCATAATCTCTATGTAATAAGTGTCTGATAGCTTATTCGGAAGTTTCGTCGTTGCTTACTTTATATCGAGCGACAAAGACAAAACACGCAAATAAGCTATCTGACACTAATCAGAAGATTGTGGAAGCCTTAAGACTATATGCTAAATTGAATTTATGTAATCTCTCGTGCTGTTTTACATTGCCATAACCCATCAACCCGTGAACAATTTTCAAATGTGATTTAGAGTATTTTTTTTTAGGTTTTAAAACTAAAATTAAAATATACCAAGTAGCTCATGTAAATCAGATTTATAATTTAAAGCAGTACATAGTTTTCAATAATTTCTTTACAGAATCCAAGGACCGGCGAGACCGTTGCAGCCGCAGGCGCAGCTACCGCCGATGGAGACAGCGCCGCCAGCGGGCACGATACCGCCGAACTCCACAGCGCCGAGGATGGGCACCTGGCCGGCGACAGCGGTGTTACCGGCCACTCCCAGCTCGCCGGCGACGGCCACTTCGCCGATACCGACACCGCCGTAAGCGGGGCCGGCGACACCTAGACCGAGAGGACCGGCGAGACCGAGGCCAGCGGAGCCGGCGAGACCCAGGCCGGCGGGGCCAGCGATACCGAGACCTAGCGGACCAGCGAGTCCGATAGCTGCAGGTCCAGAGATACCCAGACCAAGTGGTCCGACTAGCTCCGCTCCGCAGCCGCACGGCGCGCCGATGGCGGCGGCCGGCCAGCCTGCGCCGATGATCTGGCTGTACACATTCTGCAACAAATTCAAGTGTTCAAAATTAACATTTTATTTTGAATCAAGACTTCCTGATTTTTTCTTTTACGATATAGAATTATTTTTTTAAATAAATTTAATCAATTAGGAGGAAGGAAGAGCCAATTATACGATATAATATATTCATCATTTACCTGGAGCAAGCAAGCCTGCACGGCGAGGATGAGGAATGCGAAGGTAGACATGTTTGTTTCGACTGAGATCAGTACACAATGATCACGGGTCTCGAGGAACCATATTTATATTCATATTTGTTGTAGGGGTGAATGAAAATTTACAAGAGCACGTCTTCGCCATGTTTTTAGATAACTTGAACATGTTTACGACTTTTCAGTATATGGTAACTTTTTATTTAGTTGCATCATTTGCGTAATTCTCTCTTCAATTTTTTTACCTACATATTTAAGTAGGTATAGTAATAGTTTCTTTGTATATATAGGTAATCTTTGATAGGTGAATATAATTAAAAAGTATATATATAAATAAGAAGTATTTTTTTGCATACGGGAACTACTTATTGGTTTTGTTGTACAAAGGTGACACATATTATTAATTGTACCTATGCACTGTATGGACCCAAAATGGAGTATCTAGTATCTATAGTAGTAGTCGGGTATCGTATATTTATAATGTTCAATTATGTATTCTACATAAGCGAATATCGGAAAATATGTGCCATATTTTTGTCACCAATATAGAACTCAAGTAGAATAGAGTAGAACTACACAGCGAAGTATCTGATGACACTTCCACGCATTCTTGCTATAGACGCGTTACTTCACCACAGCGATAGACGTTTGACATGAACAGTATATTAACCGGCGCCTTCGTGTATCGTAACATTGCCTCTCCGACTGCATCCAACAACATGGTCGCCAAGGCTCTTCTCGTCCTCTGTTCTCTCGCACTCCTCGCCCAGGTACGTCGAATATCGCAAAAGATTTAACTCATCTTTTGGTAGCGTAGCAGGACACCTACTGAAATACCGGTGCTGATTTTAAAATTCTATTTTGGAAAGGGATTTTCAGTTTGTATAACTAAAATTAAAAAATATTTTCACATTTTCAGAACATTTCTGCTCAATGTCTGGGTACTCTGGGTCTGGGCGCTATCGCTACCCCATGTGCTGCTGCCGCCCCTCTGGGAATTGGCGCTTGCGGAGCCTGGGACATCGCTGGACCTGCTCGTGCCTTAGCTGCTTCTAATGGAGCCGGCCTCGCCATCTCCAGCGCCTCCCCCATCTCCCCAATCGGCGTGTCCGTAGCCTCCGAGAATGCCATCGAGGGCGCCCTCGCCGTCGCTGGAGCTCTGCCGTTCTTGGGCACCGTCGGTCTCGAGGGAGTACTGCCCACCGCTGGTGCTGGTAACGTAGCCTACAACTGCGGTAATGGAGCCGTAGCCATCACCGCGGAAGACATCGCCGCCGCTCCTCTCAGTCTCGGTATCGGCACCCTCGGTCTCGGCGCTGGTGTTCTCGGTCTTGGCGCTGGACCCCTCGGTTTGGCTGCCGGACCGCTTGGTCTCGGTGCCGTTAACGGAATCGGAAATTGCGGTTGTGGCAGAATCATCTAAAGTCTAAACTGACTGTTAAGTTAAGATTCTACTGACGACAAATTACCGCTCATAAATAAATGAATATTCAGCAGATATTTTATTTTCTTGATCATCATTCATTTAATCATAGACGTATATAATATTATAGACGAGGTCACGAGGCATGTGAGGCAAAAAGTGTCTGCAGTTAAATGGCCCCCACTTTTGAGATTTTTAGGGCCATTTTGACATTTGAAGTACCTATGGTAAAACAAGTTAAAAACAAGATGGCTGACATTTGAAGTATGGTGAAAACTAAGATGGCGTATCTTTTTACTGTGTAAAGATTTGTTTGGTCAAATGTACGTCATAGCCTATCTTGAGTTTTGAAATCTTTGCATCTAATATTTATATCGTATAGGTAAAAATAATGACCCATCCACCTTATTGAAAGCGTAGAGAGTCTCAACTACGAGTACTTTTTAAAAAGTCCCTCTAGCTTTAGGACTCAATTTCAGTATGTCTAATGTATATTTTAGCCTATCTCGCGGGTGGTCTACGTGGTTAAAGACTTCTCTCGTTTTGCCTACTTCGCGATTTGAGTTAAACATAAAGCGAGTTAGTCGTTTTGAGAATTAGGTAAGCCAAGCGTAAAGATGAAGTAGGTATTTAAGTTAAACATTGCACAGGTACTTAATGTTTACGCAGACTGATTATGAAATCTTGATAAAATTGCATACTCGTAGTAACAGAGTTTGCCGTTTAACCTAACTCGAAAATTGCACGTCCTCAATTCAAATTCATTCTTACACGTAATATTTTTTGATATTTATATAAACGTGCGTACCAATATCAATACTATCAATTGATTCCAATGAAAACATAATTGCTGTAACCCCATATATATATTAAATTAAAAAGAGGTAGATTAGGTATGAGCGCGCAAAAAGTGAAACTCGAAATTGTCTTAAGTGATAAGTCGGAAAATTTGTGGTTAGTAATTAGTATGCGACGAGCCGGTCGAGGAGTAGTACGTAGGTACTACGCGTCCCGTGCACCATGCACAAAATGCCATCGTGTCTGTATAAAAGTTGTAAAAAAACATGAGAAAAAAGTGAATAAAAGTCAAGGAATTTAATTCCACACGTAACTTTGCAATATTTATTATTATCAGTCAAGTATTTTTTTTTTAAATATATTTTTTAACAATAAAAGTAAATACTTGACAGCTTATGACGTAAAAAAAAGGAAAGAAATGTCAATATATACTTTTTTGTCAGTGTAATAAAATGCATGCTTTAGAGTAATAGTACAGAAAGTGAATGTCGTTAGTTGTACAGAATTACAGATCGTTCACTTATTTTATTTTATATATAGCTTTAAATATATTTTGATAAGATTGAAGAAAAGAATTTAATTATATCGTTATATCAGTTAAATAAATATAAACTTCTTGAAATTGTTAAACTACAAAACAGTGAGTTGTGAGATGTAATATAACTTAGAACGAACTAAGGGCCTAACAGTAACAGTAAAGTAATAATTATTTTTATTTGATTTAAATTTATCAATCTTAAATTTTTCTTTAAGGTTTCCAAGTAATTAAGTACGAATACAAGACTGCATCGCAATAGTCTAGTAGAATTTGTAGCATACATTTTAAATCTACAGACAAATAACAGAAATAATAAAGGTCTATAAATATTATATAGCTCTAATAAGCGCTCTTCTTAAAAAGAAATTTTGAATATTTATTAGTTTTTTTTTTATATTTTAGTTTTTAATATTATACGCACCTAGATTTTAAAGCCTGTTAATAATTTAATTATTTATTTATTTATTATTATTATTATTTATTATTATTTATTTCGTGTAAACCACCAATGTCTTTTCATAACATTTTGTTATATTGGGTTTTTTTCCAGTCAGTATCCAAACTTTCAGGAGTGAATATAATCTTGAATTTATGCAAGTTTTACTATGGGATCAACTTTCCTACTTTAAAAAAAAACAGCTGTTTCATGCAAAAGGGCATGCATAGATAGCATTTTGTAAGAAACAGCTGATTTTTTTTTCAACACCACCACCTTCCGTTGGCGTATTTGTTACTTCTCAAAATACACCAACAAATATCGAAGGTGTTTTATATGTCGACGGCACTTTTCCATTATTGAGGACAGTCGGCGTTAAAGGTGTTCTGCGAAGCGTTGGCACTGGGACCGTCACGTACGACTGCGGTAACGGAAATAAAGTGATATCACTACACTTATATGTATTCTCGCCTTATGTATTCTCGCTCACTAGAGGGCTAGCTGTAAAGCTCACGGATTTACAGCTAGCCCTCTGCTGCCTATAGATCACGAGCAAAAAAAAATAGCGGCTATAATTGATTTCTTATAAATAAGTGTTAACTAATTTATTACTAAACGAATCAAAAACAAACCTACATCATAGTAATTGTTTTGAAAAAGCAACTTTCTTTCTCCCTATGTAGGTCGAGTTAAATTTAGACATTCATTTTTAAATCGCTTATTATTTAATGGTAAGTTCCATGGCCTAGTGGGTAGACCGTTTGATTTGCACTCGAGAGAGACCTAGAAAGCTTTAGTGAAACACTGGTACACACTAGTACACTGGTAATAGTTTATGCTGTACTGTCCTATTTGTGAAGAAAAAAAAAGATATACCTAATGTCAAAATCATGGAGAATAGAGGTAAGGAGTACCATCTCCATACATGAAAAGTGTCCGTATATTAGCGTTAAATAGGGGCGCTACAGACGCAAGGGTCTAAAGCGGCAAAATTTATACGGATAATTAAATCTTGGGATCTTCTTCGGTTTTATATATAAACATATTTTCGACTATACTAGTAATTAGAATATTCATGATTTACTGAATTAACTATTAAAAACTAGTCATAGTCATCAAAAATTCTAACTTCATAGCACACACCCTTGCCACTCTAGCGCCTATATTATTTAATTACTTTTGTCGGACACTTTTTAGCTTTTCTGCCTTAGAGAGATGGTACTCCTTACCTCTATTCTCCATGGTCAAAATTATAGCAAGTGTCAAATTATTGGACAATGGACATTTGTGTTTTGTTGTAGAATACTATTTTTTAAAAAGGTTATTTTCTCCGGTTTCTTTAAGTTTTCATTTTATCAATTTTATTAAAAGAAATAGTGATTAAATATAGAAATAAATTAGATACACGGTAAGCTTCACTATTTCGCCAATGGAATTATCCATACCAGATATCCTTTAAAATAATATTTTTACTCGTCTAAAATTCTCTTGTAAATTTATAATTTTAAGTAGGTAATTACATTTTGTTTCTTGTTTATTTAATTACATTTAATCAATTTTTTTTAGATTTTCTGGAATTTTAAAAGAATCTTAATTTGAAATGTCAGTATCATTTTATGATGTAGAAATTAAACAGGAACCAGGTGAAATTTTTCAAGAATCCTGTAGCCAAGATGGTGAGATAATATTATTAAAGTAAAGGGGTATCCTGACCATCAAGCCTGCAAATCCATCGCCAGTACTTACAGCCGTCAATAGTGTCAATCCTACTACTATTATAAATGTGAAAGTTTGTGAGGATGGATGGATGGATGTTACTCTTACATGCAAAAACTATATAACAGATTTTGATAAAATTTGGTATGGCAGTAGTTTAGGCTCTGGATTAAAACAGACTACTTTTTATCCTGAAAAAGTATTTTCCCGTGGGAAATTTTAATACTAATTATTTACGAGGGTGGAGCCACAGGAAAAAGCTAGTCATTTATAATCTTAAGGCTGGTCGGTCAGTATGGCCCTTTACTTTACCTTAAGAGCCTTACTCACAGTCCAGACTGCCAATCCAACAACAGTACAAATGGCCATCATTAGTATCAATGATGTTATTAATTTATAATTTTTGCCTACTACTCCGCTTCAAGTTGACACTATTGACAGGCTGCTGAATTTGCAGCATGGAGACTAGAGTAATGGAGATTAGAGAGATGGTCTCTCTAAGACAAAAAAGCTAAACAGTGTCCAACAAAAGTAGAGTTAGAAGGGTGTGTGATATGAGGTTAACAATAAAAGATAGAGTAAAGTGAGTCGAGTTAATTAAATTTTTTGATGACTAGTAATTAATTCAGAGAATAATGAAAATTGTAATTCCTTCGTAACCGAAAATATTTTTATGAATATAACCAAAGAAGATGCTAGAATATAATTCTCCATTAAAATTTTGCTGCTTTGCACCCATGCGTCGGAAGCGCCACCCCTTAATTTAACACTTTCATGTAGGTATGGCAATAGTATTCCTAGTCTCCTTGATTTGCAGGATAGACGGTCAGTACGAGCCTAAACATTACAATTTTACTAATATCACAATAGGAAAATAAATGTTACATATTTTCAGATTATGAACAAGACAAACTCATAGATGCAATCAACATAAAAATTGAACCAGATATCTCACATCTTTGTGATGGAAACAATGAAGACTTTGAAAGTTCAGGCAAGAGAACAAAGAACAAGCCTGAACAGGCTTATGCACCCCGGGACAGTAGCTTGCAGCTCACTTCAACACAAGAATTAGCTCAACAAACTAAGCGCTCCCAGGTAGCCAGCCGACTAATTCAGTGTAGGTATTGTTCATATTACAGTACATGTAAAGGCCTTGTAGAACATGAGAAAACACATTTGGCTGAAAATCAGTTTTCCTGTTATATTTGCCAACAAAAATTTCAGGATGAGTATAGCTTAAATAACCATGAACATGCAGTTGACAAATCACTTGCTTGCAACTTCTGCCACAGATCATTTGCTCGAGCCAGTCGTTTGAAATTACATATTAGGACACACACTGGTGAAAAACCTTACAGCTGTGATGTTTGTGATCGTAAATTTGCGAGAAAATACTATCTAACTGATCACAAAATGAATATGCATGCAGACGTTAAAAAGTATAAATGTGATATGTGTCAACGGGAGTTCTCAAAAAAATATTACTTGAATGAGCACAAAATAACACATACAGCTGAGAAACGTTACAGTTGTGATGTTTGTGATCGAAAATTCTCATTTAAAACCAACTTTATTGCACACAAAAGTATGCACACTGGTGATAAGCCTTTTACATGTGATATTTGCAACAGAAAATTTTCAGCTAAATGTAATTTGAGGCAACATATCATTGGACATAGAGGTAACAGACCGTTCAGCTGTAGCTTTTGTCAAAAGACTTTCACACTGAAAGGAAATTTAAAAACCCATGAAAGAAAACATACAGAAGAAAGTCCATTTCAATGTGAAACATGCACACGGAAGTTTGCGTCGAAAAATAATTTAATTGAGCATCAAAAAGTCCACACAGGGGAGAGGCCGTTTAGCTGTGATACTTGTCAGAAAAAATTTGCACGGAAACGCAATTTAAAAGAGCACGAAAAAATTCACATAAAAAAATTGTATAGTAATAACAGAAATAACTCAAACCTTCATATTCTATTTCCAAGGGCTAGTAAAACTACACAAGAAATTGTTTCAAGCTAAGGATATGGATGAAATTATCAAAAATATAAAAGTTATTCTGGAATACTATTTTTAACTGACTTCCAAAAAAAGGTTATACGTTCGGCAGTATATATATATTTGCTGGCGTTCATCCAGCACGCCATCGACACTATGGACAAGGTCAGCAATATGCAGATATGCTAATCTTCCTTCACCAGCGAGGAGATTTGCACGGGCAAGCAGCTGCTTACGAGACGCTCGCCCAGAGCGCGAACATGCCATCACGGAGGCGAGATGGCGGCGAACAAGGCGTGCGGGACATCATCTCGCTGCTGAAGCAGATGGATCCAGACGACGTGCCGGCCTTTGTGGCGAAAGATCTCCATAAGCTGCCGGTGGTAACGATGGACCACGTCGACGTCTCCAGCCTGCTGAAGAACTTCAAGAGTATGAAGGCAGAGCTGGACGAGATGAGAGGTAGATTGAATGCATCAGATTCTACCATCCGTGACTTACGTAGCGAATTACTACAATTAAAATGTAATAATTCAGTAAGTAGGACACCGGATCATTCAACCGCCTTTATCAACACACGTCGTGGCGGCGCGCACATCGTTTTGCGTTTTAGCGGAATCCGACGAGTCGGCAACCGCCGCCGCCCCCGGAGATGCGAGGAGGGCTTCATCCTGGTGGAAAGAAGAAAGAGGAAGCCCGCAACCATCGCGGCACCGCACCTTACGTACCGGAACTGCACCTGCGGTGAGAGGTGCCCGCGACGCCGTTATACATATCCCGCCTGCACTGGAGGTCGAGGATGTCGTGGGCTACATCCGTAAGAAGACGTCCATCGCCTTGAGGGACGAACGTCTGGAGTCTCGCCATAAGGTCAACTTCAGTTCCTTTGTGGTGAGAGACCCATCTTTTGTCGACCTTCGAGATGGAGGAGTTTTGGACGACGGGTGTGGTCTACCGGAGGTTCCGGCGGTGACTCCGGAACAAAGCGCGCATCACGTCGCCGACAACACGTGATAAAGTATAGTTTACGTATATAATAATATGTATTTAATAATACGTATACAGGTGTCCAAGAAAAAATGGATAATCCTGGAGCGCCTTATAGTACGGCTATCAGGCGCTCAAATAAAAATACACAAAAAAATATATTCGAAGTGGTGCCAAAAATATGAAGTTTTTTTAAAAAAAATCGTTTTTATTGACCTTACATACTTTCATGTACACCACAGCTACAAATTAATGAAATTTGTTGCATTTTTGGTGTTATCTTATTCCTCATAGACCATACTATTATAAATACAGTAAGAAGTATGAATATCTATTGTACTTTTTTGGAAAAACAAATAACTACAAAATGATGGTTGTCCTGCACATTATGCTGCAAACGTCCGTGCGTATTTAAATGCCACGTATCCAAATAAATGGATTGGTCGTTTGGGTCCCATTTTGTGGCCTCCGTGATACCCGGACTTAAATCCACTAGATTTTTTTACTGGGGCTGTCTAAAAGAACAGGTGTATTCTATTCCCTATTTCAAGCCAAGCCTATTTCAAGTTTGGAGGAATTACGCAGTCGTGTGCAGGAGGCCGCTTCAAAAATAACTGAACGGCGCTACGCACGACTTCTTAGAAGAGCATTTATTAGATGTCGAGCTTGTATCAGAGTCGGTGGCAGACAATTCGAACACTTGTTATGAAATAAAGATTGATTTATGTACAACTTAACGCTTTTATTTTGACAATTAAAGACAAGATTATTATTTTCTTTCTTCAGTCGAATTTACCATTTTTGCATCTTAATGTTAAAAAATAATTATGTAATACGTAATTTTATGACCATTTTGTAAACTGTATTAACTGCGCATATTTTTGAAATAGTTGGCCACTTAGGTCTTCATACTATTTTTTTTTCACGAAAGGCTCTGAAACTTTGTCAAAATTATTTATTTATCAAATTTCATACTAAAAATTTAAGTTGATATTTGTTTTTCCAAAAAAGTACAATAGATACTCATTCTTTTTACTGTATTTCTAATAGTATGGTCTGTGAGGAATAAGATAACACCAAAAATGCAACGAATTTCCTTAATTTACGGCAGTAGTGTACATGAAAGTACAGTAAGGTCAATAAAAACGATTTTTTAAAAAGAAACTTCATATTTTTGGCACCACTTCGAACTTTTTTTTGTCTATTTTTATTTAAGCTCCTGATAGCCGTACTATTAGGCACTCTAGGATTATCCATTCTTTCTGGGACATTTAATAATATGTCTGTAAGGTATTTATAATATGGGCCTATGCCGCCTGAAATAAAGGTTATTTAATTTAATAGTGATTTAGACTTTTTCTGAAGTAGTCCAAGCATATTGTTATGCTACCAAAAAGTAAGATTTTGCTCCAAGGAATACCCTGGATCCAAAAATACTGAAAGGAACTCCCGACTCCTTATAGATACATGTTTGGGGATTTCGGCGTTGTTTATAGAACTCCAAGCATATGCCATTATGTCAATTACAGTCATCATCATCATCACCACCATCATCCCACCATACATCATCACATTATGATGATATAATAGGTACTTCTCATGGTATTTTACATCGACACGGATATCTTTGAACATTACTTTGCCCTTTGTGAACCTTTACAACAAAAAAAATTGAATTTTTTTTTTTGTTATTGTAAAGGTTATTTGAAATTCCCTGAGTCACGAAAGTAGTGACATGAGGGAACTCTTCGAAATTCATATGGACACATATAGTGATTTTGACTTTTTGTGAAGGTTACTTGGGTTACCAAGCATATGCTACCAAAAAGTAAGATGTTGCCGACTTGGTACCGACTTCAAAATTATGAAGATTGTGTAGAGAAACAGTTACAAGTTTAGCCGAATTTAAAAGGGGAATTATTTAGAAAATAAGATTTATTTCATACTTTTTTGTGTATTTTTACTTTGAAAGTCGGTTTCATTTTTTGTTTAAAAATAATAGTAAGTAAAATTTTGTGCCAAGGTGTACCCTAGAAATTTCGGCATTGTTTTAAGAACTGCAAGCATATGCCACTCTTACAGTAATCATCATCATCATCATCACCACCATCTTCTTACGATATATGCCTCTCGCTTAATCGGTGGCCGTTCGGACGGCTCATGATTCTACCTTAGCGGATAATAATACGCACAAATTGTATTCGTTACACAAATAACAAATTCTCAACTTTGATTATAACTTATAATCAATATTTTCTTTGCTATTTTTTAATTGCTTGTTATAATACATGAATATTAACATGTTTTTACTACTATTTTGAGCTACATTCTATGAATTTTATATGCTCGATCTGCAAATATGAGGGGGCCATATTGTCTTTATTGACGATAATAATATTATTATATTTTCTAGACAATTTATTTATTAGACTTAGATTAGATAAATTCCTTGATAAACTTAAATGTTATTATTTTAAAATACTTAAATTATATTGTAATAACTTAATATTTCTACAATGTTATATTACCTAACTACTGTTTCTTAAATTATCTGAATTTATCATTTATATAAGTATTCAGTATTTTGCGGAACTATACTGTAGTTTCTCAATATGGTATTTCTATTATTATGTAAAATTACATAGAGTGTATTGTTTTTCGATCACTCAACAGAATACCTAGATTGTTTCTCCTATGGAATGTTCGTGAATATGGTTACCTTAAATATACCTATAAACTTTCCCTTTTTTATAATAATACCTACAGTATTCCTTAGTGGCCCCATACACGGTCCGGTTTTTCTTCAGTTCGGTCTGAACGGATGCAAAATCGTATCATCTGTGTGCAATTTCAAGATCGCATCAATCGGCCGTATGGACTGAAGCGATTTTTTCCAGTGTTGCCAACTCTGTTATTGCGAAACTACTAAACTCGTTTTCTACTAAAAACTACTAAAAGAGTACCGATAACTATAAAAAAGCTACTAAACTTAGGAATCCCTAAAAGATTTTTTAGGTATTTTGTGTTTACAAACATTTACAAACATTTTCAGTTTTAATATTTAAAAGTTAAATTAAAAAAATATAGCAGGAAATATTACGTATATAGAAATTAAATCGGTAGTTTTAAGCGACTTACGGACTTACGTGCTACTATGTGCTATTATGATAAGGTGTCATAATAGCACATAGAAGCAGGCCACTTTGCATATTATGATTACTGTCTAGATATTTTCTACAAAACCTACTAACAACTAAATTCCTACTAAGGAGGTAATAAAATACTAAATTTAGTAGTAAAACTTTGTAAAATAACTAAGTTGGCAACATTATTTCTGACCTGTACGGATGGACTGAACGGCAATAAAATTGAACTGAACGGTGATAAAATTCGAGTGTAAAATAAAACCGGTCAAGTGCGAGTCGGCAAGAGGGGTTCCGTACAAAACGGAAAAAATCACGTTTGTTGTATGTGAGCCTCTAATTTTTATTTCATTCTTATAATTTGTTGTTATAACGGCAATAACCTACACCATACATATATGAAAATTTTTTACGTTTCGTTCCGTACCCTTTGGGTACGGAACCCTAAAAATGGCACGTGGTCTAAAGAAATTTATTAAAGTTCATTGTAGTTAATAAACTTTAGAGCCACTATGGTTCATAAAATCTAGACTATTACTATAAAATAAAGAGAAATTATTTCTATAACATATTACTGGAAAAATGTCACACAATAATTCGGTTTCGTCGATAGCGTGATTACAATTGCAGCAAAATAGAATTAATAAATAAAATAATATTCTAAACTGACCAGAGCATGTCACGACATGTCTAAGGAGAGTTCCGTAACTATCAACGCGCAATAGGTTTTCTTTGAATTACTACAAAAGTTAATGTCATAAAGTTATTACAGAAGCTCTGTCTGTCTGTCCGCCGCTCTCCTAAGCGGCGGACAGACAGACAGACGGACGGGCAGAGTGAAATTATAAGGGTTCCTTAAGTATTACGGAGCCCTAAAAACACGACCGAAGTTTCGGCTCGAATCCGTTCAGGCCGAACCTTAGATTAAAACGCGTAGAAACCGGGTACGCGCATGAAAAGTGAAGTAAATCATACTGAGCCATGGCTCAGTTTGTTCGAACGACCCGTCAGTTGTCAAGGTCAAGCGCTAGTGCATACATCTCCGACTATTAAAAACATGATGGTTTGTGTCGTTATTAGGTGTCACAATGCATCGGAAAATAATTAAAAAAGCTTCAGACAACATTTCATATGTACCTAAGTATGAAATGTTATTGTTGTCCGAACAATTTGACTTGTATTAAGTCAATTATTTAAAACATTTTAAAATAAAATAATAATAGGTCGCCATCTTCTGCCCTATTGTGAATTTTGATAGTGTTACTAGTAATAATAAATTTATTTCAAAATTTTCATGCCTAACTTATAGTTGCAACTAAGACAAAGTTTTATATTTTCAGATTTTTTTAATTATCGATTTAAAGTATTGCCCGTATTAAGATAATCCTTAATATATTCCTTAATACCAGTTTAATATAAATAAAGTTCACAAATTGTGTTTAGATGGTTTAAAATGAAACATAAGTTATATTTTTACATCTCACGATATTAAGAAAAACAAATAGTTACAATATCTCCAATTTTAAGTTTAGTTATGTTTGTGTGCGTGTCGGTATGTAATGCTTACGCCTACATCTATCTGTTGCTTGCTTCACTTTGTACGATGCGTTTGTTTGAAGACTATCTATAAGGCGTTATTAATCTAAGGGCCGAACTGATGTCAGTTCGGTCGGATGCTATTTTCTCCGTGTGTTCGAATCCGTTCAGGCCGAACTGACGTCAGTTCTAACTGAAACGATCGGCCTCTCGTCTGTGGAGGCCTTTATTATTTTGTTTACTCATTAGCATCTGTGCACAGGAAATAATTACAGACTTATCTTCGCTATACTTTTTTATGATGAGTTAAATCTTAAATTATATTACTTAATATATTTTCTATGTATTAAGTTTATTTTAAGCATTTATATTTTAATTTATTTACAAATTTTAAGTAATGTCTCTGTAATAATGATAATAATTATTGTATTGTTCTCGATTAAAAATTGATTCCAAACTTAATATATTTTACCGAAATGCAAGGGGGCTTCGAACTAAAACATGTATTTTAAGAGAAATGTTTACCTTAACAGCTATGACGCAATATTAATCTCTGAGACGTGGGTGCTAGAAGGAATTCATGACGAAGAGTTGTTTGACGATAGGTACTTCGTTTGGCGGCGTGATAGGGACTATAGCTTGACTGGATAGTCTATGGGCGGAGGAGCGCTACTCGCGGTCCGCCGCGCCGAAACCTCGCTGCTGCGGAGCGCGTGGACTGGCGCTCGTCTGCTGAGGACATCTGGGTGACCATCACGCATAAGTATATTCGCAGTAGGTTAACTACTTATATTCACATTTGTACACTCAACCTCTGTAAGCAAAATGAGGGAAACAGTTCCAACACTCAATTCGATAATTTTTTAAATAAATTGTTCGACGTAGTCAATGCATGCCCTGATGACAAATTTATTACCATAGGTGGTTTTAATTTGCCTTTCGTCGATTGGAATGAGTACGGTGATCACTCAGTGCATACAGGGTTTTCTCTTAACCGAACACAAATAGAATTTATAGATACCCTAGTACAATGTAATTTATCTCAGTGTAGTCAGGTACGTAATTGTAACAATAGGCTGTTAGATTTAGTATTCTCCAATATCGAGATTGATGTTACCCCTTGTGACGAGCCTTTAGTACCGGACGATCTCCCTTATCATAGGTCAGTGTGCATTGATATTAATTTAACTGTACAAAGAACAATGGAAGTCAAGGAGAGAATAAAGTATTATTATAATTCGGGTGATTATGATGCTTTATGTGCAGCTCTCGATACAATTAATTGGAATAACATTTTAAATAATAACGTGATAGAAGAAGCAGTCAAACATTTTTATGATCTGTAACACCCACATTCCCCATAAGCTCGTGTCGTCGTCCAAAACTTTCCCTCCCTGGTTTGACACATCTCTAAAAAAATTGCTAAAAGAAAAATTTAAACATCATTGCAAATACAAATTCTATGGAAATCGTAACGATTATAACACTTTCTCACTACTAAGAAACAGATTTAAAACTTTTAGAACGTCAATGCTATGAATCCTACATTAATAAAACTGAATTGAACATAGTAAACAACCCTAGATCATTTTGGACATATATTAAAGATAATAAAAAAGCGTGTAATGTTTTTCCCTCCACTATGACTTATAATGAGATACTGGCAACTAATGGTGAGGAGGTGTGTAACTTATATAACACCTACTTTGAGGCTAATTTTCAACAGTCGAACTCCAGCCATGGCACCTCTTATTTTCAGACCGTTGATATGAGTAATCATGACATAGGAAATATTGATATTGATTCGTCTGAGATTTTTAATGCACTTAAATCGGTTAATATTAATAAAGGCGCTGGCCCGGATAATAGTAGTGGATGGAGGATGGACTAGTAATAGTATACTAGTCCATCCTCTTTGTACGATCTTCACGCGATCACTAAACGACGGGTATGTTATGAAAGCGGCCTTCCAGATATTAGGTATCTGGAAGGCCGCTTTCATAACACCGGTACACAAGGGCGGAAATAAAATTGAAATAAAAAACTACAGACCCATCTCCAAGCTCTGTATATTTGCTAAAATTTTCGAGGGCATTGTACATCGACAGTTATATTCTACATTGCGTAGCTGGTTTATACCCGAGCAGCATGGCTTTATGAAAGGACGCTCGACGGCCTCCAACCTTATTATAGCGAATGATTATGTCTCTTCCTGCATGGACTCGGGTGAGCAGGTCGATATGATCTTTACTGACTTTAGTAAGACATTTGATCGTATCGACCATTCTATTCTGCTTCAGAAGCTGTACTTCGCTGGTATACGCGGAAACCTATTCAGGTGGTTCTCTTCATACATAACCTACGGCTCTCAAGCTGTGGCTATAAATGGCTATATTTCTAAATGGATTTATATACCTTCGGGAGTGCCCCAGGGTTCTATCCTAGGACCCCTTTTATTTGCAATTTTTCTTAATGATATTGCATCCTGTTTTAAATATTGTAAATTTTTAGTATATGCGGACGACACCAAAATTTTCAAAAAGATTTCCTCTGTTAATTATTGTCATTTGCTACAGAAAGACTTGATAAGATTTAATCTTTACTGTAACGTTAATAAACTAGACCTAAATGTCTCCGAGTGTTTTGCGATGATTTTCTCTCGTAATATCAATTTACTAAAATTCCCATACAGCATTAGTAATAAAGTGTTGGAGATTACTAATAATATGAGAGACCTGGGTGTTATTATGGACTCAAAATTAATTTTCGACAAACATATTGATCACATTGTTAATAAAGCTTCAAAAGCGCTCGGATTCGTCATTAGGATGCGTAAAACTTTCACCACAATTAAAGTAATTAAAGTATTATACTGTGCTCATGTGCGTAGTATACTTGAATACTGCTCAGAGGTATGGAATCCTAAATATGATTTATATAGAAATAGGATTGAATCTATCCAAAAACGTTTTTTACGATACCTACAATTCAGAAGTAGTCATTATTTGCCAAGCTACAAAGATAGTAAGTAATTTCACTTTTTACCATTGACAGTACGGAGAAATATAACTGATATATCTTATTTATTTAAAATAATCAATAATAACATTGACAGCTCATACTTGCTTGAAAAAATAAACTTTTGTATCCTACTAGTCCTTTTTTAATGTCGATTAGCTAGCTGTAGTTTAGTTTGGCTTAGCGATAATAATTAATAAGTTATTATATTATAGTAGAGTTTGTTTTTGTTGCATGACCTATAATTTACTAAAACCATGTATAGCTAATGTTGCAATTCTTAAAAGACCTTTACACTAATTAACACTAATATACATAGATTAAGTATCCGTTTCTTGTACATTTGCGTCTTGAGCTTGTTTTATTTTCATGCTTTTACTTGTGCTTTTATGTTTAATTGATTACTTATGCTTTTATGAACACTCTCTTTATTGCTATTTGTGAAAACTTATAAATGGCTTGTAGTTAGTAACTAGTTAATTTGAATTGTAAAAGTAGCTGTAAGTTTTAGAACAAATGAAGGGCACAGGAAAAAAAGGAGCTCATTGACATTTTGATTTTTTTTAAATAACTGTAGCATTTGCTTCTTATTTTTGTGGCCAATCAGCTCACTTAATTTTAAACATGATAAAAGGGGCTGAAATGGTGTAAAGTTCTTTTTAAAAAATCCAACTTTAGAATAAAACGCGCTCGTTGCATTCCATACCTAGCAAAAAGGTGTCCATTGTCTATGAAACCACGCTAAAAAGGGCTGATTGCAGTGATTGTAACAAAGAACGCGCTCATAGTCGGCCATCTTAACATTTGTGTCATACAAGTGACAGCTGTCAGTTAAGCTTCCTTGCAGAAATTTTACGACGCGTACGTTGTGTGTTAGGTTTTGGTTGTTTTTCTCAAAATGGACAAAAATAATAGTGATTGTGATGAAAATTACGTTTATAAGACAACAAAAAAGAGGAAATCACACGGTCGGATGTCTGAAGTGTTGAAAAAGTTAAAATTATCCAGTCATGAATCCGGTCCAGCCTGTGGTTGCAGATTGGGATGTTTCGATAAGGTTCCTAAGGAATCAAGAACCCAAATTATCCAGAATTTCAATTTACTAGGATCACATGATGCACAAAATAGCTATTTGAGTGGATTAATCTCCGTACTTCCAGTTAATAGGCCTTCTAAGAAAGAAGGAATATCACATTACGATGCTGTATACAAGTACAGAGTACTTGCTCTGATTGATTCTGAAGTAAAAGAAATTATGATATGCAAAAAGGCTTTCATGTCGATACACGGAATAACAAGGAAAAAAGTTGAATATTTAGTAGCAATTTTGAAAAAAACGATGTGCTGCTGTTGATAAGAGACGAAAACATAACAGTCATGTAAAACTTAATGATGATGTCAAAAGTTTAATAAGAGGGCATATTAATTCATTTAAAGGTAATGTAATTTTATAGATTTATGTTGTTATATTTATTGTTTATTTAATTTTAATATTTTTTTTTGTTTAAGGTCGTTCCAGTCATTACAGTCTACATGATTCAAATAAAACATATTTGCCGGAAGATTTGAATGTAAAAAAAATGCATGCAATGTTCCTTCAAGATAATCAAGGTGTAAATGTATCTTATGAAACTTACAGAAATATTTTTTGCTCTGACTTTAACATTGCTTTCGGCTATCCTCGTACAGATACATGCAGCATTTGTGACGAATTCATTGCAAAATCAAAAGCATTGGATGCTCAAAAGAAGACATGCACTGATACAATTGCCAAGTCCACACTGGACAGGGAAATTTTAAATCTGTTTAATCTCAATAAAATACATAAGCTACAAGCAAGCACTTTTTACCATAGAAAACGGATGGCAAGATTGCGAAGCAGAGAAGCAGGCAGCTCAATGGAGGCTATATGTTTTGACTATGGAAAAAATCTTTGTGCTCCTAACATACAAACAAATGATACATATTATAAACGACAGCTATCTGTATTTGCATTCAATGTGCATGTATTATCTTCATCACAAAGCATCTTTTACCTGTATCCAGAAACAGAAGGTAAAAAAGGAAGTGATGATGTATGCTCACTTGTCCATCACTTCATCTATAACTACATGAAGCCTACTACAACTCACCTTCAAATATTTTGTGACTCGTGCGGAGGGCAAAATAAAAATTTTACTATGTTTCGTTTCTTGCATCACTTAGTCCACCATGAGAAAAGATTGGAAAAAATTACTATGACCTTTCCAGTGAGAGGTCACTCATATATGGAGTGCGACAAAAATATTGGTTTGGTGAAATCTAAGACAAGGGCTGAACTTCCATCAGATTGGATAGATATTTTCCAAAATGCCCGCTGTAAGCCGAGTCCATTTGAAGTTATAGAGGTGAACAAGTCTTATTTTAGATCATGGACTAGCTATTTGGACACAATTTACGCCAAAAAGTCATCTTTTCCTTCACGCCCTATAAAAGTACTCAAAATTGACAAGCTAAGTTCTAAAATAGGCTTCCGCTCTACTTATAATGGGGCCTGGGAATCTGCTTGCATCAGTGGAAGAAAGAAGAAAACCACTGAGGTGAACACTGTACAACACAATGAATTCACTTTGCCTGGAAGGTTGTATACAGACAAATTGCCAATTTCTGCTGAAAAATATAGTGACCTTCAGGATTTAAAAAAGTTTTGTTCCCCAGAAAGTATCACATATTACACCAATTTACCCCACAAATAAAATATTGTGCTAAATAATGTTTTTTTATTTCATTAGTAGGAGTCAAATATAAGTACATAAGATATTGATTATGATCACCATTTCATATGTAAAATGTAAAAAGGAGTTCATTGTGACAATGAGCACCTTCTTTCCAATAACATTTAGGAGTTAGGAAGGTAAAGCTCTAACTATGATTTATTTACCAACCCTATGATATAAAATAATAAACTATTATGTTTATTATACACTGTTCCTTGTTTGTATAGGTACAAATCAAATTCCACTTGAGGTGTAGGTAAATAAACTGAAATTTTAGGTTTAAATCTTTGATTTCTTGAAACAAAGGCGATGTCAATGAACTCCTTCTTTTCCTGTGCCCTTCAAATAAAATATTAATAGTGTTTTAGAAATCCTCAAAATCGGACATCACTAAGCTAAGCCGATAGTAGGATAAGCTAATAGGTCGATGGCGTCTTGTATTCCAAACCTAAGAGTAAAGCTCCCGTGTGCCCATTCTATGAAAGTTGTTCCTCTGTACGTAAGTATATATTTTTACTCTGGTCTTTGCCGTCTGCGTTCAGTATTGTGATTTGACATAGTGTCGATGTCAAAGCATAACTCTCTATGCTACTTTGTAACGCAGCCACGCGTTATAATTAATTAAATTTGATAAATAGTGAATAGATTTTAATTTTTGGCGTCATAAAATAATAATAACTTTATATTTTTATGGGTCGATCCCCGTACATGAGAAGTGGGGTGCTTTTTTACTTTAATTCTACCTGATTGGGAGGTATCATCGAATAGATATTTTTAAATAAAGGTGAGGTTTGATACATGATTATTTTTAATTAAGCGAACCACTTTCGAGGTAAGAAGGCCGTGTGATATCTCAGTATCTACCCTACCTCCTGCATATAAGCTGGTTGCGAGTTGCGACCTATGCCGGTGTAATCCAGATGCAATTATGTTTACATGTTACCTTATTATATATATATATATATATATATATATATTATAATAATAAATAAATTATAATAATAATTAATTAATTCAAATCATTAGTTTTTGTGTTTACGACCCCAGCGCCTTAAGAGAGAATAATGTAATTTTATTTAGTTTTTTTTTTCAACATTTTTCTGCCTAAACGCCTAGACATAAGCAGTGGATCATAATATGTTCAAATATCCGAAATTGATTTTGGTCAACCTTATGTTTCGTCGCCGTGTATAATTATTCCATAGTAAAATTCCAATGTTTTTTTAATCTATAAAATATGGTTCTATTCTATTTTAACAATGTAATGTATAATCCTTGTTATAATTATGTAGGAATATAATATTTATGTAATAATAGAGAATAATTTGCCAAATTTCATTGGGATGATGAAAAGTTTAAATTGACTCACGTAATTTATAGACGCCTCATACATTTTATGGCACATATTGCATGGAAATAAATAATATACCACATTAAATTTAAATACATAATTTATTCTATGGTACATGGTAGAACATTTTGCAATTTTCAACAAATTTACATGAGGTAACCGAAGAGAGTACCAACTATATAGATATATATTATAACCAATTCCAGTCAACAGACGCCTCAGCACATCCATGATCACAACAAAATGGTATAATCTTTATAAACGTAAAAAATAACAGATATAACGCACACTTCTTTACACTTTTGAGACAGTTTCAACAGTGATGTAAATCATTCTAAGAAAGATTATGTAGCCTACAGGGAAATATAGCTCATGGCTTTGTTCTACAACTACACCACTGATTATGACAAGATAAATAACACTGAGAATTTAATATACATTTTGTTAATTTTGTGTATTCAATTTACTATTATCAGTTTTACAATAATATATTTTTAAATGATGCAACAAACAAAGCTTTTTAACATTTAATGTCATGTACACGATGTAAATAACGCCATAATTGTTTTTTAAATGAAATTAAAAGTTTTTTTAAAGGATTTTGTGTGGAGTATTCTGCTGAACCAGAAAGAAAGACACTTGAATGAAGACTAGCACAAACTGACTCATTCCTAATAAATGCTGTAATGTTATATTTGATTCATGTTACATACAACTGTTGCCACATTTATTTTTCCTGAATAAGCCTAAATCATTGTATTGGCATAATCTACCCTCTTTAATTAGTTTTATGTTTTCTCTATTTACACAGCAAAATTATTTCAAACTTAAAAACCGACTACAGACCATATATAAATTATGTAATAACTGTATCATTCAAAAGGTTACTTGTAAATGCTATATCAAAGAAGGAACCCCATATTTTATTTCATCTTTTACTTCTAAAAGTATGTAAGTTGTCATATTCTTCTACATTGGAGTATCGTAGTACATAATTGATCTGCCTGTATGTGCCTTAGAATTCCAGAACGTCAACAAAACATGCCTATTTAACATAATGTAGGTGTTTTTGTATGATAATAATAAAATTAAACCTTCCAACAAACATGTTTTGTTGCCATTTATTGTAAAACCCAAAAAAAGTGTGGCATAATATAAGGGCATAGAAGACATTTTCTTTTCAGTAAATAATATTAAAGATATAAAATTAATGTTACTTCAAAATTATTGTCAATAAAAAGCTTATTACAAACTTACTGTCAGCTGTATTTTATCTTTCGTTTCTAATTAGGCTACTAATAAGTCAGAAGCTTATTTTGTTCTTTTTTAGATTTTCCGACTGGAATGATACATATTCACTATCCAGCCAGTGTTTATTCTTAATGTGTGGCTGATTCTAATATCTGTATAGACCATAATTTGTTTGTATCGCACCATGAAACAGAACTGTCTGTTAGAGTATATTTTTATATTTTCTATATAGTTTTAAGAAGTGTGCCATTGATCGGTTGAGAATTACTATAGTGTATGTGGGAGTAGCTTTGCTTAGTCTTTGCTTACAAGTCCATAATGACACTTCACTTTTACGGATTCCTTTAATGACACTGCTTGACCACCTGCAAAAAATATATTTTTAATATTGATTAATATTAGTAGTTTAATTATTCGTTATAATAATTCTAACTGAGGAGAAATAGGATTTAAAAATTCTAAATATTATCAAGATATTCACAAAGAAAAGTAATATTATACACATAATTCTACTTTAGCAACATTCATCAATAACAAAGATAAAAAGTAGTATAATGCAGCTAAAGGTTCTATAATGAATAATTATGTCAGGAAAAATAAAAATTTTAGCACACAAGTCCTATAAAATCACAAATTAAATCCTTAGGAACCTATTTTATAAGGATTTAATTGAATTTAATTATTTGAATTATTTATTTACACATTTCATTTAAAATAATGTAGTAAAATATATAAAATATTTACGCAACTACTAATACTTTTCGCACATTTAATAAAAATAAAATAATTAAAACACTAAATCTATGCATTTAAATAAACATTAACTAAAAATTATTACCACATATATTTTGTCAAGTATATGTTACGCGAACGGACCGCAACGCGTTGCGTTAAATACCTACCTATGAATTGATAAAGTTTACAGCTAGTTTAAAAATATATTTTAAGTTACTGTAAGTTTTCCTAAAAAAATAAATAAAACAGGAATTATATAATATTATGTATTAAAAACCGGCCAAGTGCGTGTCAGGAGTCAGGCCACGCATAGAAAAGGGTTCTGTAGTCGACTTATTATTTCGATATCTTTGTACGAAGCTTTCCAAGTAAGCGCATTTTACAAGCTAAGCCTCTATAACTACTAAACTAACAACGAGACGTGAACTACAGAACCCCAATAAAAATCGTCATGTGTGCAAGCACTCTGACAGTCTCTGTTCAGTGTACCTGTGTCATCAGTAGACTGTCAGAAAAAATTTTTTTTTTGTATATACATATAAAAAAATCTTCTAAAATTTGAGCTTGATATCTCAAAAATTGAGCGGGGGGGTCCTGTGCTATCATTTAAGTTCTAACTTTTTATGTTTGTCATTAGTGTATGGTAAATATGGTGTGGAATATTATATGCTGTGTTGGTCTGGAATTTTTCATCAATTATTTGCCCACATTTAAAATTTAGTTTTTTTAAACATTATGAAATAATTGGGTATTACAACTTGATAAAAGTAAAAAGGAGAATTAAGAATTTATGTGTAGTTTTGTAGTTAAATGCATTTCACAAATAGTCACAAAAAGGTGGAATATTTTTTTTTTAAAGATTAGTATAGAAAACCTACATAATTTGTTTACTTACATCACATACAAAAAGATTTACGTGTGTGATGTCACTTGTGCGATTTTTGTATCGGGCGTTTTTACAAGACTCACAAAAGTGCTTCAAACAATCCAGTTTCTTTGAAAATGTTGATTTTTAGTATACTAAAAATTTTGAAAAATGTCTTATTCTGCAGAATATATTATATAATAATATATTCTGCAGAATAAGTATAGTAATAATATAATAATATAATATTGTGCTTTGTTTTACTGTGTGTGTAATATAGCTTTATGCATCTAAAATGTGAAGGCAGCCATAAGAAATAACTTATGGCATATATACTATACATACCTGGCTAGCTATCATGCGGCAAGCTGGTGAAGCGGTTGTCAAGCGCGAGCGGACGCGCCGCGGCGGGAGCGGAGCGCTGCGGGGCGCCGCCCCCAGCCGTGCTCCATCCGCCGCGCTTACCCGCCGACCCCAGCACCGGAAAGTAGTCATCGTTGTGGATGTCCGGAGCGTTCTTGGTCTGGAGATAACATTTGGGTAATTTATTGAAAGCTAGGTATCAAATAACATGTATGATGTAAGGGTGTGAATGTTACATATAAAACAAATAAGTGTTATAACACTAAGGGCTGATTTTTCTGATTTTTCAATTGTCAGATAACTTTCACCTGAGGAGTAAATATGTGACTGACAGATTTTGTATGAAAAATCTGTCAGTTACATATTTACTCCTCAGGTAAAAGTTATCTGACAATTGAAAAATCAGCCCTAAAATGCAGTAAGGTCTTATTCTATGCAACTTCGAAATGCAGAAAACTGCGACGCAAATTGCCGCTATATGATTTCGTGTATTTTGTACTTTTAGTGTTTTGTTTTTATTACAATAACGTGGTGTCGTCGTCAGTAACTTACTGTCGTGAAATTTCTACATGTTAATGATATTTAAAAATTATGATATTAAATTATTACTCTCTAAGATAAAACTTACTGCATGCGGACGACGCAGAGGTGCGTCACTGAGGCGCTGCGACGGCGGCACGTATATTGTGGGCGTTTGCCTCGGTTCTTCGGGAGGCGGGGGCGGAGCCTGCTTCACTGGTTCTGCATCTACCTGAAAATAACATTTTAGCGATGTTAGTATTTTAAAAGCAGCTGCTTTGCAGATTTATGATTGCCCGCCAAACTCATTCAAGGTTATAAGTGGAAAAAATAGTGGCCAAAGCAAAAACCATACATGTATACACAATAACTTCTACATTTTAATATTGTTTATCAACAGACATGCCAGTTTGGACAAAAATATTAATATATTATAACCATGCAATAAAGAATTAGAAGAATAAATTGGATCTGTACAAAGTATATTTGTACAGATCCAATTTATTCTTTGTCCCTAGACAAGAGACAAATGCTTAGGGGCAATAATAAGAGACGGAATAAAGAAACAAATATGGTCATTACAACTTACTGGCTTATTCCATGGTCCTTTGACTTTAGTGCTGTCTGTGCTGGACTCTTCTGTGGTAGTATCCCTCCCTGACTCAGGAACGACAGTGGCACCTTGAAGTACTTGAATTTTGAGACCTGTGTAGTCCTTTACAGGCTCCTCATAGTCCTTCCATTCTTCATCATCCTGTAAATACAGTTTTATTTCTATTTAAAACTGGATTCATAAATTATTTTATTTTATTTGGGTGGCTTACAGCTAACAATAATACAATATGCTATAAGATAGTTTACAAAACGCCAATTACAAGCTTCCACAGATAGCAGTTATTTATGAACTAATCAAAGAAAGAAAATTAAGCTTAAGGTTAGTGTAATTTACTTATAAACTAGGGGTAGTATCCAATATCAAATTGGCAACCGTTGAAAAATAGCTACAATAAAGTAAGTTACTTTTAGACAAAATATTTATAATAGTTTAATAATGGTTGGAGAAGCATAATATCAACTGCTTTGGTATTGTTTAAGGAATGTAGAGTTGATAGATGCTAGACTGCTAGAAAAATAGGTACATTTTTGGTTCTGTTTTGATAAGCTCATTAAACACCTTCATTGATCTCTGAAAGAAGATTTCTTATGCGAGAGTGGAATATCAGAAATATTCTATTGCAAGCAATGTTTGCCCATATCAATAAACACTATTAATTGTTAATAAAAGTCATTATTTTGTGAATTTCAAAACACTACATGACTGGCTGCCTCAAACATTGTAAAGTATTGTGAAAGTTGAAGAAAGACAAAAGTCAATTAAAATTCTAATATTTTCAGTCTAATTTGAAGACGGTCTAATTAAAAACAACTTGTGAACAACATCACAAACATAATATGGCAAGGTTAGGTTAAGTTACTTGCTTGTGAACAACATCACAACCATAATATGGCAAGGTTAGGTTAAGTTACTTGCTTGTGAACAACATCACAACCATAATATGGCAAGGTTATTAGTGATTGTAATATGATATTAAAAATATATAAGAACACATTGATATGTGTTTGAGCACTTTCAAATATTTTAAAACATTGTACAAAACATTTTAATAGTATTTATCTAAGAATGTTGATTTATAAACTTATATAAAGAACTAATTAATTACAACAGACTTTAATGCCTGATTAAGAAATAACATCCAAAATATTGTATTTATATCGAATAAAAAGGTATTGTGCCAATTTCTAAATAAGATGCCAATGAAATAGACTTCACTTGAAACACATTTATACATTTATGAATTTAAGACTCAATAATATTGTTGTAGCTCAACAAACAAAGAAAATATGCAACACAAGTGCCTTATCTATGTTTTGTTAATGTGATAAATACAACAATTTCAAAATGATTATGTGAAACTGTCAATCCGCTGTATTCGTTGCGATTTTTCGAAATCTGTATGACATACATAAAACACCATAAACATAATTGCCTAACCTGAATATAGGGCAGGGAGTGTCATGGAGCTGAGAAGCAGGTCAAATGTATTACACGTTAATGCAATGTAATCATTTTGTACTAAGTGGTATTATATACAAATTAGGACAAGGGAGACTGACTCAATTGTAAGACATCGATACCGGAACACCTGCTTTTGACGTATACCAAAGTACGAGAGAAAAGCGTGTGAAGATTAGCTTACTCACCCCTGCACGGCCCGGCTCTTCGCCTTCTTGCACAGGACGTTCTTTCTTCGGCTTAACATCGGGCTTTTGTTTTGGATCTTCCATTTTTTTAGCGAGTTCATCGGAGGTGGCAAACTTTTTTGACTTTGACTTTTTACGATCTTTCTTCGCGAAAAAATCATCGAGATCGGCCATTGTTAATATAAAGTCTGAATCTGTTTTATAATACTTCTATTTCAATATATACAGTAATATTGGAATGAATAAAAAAACTAAACGATTTATGTGAGGGACCGCCCGAAATGATTTTTGTGGCAAGCGTGGCCGACTGATTTTCTGACGTATATGATAATGTTGCCATAATAAAAAAAATATTGGCACATAAGACGCACCACACAAGTTCAAATAAACATCGATTGAATTTGAAAACCTATTAAATGGATTGCCCAATAGTAAGTGACTGCCACCACCAATGAACACCCGCATCATAATCTGAATCCACGCACTTGGTGTTACCCTCACTAACTTAGCGGAACATCTTTTACGTTGTAAACGTTATTTCGCCGGTTTTCTGTTAGACCGAGGCGTAACCGAGGATCGGTTACGCTGGCTTATTGGCGCGAAAAATGTATCTCTATTAGGTTTATTTCTCGTTTTATAGCTATTTTATGGTTCCGTACCCAAAGGGTTAAAACGGGACTCTATTACTAAGACTTCGCTGTTCATTCGTCTGTCTGTCCGTCTGTCACCAGGCTGTATCTGCTTAACTGTGATAGCTAGACAGTTGAAATTTTCACAGATTATGTATTTCTGTTGCTGCTATAACAACTAACACTTAAAAAAAAAAATTAAAAGGGGCACTCATACAACAAACATTTTTTTTGCAGTTTTGTACGGAACCCTTCGTGCGCGAGTCCGACTAGCTCTCGCACTTGTTTTAAATAATTCCAGCACATTTTTCCGGCAGTTTTCCTGTTATTGCTTAGTGCGTTACTTATTTACGTATCTTATTTTCATTGAGTTATTATATTATTATAGGCACATTTCCAGTTACAAACGAAATATATATATATAGGTAGCACTGAAATAAATGGTAGATTTATCAACAACACGGAACACCTCATCCTCATACGCAATAGTTATCACTCGCAGGGCGGTCGCATACATCGATAATTTTATTTATCTTCGAACTTTATCTTATCTTCCAATAACCTGGACTATTTGATCGTCGTTCATTTTTTACAAAGAACGAAAAAAAATGTTGAGCACCGTAGCAAGGAACACTCATATGGGCAGAAATGTGATGAAAACCATTGTGAGGAACGGCTCCCATGGTGGAATTCCCGGAGAGGTAAGTTTTCCTATTACATAATCATGTATTATAAATTTTCATTACGGTATCTTTGTTGTCGAATACATGTGAAGTCACAACATAATAGGGATATTTCCTAGTGTCGAATATCACATTTTACAAATTAAATTTTATAAATATTTTTGAATAGAGACACATAAATCTAAATTAAATAGTTACGTTGACCCGATAAGAAATTATAAGCAAATGAAAAATATTGACCATCTCTTTCTCGCAAAATGATTTGTTACGTCAGAAGTTGCTACCTCCGTACATTTTTTAATGACAAATGTATGGCGCTAGCAACTCGTGACGTCATAGGCCGATATATCGCTCTCTTACTTATTGTAAATTTAAATTGTTTAAATCTTCGATGTTTTTTAAGATTTTCAAAAACGGATTTTAGATTGTTTCTTAACATGTTGTCTAACATCGAATAGACGAAAAAAAGTTTTTAGGCAGCATGCCTTTTATGAAGTCGCTTCCATTCCTGTTCGCTTAGATATTTTAAACTACTTACTCAACGGATTGTAATGCAGTTTTCAGCAATTACATAGATTGAGTGATTCAAGAGGAAGGTTTATATGTAAGGGGGCGTCCATATTTACGGGAGGTATTTAGAAGGGAGAGGGGTCTCAGCAAATATCACATAATTTTTTAAATAGTCTCAAAATGCGATATAATTAGGGTAAATTAAAAAGTTTGGAAAATTCAATTTAACAGTTCTCATGGCTTGTTAGAATAATTACAAATACTAGTATTAATAAAAGTAATAAAACAAATTGTATTTTTTTAATAAACCACATTTATAGTCACTAATTTTTTTCTTTAAATCTCACGTGAGATTAGGGAGACGGGGAAGGGGTCGAGGTGGATCTCATTGTATCTCATCAAGGGTAAAAAAATCCTCAAAAACGTATCACGCAGTTTATGGACGCCCCCTTTAATGCATCCGTGCGAAGCTGGAGTGGGTCGCTAGTACAGTAAAAAACTATTTATTTGAATCGCTCGGCAGTAAGGGTTTAAGATGATTATGATTAGGTAGTCATAGTATCGAAGTCCATTCTGTTTCCTTTAATCCTTATTAATGCTGGTGCATTGATTATTATCAAATCAATGAATTGTGTTTTAGTTGTTCAGCAGTTTAATAATTACCACGCTATTTAATATTTACAATTTCAACTACTTGTGATCTTAGTCCTTAAATAATAATCAATAGACATACCTAGTTTTAAATTTGTAATTCATATTGCAGTAAATAATGGGTAGGTTAAATATTGTCCTCGTCTTAACCTTCGAGTGTTATAAGCAATACAATAGCACACGCGACAACATACAATAAAACACACGTAAGTACAGCTACCTAGAACACTAGGTATAGAGGCGTATTTATTTACAAACTAGCCCTTTCCCGCGGCTACGACCGCGTAAATACAGTATCGCACGGGAAGAATGTTTTTTGACGTAATAATCTCTTATAAATCGATGAACGCCAGCTGCACGCACAAAAAATTATAACGTTCCGCCTGATTGTCACGTTCCGCTTGAATCGAGCGTTTTTTTCGGGGTAAAAAGTAGCCTATATAATATCAAACCACTACCATTCCAAATTTTATCAAAATCCGTTCAATAGTTTTTTCGTGAAAGAGTAACAAACATCCACCCAACCTCACAAACTTTCACATTTATAATATTAGTAGGATATTGTATGATCCTAATATAAAATAGAGTTCTGGATTCCTTATTTACTGCCCAATCAGCAATCGTTAGGATAGATATCGATAGACGATAGTAGAATCGAAAACGCCCTTATGATTCCTAAGGTATTAAGAGTGCGGTATTTGCTTACCTTCAGGCGATCCAATGGGACCATAATATATTAATTTTAGGGACTTTTATAATATTCAGTACAAAAACAAATATGTATTATATTATTTCTAGCAGAAGTTATAAAATATATTAGAATAAGAACAAGGAGTTACAAATGTGTTTCTACATACTTTGAACGCATTGCCTCTGATTTGATAAGCTATAAATGACAAAATCTGAATTGTTTTCATCATTCCTTCACTTCGTTCACTTTTCAGAACCTGCCTTTCTCCATCGCAAGCAGAACACGATTCACGATCAACTTCTTCCTTTTCATCGGTAGTGGAATTGCGGCACCCTTCCTCATTATGCTGTACCAGATGCACAAGAAGTAAGTTGTATTTAAATACTCAACTAGGTGTTGTCCGCAACATCAAGCGCGCAAAAAGAAATCCTGTCTGGAACCGTACGTTTTTTAGATTAAAGCAGCCTATGTATCCACACTCCACAGTCTAAACTAATATCAAATTTCATCAAAATCCGTTCAGTAGTTATTGCACGAATGAGTACACACATACAAACTTTCGCGTTTATAATATTGGTAAGGAAGCGATGCATACCTAGGTGAGCTTCCACCGATTGCATTTTACTTGCTCTTCTTGGAGTACTTCTTATGAGGTACTCAGTAAACAGGTGCACTCTCTGCACCCTGAGATAACATAATAAGTATTTCAAAAATTTTCAAGTCGTTAAAAGGGCATAGACACCTCACAGTTGTTAATAAATACTACCAGATGTAACCAACAGACGTTCTTCTGTCTTAACATACACCTACAGTTTCTACAGACTACACCAACAACAACACCTATACCTACTACCTGCTTCTACAACCTACTTAATGTGATGTATAAAAGAGTTATCGACCACTGAGAGTGAGAGAGATAGAGGTAGTGCTAATGAGAGTGAGAGAACACCTTAACTAATGGCCGTCATTACTGTCAATAAAATATGGCAATCATTTTAAAAAATTGCATGCAAGTCCGCTTCGTGGCCGCGATATTGGATTTGCAGGTTGCAGCCTGGACCGTGAGTATGCCGCTATAGGCTACGTTCCCACGAGCGTTTTTTTGTGGTCGCGACAGAAAAAACTGCACTGTAAATAGAACTGTGCGCTATTACAATAGAGCTGAAAATCGTGTACAGCTGTCAAATCTACCAGTTACTCGCCCATGGATCGCCGAGGTGATCGGTTGTGTACTCTAAACATATTCTCGCTACTAATTTAAACAACACATAGCTCAAGTTACACTGGACGGTAAGCTATTCAGTACCAGCGACTCAATTACAACCAAATTAATCAGACCCCAGCTCAAGTTGTACTAGACGGAAAGCGATTTACTACGAAATTGTCGATAGCTGCAAATATAAGAAGGCCTCTCGGCGCAAGTTTAACTGGACTTCACATGTTTCGGTTGGATAGTTTTATCATAATACGCTAAAGTCATATTTCCTTGCTGCAAATACAATGTCGGTAAGACATTCACCGCATAAGGATTGTTGTGTTTCGGAACCAGACTTATCTACACTTCCGGATTTCATCAAAAGGAATATGTCTTATCGACACGATAAACGAAAACGGGATGACGTTATCGAAGATGAATTGAAGACGTTTATGGAACAAATGAAGACTATGATGTCACAAAATTTAAAAGGTCAAGATCATAAATTCGAAACTCTCCATACGACGATGAAAGAAATTCAACAACAAAACACCGAGATCTCCAAATCCCTAGTTTTCATGTCTCAAAAGTACGAAGAAATGAGACGTGAATTGGAAAAAAGTGAGACAGAAAGAAATAAAAACTTAATTTACTTAAATGAAATGGAACTGAGAGTTAGCGGCTTGGAAAAGTCAAGCCGTAATACTAGCATCGAAATACGTAATCTTCCCCGAAAAAACCCAGAATCTAAAGAGGATATTTTTAATGTAGTAAAATCAATCGGAACAGCTATTAATGTCTGCATAGAATCAAATGATATTAAAGACCTGTTTCGCTATGAATCTAAACCCTCCTCTGGAATGCCTATTATCGTGGAGCTTACAACGGCACTGAAAAAGAGGCTATTATCGAGGCGTCAAAAGAGTACAGGATAATTAACAAGACCAACCTGACAACAAAAGATATTAACTTACCTATCCCTCCAGTACCTATATACATATCTGAAAGTCTAACACTTTCAACCAAAAAACTATACGCAAAAACTCGTAAATTTGCATCAGAAAACGGCTACCAATACTGCTGGACCAAACACGGGTGCATCTTCCTCCGGAAAGAAAATGGTGCTAAAGTTCTACGTGTCAACAACGAAGGGGACCTCGACAACCTGGCTCGGCCAACTTCAAATTGACTAGCCTTAATCCTGTATGTCTTTAATCTATATTATCTTAAACTAAACTCAATACCAAAACTTTACCATATAATTAAACACTTTATTACACTACACACACACATATCAAATATACATCACACAAAAACAAACGTACTTTTTTACTTCATCCATATCATACTTTACCTTGTAAGTTCCTGCTACCAAATCTTTTTATACTTGAAAATAACTATTATCCAATTTAATTTGCTAATAATTGTTTCTTTTAGCTATGTAAATATCAAACGATTCTCTCGGTTCAAACACACTCCCTTAAACAAACCATTAAACCCACATCTACACAGTGACTGACAACAACGATTACTTAAACAGCGAGCTTGATCGTTTAACCGTCTCAAATTCCATTCAAATAGAACCTGAGGACTGCGAAAACTATTTAAAACTCCCATCCAAGTCTCTAAAAATTATCACTCAAAAGATAAGAAGCATTTATAGAAATATTGATGACTTTTCAACATTTCTCACAAGACTAAATGTGACCTACGATGTATTGATTCCTACTGAATGCCAGTTGTTGGAATCCAAATTACCACCCCACTTAGAAAATTACAAACTACACTATACATCCATAACCCACAATCAAAATGATGGCGTGGTTGTTTATATCTCTAATGACATATACACCTATAACATCAAAAAACTAACATTTAAAGATGCCAGTGGTCTCTTTGTAGGTATTGACTGTGACTTTGGTATTCTCTGCCTATATAGATCTCCATCACAATATAATATTGATTCATTTTTAACTTGGCTTGATATGCACTCGAAAAGACTCGCTGGCTTTAGAACGTTAATCATTAAGGGTGATATTAATATCAACATTAAACCTGATAATAAGGAAAGACGTAGTGAGGAATATCTCAATTTACTGGCGGAGAATGGTATTCTACCTACTCATCTGTTTCCGATCAGAGAATCTAACTGCCTTGATCATGTTATGATAAAAACCATCTTGGAGACTCAAACGTGTGTGATCAACACACATGTAACTGATCATCTTCCTGTCTTATTAAGCATAAATAACACGATAAACTCTAAAAAACTATTAAGAACTGTAAAAGTAACAAACTTTGATAATGCCTCTAAAGATATAAATAATGATGATTTTTCACATATTTTAAAAATTGATGATCCCAACATCGCCGTTGAGCGTCTGGTCTCGCATCTAAGAGAATCGTTGAAATTCAATTCAATTACTAAAAAAATTCCTAATAGAAAACAAATTATTAAACCGTGGATCACAACTGGCCTCTTACGATGCATCGCCCATCGAATTCTTCACCCAATATCATTATTGGGTGAAGAATGATATCATTATCATTAATACTACGTACCGCAGATACAGGAACTTCTGTAATGATTTACTACATCGACTAAAAGCTGAGTATCACAAATCTGAGATCAATAACTGTAAGAACCCTAAACAGACTTGGAAGACGATTAGGAAAATCACCAATACTACAAAATGTAAAAACCCCGCTAATGAGTTATTAAAATTAGATCGAGACGGCCCTCAAGCATCTATAGATGGAGTTAACTTACTTCGCTGGTATAGGTAGAAAATTTGCCGAGGATTTGAAGAGGACGAGAGATGCCCGGGTCTCTGAGCATTGTGAAATAGGATCCTCTTCTAGTTCTAGTTCTTTTGCGCTGTATCCCACTGACAACACAGAGGTGGAAAACCTTATACATTCACTAAAAAATGACTCGGCTACTGGATGGGATGGCATTCCCGCCCCCTTCCTTAAATCGATTGCTAAAAAAATTACTCCAATTCTTACATACATTATAAATATTTGCTTTGATAATGGCGTGTGACTGTTTCAAGCGAGCTATTATTCACCCCATTCACAAAAGTGGGAGTAGAGACTGCGTAGACAACTACCGACCAATTTCAGTTCTAACTGCCCTGTCAAAAATTATGGAAAAGGTGTTAAACATACGTTTGATGAACTATCTGATTCGAGAACAGTTGATATCTCAATCTCAATTCGGTTTTCAACCAAAAAAGTCTACTAAAGACGCTGTTTCACGCCTTATTAATACCTTAGCCTCATACATGGATAACGGTAAAAAATGTGTTGGGATCTTTCTAGACCTAGCAAAGGCGTTTGACACTGTCTATACACCCATCCTAATCCAAAAGATTGAGTCCATAGGTATAAGAGGATTTCCCCTCAAGTTATTTGAAAGTTTTCTATCGGACAGGTTTCAACAAGTAAAAATTGACGATCACCTAAGCACTTACCGTACTATCACATATGGAGTTCCACAGGGTAGTATTTTGGGCCCAAATCTCTTCCTGTTCTATATAAATGATCTGTGCAACTACAAACCCTTTTGCGGAAATATTTACTCCTGTGCGGATGACACCGCTCTAATATTTACGGGAGAGACTTGGGCCGAAACACAAAGAAATGCTGAGGGTGGACTCAGGCACGCCATAGCTTGGCTTCATAAAAACCTATTGACTTTAAACATTAAAAAAACAAAATATCTAACATACACTATAACAAAAAAAACGCAGCCTGGACCCACCTTCAGCATTAAAGCACACACCTGTGGAACGGAATACGGTATATCATCCTGTAACTGTCTTACACTTGAAAGAGTTAGTGAGATTAAATATCTGGGAGTCAATTTAGACGATGGTTTATATTAGAACGCTCACATAAACCTCCTTTCAGCACGTACACGAAAATTGACATGGATATTTAAAAATCTGCGTGACGCCCTTAAGCCTCTACTTCTGAAAACTGTTTATTTCGCACTAGCTCAATCTGTATTGGGCTATTGTATCACTGCATGGGGAGGCGCTTGTAAATCTAAAATTATCAAACTTGAACGAGCACAAAGGTCGGTGCTCAAAGTAATGTTTAAAAAGCCATTTAGATATCCTACTAATAATCTATATCAACACTCCCAAGTTCTGTCGATCAGACGTCTATACAGGGTGACCTGAAATTCGATACATTCCTTTGAAAGACAGAAAGTAGACCTCATTTACAGTAATATTTTTCATGGCATCCCATATCCGAAAGTTGATATTTACAAAGTTATTGAAATTTCAAAATTTTTTTCTTTATTTTCGACTTCTTGACTTTGACATGACGTATTTTTAAAAATGTTTGTCTTTTTAGTGATTTTTTTATGTATTTTAACCGTCAATGAGTCAAATATTATTTTTAAGGAATAAATAGGGACAAACTAAGCGATAATTTTTCATTATGAGATATGAAACAGAATTTTCTTTTAAGAAAAATGCACCTTTTTCTTAAAAACAGGTGATTTTCTTAAAAAAATGTATGATACAATGCGTACAAATACCTTAAATAACTTTCTTACCTCATAAGCTTCCAAAAAAGGTACAAATAAGTACATAAAAATATGAACATGTAATAAACAAAGACAAAACAATCATCAGTTAACGTTATCTCAAGAATTACTCTACCTGAGGCGACCTTTTTTTTCAATTGTTTCCTTTGTTCAAACTTCGGGATGTTTCGGCTACTGTCGTCGCGGCCCTTTGTCAATGAGTTACCGACTGGCTTAGAGAGCAAATTTAGTAGCTAATATTAGTTTTAAGTCAACTATTGCCGTGTACGGACGTATTGTTGCTTTAAACTACACCCTTACTTCGACTTGTGATTTTTTTGTATCGCGATGGCTGCTTTTGAGTACGTTGAATACGCTGACATCTTGTTTTGTTACGGACTTTGTAATGGTAATGCTGCTGCTGCACGAAGAACATACGTTGAACGTTTTCCGAATCGACGAGTGCCAAACGTTAGAGTGTTTTCAACAACATTTCGACGAATTCGGGAAAGCGGCCGTGTTGATAGAAGACGTGGCGATTCAGGCAGACCACGTTTGTATGCTCTAGAAGAAGAAGAAGAAATTTTAACACTTTTTCAAAATGATCCTTCTATTTCTACAAGAGCGGCAGCTAGAAGACTTGGATTGAGTCAATGGAAGGTATGGTTTACAGTACACACAGCGCGTCTACATCCATTTCACTACACACCTGTCCAAGCGTTGGAAGAGGGAGACCCGGTTGGAAGAATGGAATTCTGCCGTTTTATGATAAATGCAGACATGGAGGATCGCAATTTCTTCTCAAGAATATTGTGGACGGATTAATCGAAATTTGACCGTGACGGGATAAACAATTTCCACAAAACACATTACTGGGCACCAAAAGGAGAAAACCCCAGGATGAAAAAAGAAAGGGCCCATCAAACCAGATTCAGTCTAAATGTCTGGATGGGTATAATTAATAATAATTTAGTTGGACCTCATTTTTTGCCTCAAAATTTAAATGGTGAAATGTACGAACATTTCCTAAGACAGGAGATTACTGGTTTAATGGAAGATGTGCCAATAGCAACTCGTCGTAATATGATTTTCCAGCATGATGGTTGCCCGGCCCACTTCCGCCTCGGCGTACGCCAGTGGCTAGACCAAACTTACCCACATCGCTGGATAGGTCGAGGCGGGCCAATTCCTTGGCCAGCACGGTGTCCCGATTTGACCCCGTGTAATTTTTATTCTTTGGGGTCATATGAAGGCTTTGGTGTATACTACAGGTATAACTACTGTAGAGGAGCTCAGAAGCCGCATAAGAAATGCAGCAGAAGAAATCAAAACTAGTCTTACTACCAGAATAATCAAAACAGAGGTACGGAGAAGACTACGGGCCTGTATCAGAAACAAAGGTTCACATTTTGAACAAGACCTAAAGTAGAATATTTATTATTAATATTAATTAAACATTGATGTTTTTTAAACACAATAAACGTAATTAAATTCAAGTTTTTCCTTTTAACCTTATCGCAAATATATCGATTTAGATATTATTTCATTTTACTTCTAATATGTTTACTACAACGTCATATTTTTAAGTAGACATTTGCACCTTTTTGGAAAGCTAATGAGATAAGGAAGTTATTTAGAATATTTGTACGCATTGTATCATACATTTTTTTAAGAAAATCACCTGTTTTTAAGAAAAATGTGCATTTTTCTTAAAAGAAAATTCTGCTTCATGTCTCATAATGAAAAATTCTCGCTTAGTTTGTCCCTATTTATTCCTTAAAAATAATATTTGACTCATTGACGGTTAAAATATATAAAAAATCACTAAAAAGACAAACATTTTTAAAAATACGTCATGTCAAAGTCAAAAAGTCGAAAATAAAGAAAAAATTTTTGAAATTTCAATAACTTTGTAACTAAATATCAACTTTCGGATAGGGGATGCCATGAAAAATATGAATGTATTTATTAATATTATGAATGTATCGAATTTCAGGTCACCTGTATATCTTCCATGCTACACTGCATAAACACTCTGAGCTCAGTTTTGATTCTACTATACTGCTTAAACGTAGATCAGATAAGGTCTGCAATATAACAAAACATCACTCTGTCTTCCTCACACGACACTTGTCCTTCCTCGCACCACATATCTACAATAAAATAAACAGATTATTAAATATATACAATAAAACGAGTAATAAATGCAAAATATTTATAAGAAAATGGCTATTAAAACTTAATTATAAAGAAACAGAATATTTGATATCAACACTATACTAACTAAGTATAAGATATAATTTATTAATTTGTCTCATTTACTCACGCCTCACACACGCACACACACACACACGCACACACACACGCACACACACGCACACACGCACACACACACGCACACACAAGCACTTACTCACACATTCTTCATCTTTCAGACAACTATGCTTAATTAAATACAATATATTAAATATAATATATTATGATGTTCTCCTCATATCCGCGGGTGGAACCTGGAGTCCTAAAATACAGGGTACCCTAGCTAAGGCTCCAGTTCACACGCTATTGATTTTGTAATGTTTGTACCTTTATTTTGTTGTTAAAAATAAAGCATTTTTATTTTAAAAAAAAAAGTTGACGCTTGACACTTCGATTTTCAGCTTTATTAGCACAGAGTTCTATTTACAGTGCAGTTTTTCTGTCGCGACCACAAAAATTCGCTCGTGAGAACGTGGGCTTAGAGGTATAAAAACAGCTAACAACCTATTCTCAAACCTATCGAATACACCTGCAAAGTTTCATGAAAACCGTAAGACATTTTTCTTGTTAAATTTTTATTTTAAAAATGTCTTCAAATAAAACGTTATCCCGTTGACCAAATTGTAAATCTGAACCATCAATTCAAATTCATCAAAATCGGTCCAGCTGCTTAGAAGGATAAACTTACGCACAGAAGACTTAGTTATAAATATAAGAAAATAAACTCATTTTCAAACACACGCTGCCTACCACATTTTTGTAATAGAAATCCCACCAAAACATTATCATGTAAAGTGATGCCAAGTCGATACCATATGTCTCGCACTGTCAAAAAGCTATCAGATCTCATGTAAAACCAAGCTTCTGACTCTACCAAACTTCTAACTATATACACCTTAACTCTACAAGCCTAACCCCACAAACTCTACACCTTAGTCAAGTTATGTGGCCTGGCCATTTCGCTACATTCACTTGGGCGCAAGGTGAAAAATTTACGGATTGTTTTTCTGTTAAACTATTCTTATAGGAACGAAACGTATACTATTCTTGTAAGAATGAAAATGTTTTGGCGGGATTTCACTTCTTTTTTAGAGTTATGAAAATCATTTTTATATTTATTTACTATTTATAACATGGACCCCTACAACATTTTTTCAGTCCTCTAGAATAAAATTTGTGTAGGTATGTTTCTTACAAATTTTACTAGTTAAAGGGGTTGGAGGATAAAAGTCTCATGTTGTTTATATGCTAATACTAGCCTACATACCAAATTTCAGCTTGCTAGGATATCCGGAAGTACTCTATAATTTTGTTGATCATCAGTGAGTCAGAAGCGAAATCAGGGGTTTTTAGATATTGTAGCGGGCTTCGACCTCTTGATTGTAAGTCCTGATGTGTGTCTGAGTGGTGATGATAATAATACAGCAACAATTCTTATATTCTCCTTTATTGGTGCTTAACACTGAATACGTATTACATATGAGGTAAATGCCTAACACAATAATATACGTCTACACTATTTATAGCCTTTTGGCCAACTGAAATAAACAAACTAAATAGGCTTTACTTCGTGACATCTGTCAATGTCAAAAATGACATTGACACTTACTTTTGTCAATATGCAACAGATATCAATAAAATCTAAAGTATAGGGCCTATGTAATCAAAACTTTACATGTTTAATTAGTCTGCTACTGGGAATACATCCTGGAATTTTTGTTTATCTGGTATAATTGAAATCTAAGCTATGAGGATTCAAAAAATCGACGAAACGCTTCGAGAAAAGGTGGTCTGGTAGTGCCATTGCGCTTCGCTTAGCTCGTCTTGAACAAACTTAAAACTAAGTAGTATAGATGTATTATATTTACTGATCAATGATTTTAATGTAAAAATTGTAACAGATTGACAAACGTCATCGTAATTGTGAAATACATGATTAGTGTGTTAGATCTATCCCAATTCACAGTGTTCATAATATTATAATAATTAACGGCCAAAATTAATAATGTATCAAAAATCTTAGATTGACTTCAATCTTAGATTCTCAAACAAAAATTGACGTAAATTGACATGAAGTCAATTCTAGGATCGTTGAAATGTATTAAAATCTAGATCTCAGATAGCTAAAATAAGATTAAAATTGATTATTAATTTCGGGCGTTAATCAACTATGCCATGCAGCCATGCGAGGATTATAAATCAGTTGTTTTTCTTTTGTTTTCAGGTAAAGAATTAATGCTATGTGCTAATAATTACTTGAATAAATGTTAATTCATAAAAGTGTAGTTAAAAAATAAAGTATTATTAAATTCACATTAATTAGTTTTATTTTTAAAATTTTATGAAACTAGAAAACATGCAAAAAACGAAAAATCGATTTTGTGTTGCCAATGCCCATTTCTGCAACTAGAAAATTGAATTAAAAATAATTACGTCATTGTGATTTGACATCTTGAGCCATTACTCTCGGATCCTTTGCTTTTTGGAAATTAACAAAAACTAGATCATTTTCAAAAATCTATAACAATGTTGGGCCCTCTTGCACGTAATTTTACCAAGCTTGGCAGAAATGTGATGATCAATGCAGTAAGAAACCACTCTCACGGTGGAGTACCTGGCGAGGTATGTTCATCATTTATTCCATTACATAATCGCTTTTGGCTGTTTTTAAACTGTTGTATTGTGTGTAACAGCAGAAAAATACCTATGAAAATAATCTTTGGTATTCGGTAATAATATTTGGTAATTAGATAACGTAAGAATATTTTCTTACATTATCACATTACCTAGAAACAAAAACTTGATAGGTTATTCACCTTTTTTAAAGTATTAATTCTTACAAATTTAATTTTCTTTCGTACTTAGTAAATAATGAATTATTTGTGATATTTTTCAGAATCTGCCATTTGACATCCACAATCGCTACAAGCTGACGGCTTTGTTTATTGTTTTCTTCGGCTCCGGGCTGAGTGCTCCCTTCCTGATCGTCCGTCATCAGCTCCTGAAGCAGTAATATGCTTTTAGTTTTATTAAATAATATTTATGAATAGACTTCATAAGTTCTAGAGCTAAGCATACAATATACATTGTTATAAGCTTTAATATGGTAGCTGATAAATTCTACAATATATGAATTATTTTTCAAATCTGACATTACACCTACTATTTTTTTCTGTCCTACTGTTATTTAAAACCATATAATAACCCTAGAGGTATTCCTTATTTAAAAAAATGCTTAATAAGGAATAAATGAGGCTAAAATAAATAAATAACGACCCTAGAAATGCAAAAATAATGAAAGTATTACTAAATTGGAATAAAGTTTTACAATTAAATCATAATCTAGCCCTGGCTCAATATCCATGAAGCTTTGCATCAGATGCAAATATAAGTGAGGATTTGCAGGTATTTACAGTGTAGAGTCACTTAATAAGTCTGAGAAAGTTGCCAACCAATTTTTTAAATCCTGCTAACATATTAGTGAAAACCTTTTTTTTTTTGTTTCAGGTAAATTCACTGTATTGCTGGCAGTAAATAGGCTAAGATAGAAATGTGATTATTTAATGATAATATCAAATACAATGTATTAACAAATGCATTGTCATTTATTTGCAATATTACAATATTTTAAAAAGGGTGGATATTTCAAGAAAATTTTGCTTGAAAATAAAATTCTACACATATTTTGAAATTTTGTCTTAGTAGAAGTAGAGACTTAGTCTCAAATCTTGTAAGGTGACGAATGTCACGTTAATTCGTTTCTATAGTATTATCTTCTGTAATATCTTTCTGCAATTTGATCCATCCAGCCTCCATGGTCCAGTGGTTTAGAGCTCGGATCTCGCCTCTGAGGTCATGGGTTTGATTCCCGCGGTGGAACAACAAAAAATGTTGTTTCCAAGTTTAGTTAGAGTAATGCAGGCTGATCAGTGATCGATCACCTGATTGTCTGACTAGAAAGATGATCCATGTGTCGGATGGGCATGTAAAAGTCGGTCCTGCGCCTCTCGCCAGTCGTGTCTGACATCCATTTCACTGGGTTACGAAAGTTAAGGAAGAAGGAGTGCTCTTGTGTACTTCGCACACACTTGGGCACTATAAAATAACTCCTGCGTAGCTGGCCTGGTTTCAATGAAACCGGTCACCGAAATCGGTGTGGGAAGCTATTAAATTAATTTTATAATATTTATATAGGTAATCTGAGTTTTTTAATATCATCTCTCCGGTCGCAGAAAATTCAGTTTATCAGCACGCCATCGACTACACGGGTCCGGGTTGAATGGAGCATAATTTATTGAGAGCTGTATACTGAGCCCTTTGGTCACGTTCGACAGTGTTACCAACTCTTAAATGGCCCGACTTTTGAGATTTTGGGGCCATTTTGACATTTGAAGTATGGTGAAAACAAGATGGCTGACATTTGAAGTATGGTGAAAACCAAGATGGCGTATCTTTTTACTGTATGAAGGTTTATTCAAATGTACACGTATAGCCTATCTTGAGTTTTGAAATCTTTGCTCAAAAACCTTTTAGATGACACCTATATCAATTTTACAAAAAATAAATATTTGCCATCTTGAAAATTCAAAATGGACGACTTTTTTTGTAATCTGCACCCCCAGAAACCTAGAAAAGGATACCCATATTAATTTAAATAAAAATGAATGTCCGCCATCTTGGAATTTTAAATGGAAGTCATTCATGTTCAGCACCCCTAAAAATCTTGAAGACGACACCACCTATATCAATTTTTCAAATAATTAATTATCCGCCATTTCGGAAATTCAAAATTGATAACTATTTTGTATTTTATTAAAATTGATGTAATTTTCGTATACAAAATATTTCATATTTTCCCCATACATTTTGGCAAAAAACAGCTAAGTTGGCAACACTGTCGTCTGAAAAGAACGTAATCCGTTGTCATGTAGTCAGCTGATATAACTGCATACAATATTGTTAAGCTCCGCCCCTTTCGCCGAATAAAATCCGACCGGGCACCGGCGAGAACCAGGACGTGTTCCGGTTGCTTCCGGGGAAATTTCCGACTCGGAAAGACCCGTTGGCAATGTAGTCGATGCAGGAAAAATTCATACGATTGTTTGACAGACTTATTAGTGCCGGAACCGTTTTCTCCCCGGAGCTGCGGATCCGGAATGCCTGCGAAAATTCAGAGTACTGGAAATACAACTCTGCGTTCTTCTTCTTCTTTTAAAAATGGCTCCTTAGTGAAATGTCAGATTGTATTGATGGAGACCCTGCCTGCGTTATTACAATAGAGCTGAAAATCGAAATTCAGTTTTTGCCGGGGAATTCAATGGGTGACGTTATGGAATTTGTAAAACTTCATAAATTTGTGTTATTTCGGTTCTTAATGTGTAATATTGGTAGAATCAGAATATTAACCATTAAAATTGTGAAGTTAAAAGTCCACAACTTTCTGTAATAGAAACTCTGTACATTAGTTAAATAGGGTGTAGGTAAACATTTTTGGAGGTCCACTGTCAGCATTTTTATGGCACCGTGGCTTTCTATAGTTGCAATTTTATCAAATCTTTTCAACATGTATCATAGACTGCTTTCTTCAAGATGTTTATTATGTAGAGCTTTATATTATTTTTTTCAGTTTCATCTGTGGCATTTTTGTATTTAATAACATACGTATCGCAATCAACACAAGTGTCATTAGCAGGAGGATTAAAACTGAGATTAAACACTGTATTAAAATATTAATATGTCTGTATAGCCACGCCTTTCCCATATTCTCTTTCGGTATACCCTCTTCAGCACAGAACTCTAAATACATAGAATATAATTTATCAATATTTAGGTGGCTTCCAAGACAATGTCTTTCTGTTCTGTTTCGACTATAATGACTCTCATATTTAGGTACCTTGTTTTCGTACTGTTTCTTTAACTATATCTGCTATTTTATTAGGAGGTGCATGTCTTCCTCGTCTATCTGCTTGAACAAATCCTTGTGTAGATTTTTTTACCGCGTTCCTCACCACAGTTTCTAAAATAGCCAAGGTATTCAAAAAAAACTTTTTGGAAACCTTCTCGACTTTTTCATCAATTAAAAATGTGTAATTTAATGTACTCTTACTCTTTACTCTTAATACTCTTTTAGGTGGTTGATCAGGGTCACGGCGTCTGGATCTAGCAGTTTGAACTTCTGATACTCTAGATATAATAAATTGTCTTTTTAAATCACACGTCATCTCTTCCGCGTAATACTTCTGATAAATGAATTGTCTAATAGAGTCGTTTATACGTTCATTACATTTCAATCTACAATCACATGCTGGTTTCATCTTCTTTTCTGGAACAACTTTTCCTTTCTTAGAAGTATAAGATTTGCCTGTGATTGCGCCTTGTTTTCTTAAATTGCATTTCCATTTTAATTTATTTAAAGTTCTTTTACGACTCTTTTTTACAGAAATTTGAGGTGATAGCTCTGTCCGAATATCTGAGGGAGTATTGTTCAGTGATTGTGTCGTTCCGTTATGTCTAATATTTTCCAGATCATCAATGGACGACCTATCTGATTCTGGTATATATATCTGTCTTTGTTTTCCATATTCACAATCTATAGTCTTCATCACTTTTTGGAACATACTCTTCATCTGATGGTGAAAAATCTTTCTCAGAGCTCACATCTTCAGTTCTCATGCGATGAAAGCTATTTGATGGCACGAGATTATTTGAAATGTCAGTGAGCAAAGCAGATGTTGAAGGTTGTGTATCATGGTCAGTAGTATCACTTCGGTTGGAGCCGGAACCACGTCTGTGTCTTGGGGTGGCCTTGAAAACGAACCTTCGAGCTTTTTCAAGAAAAGCTGTTCTTCTGTCTGTGATCCTAAAACAAAAGTTTCTACATTAGCTACGAACATATGATATCAATTGCGGGCAATAGCTCGTTATTTATAACATAGAAAAACAAATCCATACTAGGCTACTAAACTATTAATCTATTATAATTATAAAGTACTTACGATATTCTGAAGTTGTATCATGTTGATCTCCGTTATACACCAGGTCACACAGTAATTTTCTACGTGAAAACATGACTTTAAAACACTTTATAACAATTTTTTAAATCACGCGGATAGTTTTGCACGTACAGTAGGGTACGACGATAGACGCACTGACGCAAGTGACAGTTCATACGGATAAATTTGATGGTGCAAGAAGCATATTTTCAAAAAAAGTGGAGTTACTATTGTATACCTCCGAGGTACAGAAATATTTATATTTATATATGGCATCGGCTTATAACCATTTGCCAGTGTCAAGTTAAAAAAGCGGGAAATAGAACTTTCGTATCAATTTTCAACACCGTATTCCTATATCGTCAAGTCTAAAGTCTAGACAAAGTCCAAATATATAGTCAGTACAGTCCATGAGTCATGTCCGTCGATTCAGTAAAGTGGTAGAAGCTTTACTGAAAGTTCCTAGGAAGTTTTGGCGGTGAACACTAAATAGCACGTTTTTAGAAGTTGTACCACTTGCCCACACTTGTGCACGTTAACGATTATTTAATAGTTAATATTCTACCAATATTACACATTAAGAACCGAAATAACACAAATTTATGAAAGACATACAAGAAAACAACGTCACACATTGAATTCCCCGGCAAAATTCTCTCGACACTCTTACACCCGGTTTCTGAAAGGTTTGATGAACTTAAACTTAAAATAGTTGTTCAGTTAACATGCTTGTTAAATCAATTTGCGTTTCTGAAAAGCTGATTAGTGAAAAATTTACTAATCATTGATCATGACATGACACATTTACGCCTTATATAGCTTTCCAGAAACCGAAAACAAACAAAAAATCGCCTTACGCAATGTGGGATCAGTTGATATCATGGTAGGTACTACAAAGTTAGTACTTTATTTGTGAATTATATATATATACTTTACTTATGGATTAAGTATATACTATTTTGTACCGAAAGATATATATATATATATTGCGTGCTTTATTTTTCAAGGCAGTGGCTCAACAAGTGTTTGAAGAAGATGTGTTTGCTGAGGACTGGAGAAAAGCATGCGCCAGCATGTAATAAAATAGAAGAGGGATATTATAATAGAGGATACACATTATATGATGACACACACATTTACAGAATAGTCGTAAACCTCCAAGACGACAGCAGCAGTAGTGACAGTGAATCTAATGACAGCCACACTATTGGGGAGGGCTCGAGCCAAGCTATAGAGTTTTCTGATATAGAATATTTGGATGAGGTTTTAGACTCTGATTAAATAAAAGAACTTATTTATTCCTACCTTTTATTTATTCCTAAAAACGATTTGTTTTAATGACATCCGCTCAGATGCAATTTGATCTAAGCTACGTAAACAAAGATACAAATGCTTGCTATAATGCTACCAATTTAAATGTCACCTATTTTACGAGCATTAAATATATACGAGAAATACAGTGACAATTTATTTTGGTCGTTTTTTGTTGTTTAAGGTTAGATAAAGTTGGACAGAGTATAATAAAAAATGTAGATGCAAACTCAATAAATTATTGGATAAAGTATTATTAAAACTGAATTTAATCAAAGTATCAAAATCATTTATAGTTGCCGGAAATGGGGTGGCCATACGAACGTTGGTGGCGCCCCTATTAATTTCAAGACTTATTTGCCAAGCGTCCAAATACGTTCGCGGGCCGCGTTTAAAAGTACTTAGTGCATTTTAAAGTAGTGATAATATTTTTTGTGATAGATATTAGACATGAAATAATACGACAATGTTATTATAGTACAATTTATGAAAATAACTGAAATTAAAAAAAATTGGTACATTATAATTAAATCGTTAAATTTGCAATTGTTACAAACTACGAAAGTTAAAACACACTGAAATTAATTAGACACTTGAGCTTGAATTTGGGAAACTAATCCATCGATATTTGGATTAATTCCACTGATACAAAGACGTAAAGACTTTTTCATTTCTCATACTCGGAAAGTAGTGTTGTTTTGATCTGATTATTGGGTGGAAGATGCTGCTTTCCTTTCATAGGGAGGGAAAAACTCATACAAATTCATTCCGGCCCTAGGGCCGTAAAAACTTTAAAACTTCAAAAATAGAACTGCTGTCAGCTGTGAAGAGTTTTATGTAAAAAAAAACTATTAAAAAATGACATGACTTTCTAAACAGCCAGTGTGAATTTAGCGCAAACTTCTTTGAGCGGAATAAGCCGCGAGTGCCGCGACAATTACGCGGCGAGCGGCAAGTTCCATATTTAAAATTTAAAAAGTCAACACAAATTGGCGGGATACTAAAATCTGTTATGTATGTATCTGTGACGGACTTTTGTGCTAAGATTTGAATTGAATATTAAAAATGAGTTCAAGCGAAATATTGACACCAAATATTGACCCAGAACAGCCAAATTTCTCAAAATATATCAAAAAACATAAATATTCCAAACAAAAATTTAACTTTTAATTTCACGAATTGTCCTAATTTGACTATTAATTTTAAATAGGCACTACTAATATATTATTATCAATAAATAGCTTAGATAAACAACTAGTATTATTTTTCTCATATTCTAAATGAAAAGTAGAGTGTTTGCCACGGGTAAAAGAATCAATTCCTACTCGGACTATAGTCTAACTACCTCGGGAATTGATTCTTTTCAACCCTAGGCTAACAATCTACTATTTCAAATTATCGTCAGTCAGTCTTGTGCGATGAGTTGATTTATTAACTTTCATCAATGAAAAGAACTGTTCGCATTTATATAAGTACTGCCAAACGCACAAATCAATCTTCTTGCTAATTTTCTAAGCTGCGGAAAATTGTCTTTTTCTAGGTATTTTTTGTAGAAATCGCACAACTACGTCTGCAAATTTGGATTTTAGGAGTGAGTTTTTGAGAAATTGTTCCTACAGTAACTTGAGTTCTTCAGCATATTGAGCATAAGCAATATTTTCATACGCAGAGAACGTGTTGAAATGGTATCTGTTACCAGACAGCATCTGTGACTCTCACAAGCGTAGTTTGATCTGAAACGCTTTCAAATGGCTGTACAAATCATTTACTAACTGTCCTTGTTTTTGAAGTTTCAAATTTAAATCATTCAAATAGCCTGTAAGATCGACCAGAAATGCTAAGTCACATATCCATTTTGGGTCACTTAATTCAGATAGTGGTTTATCTTTTATTTTCAAAAAGTCTGCTATCTCATTTCTAAGCTCGTAAAACCGTTTCAACATTTTTCTTTTGCTCAGCCATCTGACTTCACAATAATATGTTACATCGTTATATTCAGCTGATATTTCATCCGAAAACGCCTTGAACTGACGATGGTTAAGCCCTCGGGATCGAATAAAGTTGATGGTTTTTACTACCACATTCATAAGTCATAACATTCTGAAGTCGAATGGACTTAGAACACAAGTTCTGTTGGTGGATAATGCAATGAAAAACTATCAAATCATCTTTTTGCACATTTAATTCTGTTGCTTTTTCATTCAAAATTCCGATGAAACCTTTACGTAAGCCGACCATAGAAGGTGCACCATCAGTGCATACTCCAATTAATTTTGACCATGGTAAGCCAAAACTTTTGAATACCTTTTGAACTTCAATAAAAATATCCTCTCCTGTAGTGGTTCCTTTTAGCGGCTGTAAAGCAAGCGATTCCTCAGTAACAGTGAATACCTTATCAACACCTCGAATAAATATAGCCAGTTGAGCTGTGTCAGCCAAATCGGTGCTCTCGTCTAATGCTATGGAAAATGATTCAAAACCAGCCATACGGTCAGTCAATATTGTTTTTATATCATTAGCCATCATTTCTATACGTCGAACAACAGTTCGACTTGACAAACTAATTTTTTCAAATTCATTTTTCTTTTCAGGACACAAAATACCGCAAACTTCTAACATACACTCCTTGATAAATTCTCCTTCGGCAAATGGTTTTAATGCCTTTGCCAATTTTAAGCTAACTATAAAACTAGCTTTCACAACATTATCAAGTTGTGTTCTTTGTTTATGAAACATTTGTTGTTGTTTTTCCAAATTTGCGGTAAGCTTCTGGATTTTGTCTGTTCTTAATTGTCCTGTCAGTGAGTGCAGCGTAGCATGCTTAGTTCAGTAATGTATCTTTATATTGAATTATTTTATTACTGAAATGAATTCATTACACAGCAAACAAATAGGCTTACTACTGTGCAAGATAAAAAAGAATTCTTCAGTCCATTTTTCTTGAAACTGGCGACCCTCTGTTTTCTTTTCTTTTCTTTCCACCAGACATCATTTTTGTTTACTTTTAGTTCAATAAACTTAATAACAAACTATAGTTAGTAACCACTCAAGATGCACACAAAGTCACAAAGCAAGTTGACGGCTCGAGCAGTTTGCTAAGATATCGCTTGTCCAAAACTAATGTTCGGGCCATCCACCCGCTTATATAGGCAAAATGAACGAATAATCTGGAACAAACTAGTTTAGAATAATTGAGAAGCAATAAATCATTTTGATGTGACGCCCGTGAGGCGGCAAACCTCAAAGAATTTGATCGAGCAAGCCGAGTGGCGGCGATTCTCAAAGAGTGAGGCACCAAACATCAAATGATTTGATGTTTGCCGCCTCACTATCACTCCCGTGAGTATAAATACCTAATGTAATATTTTTTTAATTGGGTTTTTTCAAAATTTTTGCGGGCCGGATCATATCTTACAGCGGGCCGGTTGTTTCCCATGTATGGTCTATGGTCTTTAGTAGTATTACTTATCATCTATGCTATGGTCTGTGATGATGTTCATTGTTTACACTTTACGATTTAATGTATTTTTGTTTTGTAAAATGCGAATTATTGCGCGATTTCAATAAATAAGTTTCGTCTGTTCTATGTTTAGACGAATAATTCAATAGTCAATACTCAATACTGCAAAGTCAAGTGTTACGAATAGTTTTTTGTGCGTACCGGTAACCTGTAAAATGTCTAAAACATCTTGCTTTATTCTTGATAATGGAGCTTACACTGCAAAAGTTGGCCTCTCTACGATGGAGCCAAAGATCGTCCCCAACTGTATAATGAAAGCTAAGTCAGAAAGACGACGTCCCTTTGTCGGATCTCAAATAGAAGAGTGCCGTGACGCCTCGGGGCTGTTTTACATTTTACCATTTCAAAAGGGGTTTTTAATAAATTGGGACACACAAAAAACTGTTTGGGACTACATGTTCAGTAAGGAATGCTGTCCAGTCAACTTTAGTGAAACCCCACTTATATTAACCGAACCACTCTTTAACTTTTCATCTATTCAAGAAGCTATGACGGAAATTTTCTTTGAGGAATACGAGTGCCAAACATTGTTAAGGATAAATGCTACAGACTTAGCAGATTATCATTATAGAAAAACTCATCATAATAATGAATGCACGTTAGTTGTAGACACTGGTTACAGTTTTACTTATATTGTTCCATACATAAAAGGTAAAAAATATAAGGAAGGAATACGGAGGATTGATGTAGGCGGGAAAGTTCTCACCAACCATTTAAAGGAGATCATATCTTACCGTCAATTAAATGTAATGGAGGAGAGTTATGTTATAAACCAGGTGAAGGAAGACTCATGCTTTGTTTCTCAGGATTTTATAGGTGACATGCATATTGCTAGAAAGAAAGGTAATTTTTTAACAACGAAGAATGTTTTAAATTTAATTAAAAAATATATGTTTTTTCCTACCTGTCTGTCTGTATACCTAGTCTATACTACTCAAGCAAAAGGTTTCTCAAATGATATGAATGCTGGCCAAACCTTCAAAAATATAAAGGTTACACCTATTTTATATAGGAATTTAATAAGGTTTATGAAATGGGAAGGAGCCTAAAATTAATCAATTATTTATTTGCAAATTTTAATTAAATACACAATTATTAAAAGCATGCAACATAATATATTTTTTTACATTACATCATGGTCAATAGGCTACATGACAAATTTTTTTATTGCATAAATAAATAGTACTCTTAAATATGAGTCACTTCTCAGAAGAAACAGTATATCAAAAGTCAATTTTTTCAAAGGTACAGCGATTTGTATACAAAATTTCGTAAGTCGTGAAACATTCATTACTACAGTTGTACCTAGCTGTGACGTCACGCATTGGTTAAAGTGTATGAAGTATACGGCCGCAGGAACATATTAATTTTGTTGATATCTCCGATATTTGTGCGTTTAAGTTTCTTTTGATGTAAGTAAACTAGTGATGTAGGTTTTGTTTACTAATTTAAGAAAAAAAAACTTTTTGTACTTTTTAGATATATCTTTCTTGATATGTACACAAATTCCAGTCTAAGTCAGTTAGTTACCCAAATTACTAGGAAAAGGAATAATGAAGAGTCGTTGCTTGACTTGGTTCTATGTAATGATGAGACACTAATTAGTACTTTGGAATACCATCCGCCTATAGGCAAAAGTGACCATGTAGTCATAATGGCGTCTGTACAAGTTGTTGGCTCTGAAATGATTAAAACTTCAAAGAAACTTAAGTATGTTTTCCAAAATTTTAAGTATGGTGATATTAATAAGTACCTGTCCGAAAACTTGAAATCAAACTCCCAATCCCATTGATGCATGGTGTGATTTAAAGAACATTATAAAGTCTTCTGTTAAAAAATTCATTCCTACGAAACGAAAGATATAAAAGAAAAAATTATATAAACCGTGGATAAATAAGCATATATTAGACTGAACTAAAGAAAAGAAAAAACTATGGCGTCTGTATAGACTAGAAAAATCTGACATTACTTACCAGAATTACAGAGCTATTAATAATGCGATTGTAAAAGAAACAAGAGCCAGGAGGAAGAACTTTGAATCTAATGTTATCAATACTGGACCTAAGGCTTTCCATGGATACATAAGAGCACAGATGAGCTCCAAAATAGAAATTCCCTCTGTCCTTAAAAATAACTCCGGAGGACTCGTAGATGATCCAGAACTTATAGCCGAAACATTTGCTGATCAATTTGAGCGCTGTTTTGTTTTAGAACCCCCAGGACCCTTGCCTGATAACCTTCCTAGAACTACAAACTCATTCGAAGGTTTTCTAATAACTAATGATATGGTCAAGAAAACGTTACTTTCGTTTGATATTTCAACTGCATCTGGACCAGATGACATTCCAAGTATATTGTTAAATAAATGTTCGGACGTTTAATCGGACTGCTTAGCAAATATTATGAACTCATCTCTAGAAACAGGGTGTGTACCTGACGACTGGAAGTTGGCTTCTGTTGTACGTATACATAAAAAGGGTGATAAATTGATGGCTTCAAATTATAGACCCATAAGTCTTACGAGTATTGTTCGTAAATGTATGGAAAAAATAATAGCTCAAAAACTGAGAGACTTTTTAATCAAAGAGAATACTATTCCTAACGAACAACATGGTTTTATGTCTGGACGCTCGGTGACTACCAATCTTCTCATTTGTTTTAATAAATGGGTTACGGCTTATGATGGTGGCTGCCCAACAGATGTAATTTATCTTGACTTTGAAAAAGCATTCGGCCGTGTCCCTCTGCAACGCCTTTTAAAGAAGCTGGAACACTTTGGGATAAGAGGAAAAATGCTGTCGTGGATCAGAGACTTCTTAACAACTAGAAAATTCAGAGTTCGGATTGGAAATAAATTGTCTGCACCACGCTTAGTACTGAGCGGTGTACCTCAAGGCTCCGTACTCGGACCACTTCTCTTTATACTTTATGTGGCAGACCTAAGATGTGCAGTTAAAATGTATTTCTCCATGTATGTATCTATCGTCAGCAATACGAAGATTTTTGCCAATCCCGATACACACTACCAAGCATTACAAAATGATTTGAATTCTACTTACCTAATAGAGTAAAATACTTCTTACCTAATAGAGTAGTTTCTGAGTGGAACAAGTTGCCTGAAAATGTAATAATGTAATAAAAAATGTAAATGTAATAATAATACCTACAGTAAATTCTCTAAAAAACAGACTGGACAAACTTTAAATCGTATGATACACACGCATCAGCTTATAAGCTGCTAGTGTGCTTACTGATGTAATAATAATAATAATATAATAATCTAATTACTAAACTACACAAAATATTATATTTTTTTACATTTACCAACTAGTAATGTCTCAATATTTCTGAGCATATTAATGAAACTATATATTTTAGATGTAGCCATCATCCCTTTTATGGATAAAAATTTAAAGACTTACTTATACCATTCAGTTATATTTTTACTTTTTGAGGTTTTATGAGACTGATCCTTATGTCTGTCAGAGGCAAAATAACTGCTAATTGACTGTATGATCAATTTTAATTTCAGGATCAGAAAATACAATAGTCAAGGACTATGTGTTGCCAGATTATACAACTATTCGCCGTGGATATCTGCGAGATGTGGTTAAACCAGACGAAGACTTAGAGCAGCAGACTCTTAGGTTAAACAACGAGAGATTCTCCATCCCTGAGCTGCTGTTCCACCCATCTGATGTTGGTATACCACAGATGGGAATCCCAGAAGCCATAATACACTCGATAGACTTATGTCCAGAGGAAAATAAAGAGAGTTTGCTAGAAAATATTGTTCTCTTTGGAGGCAATACATTATTCCCTGGATTCAGAGATAGAGTTTATAAAGAAGTAAGGGCACTAGCTTTGGATCACTACGATGTAAATGTAATACTTGGAGAAAACCCACTTGCTTATGCATGGGAGGGAGGAAAGCTAATGTTCAGAGATCCTGAATTTTATTCATTCTGTGTAACGAGGGAGGAATATGAAGAGGAAGGAAAGGCATTAACTTTCGAAAGGTTTGATATATAACGGCGGAAACGAGTAAGGAAGTCCTCAGAATAGATTTCCTGCTCGTTAAAGACATACTCAATAAATTGTATGTTACATATTTGAGTAAACAGTTGTAATTTTTGTAATGGAATATTGCTGCTAAGATATTTTGAAGTACAAGTTGTAATAAAATGACTAGCAACATTAAATAAATTAGCACATAAAAATACAATATACCACTACTTGTTCTGCCTTAAAGTATAATAATTATACACAATAATTATTATTGTGTATTAACATATTGTGATTTGTACATGTTTCTCTCTAGATTGTAGATATTTTTTGTCATCACTGACTGTTTGCATCATCAAAGGATGCTAGCTGGTTGTATTTCTATAATCCAACAAGAGATGAGGGTTTTATATTAAATAAAATGACAACATTCAGCTCATTAATTTATTAGCGCGATAAGGCATTCATCACAAGTTCTCCAACTCCATACCTATTAGAATATTTAAAATGCAAATAAACAATACTTATTAGTAAGAAAAATAGTTTCATTGGTTTAGATTTTGAATCTTGTAAAAAGTATGTTACAAATTTTTTCTTTGCCATACATACTCAGTAACAAAAAAAACATTCAGTCTAAATCTTCTAAGCCAGTGTTATTCTTGCTTGATATTGGAACCAACTGGTAATTTGTATTCTGGCATCATTGTGACAAAGGTAGTTTCTCAGTAAATACTACGAAATGCGTTTATAATTAAAATCATTAAATAATGTTAAGAATATAGTAAACATTTAATATTAAGCTCAATTCTAACTTACACCACACTTTAGATAAATACAATATGTATCATTGTTTTATAAGTTAAATATCCTAAGTCTTACACCCGGTTACTGAAAGGCTAATCAAATAGTCGATGAACTAACATGTTGTTGAGTTAACAGGATTATAAAATCTATTTGCGTTTCTGAAACGCTTTGACATTTCTCAATTTTTATGTGGTTACTTGTGAAGATTTTAGGAAGAGCCTGCTTAAATACATATTTAGTTATCTAAAGTACAGTCCAACTTAAATTATTCCATGCCGTCGGCCGGCGAGCGAATGTCGTCTATTTTGAGAATCATTTTGACGAGTTGCGTAGCCAGGGCGATTTGTTGTTTCTTGGAGTGTAAGGACTCGATTACATTCAACGCCTTCATGTCATTTGAGTCATTTGACATGCAGTCCACGCCCAAGTTGAAATTGTTTTCGGCGTCCTGCCGTGCCTTGATTTCTGACAATGTGTCGATGGGTGAAAGACCGCTGTTTTCCGCCAACGCCAAGGGTATTGCTTCTAACGCATCTGCAAATCCTATAAAGGAGTACTGCTCGAGTGACGACAGTTTTTCGGCCGCCTTAGCCACGGCCAGCGAGCAGGAAATCTCCGCGGCACCACCTCCGTAGACTACACGAGAATCCTAAGGAAAATTGCAAATAATCAATAAACCATGTCATTCTGGATTATAATATTTACGGACACAAACAACATGGAAGGTATACTATGTATTATTCAGGAAGCATTTTTCAATGGATAGATAGATGGATTTACAATTTCGGTTGTGAAGAGAAACTTGTCTAAAATTACAAATATTGGAGTTAGTAACTATATAACGTCATAGAATATTGGTAATTTGAGATACTAGACTAGTAGATTCCATATGAATGTTAACTACACACCTGGACCAGACTGCGCACGATGCAGAGCGCGTCGTGCACGGAGCGCTTGGCCTCCTCGACGATCATGCGGTTGCCGCCGCGCACCAACACCGTCACCGCTCGTGAGTTCGAGCACTCCTCAATCACCAACATCTCGTCCTTAGACGTTCCGAATGCTATGGATAAATAGAAAGTTATTGTAGTGAAATGAAAGCTGAGATAGTCGAACTATATGATGTAGGTAGGTATCATGACATTTATTGCTGCAGACTCAATAGTTTTATATGCTAAAATCATTGAACTATTTAAAAAGCACAGGTACTAAGATAAAACTAATAATGAGATCTATATAATGTTAAAAATGCTCTTATGATAGCTCAGACACAGCTAAGGAAGATTTCATTATAAAATCAAATCACTATGTGAGTATTTTAGTCATCATTGCTATCAGTATCTTATCACAAATTAAAAAACAAAAATTTCAAAACTCACTGAGTTCACGAACCAATCCACAGCTTCCCAGTTTTTCTGGAGTCAGCTCATCGAAACGTGGAACGATGCGACCACCAGTGGCGATAGCGATCAGTTCCATCTCTGGACCACCGACCCAACGCACAGCGGGCAACTGTTCCGCCAGCAACAAGTGATTTGCCTCATCGTCGAAGCCCCATTGACAGATGGCCAAAGTGGCACCAGCACTCTAAAAAAAAATTTATGAGATAGGGGGAAAAGATACAAACATTTGTAGATTTATTTATTTAAAAACATAGCAAGGGCATATTTTTATAAATTAACCACCATTTTTTTGGCAAAAGCCATGGTGTAAATGTTGTACTAACCTTAACTTTCCTGACCATATCTAAGAATTTATCCTGTTCATACTGCCTCAGTTCACGGTACTCCTCTACGGAGCCAACCTGGAGCTTATGCTTGGTCTTGGGCTTGGGGGGCTCAAATGGGCATGTGAGGATTGCCAGTTTCACATCCTGTAAATAATATTTATTTAATATCCCACTTATTAATATAAATGTGAAAGTTTGTGAGGATGGACGGATGTTTGTTACTTTCACGCAAAAACTACTGAATGAATTTGGATGAAATTTGGTACGGTTTTTTAGGCTCTGGATTGAAACAGGCTACTTTTTATCCTTTTTTCAGGCAAGTATCCATGGGCCATGAATACTGTATTCATGGGCCAGATACTATATTTACGCGGGCAGAGCCGCACGAAAAAGCTATTTAAAATTAAGTAAGCTATTTAATGGTTCAATTCTTTTACATTTTATAAAAAAATATTAATTTTATCTATTTATTTTCATACTCTTGAAATAATCTCAATGATGATGTTATTACCTTCAGTACTTTAGGCATCTGTGGGTGGCTCATGGTCTTGTCAATGACGACCCCACGAACCAGCATGGAGTCTTCCATACGGCCTCCAACTTTGCCCTCCACTTTAATCAATTCAAAGTTCACATCACGCTTCTCAAGGTCAGCAACTGACAGAACCGCCTGAAAAGTATTAAAATATTTTTTAGAACTTATTTTTTTAATTTTTTTTCAGCCACTTTAATTCAGAACAAAGTATTATATTCTGAACATAACATTTTAAATAACTATGTAATAGATTATTTTTCTACTACATTGTTATTGTAAAGGAACCACAAAATGCAAAATATTTATTAACTCACGTCAACAGCAATCTCAGCCATCAGTCGGTGGCATTTGACCACAACTTTACTGCCCAGGGTTGTCATGGCAACTTTGATAAGATGCTCCCTAGTGTTTTTGTTGACTGGGAATGCTTCACTAATACTGTCGAGGTGGGCCAATGCGGCAGCGGCAGCCATTTCAAAACCATCAGCAATACGAATTGGATGGATACCCTTATCCAGTAGATTAGATGCTTGTTCCATCAGAGCCCCTGTAAGACATCATTTTATTATTTCTATTTTTTTTATCATATCAAAATTAATGATGATGTTGACCCTAGAGAATAAAATAAGAAACACATAATTTATCACAAAAAATTAATATTAATATTCTTTGGAGTTTGCTAATTTTATGTAGCATTGGACACCTCAGACACAGCCAAGGATGATTTCATTATATAATCAAATCACTATGTGAGTATTTAAGTCATCACTGGTATCCATAACTTGAGGGAAGTAAATATGAGTCATAGTTTTCTTAACTTTAAAATCAATAATTAATAAAATACATAACATATAGCAGGGTCTTGATAATCCTATTAGTGAAAAGACGGGACACTTTCCAAATTATTGGAATTCCAGGTTATGAGTATGTAATAATGATGTATTTTAGTAGGAATAAAATGTTTTGTATTTTTCAATTTAGAATGTTTAGGTGGCGGTGCCATTTTGTCAGCAAAAGATTTTGAGCTGTTAGTTATTTTCTTGAAATTAACTAAGGTGATATAAAAGAATGGTGACAAATGATTGAATATTGACCAGTTGTGACTGGCAGCTGCGACTACGCAAATACCCCATGCGATTATCTCGCCTGTCCAGATTACAGAGTGCACTAAAGTAACGGGGGTCCAGATTATTGAGGCTTAAAGGTAGAATTTCTCTCCAAAGGAAACTTTTATAAACAAAGTTCTACCTGCAAGAACTACAACTCCAGTGGTACCGTCACCAATCTCATCGTCTTGACTCTGAGCAAGTTGCACCATCAGTTTACCAATCTGGTGATCAACATCCATCAACTTGAGAATGGTGGCACCATCATTTGTGACTGTAACATCTCCATCTGATGACACCATCATCTTGTCCAGACCCCTTGGCCCTAGTGAGGTTCTGAGAATAACAGCTATTTGCCTTGCGGCAGATATATGCGACTGAAAATAAGTAACACCACATATAAACTTGAAATGTATGTAGTTCTGTTTTTTTTTTAATGACAGACAGGAACTCAAACTAATTTCTTCTTGGGGTAGCTTAAATTCGTATACTTGGTAAATAAGGGCCCATCATGTGACCGACTAAACTCAATATGATTGAACATCTGTTAGGAAAACAGTTGATATGCTTTTAAAAACTTTGTTGATGTCTTGCAATTATATCCAATGCGTCAATAATATCGAAAACTAGTATTGTATGGCTGATTTGTATATATTTGGGGAACTATCGTATTAAAAACAAATTAACGAAAAGTTTGTAGAGGGGAAGCGACTCAATGTTAAACTTAACATGTTAACAAGTGGTTATTTATTATTCACATAGGATATTTTAGTTTGAAAACAAAATAAACGTGCCATTTATATATTTCCCCGGATAATTATTCATTTAATAAATTTTAATACTATACCAACCTTTAGGGCATCGATACCGGTTAATCTTTTTTGTTTTTCTTGGTCTCGTAAAATAATAAATGGTCTACCATATTCATCAAAGGCGACAGTTCCTGGAAACATCGCCATTTTTCACACAAATATAGTAGAAATTTAGATTCAAATGGATTTAACAAACATTAATTTTTATTGCTCAAGAATCAAGAAAACAGATTTTGACATTCGAACGTTTCATAGTTTTGACAACGACATTGAAATATTTTCTTTCCTTCTTCCTCGGAACTGTAAATAGGTAGTTGCCTTTTTAGGTAACAAACGAATATAAGGCGCAGAATACACGGCCATATTAAATGTAGATTTTGCAGTCAGTTTTATAACACCCATGAGCTTAGAGCATTAATCCAACCGGAGTAGCCATTGTCACGCGTTCCCCGCAGTCAAAGGTACGAGACCGCTGGTCATACCGGTTATATAAAACTAGTTGCCGCGCGTTATTGACGTATTCCGCAAATGACAGTGAGGCGGGACGAACCGGAGCTAAAAATGCCGAATTGCTGTTTTTTTTTCACTGTAAAAAGAGATCGGTAACTTTATCAGAAGCTTTACAAAACTTTAACAAAAGGACAACGTTACTTTCCATCTGTAAGTATTATTTTGTCTAAATATTAACAAATAATGCAATAAATAACCAAAAATCCTAAACAAATTCTCGGTCAATAAGTGTTGGCACTGAATCGTACAAGATCCTAACTTTGGGTGATATTTAAAAGTAGTAATTTATAAAAACTTCTATTTCATATTCGTTCTTGTTATTACTGTTTCAAAATGTATACTATACTAGTCATTCAGTACTCAATACTTCTTTCAAGTAAGTAAATAGCTATTAACCATAGTTTGAAATAGAGCGATATATCGGCCTCCGCTGTTCTCGGCCGTCACGAGTTGCACCCGCCATACATTTGTCATTACAAAAAGTTTGGCGGTAGCAACTTGTGACGTAACAAATCGTTTTGCGACAAAGATATGGCCTATGGGCAATTTTTTTTGTTTGCTTATAATTTTTAATCGCGTCAATCTAAATACCTATTTATATTAGATTTATGTATCTTTAATCAACAATTTTATTTATAAAAATGTGACATTCCACACTAGGCAACCCTATTATACGAATTATAAAAAAAAACATAAATTTCGAGGATCGAGATTTCTCTATTGTTAGATTTATTAGCGGTGTGACTATATGGCCCAGGAAAATTCAGTGCACTGAAAATTTAGAGTTGAAAATGGAAGTTACGAGTGTCGAGCTGTCCTAATATTCGACGTTGGTCTCGAAAATGTGTACGATTTTTAACTCTACGGTATTAGCGCAAAGTTCTATTTCGAATGCTCAGAATTTTCTTCGGGCTTCCAGTCTCTGGATTATAATATAGTCCCAGCCTTATACGAAAATTCTATTTTACTTGACACAATGAAAATTGACTTGCAATGGTTACCTTCCGCCTTAAATATTAAAAAAAATTGAGTTTTGAAAGTCGATACACGTTCGTCTGTACGATGACGTTACGTTTTGTTCCGCCAGTAATTAATATTATAAGCGTTTTTGAAATTTGCGCGGAATTTTCAAAAAAGCCACTTTTTGATGATTAAATTTCACTATTGATTCACGATAATTTTTTAAAAAAATTGTACAGGTATGTTCTTTTAGCGATAAAGATTACAAATAAAATTATTTTATCAATTTTGGTGTCACATGCATATTCCCTATTTCCACCAATAACCCATAGTACAATCAATAACATATAAAAAAATCTTTGCATTTTAAATTAAGTTTGTTTACTTATGTTTGGGGTTGGGATAAGTCAGAAAAAGTCATAGAATATTCACATATTTTAATAAATTTTGGCATTATAGCTATGTATATAGTATATACATTTCCGAATTTCTATTTCAAATTATGTTATATAAGTGTTAACCATCTTAAGTCTAGGAACATAAAATAAAGCTTGTGACGAGAGGGCGACAGGTTACAGCGTGAGTTCCTGGAAAATAAAAGATATAATATAAGAACAGATACCTAGGGATTATATAAAGATGAATCTTCTAAATTCAAATGTTATGTCTAGATAATCTTAACAAGTCTTATATTGTTGTCGGCTTTTAAAACTGCCCCGGGACAGTTCCGCCAAATGGCTACGTAAATAGTTGAACGAGACTTTTAGATGCCGAAAATAGTTTAAATGACTAAGTGTCAGTTCACACTGAGACACGACGCGAGGATGCTCGAAGATGCTGTTATAATATGCACAATATGCAGCGCTGCATAGCATGACGCCACGGGCAGTTTCAAATTCTTACAATGAAGCATGTTAACTATATTTGTGTAATAAAGTTATATTTTACATTGCTATCTTAAAAAGTGCTCTCTCGTGTCGCGTCTCGGTGTGAGCGGACCCTAAGAATATCAAAACAGATAGTTTTGCAAATAAATAAATATTGTGATGATGTTCTCATGCTATCCAAGTAGGAGATTTTTATATAATATTTAATAATAAAAAGTAACAAGTTTCTTTAACCAAGCACATTATTCTACACACCTAAGTTATTTCTTTAGTTTTATGTAGTCTTTGAATAAATAAAATTAACATACCATTATAGCATTTACTATGTCGGACTGGTTATTCTTAAGGGCCCTGACAGCTCTCGCTCTGGAGACGTTGGCCTGGGACATGACAATCTCAACGTCCTTCTCATCAACTCCTGTCTCATCTACTCCCTCCTCATCTTCTTCTTCTGCAATTGGTGCTACCGTCTGTGAAAACAAAGAATATAATGGCAAAATTGTACTTTTAAATTTTCTATATATTGTGTAGGTTTTATTCAATATTTGTACATCTATATTATATACCCCTTAATAATAATAATGCAATTTACACAATGGATAAGCCTTACAATGCAAAACATTGTAAGGCTCCTAATGTTGAAAAAGTCACTTGATAGATAAGGACAAAACATTGTATAGCTTATCCATTAAGTAAATATTTTTATTAGTAAGGGGGTAAATCTATATTCTATCAATCAAGAAATCTGTCAGGAATTTTTTTTGCCATAGATTGTCTGTTATTGCCATAGAAATACAAGTTGCCATGGCTCATTAAAAAGTAGTTGCACTGTATTATATAATTTTGTTGACTCAGCAAAGCCTGTAACCATAACTAGTGACTCACCGTTCCAGCAGTAGCTGTATCATTGCCAGTTGCTGCACTCTCCGGTGCCTTGAATCTTTCAGCTGCAGCCATGGTGGCCTGCTGTGACAAGTCCTCAATCTTGGCCTCACCAAATACAATGTACGTATCCGAGTGTGGGTTTTTGTAGACATCCGGAGAGTTGATTACAAAAAGAATGTTTTTCGATTTACGGATTGTGACCCTGTTCACACCTTGGACCTGAAAATTAAATAGGTACTTATATAAGCATAAAATAATGTTAATATAAGGTAAAACATACTCTTATTTATTATTAATTAATACATTTTTTTTTATTATATATATGGGAGCTACCCCTAAAATACAAAATTGTGATTATTATATTATGTTGCCAAAAACAGTCTATATGCAATCTAAAATAAATATATATATATATATCTTTTTTCTCTTTCTTTCTATTCATAATTACCAATTTATAAAGGGAGGACAGATGGACAGAAGTACAGAATGACACTATAAAGTTTCCTTGTAGTTACTTTGGAAGTCTAAAAAGATTAAAATCCTCCAATATATGGACTCTTTTGATACTCACAGGTTTAAGTCCCAGTTTGCTCATAATTTTACGGGCTTTTTTTTCACCACGGGACTGCTTTGCCTTCGATACAATATCGATGCCAGCAATTGGGTTTGTGATTCCGCCAGTTCCAGCTGTGCCTAAAATTACAAATAAAAAATATGATTAAAAATAGATAAATAAAGAAACAATATAACAGTTATTTCATTAATTGGCATTGTTGCAAGTATATCTTCATATTTATTTTATAAGTGGACTCGAAGTAAACCAAGTTTTTTTTAAGTAGTTATAAATATCGGGACTAACAAATTATACAAAAATATAGTAAGGTAAGTAAAAATAAATACTTTAATATTTATTTAGTTTAAATATTTTAATGTACACCTAAAGTATACTAGGGTTATAACCATAGTAACTTGTTACCTGCTTTAATTAATGTCAATGGATACTGCTAAGAACATAGACATAATATATTATACTAGCGGAGCAAGTCCAGGCTTTTAGTCCTTACGTAACTGGAGTGCTCCATCGGGGCACTAGAATTTCACATATACAAAGGTCAGTGTTGCACTGTAAAATACTGCGAAATTATGACAAGCGAGTAAAAATTAACCATTGACCCCTCAATAGGTTGAGTTGAGTTGAGTTAGGTCAAAGGGTGGTTTCCCGAAGCCCCCATCGGGGTGCGGGTTCAGTAAATTAAATAAAAGCAGTGACTTCGTGCGCGTATCATTTGACATGACTTGTCCTTAGTTTAATACGTATCTGCCTAAGAAGTTAAACAAACATACCTGCATCTTCCAATTCTGGAATAGTATCATCAGAATCACTGTCTGAAGATGCCGTTTCTTCTTTCCTCTTTTCGGTCATAGAGGCAGTAGCCTTGTCTAATTCTGTAAGTTCTGGCATATTGGCTTCTTTTAGTTGAACAATTTTGAAAACCAGAAATACCTAAAATAAATGTCAACGATAAGGTTTAGTTCGAATCTATTTTGTGTGGATCAAAGACAACTTCAGTATGTTTATTTTTTCATAATAAACCGGAGATGTAACAGATCGATCCATTATAATACCGCTAATAGAACAATTACAATGTCTGTGTAACGACTATCAATGCACAAAATATACACATTAACGCATAAATCTTTGATGCTGAAATTTATTTATGCAGAATTTTTTAGCAAATAAAAGGAGATTACAGGGATTATACTAGATTATTTACCTCGTGCGGCTAAATTGAAACCGATTTTTGGACACTTGTTTTGACAAAAGGAGCAACTGACATTAGAGATGTGTCAGTTGGATACTTCTTCATTTTCCTGTCCCATTTACAAGTCATTTTCTCACTAGCCGATTCAATAGGGATGTACCTAGTGTGGAATAACACATTTTAATGAATAAGTATAAATTTATTTAGTACTTATTACTAGGATATTACAATATAATAATAATCAATTAATTAAAATAACTAAATTATTATCTAAGCCAGCTATACTCTAAGTGTGTTCCGCGGTGAACCCTAGGGTTCCGCGATACCCCTGTATCCGCAAGAATTTAGAAAAAAAAATTAAAACACCTGTCTCTGATCGAACGTTTTGACTCCGCCCGCCGCGCCGCCGCCGCGCGTATACTTGTGAGCGCGCAGTCCCTGTGATAAAAGCCGCCTCTGAATTAGACACTATACTATAGTGAACAAGCTACTTTCGGCTCTAACTTCAAAACATAAAGTCGAGATTGTTTACAACGCATTTTTTATATTTCTATTTTTATTTCCGCTTTTTGTTTATCAAAGACGCCGACTCGAGTATTTTTGAGAATGTTCGAGATCGAGTGTAGGACTAAGTATAAAAGCGGCGATCGCGCGTCGCGCCGCGTCAGTCAGTTGACGATTAGCGTTCGGAGCGATAAGTTCCTACCTACCTACTTACAAGTTGGCTAGCGATTTGCGGAGTTTAAACGTGATATGTAACTAGTGTTTATCGTTCTACTGCCTGCTGTATTCTGATTGTATCAGATTTGTACATTTCTTCTTTGGACTAAACTTAGTCTCTTATAAGCAGCAACGATTGTGCATTATTTTGACCCCACCATCCTGACTTTTAACATTATTAATAAAGAAGAATGGATCGTTGGCTTAAAGGCGTTAAACGTGTTGCAACAACATCTTCTAATGACGCTGAATGTTCAAAAGCAGTACGCGCGGAGAATGCAGCAATTACCGATCCAGACGATGATGCCACGACGTCAAGCTCCACGGTTTCAAAGACGCAAAAAAGGAAGTATGATGAATCATATATCAGTTTCGGATTTGTTGATTCCAACGGCTCACCTCTCTGCATGCTATATAGTAAACTGCTTCTTAATAGTTCCATGGCACCTGCCAAATTGCGCCGACATTTAGAAACTGTACACCCCGAGTCTAAAGACAAGAATAAAGAATTATTTTTTGTTCGCAGAAAAGGACAGTTATTGGAAAGTCAAAAAAATATGATGCATGTAACACAAACTATCAATGAAAAGGCCACGGAGGCATCATATTTAGTTAGCTATCGCATTGCAGAAGCAGGTGAAGCGCACACTATCGCTGAAAATTTAATAAAGCCATGTGTGTTAGACATAACAAAATGTATGCTCGATGAAAAATCTGCAAAGCATCTTTCTACTGTGACGCTATCAAACGATACTGTTTCACGGCGAATCCATGATATGGCAAGCTACGTCAAACAAGAACTAGTTACACGTCTACAAAAAACACGATTCGCCTTGCAAATGGATGAGTAGTCAACTGATGTCGCTGGTCTGGCTATCTTGCTGGTTATCGTGAGATATCCATATGAAAGTTCTTTTGAAGAAGACATGCTTATGTGTTCACCGCTGCCCACAAACACTACCGGGGAAGACATTTTTAATAAAATAAACATATTTTTTGTAGAAAATAATCTCAGTTGGAACGATTTCATTGACATTTGTACAGATGGGGCCAAGGCGATGACAGGTAAAACAGCTGGAGCAGTGTCACGCATAAAAAATAAAGCGCCTAATTGTAGTTCCAACCATTGTATTCTGCATAGACAAGCACTTGCGATGAAGCAAATGCCGTCAAATCTAAAATTAGTTATGGATGAAGTGGTAAAAATAATTAATTTTATCAAACCACGACCACTACAATCCCGATTGTTCTCATTATTGTGTGAATATTATGGCAGCAAACATAAAACACTGCTGCTCCATACAGAAGTGCGATGGCTGTCTCGGGATAAAACTTTAACAAGGCTATTTGAACTTAGAGCGGAGTTACAAATGTTTCTTTCAGCTGATATTTCTTTTAATTTGAAAGACCGTTTGTATGATAAAACTTGGTTGTTCCGATTGTCTTTTATGGCGGATATCTTTCAAAAACTAAACGAATTGAATTTATAATTGCAAGGGAAACAGACAACAGTGTTCCAGGCCTATAACAAAATAACTGCCTTCAAAAGAAAATTAGATTTTTGGATTGTTTGCGTTGATAAGAGAGAAATAGAAAGCTTTACGTCACTCAGTGAGTTTGTTAGCGATAACGACTCAGAAATGTTTCAAGATGATATTATGTTTGAAGAATTGGTTCAATATCTCACTTCGATGCGCGCATCTTTTGAAAAGAATTTTCCCGAAGAACAGAATACAAAAATAAAACTGAATTCATGGATTCATAATCCTTTTTTACCCAACTTGCAAAAGCCCGAAAGTATGTCAAACGAGATATATGAATCTCTTTTAGAAATGTCATCAGACACAAGTATGGAGTCACTGTTCAAAACGATGCCTCTCAACGATTTTTGGCAAAATGGCTCTGAATATTCTTCTCCCGTTCCCAACAACATATTTGTGCGAAACAGGATTCTCAACGTATGCAGCCACGAAAACAAAATATCGCAATAGACTGGACGCCGAACCTGATATGAGACTGCAACTGTCTTCTATCAAACCTGACATCAACCAATTAATGAAAAATAAAAAACAATTTTGAGACTTTGCGATTTGGTTGAGTGCTAGATACAAGTGTTCAAACTATTTTTAAAGTTTTCTTAAGGAATTTCGTATAAGTTCTAGATTCTACCTTCTTGTTTGTTTACCTAGTGTGTGTCTGTGTTGTTTGTGTTTGTTTGTTTACACGTAAGTACCGTAGTTAATTATTTATCATGGATAATTAACCGCCTGATCCCGGCAGTACGCCAGGAGGTTATGTTACTCCACCGAATGGCATAAGTAGTGTTAGTTTCAGTGGCGTACACAGGATTCTAACACTGGGTATGCGGCGAAGTACGCGGTCCCAAAAAATTTTTCGTTTATAGATTTTTAGCATAGCTACAGCCAAGCGACGGATCTCTAAGTCGAAACCATGCCAACAGAGCAAGTCTTAGATGTACTACTATTCATGTACATCTTCTACGGCAACGCAGACAAAACAGCGATCGATCGTCGCGGCGGAAGAAATTCTAATAAGTAAAATAATAAGCATATTTTAAAATATTATAACTACTCACCAGTCAGTCAGCTTCAATTTTCACGTATTCAAGGTTCCGGTTACTTGAGATTACTATATCCCGAGGTAAATTACTTAATAATATGCAAGGAAAACAATATAATTGAATCGTGTGTACACAACCACACAGCCAGTTATACGTTTCATAACTTTTAACATGAAATTTTCGAGTTACATTATTTTTTTGCTGGTTTAATTGCTGTAACTCGGGTACACACCTACCTTTACACAGAATTTGAATCTTCTCACTGAATGACAATTGTGAGAACTTGTTATTTTTAATTTTTAATAAACACACATTTTCAACACAAACCTCACAGTCAAATAACATTTAAAAAAAAATCGATTAACTCACTAGTAAAAGCAAATCACTAAAATTATTATAGAAACTCAGTAATAAACTGTTAAATGTACACACTTTCAAATGTTAAAATGAAAAGTCTTTTAAGAAAACTATAAATAAACTGGAGCGATTAAATTGTAAACAATGCTTATCACATGAAATATGCAATATGGCCCCCGCGAAACACAAAACGTTTCTTCTATTTAATTAAACAAATAAAACCTTACTAAACAAAAATGCATAATGTGCATACGTGATTTATTAGATTTCCGTCTATTATTTTTACTCGGATTATAGGCAACGAATAATTTCCGACAAGCCAGTTCGGCGGTTTTCGGAAGCGATCGGATAGCCGAGATCGGAGAGCCTGCCGCGGGACTTTTGCTATATAATCATGTCGATATTCATGGGTGTGTGCGTTTGCGAAGTATGAAAATTACACATACATGCGATGATTTGTCCTGCAGCACGCACCGGCATAAGATGAGTTGCTATTTATAAAATATTAGGCGTTTTTAAGTTTTTATATTTTTTAAATTAATTTATTTACTATTAATTAATTATTAAAGTCATCTAAAACGTACGAAAGTTTTATTAAAATATCTGTGAATGACAAGTAAAGCACTGCATTTCTGCCTATATGGAGCGCACGCCCCTAGTTAGTTTAGAGAACATTCCGAATAAGCGTCCTAGGCGTAATTCTCCCATCCAAACCCATCCAAAATAATAAGGACAATAACCTGGCTTCTCCACAAAATTATAAAATAACCTTCATAAGACCTGATTTTTTTAATAAACGAAAATACTCCATATCTGATTCCCCTCCATATGTAGTGCATGTGTCGAAAACAGACTCCACAAATAACACTAATAGCCAGATCCGACCCATGGAGTTTGGCCGTTACTTATTCCAGAACAATTTTAATACAGTTTCACTTGGTGGCGTAAAGCGAATAGGTAAAAACCGTGTGTCGGTAGAACTAAAAAATCCAGTTGACGCCAACTCGTTCCTAGATTTATCAATTCTTTCAAATGCAGGTTTTACAGTCTCCATCCCGTCATTTAATGTGTCGCGGATGGGAATTGTAAGAAATGTCGCTCTGGACATTGACATGGAGGAATTTGCCCTTAACTGCATTACACCCACTGGTTATGGTGAGGTTATAAAGGCACGTCGTATGTGCCGTAAATCTATAGATCCTATCAGCGGCACGACATGGATACCCACCCAGACTGTTGTTGTGACTTTTAATGGACAGAAACTTTCTCCTCATATGTATCTATTTTACACTTCCCTTCCTGTAGAATTATATAAGCTCCCCACTATCCAATGCAACCGGTGCTGTAGGTTTGGACATGTTAAATCTATTTGTATGTCGGACCCTAGATGTTACAAGTGCTCACAACCACATGAGGGTGACTCTTGCAACATTCAAATGGCCACATGCCTCTTCTGTTCTGGCGCCCATGCGGCTAACAGCCCTAAATGCCCAGAATTTGTAAGACAAAAGGAAATTAAGGCTGTAATGCCTGAAGAAAATATATCCTATGCAGAAGCTTCAGCTAGGTTTCCAAGTGTGCGTAGAGCATTCACAGACGTAGCCCTTCCTACAGCTACTTCCTCACAATCCCACCAATTCACTACTTCTCCCCCTCGTACTGTCTCTTACAGAAAAACTGTTTTAACCCCCCGTCGTACTATTCCCTCACCCCAGCCTGGCTACAACCGTCTTGCCCACCAATCAATTATCTAGAACCCTATTTCTGAGACCCCTAATGGATCCGCTTTTCCTAATAACTCCTTGTCCATGAATGACAATTTCCCTGAACTCCTTTCTTCCCTTTTATTAAATTTATTATCCCGTTTCAGTGACACTGGGATGGGTATGTCCAATACTCTCCGTGAAAACTTGACTAAGCTGGTGAACATTACAAACACAAACTCTATAAATAACAATGGCTCAGAGGATCATTGTTCAATGGAACTGTCGTAGCGTCCGAAACAAAATAAATGATATTTTATATTCTACTCATAAATTTAATCCCCTTATTTTTGCCATCCAGGAGTCTTGGTTGAGGCCAGATTCTCAATTTAGAGTCTCTGGCTTCTCCTGTCTCCGGGATGACAGAAGTGATGGTAGAGCTGGTGCAGCTATTTTAGTTTCAAATTCAGTAATTTTTAATTCTATCTCTCTTCCACCACATAGTAATATTAACATTGTTGCTGTCAGAATCTTTAACATTTCTTTTCTGTCTATTTACTTACCTGACCCTGCTTCCTCTGTCCTTTCTGAACTTTTTTCTATAATCAATCTCATCCCCCCTCCAATGTTCCTTTTAGGAGACTTCAATCTCCAACATCATGCTTGGGGCTCCCATAATTGTGACTCTATTGCCAATCTTTTTCTCAACTCTCTTGATGATCTTGACCTGGTTATCTTGAATAATGGAGCTCCTACTCGACGAGTAATCCCAATTTAGAATCCTAGAACAGCAGTGGATTTGTCCATCTGTTCTCCTTCTCTTTCCTCACAAATGTCATGGTCCTTTCAAATTCCTGTGGCAGCGATCATTTTCCCATTATCCTTACCTGGCATCTCTCCCCTATCCCGAGTATAGTTAAAAATCCCCCTAGACTTAATTTAAACTTTCCGAAGCTGACTGGCCGCTATTTGCAGTTCTGACTAATGAGCTAATTGCCTCCATTCCACCTCTTAATTCCCATAATTCATATATTTTATATCCCCGTCTAACGCAGGCGCTTCTTGGAGGCGCATCTGCTGCTATACCTACTCGAGGCTCTAATTGTAACCGAATTTCCTCTCCCCCATGGTGGGATGCTGAGTGCACCATGGCATGTAAAAGACGCAAGGAGGTAGAGAGGACTTTCTCGTCTGATATGACCTTGGAGAGTTATAATAACTGCAAGAGGATAGCAGCGGACACAAAAAGACCTCTCTCACAAGAAGCGCCTGGGTTGGCATAAGTTCTGTGAGGGCTTGTCTCCCCTTTCCCAACCGTCTCTGGTTTGGACCAAGTTAAAAAAGTTTCGCGGCTCCTTTTCGCCCAACTCTAACCCCTTATAATCCTAATCCATTGAGCTATCGTCCTATTGCTCTTTCTTCCACCGTCTCAAAAATATTAGAGCATTTAATTAAAAATAGACTCGAATGGTTCTTGGAGAGTAGAGTCATTCTTTCGGGAAGTCAATTCGGATTTCGTAAGGGCTTTAGTGCTATGGATAGCCTGTGTACTCTAGTCTCCGACATTCGGATTGCCTTCTCAAAACAAGAGACTCTGGTGGGGGTATTTCTGGATGTGTCGTCCGCATATGATAACCTACTACTTCCGGTTCTTAGGCAGACTACGCTTCAGCTGAGTGTCCCTGTGAAGATAGTTAACTACGTGTGCAATTCCCTTTCCGGTCGTTCTATCCTTATTTCCCATGAAAATTCATATCCTTGTTCTAGATTGGTTTGGAAGGGTCTCCCTCAAGGTTGGTCCTTAGTCCTCTCCTTTATAGTATTTACACCCACAATCTAGACTTATCCGTTACCTCTTTCTGCAAAATCACTCAATATACGGACGACATAGCCCTTTATGTCTCCACCAAGGAGCTTTTAGATGCCTCTGCACGCCTCAATTCTGCTCTTCATTACCTATGCGAGTGGCTCTCTGATCATGGCTTGAGTATTTCCGTGGACAAGAGCAGCATTGTTGTTTTTTCCGGAAGTAGGACTGTTCCGGACATATTTATATCCCTGGGTAGCCAAATTTTCCCGGTTTCTGATAACGTTAAATTCCTAGGGGTTTATTTAGATGCTAAAATGACTGGCGTTCATCACATAAACCATATTATTAAAAAATGTGAAAAAAACATCAATATTATTCGGTGCCTCTCTGGAGTTTGGTGGGGCTCTCACCCCTACACTCAAAAATTGATATATAATGCCTTAATCCGAAGTCATCTGGATTACGGTTCTATAATTCTTGAACCTTGTCACAAGTCTGCTCTTCAAAAACTGGACAAAATTCAATCCAAGTGCCTTCGTCTAGTAATTGGTGCCATGAAATCAACTGCTAATAATGCCCTGCAGGTTGAGTGTGCTGATCCCCCCTTAAGTTTCCGACGCCAAAACCTTTCAGACAGATTTCTTTTCAAGGCTCTTCAATTTGCTCATCACCCTCTTATCCCTAAGTTATATATCCTCTTCCAATTATTCCACTCCTCGTCATACTGGATACACAAGGATCCCTCCTGTCTCCTTAAGCTTTCAAAAGTTCACTAGCTTGCCACGTCCTGTGTACAAAGTAAGATGCTCCCTATTTATGAAGTTTCTTACGAATCCCTAGTCAAATTCCCTTTCATTTCCTTTGATACCGGCATTGTAAAAGGTTCTCAGTCTGCAAACGATCACTTTAAGGAAATTATTAATACAGTATACAGAGACTGGTATCACATATATACAGACGCGTCCAAATTAGAAAACCAAGGGTGTGTAGGTTCAGCGGTATGGATACCAAAAGTCAATGTGGTATTAAATTTTAAATTACCTAATTAATTATTATTGTATTTTCTGGTGAAGCAATTGCAATCCTTGAGGCTCTGTCGTTTATAGAGTCTCATCGACTTAACAACTCCGCAGGGCCGTCTTTACCAGGGGGTGCAAGGGGTGCGGTGCACCCGGGCGCGGATATTTTGGATATTTTTTGAACTTAACGCCATTGCACAGTTTTATATATACTTTCGACAAATATATATGCGCAAGCAAAAAAAAATAGTCATCAACAATAATATTTTTTTTACTTTTATTACGCTTTCGGCGCTTGTCATGTAACCGCATTACTACACTAGGTACACAAATAACAATTTTATTTAATACATCACGCGCGCGGCAAAATTTTTAATCCAAAGAGAGTGTATGTATGTACGTTTGACACGTTGCCGCCTGGTCACCCGCACTTGATGCAAAATGATCTCTAAGACAATAGAGTATTACACATATAAGTTCATTTGAAATGGGCCCGCGGCGCGGCACCTGTGCGTCTGTCATAGGCGAGTAATTGCGCTCTTTGACATTGCCGCCCGGTCGCCGTAATATTATTACAGTAAAAAGTTACAAAACAACGAAATTATTCATCGAGTTTGGCTTGTATATTCCACATCCAATGATTCTGTATTTTGTTTTCACTGTAAGCTTTTTAATAATAACTAGCTATTGCCCGCGACTTCGTCCGCGTGGAATAGTGACTTCCAGCAGAAAAGTATAGATAGCTGAGAATAAGTTAATGTATTGGTAATATTGTTTAGATTAAGTTAATGTATTCACATTCACATGAGGCTAAAGTACCTATAGAACGAAAATACTTTAGCGCAAAGCTTCCGGGTAAGCTATATTGAAAGTTGACCCGTCCGGCACGTGAACATAAAGATTTCTAGAACTGCTAACACGGGAAAGAGCAACGTATAACTGACCGTGCGAGAAACAACTGACACCGAGATCTACTCCGGCAACACGAAAAGTCTGCCCTTGAGCCTTATTAATTGTCATTGCATAACACACCGATACTGGGAATTGCGTCCTTTTAAATTGGAATGGAAAATTATTTGGTATTAAGGGTATTCTGAGAATAAAAACGGTTTCTCCTGCACCGCAACCTGTTAAAATTTGAGCCTCGATTATATTTTGTTGCAACTTGAGTCGAGTTCCATTGCAAAGTTGTGGTGATCTTAAATTTCTTAGCAGAATAATCGGAATGCCAATTTTTAAACAAATTTCATGAGAAGGAAGTCTGGGCATATTTAAAGAATTTAAAAATTCTATCGGGTAATTAGTGGCTTCTTGTTCATCGATCATTCTATTTATCGATCTATAAACTTTGCTTTCCCCTTGTATATTCGACAGTATTTTGTTATTAATCTCAGATGCCAGGTCATTGCGAGGAGTTAAAATAGATCTTTCGCATAGCCAAGAATTGTCCCTATTTAATATATTTGTTACGTCACCGTAAACCGACGATATAAGATGTGGTTGAGATTGCACTATACAACATAATTCAGGCGTCAGAATAAGTTTTCCTTGGTGTAGTTGTGGATAGGTACCTTCACCAATCTTTAATAATGCATCAGAAAATTGACTATCATCCGGGTTATCTCCAGTTCTCACTCGCATGTTAATAGTCAAATGCACCAATTGTATATCACGCCACAAATAAGAGCTTTTCAGGCAAGCCCTAACCTCATCAGCTCGGGTTCCCCGTGGTATTACCGGTAAGGTTTGTCGGAAATCACCACAAAATAAAACCGTGATACCGCCCATTGGTCGATCATTTTGCCTTATATCCCTTAATGTTCTGTCTACCGCTTCTACTCCTTTTCGATAGGCCATCGTACATTCATCCCATATGATTAAATTACACTCGCGTAATACCTTAGCTTTGTCGCTATTTCTTGAAATACTACAGGTTGTACTTTCCGTGCGATCTAAATCAATTGGTATTTTAAACGTAGTATGAGCAGTTTTACCTCCTGGTAGTAATGTTGCAGCTATCCCTGATGAAGCTACGGCAAGAGCTATTTTATGCTGATTTCGAACAAAAGCCAATATTAATTTAGTCAAAAAGGTTTTCCCTGTTCCTCCAGGTGCATCTAAAAACCATATTGCTCCCAAATTATTTTGAACACTTTCGCACACGCGATCATAAACTGAACGTTGTTCTGCAGTCATCATTGGGACACCGTTTTCTAATGTTGTCTGCAGTTCCATTAAGTTGTAACCAATTTCTGCGGAATATTCCCTATTAATTACCTCTCCGACTGAGGTTGGTGTTGGCAAACCATATTCACAGAGTGATTTACCGCCTACTGCTGTTAAATCATCCTGAAGAGCTAATAAGCACTGATTTATGGCAAGATCACGGAAATGGTCAGTAGTAGTGCCTTCATCATTGTTAGAAATATTTCTAAGAAAGTCTTCTGCAAATTTTTCTTTATATTTTTCCCATAACTGTACAGCATCTGATAAATTACAAAATGTGAGTAATGTTACAAATAAATGGCGTAACCGTCGTGGATTATCACTAACACAGGATTCTGCTAAAGCGTCATCCCAATGCTGATCATTTTCAAGCAAATGACGCGCTTGGCAAGCTGCATGATAAGAAGGATAAACAACATCGTCCACTTTTCTTAAATCTCTAAATGAGGTTGGTCCTCGCACGGTATGTAATAATAATCGCAAATAGAAACACTCAGCGTTGTTAGGATGAACTGTGTACACTCTACCAAGGACATGTTCTTTGAAAATACCTGACTCGCCATCTACAGGCCTGCCACGGCGTCTTCGATTAAAGACACCTCGTTGCTTATCGAAGGTATAAAACAATGGAACTTCCTCATACAAAAGAGATTTTGCAAAATCATCAGTTTGGCGAAGTCGAAAGAATGCTAATAAAGTTGTTTGTCTAGGGTTTTCTAACAGTTCTGTGACATTTTCGGCGTTGAAATATATCCGTTGACCGCCTTCAAGATGAACATCCAGATGAGTCACAGTTGGATATATTTCGTGAATGTTGAAACTTAAGATCCGCCATACAGCTTCTGAAGAACTTATATATCTGCCTGACTGAAATCGTGTAACTTCATCATGTTCATTTCTCAAAGCAAATGTAGCTTGGTCACTGCCCTTATTGATGTACTTACAAATATATTTTATTGACTCTACACTATTACACATTTCAACATTTATGTGAGCTTGAAATGCTCTGGACAACACAGGAGAATGCGGAACGACCCACCTATTATCTAAAGTAACCTGTTGTCCAGACACTCGCTTTTCAACAGTAAAACCACCATTGTCTCTCGAACGGCGACGATATAATGGGTATCCATCGAGTCCTGTTACAGTTTCATCCACTAAGGCTTTTGGATATCTTTTAGTGCAACGACCGTCTTGCATGCAAGGAGAATTCCCGTTAAATACACCACATGGACCATGTATCATATGAGTTTTAACAATGTCGTATAACACGGGATCTGCAATCGGACTTGGAATTTCAGCACTGATTAAACTGTCTACATCATTAGGTCGAACCTTATCTTTTAACCAAAGCAGGAAATGTGCGTGAGGTAAGCCGCGTTTTTGCCATTCAACACTATACATATAACACAATACTTCTCCAAAAATGTTATATTTGGTAAGTAGATCTATCATTGATTTTAATTTTAAATGAAAAACTCTTGCGATGATATCATGGCGGTCATGCGGTGCTTGAGCCTCAAGAAGCTCCCGAGTGATTTCATCTCACTTAGGATTGGTAGTCACAGTAATAAATAAGTCGGGACGTCCATATTTTCTTACGTAACAAAAAGCATCTTGAGTACGTTCGTGCATGTAGCGCGTACCACCAGTAAAAGAAGAGGGCAAAATAACTAAACGGTCCATATTCACCGTATCATTATCTTGCTGCATGGCGTCGCGAAGGTGCACGTATTCTTCAGCGCGCAGCTGCCTTTGATTAGATCGTATATAAACTAATCTTTCGGTTTCAATTTTTGCGTACATATCTACAATAAACTAATTGAATAAGCCACGAAAACGTTGAAAGTATACAAACCTATTCCGTCTTACTTGCAAGTGGTAACAGTAAAATTGAAGGCATGAAATCTTTTTATTATAAGTAGGTGCGCCTGTACGCGGATCAGTTTGGTATAAAGCAAAATTGTAACCATCTTCTCCTCGACAGTATATCAAAGGATATTGCAAACTGTCGTAAGCCCTGTGGGTTTCGTAAATACGTTGCAAGCGATTGTCTCTGGAATGGATAACGATATTACGCCTATCACATTCCTGGTCGACCAATACCACAGCAACTTCATTCGTGGATGGAGCATTATATAGCCCAGGGTGTTCCTGAGTTGGACGCCTATGGGCATTTATAACAATTTTATAATTGTTATCATCTTCTCGAGAAAGAGCTTCTAAAGCCGATTTAAAACTGCATACATACGAATTAACCTGATGCAACATGTTCTGAAGTTGTGAAATGAGTTCAGTATTTAAATTCGGGAAATATTGATTTCTTATATTCGACTGTTCGTTGTAGTCGGATACAAAATATATTTGAAGAAATTTAGGTTGGTCTTTAGGCAAAAGGGATCCTATCAAATGGTAAACCTGACCTTGTATCTTAAAAGTAGGCATGAAAGGACCTTCTGAGATTTGTTGAGCACCAAAGGATGTCATTTGAAATGCACTATTATAAGTGCGAATATTGTCTAAAAACTGTTTCGATTGCACATGTTCACCTAAAAGTAGTGATTTTAAAGGTTCCGGTGGGTCTTCAAATAAAGGCAAATTTATTTTACCTCCAGAACAACAGAAACCATTCGACTCCTTACTCCACTTTGAAGCATTACAAAAAGAACATACCACGTTCATATCGCCTATTACAGAAGATGATCTGTAATCAATTGTGAGGTTATAAGCAAACCCACTTTTATAAAATATATTTGAAGAAATTTAGGTTGGTCTTCAGGCAAAAGGGATCCTATCAAATGGTAAACCTGACCTTGTATCTTAAAAGTAGGTATGAAAGGACCTTCTGAGATTTGTTGAGCACCAAAGGATGTCATTTGAAACGCACTATTATAAGTGCGAATATTGTCTAAAAACTGTTTCGATTGCACATGTTCACCTAAAAGTAGTGATTTTAAAGGTTCCGGTGGGTCTTCGAATAAAGGCAAATTTATTTTACCTCCAGAACAACAGAAACCATTCGACTCCTTACTCCACTTTGAAGCATTACAAAAAGAACATACCACGTTCATATCGCCTATTACAGAAGATGATCTGTAATCAATTGTGAGGTTATAAGCAAACCCACTTTTATATTTGTCGGACCACGCCACCGAATTTCTAAATTGATCTTCTATGTATACATCTAAGTTATTAAGACTATGTCGAAATCTATCTGCAGTAAGACGGGCCTCTCGCTGTTCGTCCGTTTCAAGAGACCGAATATTTTCGATTCTTAATCTCTCATTAGACAGACTTATTGATCGTTCGTGTCTCAAAGAATTGTAATGTTCGCGTACCGACTCTAGTCGTTGTTCATGCTCATGTTCATCTTCGAGAGATCGAATAATATTATGGTGCACCCTATCATTTGTTAAACGGTCTTCATATTGAGTAAAAGTTTCAGATTCTCGAGATAAAATATGCCGTTCGCGGTCAGCTGTGAGGCGCAATTCCCTCTCAGTAAAAGTTTCTGACTCGCGAGACAATGTATGCCGTTCGCGGTCAGCTGTGAGACGCAATTCCCTCTCAGTAAAAGTTTCTGACTCGCGAGATAAAATATGCCGTTCGCGGTCAGCTGTTAGACGCAATGTCCTCTCAGTAAAAGTTTCTGACTCGCGAGAAAATGTATGACGTTCGCGGTCAGCTGTGAGACGCAATTCCCTCTCAGTGAAGGTTTCGGACTCACGAGACAATGTATGACGTTCGCGGTCAGCTGTGAGACGCAATTCCCTCTCAGTAAAGGTTTCTGACTCGCGAGAAAATGTATGTCGTTCGCGATCAGCTGTGAGACGCAATTCTCGTTGTGCAGCAGTTTCAGCTTCTCGGGATAACACATGTTGTTCTCGGTCATTGGTAAGACTCAGCTCTCGCTGAGAAAAGCTTTGAGACGCCCGTGATGTAGCATCTCTCGCTCTGTCAGCTGCTAATCGCACCTCTCTCTCAGGAGAGCTTTCATTGGCTCGAGAAGTTGAGGCACTGAAGTTGCCAACTCTCATAGAGTTTAACCGATGCGCTCTTTCCTCTGCCGATTCTTGAGAACGCGTATTTCTCTCATCCTCTTAGCATCTCTCGAATTTCGAGATAAAGATGGTCGTTTTTTAGGAGGCATTGTGAATTTTTAATCGACGGTAACAGAAGCTACCTTACACTTATGAAATCTAAATGCTTACTTAAATACCTAAGTATCTACCTAAGCTACGTTTAATATACGTATGTGATAACCTATTTGACACCTAAGTACCTATTTAAAACTACTGCTAAATAAATGTTAACTTATAATTAATCTAAAAGTAATTTAAATAAGGAGACTATTATCTATATGAACCTATAAAATGTGAAAAATATAGGTACCTACTAAAACTAAATAATTCTACTTTCAAAATATTTAACACTACCAAAATAACTAATAAACTAAAATAACTAAACTACTAATACTAACAAAACCTCTATACCTATTTCATAAAATAAAGACAACAAAACAAATCTAATAATAACCTATTCAAAAACTAAAAATCGCGCTGATAAGCACTAATAAATATAATTGTCTGTCAATAAGGTCGAACAATCTGAACGTCCTATCGCTTCAACAGCCAAATGTTGTATGAAGTTCGCACGCTTTTTTTTTTTTTTTTTTTTCGAACGGGTCTATGCTAAGGGTCGGGTTAAGACCGCTGTAGCTAAGTCGGACTATAACTAGCCTGGTGGCTAGTTTGTTTGGTGGTAGACGATGGGAGGGTTTGACCCTCCCTAACATCACCCGGGTGATGTTCAAACCGGATATTGGGGACAGCTACGGATTAGGAGCTATTATTATGACAGGGGAGACGCGGGTCTCTCCTGCTGAGGGGTCCGACCCCTTCCTCACTCGCTGATGAGTGAGGTTGCTCGCGCGCGGTAGCAGAGACTTGCGGCGTGCGAGTTATCGCGATAGAGGAGCTCTCGATTTGGTCGATATCGGTACTGAGAGGGCCGTCCCTCTCCCCTTCCGCGTACGGTCGGGATGACTCGCGCGCGTAAGTCCTAATGTCGATGAGGTTCGCGGTATTGGTAGAGCTCTCTATGTCAATATCGCGGTCGCGGACACTATTTAGGAGTGTACCTAGACTACTAGGATGCGAACTCGAACTCGGGTTCGGGTCCGGTCCCGTGTTAGGGTCGGTCTGTACGTCTGTACGTGTTGTCGTGTCGGATGTGGGACCTCGGGGTAGGCGCCGGCGTCGACCCCGGTGCGATGCTAGCGTCGCGGGTGCGTGTGGTTTGTGTTTACGTAACTGTACACAGTACGTTACGTATTTTGTGATCGGGTCAACGGGATCGGCTAAGATATGCTTAGGCCGTTTGTGCGGGTGTCGGAAAGTTCGCACGCGGACCCCCCGCCTTTTTATACCTCCCGCCGCGAAGCGCGTCGAGCGCGGCAACTGATACATAAAAAATAATCCTTATTGCATGATTCTGTATTCACGCGCGATGACTTATTAGTGTATTTCATGTATAACTTTGATGTTTCTACACCGATTTACATGATTCTTTTTTTATTGAATAAGTAATAATGGCAAGTACTTCGCCTGTAAAAACAGACGAGGTAGGAGGCAGTTTAAAATTCAAAATCACATTAACTCTCGGAATCCAAACGGCAGCTCCAACACAACCATCATCAGAGAGCCTAGAAGCATCTGTAAAAACATGCAACCAGTCCCCAAAATGCTGATCAATAATTTGTTTGAATTGTGTATTAGCCAAGGAGGAATCTTTATTTATAGGAAGGTTGAGGATTACTTTTGGAGAAAATGTTAGGGCATCAAATGGTATAGAAAAGAGAGGATTGAGGATGCACTGGAAGACTGGACAAGGAAGACGGGTTATCTTAAGGTAACTGACTAAGAGGCAGGGAGGTTCTTTGTGAAGCCAATAATTCGAAGATGAAATTAATTGAGATAGTGTGTGTAGCTTACCAATAAGTGGATGATATGAAGATTGAAAAACTTTAAAAATAAATCTATCTGCTAGATACTGCCGCCTGATGTGAAGTGGAGGGTCTACGCATTCCACCTGAAGGGCATTAGTGGGAGATGACTTCATTGCGCCTAGGATAATTCTTAAAGATTTACTCTGAATTTTATCCAGTTCTTTCAAAGGAGCTTTGTTAGAAGGTACCAATATAAATGATCCATAATCCATATGGCTGCGGATAAGTGCATTGTACAATAGTTTTTGGGTGTATGGATGAGTACCCCACCATACACCACTGAGTGAACGCAAGATATTTATATTCTTCTCACACTTTTGTGTGATATGACGAATTTGTTGCACGCCAGACATTTTACAATCCAAGATGACACCTAAAAGTTTTACCCTATCCTTAACAGGGAAAACTTTTTGTTTATATTGAATGTTAATGTTATGAATCATTTTGGAACGAGAGAAAACTACTACCGAACTTTTGGAGACAGAGATGGACAGTCCATGCCTATCCAACCAATCGTATAGGTATCTAATGGCTAAGTTTAGGCGAGCAGAGCATTCACTAATATCCTTTGACAAAACGTACAAAGATAAATCATCCGCATACTGTTGGACCTCACAAAAACTATTAACAGACAAATCCAAATCATGTGTGTATATATTGTAAAGAATAGGGCTAAGGGGAGAACCTTGAGGAAGGCCTTTATAAACTAATCTAGGTGGAAGGGTGTGATTAAGTGTAGAAATAGTAACAGACCGGCAGGAAATACTGTTGCAAATATAATTTGTCATCCTCACTGGGACACTCAGATTTAGCAGTTTCTGCCTGAGTACCGGAAGATGGACATTGTCATATGCGGATAATATATCAAGGAACATTCCTACCACGTGTTCACCTTTCGAAAGGGCAATGAGGATATCAGTCGAAAAGGTGGCTAAACTATCCATTGTGCTAAAGCCCTTTCGAAAAGCGAACTGTGTTTTGGATAGAGTGCCCTTACTCTCCAAGAGCCATTCTAATCTATTTTTAATCATGTGTTCTAAAATTTTGGCTAAGGTAATCGAAAAAGCAATAGGTCTATAACTACTCGGATCACTATTAAGTTTTCCCGGCTTAAGGATAGGCAAAATGATCTGAGTTCTCCATTCCTCCGGGGGAACTCCAGACTGATAAAAAGCATTTAAAATGTTCAGGCAAGTTACTTGAGTACTTGGCCCACTGTTCACGATGAACGAGTATGGAATCCCATCACTGCCCGGAGCGGTATCCTTTAATGAACCAAGGATCAGTCTAAATTCATTCAGAGAAAAAGGAGGGAAGGTTATATTTTCAACGCACAGAATTTTCTACGGCCTCCCGGATTCCGGAGCATATAGTCCTAGCCTAAGAGACTGGCAGCATTGCCTCTCTATATGGCTAAGCGTTGGCCGAGGTAAGCGCCAGCCTTAGGGTCATTAGTTTTGTCGAACATTTTTTATACCTAAATTAAATTTTAAAATTGTTGATTTAGGATACATAAATCTAAAAGAAAAAGGTACTTAGATTGACGCAATTAAAAATTAGAAGCAAATAAGAAATATTGCCCATATCTTTCTCGCAAAACTATTTATTACGTCACTAGTTGCTACCGCCATACATTTTGTGATGACAAATGTATGGCGGGTGCAACTCGTGACGTCACAAGCCGATATATCGCACTCTTTCATATTGTATATTTAAATTATTTGTATCTTCGTTATTTTTTGAGATATATTAAAATGGGTTCTAGATTGTTAATTAACATGTTGTCTAACATCGAATAGAGGAAAAAAATTCTTTCGGCAACATGCCTATAGCATTTTCGTCATCTAAAACTGCCTCGGGGTAGGGCACCTAAATGTGTACGGAAATAACCGAATGTCACCATCGAAATAAGTGCTTTAACATTTTCAAGTATGTTTATAAAAGTCTTTCCATCCACTTCAGTCGAAGTAGATAGAAATGTAGTGCTTTGTGAATTACCGGATTCGTCGGTTTTATTCGACTATTTCCGTAGAATGCCCTGCCTCAGGGTAGTTTTAGATAAAGTAAATGCTATTAAATTAATAGTTACCAATCTGTCTTTGAAATAACGACCGATCAACCTTTGCTACGAACTTTAAAAGCGAGCGAGCGGAATGAAAGAGTAAAACTTAAAACTCTGAAAGACTGTCAACTTCAGAATAACACAATAAAATAATTAGGCCTAAGTTCCATACTCACAGTCCAGCCTGCGATACCAGCACCTACAGACCTGTGCTGGGTTTTCAGGCAGGATGGTGAGTACGACGCTTTATGGGCCAATAAAGTTAAATGCAATGGTTTTTAACTATACTGCAATAAAAAAAAATTCAGTTGTCAGTTGTCAGACGTCATTTTGACTCAAATTTCAAATTGTTTTGTAACTTTTTCGCTCTGTGGCCGTGCCCCTGTTAAATAATAACAATAATTGTTTCAATTAAGTCTTGTTTACTCGGATGATTTGAGTTCGGAGAATCTCGGTGCAATTTCTTGATAAATGATTATTTCGATAACGATTCATTAGGTTTTCTCTGTGTGTGCAAAATATTATGTTATTACTGACATTCTAATCAACATTATAGTTCAAAGTGCGTAATTAGAATCAAAGTTCAGTGATATTGTAAAAATGTCTCTAGAAGATAAATTCAATGCGGCTGTTAATGTCATTAGGAGTTTACCGAAGAGTGGTAAGTTTTTCTGAAGGAATCTAGCTTTTACACAATAGCTTACAAGTCTCACTACAATTTCATGTAAGATTGTACTGTATTGCACATCTTTGTTTTGAATTTGCCCCTGGCACTCTGTGCACCACTAGTATTACTACATAGAAACAACTAGGGCATTAAATCTATTAATTGATTGTAATTCTATATTGTCTCTTCTACTAAGCAAGCCAGTATTATAAGTGTTGAAGTGTCTTGGAGCAAGTAGAGATGCTGATTTTAAAATATTTCTATGAAACTAATAATGTCTGCGAAGATATTGACTATCTGCTTCTTAAGTTTACTATATTAATTAATATGCATTTGTTAACACACAAAAAATGTAGGTATAAATAAGGTAAAAAATGTCTATAAAATCCTGAATTTTTTAAAAACATATAAATTGATAGATTCCTTTTTGTGGGAAAGTTGCTGGGAAACTGTAGTGTTTATATTTCAGTATGTTATATTTGAAAGTCAGGTGGTATAAATTATGTATACCCAAAGACCGTAGAATGTTTGTTTTCATGTTGCATTCAATTACATACAGGCTGTTTAGCCTGTATGACTGAATTTACTAAAGAAAAAGATAAAAACTATAACCGACCGACCCCTACATTACCCATTCAACGATTAACATCTATTAACACCTCATTCATTAAAATCGGATCATTAGTTTAGGCGCTATGGTGGAAAAACACACATACATAGACTGCCAAAATCATTACCCTTCCTTTTGTCTTCACCATAGTCAGGTAAACTCCAAAAATACTATGCCTCAAAAGGAAAGCCAAGAGAAGTAACAACAAATGCTTTTTAATGATTAATATTGTTACATGCTTTCATTATTTTTTATGTAGCATAATTTAAGCATTATCTGTGTATTTGATGTATTGATATTTACTTTATAGGTCAATTCTGCTAATTAAATCTTACAATAATAATGTTTTGACGCAGTCTTAATATGTTAAAACAGCAAAGTGGTATTATATGGTATGTCAAACCAATGTTTAATGTGTTTCAGTGGCGAAGGATAAGATTTGCGGAGTAGTAAGCCACGTAAGCAAATATCAATTATAATACAGTACAACAAAACTTAGTTTTTAGAGCTTAGCGCCTTAAGAACCTAACCCTTCTTGAAATAATTAAAATGTAATATTTTTGTAATTTTTCATTTGTTTTTATTTCTATCAACATAAGATTCATTTTTATCCATACATGCCGGTAAAATTAATAGTGTCTTTTTATTTATTAACTTCCGTGTATCTTGTGCGTCCAACGGAATTATTGTTTTGTTTTAGTGCTGTATTTTAAAAATAAATGTGTATCATAAATAAGCAGTATTTATAAGGGAAGCCGGCTTGTATGGACACCTCACCTGTGATGTGTTTTGATTGGTCCAAAATCCAAATCAGTTTATGATATCAAGACGAGCAACTTATAATTCATTGAAAATAAATTGAAAGTTTAAGTTATATAGTTTAAGTAATAAAATATGGGAATTTGGGTTCTGTTCAGATACATTACATATATACTGTTCAGATACATATACATTATTTGTCCTAAACCTACCAAATATTACAAGGAAAGGAATGAATTATATAATTATAATTTCATTTTTTTTTACTTAAATCTTGGGATCAGCTTTCTAGCTATAAGCAGATTGGATGTTGATTTCTTTGTGTAGGGTGCTACTCCCATTACGATACATCCCGTTATTGAAATTATATTAAAACTTGCAAAAAAAACATTAAAATTTTGTGTATGACAAAATCCTATATGGCATATCTAGGTACTGAAAAGAGAATATGCATGTGACACCAAAATAGACAAAATATTATTATTTGTAATCTTTATCGCTAAAAAACATCTGTACAAATGTTTTTAAAATTAATAGTGAAATTTATTCATCAAAATGTGTTTTTTTTAATCCCGTGAAAATTTCAAAAAGGCTATGTACTGATGGAATAAAATGTGACGTCATCGTATAGACGAACGTGTATCAACTATCAAAACTCATTTTTTTAATATATTTAAGGCGGAAGGTATTAAACCATTGCCAGTGAGAATTTTCATTTGTGTCAAGTGATACAGAATTTTCGTATAAGGCTGTTTCGTTTATGACTATTTTATGATCCGGAAGGCCAAAGAAAATTCTGAGTATTGAAAATAGAACTCTGCGCTAATACAATAAAGTTGAAAATCGAACACATGAGTGTTGAGACTAATGGCAATGGCATATATGACAGCTCGACACTCGTAACTTCCATTTTCAACTCTATTGCATTAGCACAGAGTTCTATTTTCAGTACACTGAATTATCCAGGGCCAGGCGGATTCCGGGTTATATAGTCCCAGCGTAATAAATCTAAGAGTAGAGAAATCTCGATCCTCGAATTTTTTTTTATAATTCGTGTAATAATAATAATGTTATTAAATAAAATTAAAAAAAATCTATAAATTCTTGACACTGCACTGGCAGAATGGTGCAAAACCTTTGCAACCGCGATTGGCCATAAATAAAAGATGAAGAAGTAAATTAATTTTTTCTATGGTTTGTTGTTTTCGAATTATGAATATTTATTTAATAGATTTATTTAGTACTTATCACTAGGATATTACATAAAAATGAATGAATTAAATATGTTTTCGAACTTTTCGTTAACTAGGTTGTTTTCGTCGAGGTTTGTTAATAAAACAAGTATGCGTAGGAAATCTATTTCAATGTACTGATTGATCTTAACAACAGTTTATAATGCTCAAACAAGATACACTGTCTCTTCTCATCGCCTTGCATCACTTTTTCTTACATACTTGCACCTTTCGGCATACGAAAATAAACGTTATCAGATGCAGTTTTTGTGTTATTTTCGCACATAGGGACGAATATTCAATACTTATAACATGGGTAGCTATGCTTTCCATGGTAATAAGTTGATTTTATAACATAATTTTTTAACTTTGTGAACCAATCACTTCGTTGTTTGTTTACATCGAACTTGTGTGTATGACTGTATATCAAAGTCAATCATTGATTTTATCTGTCAACTGTCTATTTTAGGTGCGATGACGTTGGACGTCAAGCACCCGAAAATGGCATGTTTATGAACCCTATTACAAATCTGCATTCTGCGAGACTAGGGCCCGTATTAATAAAGCGTTCTTATCTCTAAGAAAATTCTCAAGAAAGTACTTAAGATGTTGTTTTAATTAATAGACCGTACTTAAGTACAGCTGTAGGTACGGCGTATCAAGTGAGTGCGAACGTATTAATAAACGAGACTCGTTACTCAAGTACGCTGTCATTGCTGTTAAACTGTTACTCGAGACGCGGTTTCGTGGGTACAGTCAAACCTTGACTTGAGAACGGCTTGCTTGGAAATTGGGATATAGTACATTATTATTTGTGGTGTTTTTGGGTGTGTTACAATTATGTAAATTAAAATCTAAATACTTATGATTAAACAAACTCAGAATTTACACTACATACTCAACACAAAATAAAGTTATAAAAAAAGAGGCTTATTGATACTTTTAATTTTTTTTGGTAATCGCGGTTGCGAAGGTTTTGCACCATTCTGACAGTGTCGAGTATTTGTAGAAATATTTTTGATTTTATTTATATATTTACATTAAACGAATTACCTATTTGATTTTTATTAATTGACTTGATTTGACACTTGACAGCAGAACTTTTTTTCGCTGCCCAAAAAGCAATCCTCATTATATGATCCCTCCCTCCTACAATTCCTCGCCCTATCAACCTTAAATCTGTTCTGTTTTGTAAATACTCCTTTTACTGAAACTTTATGTACATACTGTGGTACTGGCCCTAAATTTGTCTGTTCTAGGTTTTAGATTATTCAACAGACTTCCTCCTGTACACCGTGGTCCGTGCCCTTGTTTATTCATAAAACCCACTCATAAGGCAGATTTTTCGTCAACATAACACATTGGCGAATCACTAGGAGCCACTTTAAAGAAGAAGAAGAACTTTTTCGAATGGCAATGATCCACATTCCGTTTTACGTAGTATACAGGGTGACCTGAAATTCGATACATTCCTTTGAAAGACAGAAAGTAGACCTCATTAACAGTAATATTTTTCATGGCATCCCCTATCCGAAAGTTGATATTTACAAAGTTATTGAAATTTCAAAATTTTTTTTTTGACTTTGACATGACGTATTTTTAAAAATGTTTGTCTTTTTAGTGATTTTTTTATGTATTTTAACCGTCAATGAGTCAAATATTATTTTTAAGGAATAAATAGGGACAAACTAAGCGAGAATTTTTCATTATGAGACATGAAACAGAATTTTCTTTTAAGAAAAATGCACATTTTTCTTAAAAACAGGTGATTTTCTTAAAAAAATGTATGATACAATGCGTACAAATATTCTAAATAACTTCCTTATCTCATTAGCTTTCCAAAAAGGTGCAAATGTCTACATAAAAATATGACGTTGTAGTAAACATATTAGAAGTAAAATGAAATAATGTCTAAATCGATTTATTTGCGATAAGGTTAAAATAAAAGGAAAAACTTGAATTTAATTACGTTTATTGTGTTTAAAAAACATCAATGTTTAATTAAATTTAATAATAAATATTCTACTTTAGGTCTTGTTCAAAATGTGAACCTCTGTTTCTGATACAGGCCCGAATTTTTCTCCGTACCTCTGTTTTGATTATTCTGGTAGTAAGACTAGTTTTGATTTCTTCTGCTGCATTTCTTATGCGGCTTCTGAGCTCCTCTACAGTAGTTATGGGTGTAGTATACACCAAAGCCTTCATATGACCCCAAAGATAAAAATCACACGGGGTCAAATCGGGACACCGTGCTGGCCAAGGAATTGGCCCGCCTCGACCTATCCAGCGATGTGGGTAAGTTTGGTCTAGCCACTGGCGTACGCCGAGGCGGAAGTGGGCCGGGCAACCATCATGCTGGAAAATCATATTACGACGAGTTGCTATTGGCACATCTTCCATTAAACCAGTAATCTCCTCTCTTAGGATGTAGTTCGTACATTTCACCATTTAAATTTTGAGGCAAAAAATGAGCTCCAACTAAATTATTATTAATTATACCCATCCAGACATTTAGACTGAATCTGGTTTGATGGGCCCTTTCTTTTTTCATCCTAGGGTTTTCTCCTTTTGGTGCCCAATAATGTGTGTTGTGGAAATTGTTTATCCCGTCACGGTCAAATTTCGATTAATCCGTCCACAATATTCTTGAGAAGAAATTGCGATCCTCCATGTCTGCATTCATCATAAAACGGCAGAATTCCATTCTTCTAACCGGGTCTCCCTCTTCCAACGCTTGGACAGGTGTGTAGTGAAATGGATGTAGACGCGCTGTGTGTACTCTAAACCACACCTTCCATTGACCAAGTCTTCTAGCTGCCGCTCTTGTAGAAATAGAAGGATCATTTTGAAAAAGTGTTAAAATTTCTTCTTCTTCTTCTGGAGCATACAAACGAGGTCTGCCTGAATCGCCACGTCTTCTATCAACACGGCCGCTTTCCCGAATTCGTCGAAATGTTGTTGAAAACACTCTAACGTTTGGCACTCGTCGATTCGGAAAACGTTCAACGTATGTTCTTCGTGCAGCAGCAGCATTACCATTACAAAGTCCGTAACAAAGCAAGATGTCAGCGTATTCATCGTACTCAAAAGCAGCCATCGCGATACAAAAAAATCACAAGTAGAAGTAAGGGTGTAGTTTAAAGCAACAATACGTCCGTACACGGCAATAGTTGACTTAAAACTAATATTAGCTACTAAATTTGCTCTCTAAGCCAGTCGGTAACTCATTGACAAAGGGCCGCGACGACAGTAGCCGAAACATCCCGAAGTTTGAACAAAGGAAACAATTGAAAAAAAAGGTCGCCTCAGGTAGAATAATTCTTGAGATAACGTTACCTGATGATTGTTTTGTCTTTGTTTATTACATGTTCATATTTTTATGTACATATTTGTACCTTTTTTGGAAGCTTATGAGGTAAGAAAGTTATTTAAGGTATTTGTACGCATTGTATCATACATTTTTTTAAGAAAATCACCTGTTTTTAAGAAAAATGTGCATTTTTCTTAAAAGAAAATTCTGTTTCATGTCTCATAATGAAAAATTCTCGTTTATTTTGTCCCTATTTATTCCTTAAAAATAATATTTGACTCATTGACGGTTAAAATACATAAAAAAATCACTAAAAAGACAAACATTTTTAAAAATACGTCATGTCAAAGTCAAAAAGTCGAAAATAAAGAAAAAAAGTTTGAAATTTCAATAACTTTGTAAATATCAACTTTCGGATAGGGGATGCCATGAAAAATATTACTGTAAATGAGGTCTACTTTCTGTCTTTCAAAGGAATGTATCGAATTTCAGGTCACCCTGTATAGTATAATAAATATTAATATCTACGTAAAAATTAATGAGAATCAGTTTTTTCAATGTAAAAATACAGACTAAACTTTTTTTGGTATTTATATTATTAAATATTACATTTTTAAAAAGAAATATTGAAGGAATTTATAATCAATAAAACCGTTCTTTGTAGAAGTATAAACGAAACGTTATTTTATTTGTTCTTTGTCGTGTAGATGACGCTTAAAAATTGAGTAAGTGATCTCAATAACGTAATCAACTGAGACGGTCTTAATAATAATAATATAATAATATCTATGGACGCTTCACACCACGTCAATCTGGTCCCGTGGTAAGTTCTCGAAGAACTTGTGTTACGGGTACCAGACAACGGAAATATATTTAACACTTTTTATACTATACATATATTTAAGATTTTTATTATATTATACACCATCCATGACCCAGGAACACGGAAAACTTTTTGTTCCTGCATGAGCACCAACACGCTCAACCACTGAGCCACAGAGGTCGTCTTGAGATCATACTATGAATTAAAGACCATCTTGAGAAGTTAATCGTTACTTGAGACTGTCTCAGCCAAGAAAGGTCGCAATTTCGCATTTTGTAGTAATTTTGCAGTTGTATTTATCGTTTTTATTGAAATAGGTTAATAAATTCAAGCTTTAAAATTATAAAATCTTTATTTCTCATGAAGTAACAATTGTTCTGGTATAAATTTTGCTTAATAATATTATCGTAGATAGGAGTAAATCACAGTTAACCTAAAGATATTTTTGAAGAAGTTTTTTTGACTTAGTATAAGATTTTTTTCTATACCTATTATATTTTATAAAGATATTTCAAAATTTTAAGGCCGCTACGAACTATACGACTATGTAGGAGATAACCTTCTCATTTTATTATTTCATTTGCTTAGAACACTAGTTCAATCCAGGAGCAAAAAAATTCCCTTGGCGTATTTCATGAAAATAAAGTCTCTGCAATTTTGGGTTTAATTAAAAAGTTAAGCAAAATTTACAAAAAGCGAGACCACTACGAACTAGGCCAATAGCTATTCTGCACTACAATAAGTCAAATTTGTCAATGTATCTTTGTTTCTGAGATCAAGAACGCCATAATTGGCCATTTTACGCAAAAATCACAGTCGAGATGTAATATGCCTCTTAAATCGCCCAAAAATTAATTATTGTGATTTTAAAACACTTTTCCAGCCTAATGGATGGCGTGCCGAAAAACTGAATTTTCTCCGACTGCAGAGATTCCGGTAGTATAGTCCCAGCCTTATAATAAGGCCTTAACTTAATTAACTAAAAGTGCTAAAAGTTTGTACGGAACCCTCATTAGGCGAGCCTGACTTGGCCAGTTTTGTCATGAAAATCTCTAACGAAGTTAATTAACAAGCGATATTTTTTTTCATTATTGTTGTGACTTGTGATGAATGTAAAGTTTCCAAATAATCGCATGCAGATTCGGCGTTTAGAATTCGAGCAAAAGATATGCTTTGAACCGCGATACTCGCTGCGTGCGTCACGAATTAATAAAGTGAATATTTTGAATTTGTAAGAATAAAAAGTTTACTGTCTAGGACCTAGATCTTCGTAAGCAGATGTCACTAAAATTGATGCTGATGTCGGCCTTTCCGTCGCACGTTGCCTATATAAACATAAGCAAAGTATTTGTTATTTGCTGTTTTATTTTGTAATTAAATATAATATATGTTATTTATTATAAAAACATGTCGTGTACTTACAGGGGGTACACGTGGCAGAAGTGAAACTTCATTCATCAGTTAAAATCCAAAAATACTCTCAACATGCCTAAAGAACATCGCTACAAATACCGGCCAAATGCAAGTCGGACTCGCGCAGGAAGGGTTTCATACAAAACGGCAAAAAATCACATTTTATAGGGAGTTCCCCTTAAATATTTATATTGTTCTGTTTTTAGTATTTGTTGTTATAGCGGCAACAGAAATTTAAAATTCTTTATTAAACACACAATAATATACAATAGAATAAACGTGTAATATAAACACACCGGCATATTTAGCGGAACACAAAAAAAAGATCCATAATTAAAAAAATATGGTTTTATTTTAAAATCTACTTACTTACACTTCTTTTGTTATTTAAAGTTTCATTTGTTTTCCTTAAAATGAGATCACATTAAGAACAGATTTTGCGAGTAAAGGCTATTTGTGAAAAATGGTACATTTTTAAACTTTTCATGTAACCGGGAAAAGTGAAAATTAATATTAAAATAACAATTAATTAAATTAGAAAAATGGTGGTTAATATCGCGTATTTCCTCCACGTCCTCTTATTAAAGTTTCTACCCGTCTAGGCATACTGAGAATGATGTTATCGATGGTCTCCTGGGATAGTCTCCGCCATTCCTCAACTACGGCGATTCGCAGTTCACCCACGTTGGCAGGAGCTGGAATTCTGGACTTAACTTTTCTTTTCAGCAAGTCCCAAACGTGCTCTATTGGGTTCATATCCGGTGATTTTGCCGGCCACTCCATAACAGTGATATTCATATCATTAAGATAAGCTTGAGTTACCCGAGCGGTATGCGGCCGAGCATTATCCTGCAAAAAAACAAAATCGTCACCGATATATGGGGCAAACGGTACTACATTTTCTTCTTAAACTTCTCTGATATAGCGGTCTGCAGTCAGACTCCCTCTGTCAATCACTACCAAGTCTGTGCGAGCTCCCAAACAAATGCCCGCCCAAACTATTACTGATCCACCACCGTATGCAACTGTAGTTTCAAAATTTGTCTGAATGTAAAGTTCTCCTTTGCGTCTGTATATTCTTTGCCTGCCGTCAATTTGATTTAAGAGAATTCTGCACTCCTCACTAAACAATACCTTACTCCATTGGTCCGCGTTCCAAAGTCGATGTTCCTGAGCAAAAGTTAACCTGTTTCTACGATGATTTACCTCGAGCCTTGGAGCCTTGGCGGACACAAATGAATCCAAACCAGCTTCTTCGAACCGTCTTCGTACCGTACGCTCACTTACGGTTACACCCCGCACTGCTTCTAACTCATGTCGGGCTTGGACGGCCGTCAAACGGGGGTTCCTACGTACACGAAGCCGAATGAAACGATCATCCCTACTCGAAGTGCGTCTTTTTCTGCCTTGTCCTGCTCTTCTCACATAAGTACCGGTCTCCCTGAACCGTTGGATACTGCGATGGATCGTTGAAACTGGTCGACGAAGATCTCTGGATATCACTCTGTAGGTTTGACCATTTCTTCGCATTTCGAGTGCCCTGGCAATCTCCGTTGGGGCTAAGTCAGGCATAATTCAGTCCTCAACTCCAAAAAGATACGAGATTAAAAAAAAAACTAACAAAAACAGTATTTCAATGAAATTTTAAATCAAACTCAGAAGGAAGAAATACTCGAAGTTCGCTCCAGACAAGGTGTTTTTGAATAAAATTAAAACAATTGCATAAAATGTGATGTTCAGTTGTTTTCTTAATTTGAAAATATTTATTTTTAAATTAAATGACGTATAAACCAGCCAGCAACCTTATATGATACTGATATCAAACCTTTACTTTATGTTCCGCTAAATATGCCGGTGTGTCCCCCCCGGAACCTTCGGTAAACTACACTACGGCCAGAACGCCTCCACCTCGAGGTCAGACAAAAGTGGTGTCGGCACTCTCACCACACAGGAACTGAAGTTCATCTTGTGGGCTGAAGCGAGGCGCGAGACTGTAAAAATTTCAACTGTCTAGCTATCACGGTTTGTGAGATATAGCCTGGGGACAGACAAACGGACAGACAGCGAAGTAATAGGGTCCCGTAGGCCGTAACCCGTTGTTACCCTTTGGGTACGGAACCCTAAAAAGAAAAAAAAAGATAATTGCATACCTAGAGCTAATCTGTGTATTGAGCCTTACTTTAGAAAGTTAATTTGTTATGTAAGAAGTATAAGTAGCTTCCGACCGATGGCGTTATATCGATGATTTTGTGTCCAAAATTATATCGTGACGTAACGCGAAATTTCACCCTCAACGCCGCTAAAGGAAGTTTCACTTCAATAATGTTATTTAATTTGTGATTATAAACATTCAAAGTAGTAATGTGTTCGCGTCATTATAATTCTCATTAATATTATAATTATAGCTACTAGCTATAATTGTCCGTTCAAACGGAAACGGAACCCTAATTCATTCTTAAAACTAACATAAGTTTGACAAATTAACACCGTGGTTTAAATATCTATTGTGCATATCTTTAGCATTTTATTAACATTAACAAAGATTGTATGATTCGGCAAATATTTAAAAATAGTTTATCAGTTGCATAAACTCACGCTTGTTGCATTATATCCTGTTTTAGGTACCATTATGTCTAAATGTAGGCACATGCCTAATGACAATATAATGATAGAGCATCTGGGTTATCTCTTAGGGTACCGCCCTGAAATGGCTGATCAGGCAACCGCCTTAGATAAAGTCGTAAAAATATGACGATTTATTTTCTAAATAGCGCTCAAAGACATTTATGGACGTGAAATAAGCAATAAGTACATGGGTAACTTCTGATAAATTAAAAAAAAAAGAATCACAAAAATATTTATCTGACCGAGATTAGAACCCATCACATACCGTATTTTCGAACAAAGCAAAATTATACAATTACGCATACCAAGCTGCCAATCGGACCGACATTATACATTAAAGTAGAAATTATTTATAATATTATATTGCTGTACGACAATAGAAAAAACATAATATATAAACTCGGAATTATAATTCGATTCCACATTTGACATTAGCTACTGTCATTTTGTAAAATAATGATACCACATATACTAGTGTAGTGATGAATACAAAAATCGATAAACAATCGCGATTTATGTTTATGTAATCATAATATTGGTGTGCCAATTAAAGACTAAATTATTGATTTTTATTTAAATAAATACATAATTATTCATAATAATTATTTATTAATTAGTAACCACTGCTTTATTTTATAAAAAGTTGTGGTGGGGCTCGGGTTTTGAATTTACAAACGAACGAACATAGTTTAAATAACGTGTATTATAGGGTACACATCACAGTTAACACACCATAGTAACAGTACCGCGTCGGTGTTCAACGCGCGAACGCGGCCTCTCCGCTCGGCGGATTACGTACTACTGATCGCACGGTGCGCGGGCGCCCGGGGCCTGCGTTGACGAGTTGAACGCCGGAGCAGAGCGGACGGCGCAATAGTGGTGGCGCGAAACGGAGCGTGAGCGTCTCGCGCTATAACCTCCCCCTCCAAGTCACAAGTGCGACCCGTCTGTGACTTGGCTGGACGACCACGACGACGCTGATGCTCAATGACAGTCGATGAACCCACGTAAGGAGTGAGAGCGCTGGCATGGAATTTACCTCTAACAACACCATTAACATCTTCGACCACAAACGACGTCGGGCTAACGATCTGAGAGACACGATAGGGGCCCTCCCGTTTTGGAGCAAACTTGCTAGTGAACCCTTTAGATGCATTACTCGCCAGGTGGGCATCCACAAGGACTAGGTCACCCTTTGCAAAAAAGGGATTGTCTCGACGGTGTTGATCGCCAGCGGCCTTTCGAAGGTCTTGCTGTTCTTCAACCCTGTGCTTAACATCACGCAAAATCCGCGCAAACTCCTTCAAGTAAGGTGTAATCTGAGGAATGAAATTCTGTTGGGACACTATAGCCCGAAGGTCAGTGTGTACTGTCATAGGAGAGCGCATCTCCCGAGCAAATGTAAGGTACGCGGCTGTCTGACCCGTCCCTTGATTATAGGCACTATTGAGTGCAAAACGAACCATCGGTAGAAGAGTCGGCCATCGGCGATGTTCAGGTCCTACCAGGATACCAAGTAACTGTTTTAGCTCGCGATTCTTGCGTTCTGCCGGGTTTGCTTCCGGGTGGTAAACAGGAATCAGTGACTGTTGTACTCCAAGCACAAACATGGCCTTCTGCATCACCGCAGAGACAAACTGTCTACCATTGTCCGAAATTACTCGACGAGGTAAACCATAGCGCAGAAAGACTTCTTCTATAAGGACTTTTGCACACGACTCAGCTGTCGCATCACCTAGTGCAAATAGCTCGACCCATCGGCTCGCAGTATCTTCAACGAGAAAAACCCACTTTTCTCCAGCTTCGGCTTCTGGGAGAGGTCCAAACAGATCCATTGCAAGCACTTCGAATCTCTGCTGAAGCACTGGGGTCTGAAGCAGACCAGCAGGTTTCAAATTCGTGGCTTTATACATTTGACACATGTCACATGACTTGATATACTGAGCTACATATGATCTCATATTCTTAAAATAATATCTTTCTTTGATCTTTCGTAAGGTTCGCTCCAAACCCAAGTGTCCAGCAGTAGGCGCGTCATGGAGTTCTTTCATGAGCACTGCCCTTAAAGATTCTGGAACCACTAGCTGAGGCTCTTCGGATACTCCATCCGGATCGCAGCGATATAACACACCTTGTGAAAGATAATACCCTCTGTCAGTCCAGCGAGCAGCTGCTTCAGGGTCATTCGCATGTTCAAAGTCTTCGATAATTTTACTCACTTCAGAATCATTCATTTGAGCCTTTCGAATGTCTTCTGGACTACATTGAGGTAAATCGACGACTACAGGACAAATACTACAAGGTCCAGAACTAGGTTCTTCAGACAAATTGGTTACTGGACGACTAAGAGTATCGGCAACCAGATTAACTCTTCCAGGTGTATACTCAATTTTGAGGTCGAACGATTGAATTTTCATCGCCCAACGGGCCAATCTACCACTGGGTGTCTTTAACGACAAAAGCCATCTTAACGGTTGGTGGTCGGTAGCCACATGAACTTGAGATCCCTCGAGGTACCCTCGGAATTTATCCAAAGCCCAAACAACCGCCAAGGCCTCTCGCTCGGTAGTATGATAATTTTGTTCAGCTGCAGTGAGCAGCCGGCTGGCATACTCAATTGGTCTTTCTTCATGATGAGATGGGCCTTGCAGCAATACTGCTCCTAGGGCATAGGCACTTGCGTCTGTCCGCAGAACAAACGGCTCATCAAAGTTTGCCTGCCGAAGAATGGGGCTGTTTGAAAGTCGCCTCTTCAGCTCATCGAAGGCTCTTTGCTTGTCCTCGCTCCACTGCCAACGTCGGTCCTTCTTAGTAAGATCCGTTAATGGACGAGATAGATCAGAAAACCGCGGTATGAATTTTCGAAACCAGGAGCAGGTTTGTAAAAACGTTTTTAGCTCTTTCAGGTTCGTCGGAGGCTTCATATCCATCACAGCTTCGACCTTCGTAGGATCCGGCTCTATTCCTTTTGAAGAAACGACGTGTCCCAGGTAAGTAACCTTGTTTCTAGCAAAATAACATTTCTTTCTGTTTGCTTTCAGATTGAACAGGCGAAGGCGCTCGAAGACTTGCTGAAGATCCTTCAGGTGCTGATCCATACATGGCGATATAACGAGGATGTCATCCAGATATGCCAGAACGCATACATCCTTGAGACCAGATCTCATCCGGTCTATTAACCGCTGGAACGTCGCCGGCGCATTTTTTAAGCCGAACGGCATGCGGCGAAACTGGAACGTTCCAAAGGGCGTAGTGAATGCTGTCTTATGTCGATCTTCCGGGGCTACAATTATTTGCCAGTAGCCTGATTTCAAATCGATTGTTGACATAACACAGTCTGCTTTCGTGTTTTGCAGCAATTCGTCGATAACAGGAAGTGGGTACTTATCAGTCCGTGTGACACTATTTAGTTTTCTGTAATCCACACAGAACCGGACCTCACCGTTTTTCTTCGGTATCAAAACCACAGGTGAGGCCCACTCTGACTCAGCGTCCTCAATGATGTCGTCTTCTAGCATCTTATCTATCTCTTCACGAATAATGTCTTTCTTAGCGGGAGAAACTCGATACGGCGGACTAGCTATTGGCGTCGCATCTCCCGTATCAATACGATGTACAGCAAACTCGCTAGGTCCTCCCCCTGGAGTAAAAATATCCTCGTGGATATTCAGAAGGTCGGATAGACGTTTCCGTTCGTCCGGACAAAGATGAGATCCCTCGTCCTCGCGAAGACCCACAGACGAACAGGCGAGAGGCCGTAATGACTTGTTTTCAAAAAGAATCGACTCCGGCGACCTATCGTGTCCCACATACCATACACCACGATCGAAGTCTAATACCATACCGATGTCCTCTATAAAATTCATCCCTAACAGGCTCTCGGTTGCATCCGGCAACATAAGAAAATCGACAGTTCGCGCCACGCCTCGCACCGTTACATTGACCTGCGCTATTTCGACATTTTGCGCAGAGATTCTACCGTCCGCATACTTTAGTTCAGTAAATACATTATGGAACTGACAACCATTCTTAGATAAATGGGCTCTTAGACTAACACTTCCTACAGAATGTTTAGCTCCAGTGTCTACTAATATATTACCGAATTCACCACAGATTTGTATACGTAACACAGGACGCACACGCGAATCAATATTAGCGCAACTCGCGGACACTGACTGAAACGCACTGTTGGCCGAAGCGGGCGGCGCGCTTGACTTCTTTTCCTTACATGTCGCGCAGTTAGAGCGTATAACTCCGGGTGCACCACACCCGAAACACGTAACTGAAGGGAAACGCGAAGCTCCATCGACTGGACCATCTCTGGTCTTTGCCTGCTTGGCAAGTCGCTGGCACTCCTTGAAATGGCCGTACCGCTTGCAGTACTTGCATTGAGGCCGATGCATTTTTGTAATAGGCTCCGCCTGAGCCGTCACCGCCGAGTACGTCGCGGGTTTAGTATCTACATTGGCACGCGGCTTACTCTCATCTATAATGTCTTCGACACGCCGCGCTTGTGCCAATAACTCGGCGAAACTGTCAAAACCAGAACGCGGAACCTTCTCGCGGATTCGCCGGTGCATCAATCCATAAGCCATATCTAGCTGCACCGTTTCCGTAAGTGTAAACTGTGGGAGCTGGGCGAGAAGTGATCTAACATGGCAAATAAATAAATCTGTAGACTCATCTACACGCTGTTCCCGTTCAAATATTTTTAGATATAACTTGTGAGGAGGTAAACGTGGTCCAAACGTTTGCTTTAACGATTCTATAGCAGCTTGCCATGACGGGGTAGTGTTTTTGACTCCTTGCCACCAAGTAGCGGCCAATCCCGTGAGAAGCATAGACAACCCACGAAGTGCGTTGTGATCGTCAACGCGTAGACACTCCTTATACGTTTCAACGGCGTCGATAAAAGCCTCAACATTACTAGATTTCTCTCCGTCGAAACGCGCTGTGCACTTGGCGAAATTGCCAGTAGAAATTGGTAATGTACTTACAGGATCGCTGCGACTCAACCTGTCTATAAGTAGTAGAAGTTGGTCCGTTGTCATGGTGACCGGGACCGTTGCAGCACCAGCAGCTGGCTGCGGGTCCTCCATGAGCGCCTGCGCGGCGTGAACGCCGGCAGTGCATGGAATATTCTCGAATGCAAACGAAGCCGCCGGAATGGGCGGCGGCGGCGGCGTCCCGTCCACAGACGACTCTTGGACAGCCGACGAAACCGCTTGTTTTGCACTACTCGATCTCGTATTCATTTCGATAAATAAAGTTACTAAGTTCGCGGAACGAAACTGAAACTGCAGCGTTTAGTTCGCGGAAAAAAACCGAAACAGTCTTAGGTATTCTAGAAAACGTCACTATTTTCTCTATTATTATTACAGTTCGCGGAACAAAACCCAAACAAACTATAGGTAGCCACACCCACTGTTTAGTTCGCGTTTAAAACCCGAAACACAATCTTAGGTATTCTGGAAAAATCACTATTTTACTCGTAGTGGGAACAGTTCGCGTAACAAAACTAAACAGAAAACTATAGGCCAACACACCTACTGTTTAGTTCGCGAAAGAAAAACCGTTGCACTATTAGGTACTTTCGGAAACCTAAGTGTTAAAGTCCCTTCGGCCACACGTTGGGCTGCCACTTGTGGTGGGGCTCGGGTTTTGAATTTACAAACGAACGAAAATAGTTTAAATAACGTGTATTATAGGGTACACATCACAGTTAACACACCATAGTAACAGTACCGCGTCGGTGTTCAACGCGCGAACGCGGCCTCTCCGCTCGGCGGATTACGTACTACTGATCGCACGGTGCGCGGGCGCCCGGGGCCTGCGTTGACGAGTTGAACGCCGGAGCAGAGCGGACGGCGCAATAGTGGTGGCGCGAAACGGAGCGTGAGCGTCTCGCGCTATAAAGTTAATATTTTTGTTTTTTATGTTTTAAAAACAAAACTTATAATAAAAGAGCCTAGATAGATAGTTTTCTGTATTGGCAACCCGTGCGCGCTCGTGCAGCTATCGCCATTTTGTTTATCTAGTCATTCGGCTTCATTCTTCCAGTCTGACTGCACGAATGTCTTGTTTCATTGCGAATCGATATTTTTTTATTTTGTTGGGTTTTTGTTAAAGTTTTGTTACGTTGTGTTTGTTGTTACGTTTATAGTTTTTGTGAACTTTGAGTGAATCTATTTGTTTTGGTTTTCCATCAAAATGGATCCTCAGCCAAGTACATCACAAAAAGACGTGGATGTTTTCTTGTCCCCAAGAAAAAAACGTCCACGAAAAGCTTTCACTGTTACTGAAAAAGTAATGATCCGCAACGCCTACAAGTACGTGAAAAATGAAACTTCTGCGCAATTGGAGGCCTTTGAAGTTGTGGAAGAAAATAAATGTATGAGCAAAGTTGCTGACATATTGAGAATAACCTCACGTTCTGTTTGTAACGTTTTGAAGGAAGTAAATAAAGGTGCGCCGCCAACGCCTCCTAAAAAAACTGGACCAAAGCGAAGTTTCAAAGATAAAATTGATGAATTTACATTCTCCGCAATACGAAGAATTTTTCATCAGTTCTTTTACCGAAATGAACCTCCAACCATTGCAAAGGTTAATCAATCAGTCAGACAGTATTATTTTATACCTACATCTTTTATATATAAGTAATGATTCCAAACTATTATACAATTTACTATTTTAGATTTTACAAGTGATGAACGATGATCCAGAAATGCCCAAGGTTTCCAAAGACACCCTCAGAAAAATTTTGCAGCATCTTAATTTTAAATTTGTTGCACGGTCACGCAAGAGCACACTTATTGATCGAATTATATAATAACATGGCGCTGCGTTACTTGCGATTTATATGTCAGTTTCGACGAGAAGGGAGACATATATATTATCAAGATGAAACTTGGGTTAACGCAGGTAAGGCTAACATTTTGAATTTATATACATTTTGCATTAAATTAAATAGTAATATTGAATGTTCATGTACTATATTTATTTTTAGGTCATACTGTAAAAAAACTTGGGTGGACAAGAAAGTCACATCATCTCGGCAAGCGTTTTTGGAGGGACTGACCACTGGATTAAAAAATCCATCTGGAAAAGGCAAACGTCTCATAATTAGCCATATAGGTAGTGAAGAAGGCTTCCTGGAAGAGGGGCTCATGATTTTTGAAGCAAAGAAAAATTGTTAAGATTACCATGATGAGATGAATGCAGTTTGTTTTGAGGAGTGGTTCGCTGGAGTCTTACCACAATTAAGACCAAACTCAATTGTGGTGATGGATAATGCACCTTACCACTCCCGAAAATTGGAAACGGCACCAAGAATGAGCTGGAAAAAAGCTGCCATTTAAGACTGGCTTTTAAATAAAAATATTCATTACGAACCAGATATGGTTAAAGCTACGCTTTTAGAACTGATTCCACATAACGAGTCTTTTAATAAGTACGCTGTAGACGAAATGGCAGCACAACATGGGATCACGGTTTTAAGACTGCCCGTTTACCATTGCGAGCTGAACCCTATCGAATTGATATGGGCGCAGGTAAAGGGGCATGTAGCTCAAAATAATAAAACCTTCAAATTTACAGACGTGAGAAATTTATTTGAGGAAGGCATTCAAAAAATTACGGCTAACGAATGGTCTAAATGCGTATCCCATGTTGTCAAAGAAGAGGTAAAAATGAGTAGGCTAGATATGTTAATTGACAACATCACAGACACATTTATAATAAATGTTACAGAAAGTGACAGCGATAGCGATAGCGATGACGGCGACGAATTTATAAAATAAAATATTACCATAATACATCTATTTGTTTTATTTCTCATGTTCCTTCATGATCAAATTTTTTTATTTATTTCACACACAATTATGAAAGAAAACTCTCAGATCCTTAATAAAATTAATCGTCATAACTTAATCCGTTCAGAAATATTTAATTTCCTGATATACTTAGTTTCTATTAAAGTAGTAGTTGTTTAGATGTACTACTATAAACGAGAGGAATCGATCCGGAAATATTCCATTTCCGTATCGAATAATTTCCCAACGTCACTATTTAGTACTTGTCATAACGTTGCAACACTGAAATTATCAAATCTGGAATCGAATTAAAATTCCGAGTATAGTTTAAAAATGCGCAGTTTGCAAGGGATAAGACCTAGATCGATTTTTCTCCCCAAAACTCCCTGCAATAATACTTGAAGGCATTTTCGAGAAACCGATTATATATACAATATTGATATACAAGATTGCTTCTTTTAAAGAATATGATAAACGAATAATGCTGTTATTTGTCAGATATTGCGACGATATATATATATATATATATATATATATATATATATATATATATATATGTATACTGCTATAATTAATTCATAATACTAAAACAGCATAAGTGTGATAATTAACCCAAAAAAAATCTTATATCAATTAAAATAACTGAAATTGAAAACTGAAAAAACAAAATGACAGATTGAAGAAACATTCATACTATTCGGAGAAAAATAGTTCTTATTGTAAGGCAGCAAGGTCGATGTATCGTCGTTATGAGAAACAACATTTCTTTTCTTCCCGAGCATGAGCTCACAAAATGGCCTGTTTTGACAGCTAAAGTAGAAACGTTTTCTTACTTCAATATCAAATAGTCTTACAACAATGTCAACTACACATCGTTTCTTTACGTTCTGTAATTTACTTGAATATTTGTTCGTTTTTGACAGATTTCCCGGCAGCCATTTAAAAAAAATAGCTGTTTAGAAATGTTGACTTCTATTGACGACTTTGTTACCATGGATCAAGAACTATTTTGCAACTAACTGTTTTGGATAGAATATATTTTATTCGTTAAAATTATATTTCTTCGGATCGCCGTGCTAAGCCCGCTGGCATATTTCCTCTGGCAGAATAACTGAATATACATATACACTTTTTAGTAGGCTATTTGAGGGTATACATAATTTTATAAATCGAATGAGTAACTTAAGTACTTGGCATAGGAAAACGTAAAGGTTAAGACAATTAAACCTCACTTGTCAATTGTCATAGCTGTAGTCCATCATTTGTAAGTAAATGCGAATTGTGTATATTTAAGAACATAATATCTTATAAACGTATAAAAGTTATTATTTTCGCAACTTACTAAAAAAAAAGCAGTAATGGATGTTGGATTTGTGAAAGCAGCAAGTACAAATTTGCCGAGAATCGTCTCACAGATAGTTGGGTTGGATACACAGGTATTTTTTTGCCTTGAATCCTGATTTCTACTAAAATTATTTGCCAATAAAGTATTTATATTTATTATTTTATTACTCTGTCGAGCAAATCTGTGCTCAATCTGTGCTCAATCTGTGCTCTGACGAATCTATCTATCGTATAATAATCTATCGAACAACAAAGTGGACAGCGTTTTCACCTGTTTGTAAAAAGAGTTTTCTTTTAAATAAAGTTTCGTAAGTTTTTTGCTTTGAAAATAATAACTCGTAGTAATGGGACAATAATAATCGTGATAATATTATATGTGCTTAATAAAATAAAAAAAGTTCTATGAACGCGGCACTTCTTATCGTAGAATCACTCATAAATAGCAATAATTTAATAAAATTGACACCGTGAAAGATTCAATAATATTATCTTACAATATGGCTGAAAGTCGAGAACTCGAAAAAAAGAAGATTACGGAACCTAAGTCAATAAAACCGTTTCGCGCTTTTAGCTGGTGGTGAGCGGTGGCCATTCTTTATATCAGTTTACAGTCTATGCAATAACAAATAAACAAAAACCTCCAGTGCAGATTACGTACCCAATCTACTCTATGAGCTAGATTAAACATTAAACACCTAAGACTAAACTTACTAAAGTCTGGTTCTAAAGTCAGTGACCCCCGTCGAGGCGATTCTGATTTCTGATGTAAGTCATGACTTATGGAACCGCGGCCGCATCAACTTGTAAGTCTTGTAACAAATCAATCACACAGTAGTGTGTGTGTTAATAATCTGAGGTGGTGTGTATTGTTAATTATTTTTATTAATTTTATGTACATATTTCTAAGAATTATGTACTTAAAAAACCTTGTTGGATAACAGCTTAAGTGTACCCAATTGTTTTTCTATATGTATATCGACAGAGTGGCTGACATATATTTCTTTTTAGATAGTATGCCTCAAAGAAAAAAATACAAAAAATGACGTAAATAGATTTTTTAACTTTTAATCTTCTACTACGACTCGATTTTCATAGTTAGCAGGAATAACGGTATTAAGAATAATAAATAATAAACTATTAAAACAAATAAATATAAAGCACACGTCTTAAAAAAAAGCAGAACGGGGGAAAAAAATCGTAAATTTTTATAAAAAACTAATTAATAAAAAATATTAATTTTGAAATATGGATTTAATTGTAGAAAATATTGGAAATGATGGAAACTACTAGGTACCTCTTAAAGGATTAACACCGACTTAACAAATTAAGTTATAACCCTGTATACATTTATGATGATTAAATATTACATTTTAACGCCGGCCTTGTCTATGTAATTTCATAACCGAAGTTTAATATCATTAAGAAAACCAGATTTGTGTAGTACAAATTTTTAGTAAAATTTAAAATTTAGTAAAATACCAGTTAGGGTCAAATCACACCGAAACGGCAGCGGAGCGACCAGCAGCATCTCTGTAATTTTAAAGTTCGTCTTCATTACAATAATTATCATTATCGCTTTACAAAATGAAAGCGTCCCGCGGCCGCTAGCGACCATCAGCGGCCGTGAGCAGCGGTGGTTGTCAAGCGAAAGTCTGTTTTATAGTAATGAAAAAAAAAGTTAAAAATTATATGAGTCATATTACTGGCCGCTCCACTGCCGTTTCGATGTTTTACTCTAAGGCCGTTGCTCGGGCGCGTTCCTCGGGCGCGTTCCTCGTGTCAGCGATGCGGGCGCTGTGTGCGCGCCGCAAGCGAGCTGCGTGTCAGCGATGCGGGCACTGCTTGCGCCACTTACACGCCCAGGGAACGCGCACGCCTAATGTGGGGTCAGCCTAACCAGTATTTTACTAAATGTAGTACAAATCTGGTTTTCTCAATGATATTAAACTTCGGTTATGAATGTGTAGCGAGCTACGACCCCTTGATTTGTATGTCCTTCTTGCGCTTGAGTGGTGATGATAATAATACAGCAACAATTCTTATATTCTCCTTTATTGGGCTTAACAGAGATACGTATTACATATGAGATATGCCTAACTCAAAATATTATACGTCTACACTGTGTATAGCCTTTTGGTCAACTAAAATAAACTAACTAGATAGGCTTTACTTCATGTCATTTTTGACATTGACAGATGTGTGACAGATGTGTATGACTTACTTTTGTCAATATGCAACAGAATGGACATAGAAAAGGCCAGCGTTAAAATAATTATAATATTTAATCATCATTTTACCCCGACTAATGCAGCAGCCTGCATTGGGATAACTTTACTTCAGACAACAATATCATTTATTATAGATTACTTTTTTATGGATATATCCTTTTTTCCGCGGTGTTAGGTGAAATAACAAGCATTTTCCCCGCGCGCCGCAATGAGTTCGAACCGTTGACCTAGCGCACTCTACTTAAGCGCCGGCATATTATAAGGCGCCATTTCCGTTCATTGGTCCAAACGGTCGGTACTAACATGCTGAATGCTCAAATGCTACTTAAATTAAGACGCTCTCAAGACTAACGCTAATAATTATCATGAATAACCAGAAACACTAGCAAAGCAACCTAATTAAGATAACGTAATCAGTGCGAATGTTCTGCCAGGATGTTGGCTGTTGAATGTTGACCCAATGAACATTTATCTGCATTATTTATAATCAAAACGTCGGAAAGTTTAATAATTAATAATGTTAATAGTTCTAAATGTATCTCAGTAATTTAATTTTCATTTCTTCATTTATTGATGTACGGTGTAATTGATTATTATGGTTCTGGCAACTTTTTTTGTATTTGAAGTTGTTCTAGTTTAAAATGGCGTCTGGACATTTACGACTTATTTGCGATTTGCGACCTCGCACCAAACTCTACCGAACAATTACTCAGCACCTATGGAATAACAAGCGTGACCCACATACAAATTTAATTATACTCGTATGGCCACGCTTGGCTCGCAAACATTTGTCAATAGGCAAACATTAGTTCAACCATCATCCTGCCTATTTTTAACCACCGACGAAAACAGGTGTGTCTGCCCGTGACAACGTAGCTCAAAAACGGATGAGCCGATTTGGATCCACTTTTTTTGTTTGAAAGCTGACATGATTATAATCTATTTTAACCGACTTCAAAAAAGGAGGAGGTTCTCAATTCGACTGGTTTTTTATGTTTGTTACCTCAGAACTTTCAACTGGTTGAATCTATTTTGACGATTCTTTTTTTATTTTAGCTTTCAATTAACAAAAGAGTCATTACCGTGTGGTGTCGTTTTAATTTGCATCCCGTTCTGACAATGGCATCTATGAGAAAACAATATAAGTCTAGAATTTTACTTTGGAATTCTGTTTTCATTAGGGTTCCGTAATACATAAGGCACCCTTATAGTTTCGCTCTGTCCGTCCGTCTGTCTGTCTGTCCGCGTGCCTTCTAGCTTCTGTAACTATGAATATAAATGGATGAAATTTGGTGTAATTATAGATTGTGTATAGATCTCGGTTTTGGCATAATAATAATTTTATATTTTAGGGATAGCTCTCCATACATGTAAGTACTAAAACACTGCTAACAACAAATTTCTACTAAGGAGGTAATAAAATACTTAATGTAGTAGTAAAACTTTGTAAAATAATTAAGTTGGCAACATTAATTCTGGACTGAACGGACCATGTGTGCAGCGTTAGCATTCGTTACATAATTATCGTACGCATCACATAATTGAACACTTCGTACGATCAAACATAGAGGTGTCGTTATGTGACGAAATTGTACGATAATCCAACGTATGCAACATCATTTTGCGATAATTTTTTTTTTGTTCAAATGTTCCCACCAAAATTGAAATTTCACTATGCTGCCCTCTCGTATTAACTTTCTGAGTTTCTAATCATCTACTTTCACTTGATAATAATATAAGGTCAATGGATTTTGTGTATACTTTTTACAAAGTACAGTTCCAATCTGACTAAAAATTTTAATATTTTAGATACTCTTTAATGCTTAGTTCATGGTTATTGTTGTTATTGTAAGTGAGACGTCTATGCCTTTCTAATTTATTGAAAACTTAAATTATTTTAGAAAAAAAAATATTGTTTTGTAATTAAATATTGTTTATTCACTATTTTGCTTATTAAAAATTTAACATAGCTCACAATAAATAGGCTTTAAATAAATTTTCTGTTCTTACGATAAATTGAAAAAAAAAAACGATAATTTTACGGCCCTGAACACATAATCCTGTCGGCCAACATTGCCAACACTGCATGTGTGACAAATCACTTCAGTTCCCGCCAGAGCCGCGGCCGTGCGGGCGTGTATCGTGTACAAGCGTAGCGAGCTTACAATTAATAAACACGACCCTAGCTCGCGGCAAACCAGAACGAACTGATGCTATTTTCCCGCGTGTGTGCTCGAATCCGTTCAGGCCGAAATGACTCAGTTGGGTCGGATGCGAATTTTTTTCCGTGTATTTGCTCCAATCCGTTCAGACCGAACTGACGTCATTTCTAACTGAAACGATCGGCCTCTCGTCTGTTGGAGCCTTTAATCGTGTTTTTTTTTGTAAATTTTAAATTAAATGTCACTAGATAGTAATAATATAGCCAGTAATGTGGGGTAAAATATCATTCGGATAAAAATAAACCCCATTATAATATTATTAATTATTTTTTAGGTGTGTTTAGAAATAAAATATAACAACAAGAATATTATTGAAGTAGATAGTGCAAAGTTTTTAGGTATTATGATAGATAGTACTCTAATTGGAAGGTCCACGTAGAATATGTTTGTGACAAACTTGACCGTTTCGTCTACGCGATAAAAACATTAAGGCGAACCGTTAGTACTGAAGCAGCTCTAACTACCACGGTTACGTTTCTTCTATTCTCTCATATGGTCTATTGCTGTGGGGCAACTCAGTAGAGATTGAGAAGGTGTTTAAAGTCCAAAAAAAATGTATTAGATCTATTTCTGGTGCCTCAACTATCGACAGTTACAAACCGCTTTTAAAAAAATACAATATACTACCATTAGTTTGCATGTACATTAAAGAACTATGTATTTTTGTTAGGTTATATCCACAATATTTTGAACTCAAATCGAACGTAGAACGTAAAAATCATAAATTTAAATATGAGCTCTATCGTCCAATATGTAACTTGGACATATATAAAAAAAATCTATTTATACAGGCCATAGACATATATAATAAGTTACCAGATAATTTTAAACACAGTTTATCTTTTAATACGTACAAAAAGGTAACCATATTCTTCTAGAAAATTGCTTTTACAACATAAATGACTACATGTTACATAATCAAACATATTAGGTTATAAATATCTGACCGCTGAAGTGAACTGCTCATAATAATTCATTGTAATCTGATTCTGGAATTACTTGACATTTATTATATTAAAATATTGACTTATTAAGTAATAGGCACTTAGGATGGTTCATGGTAGTTAAAATAAAAAGTTTGAAATAAAAAATGTAATTTTGACAGTGTGTCCACTTATTTAAAATAATATCTTGCTTATATGTTGACATAATTAGTAATAATTTCATATTTTAGTTTCAATTATGTGATGAAAAACTAATGTTTAAATGTAATTTTATTTAATTGTACTTGTGCTAATCGTTCTTTAAAACTTGCTATGGTAGGATGTGTAAGAACTATTTATAATTATTGTAACCACCATAACTACCACATCTTGTGAATAAATGATTGATTGATTGATTGATTGATTGTTGTAAAAATACCTCAATTAAGTAACAAATTATTAATTACGAATTAATTTAGTAACTTCCACTGGCCAAAAAACTAATGAAGTCATCCCCAGCATTTTTGTTATTATATATTATGTAGAGGCCAGTAGACGGTATCAAAAAAAAATTCTCCTCACTTATGTAACATGTATCGATAACATAATTAACTCCTAAAACAATATATTATAAGGTTCGGTAAAATAAATTACGGATATTTTGGGCATATGATCTACTGCCTATGTAAAAACGTTGAGGCGGAAAAATAATTAAAAAAATTAAAAAAAATACTGATTGAATTGATATAATTTAGGTAAAACTGCTTTCGCTTTAAAGTCAGCTGTTTGTATGAAGTCAATGGCCTCAGCGCCTTATACAGCGCAATGTAACTTTATTTAGTATAATAATATATTTTATTCGAAGTTTTTAAATTATTTTTCTGCCTCAATTTCTTTACATAATCAGTAGATCATATGCCCAAAATATCCGTTATTGATTTTACCAATCCTTACATTATATTAAGTATTATGTACGTGATACCTATCATAAGACATATCAATCGAATATAATAAACACACCGGCATATTTAGCGGAACACAAAAAAAAGGTCCATAATTAAATAAATATGGTTTTATTTTAAAATCTGCTTACTACACTTCTTTTGTTATTTAAAGTTTCATTTGTTTTACTTAAAATGAGATCACATTAATAACAGATTTTGCGAGTAAAGGCTATTTGTGAAAAATGGTACATTTTTAAACTTTTCATGTAACCGGGAAAAGTGAAAATAAATATTAAAATAACAATTAATTAAATTAGAAAAATGGTGATTAATATCGCGTATTTCCTCCACGTGCTCTTATTAAAGTTTCTACCCGTCTAGGCATACTGAGAATGATGTTATCGATGGTCTCCTGGGAGTCTCCGCCATTCCTCAACTACGGCGATTCGCAGTTCACCCACGTTGGCAGGAGCTGGAATTCTGGACTTAACTTTTCTTTTCAGCAAGGCCCAAACGTGCTCTATTGGGTTCATATCCGGTGATCTCGCCGGCCACTCCATAACAGTGATATTCATATCATTAAGATAAGCTTGAGTTACCCGAGCGGTATGCGGCCGAGCATTATCCTGCATAAAAACAAAATCGTCACCGATATATGGGGCAAACGGTACGACATTTTCTTCTAAAACTTCTCTGATATAGCGGTCTGCAGTCAGACTCCCTCTGTCAATCACTACCAAGTCTGTGCGAGCTCCCAAACAAATGCCCGCCCAAACCATTATTGATCCACCACCGTATGCAACTGTAGTTTTAAAATTTGTCTGAATGTATCGTTCTCCTTTGCGTCTGTATATTCTTTGCCTGCCGTCAATTTGATTTAAGAGAATTCTGCACTCATCACTAAACAATACCTTACTCCATTGGTCCGCGTTCCAAAGTCGATGTTCCTGAGCAAAAGTTAACCTGTTTCTACGATGATTTACCTCGAGCCTTGGAGCCTTGGCGGGCACAAATGAACCCAAACCAGCTTCTTCGAACCTTCTTCGTACCGTACGCTCACTTACGGTTACACCCCGCACTGCTTCTAACTCATGTCGGGCTTGGACGGCCGTGAAACGGGGGTTCCTACGTACACGAAGCCGAATGAAACGATCATCCCTACTCGAAGTGCGTCTTTTTCTGCCTTGTCCTGCTCTTCTCACATAAGTACCGGTCTCCCTGAACCGTTGGATACTGCGATGGATCGTTGAAACTGGTCGACGAAGATCTCTGGATATTACTCTGTAGGTTTGACCATTTCTTCGCATTTCGAGTGTCCTGGAAATCTCCGTTGGGGCTAAGTCAGGCATAATTCAGTCCTCAACTCCAAAAAGATACGCGATTAAAAAAAACTAACAAAAACAGTATTTCAATGAAATTTTAAATCAAACTCAGAAGGAAGAAATACTCGAAGTTCGCTCCAGATAAGGTGTATTTGAATAAAATTAAAACAATTCCATAAAATGTGATGTTCAGTTGTTTTCTTAATTTGAAAATATTTCTTTTTAAATTAAATGACGTATAAACCAGCCATATATGATACTGATATCAAACCTTTATTTTATGTTCCGCTAAATATGCCGGTATTTGTAACATACGATTATGTAAGTTGAAAAGGTTGCAAGTTGCAACCACCTCAAGATAAAAGACCTTGTTTTGTTATTCGCTAAAAAATAAATATTTGTGAAGTACATCCAATTTATGTTAATGTCCCACGGCATTCATCGTATATTTTTATGAAAGTGACAATGTATAGAATATGACGATTCCGACGAAATACATTTCGAACGTGGTTCAAAATGTATTAATCCACGTTGAAATACATTTTCAACGTGGATGGGATAGCACGGAAATGGGGTACAGACTATTGATATTGAAGTTGTGATTGTACCTAGCAGAAACATGACAAGAAGAAGATAATACCGCGCGAAAAACTAGTGTTCTAGTAGTAGTAGTAGTAGTAGTTCTAGTAGTAGTCTAAGTGAATTACAAAAACTGTGTCGCACTAAATCTCGAGAACGGCTGGACCGATATGGCTAATTTGGTCTTGAAACAATGGTGGAAGCTTAGGGAAGGTTTAAAGGATGATAAATATTGTAGAAATTGCGAGAAAAATACTAAAATGACGAGTGAACATAGTTAAGACAGAACAACGAGTGCCGGGACAGCAAGCTATGTAATATTTATTTATGTAACAAGTAAATATTTATGATTGATGCACCTCGTAGATAACTAAAAGGTTATTTCTATTAAAGATGATGATTAAATACATATTGCATCTACGTGTAAAAAAATTGTCTCTTGACATATTGGTATGCCTCTACCAACGTTCTTCCACAGTATACATAAGCGCTACATACATTCTTTAAAGTTTACATGCGACTATACATAAATATTTATTTATGTTATTAACATAAACGCAAATTAACCTGACCGAGCGAACTGTGTCCTCGATTCTTGCATCTGATAAAGAGTTAGTTTAATGAGCACTAATTATTATTTACTCAAGGATGCTGTACTATTTTGGTAACATGGAGGGTAACATATTGGATGATTTTTAATCCGATTCGTGAGAAACAGGGCATGCTTTGTATGAAAAAAATAGAACTAATATTATATATGTGAAAGTTTGTGAGGATGGATTGATGGATGGATGTTTCACGCAAAAACTACTGAACGGATTTCGATGAAATTTGGTACGATAGTAGTTTAGGCTCTGGATTAAAACATAGGCTACTTTTTATCCCGAAAAAGTACAAATTCCCGTGGGATACTATATCTACGCGGGCGGAGCCGCGGCAACAGCTAGTACAAAATCATTTTGTGTCGAAGCTCATGTATTTGGAAGTTGGAAAATCTTAAAAAGATCATGAATTTAGGTCACACGGCGTGGTACACGGCGTAGTAATATTTTTGCGTGGCAGTCAATTCAAAACTTAATTTTTAAGTTTTTTATTATAGGTTATTAAATAACATTAACAGCCTCCGTGGTCTAGTGGTTAGAGCTTGGCTTTCGAATCGGAGGTCGCGGGTTCGATTCCCGCATTGGAACAACAAAAAATGTTATTTCCAAGTTTGGTTTGGACAATGCAGGCTGATCACCTGATTGTCTGACAAGTAAGATGATCCATGCGTCGGATGGGCATGTAAAAAGTGATCTCGCGCCTGATCTATCGCTAGTCGTGTCGGCCACACACACATTCGTCCCACTAGGTTACGAGAGGAAAGGAAGTGAGAATGTTCTTGTGTATTGCGTATACACTTAGGCCCTATAAAATAACTCCTGCGTAGCTAGTAAGTTCTCAATGAAACTCCAGGCTACCGTTACAGACATCGGTGTGGGAGCTACAATTATTATATTATGCAGAAGAGAGCTCGACTACAGCCTTTAGATCCTTAATCCATATATTGATAGATTCAATTTGCATGTAGATAGCCTGATGGAATAGATTGATAGACTCATAGACATACTTTTGACTATTTTACGCTGCAGTTTTTAAATCAGCGGATTCTATGAGCTACCCAACAGAGTTATCAAAGTATTTATTACTTTCACTTCCATTGCTTCATCAGAATTGTGTCGCTCGGCTGATGCCCGATATCGGCCACCGTTCCAAGTCGATATAAAAATAGAAAGTACATGCACGGTGTATTAACAAGCGGATTATGATGCATCGTCATGTTGACCTTGTCCACGTGCGCTTGGAGCTGGGTTTAGGAAATATAATGCTTAGTAGTTAGCCATACTGTTAACTACAATTTGGTCGTACGGGTAACATGTTACTAATTTCCTAGTGTTTAGCGACGAAATGAGGAACATTAAACTGCTAAACATTCGTTTTCCTTACTGTATCTACAGTGTACACGACTAATCTGTGTCAAATGCTACGTCTTCAAGCTCTTCTGTATTTTACCTGTACTTGGTTCCACAGACTTATTATGCTTCACCTTCATCTGACATGAAAATTAAACTTTCATCTATTCCATTAAGAACATTGAGTTGATAAATAGTTAAAATTTTAGCCGAATATAAAAGGGGAATTATTTAGAAAATAAGTGTTATTTCATACTTTTTTGTGCATTTTTACTTTGGAAGTCGGTTTTTATATTTGTTTAAAAATAATATTTGTTCTCATTTAACTTATATTTATTATCTATTATTATTATGAACACATTTTAAGAAAGTTATAAATACAAAAAAACCTTTCTCACTCTCTCGGCAAAACAAACTGAAGCGTTATTTCATGACAGTTTTCTGAGAGGCCGTGGTATTTCCCCAAATAAACATTACCGATCTGCCGACCTGCTAAACAATCACCAGTGATGATAATGATTAGATACTATATTATCAAATAGGTAATTATTATTATCTATTGTTATATTCGGCGGCAAAAATGTAGCAGTAAGCATTAATTACTATACTATAGTGATGATGATGATCACGAATATGATTTTGGCAATAGCAAAATTTCAAAGACGTTGATATCGGTGCTCATAATTCTGATGAGTAGTTAGTACCTATGTCATTATAATAATATGTTTGTGTTTCGTGTGAGATGGTGGTGATGATGATGATGATTACTATGAGTGGTATGATGGCATATGCTTGCAGTTCTTTAAACAACGCTGGAATCCCCAAACATATATAGTTTTTAGTCAAGAGTTCTGTTAAGTAGTTTTGGATCCAGGGTATACCTTGGTGCAAAATCTTACTTTTTGGTAGCAAATGCTTCAGAAAACTACTTCTGAAAAAGTCGAAATCACCATAATGTGTATCCATATAAAGGACACTGCGAATCCTGCTTGATTTTCCATCAAAAGCGGCCAAGTTTCGATGTGGTTTTATAGTACTTAAAAAATTATATATAAAAAAATATAATTTTTTTTTGGATTTGGGAATAAAAAGTTATAATTCTCCGAATATCGGAGAATCGATGTGCAAAATACGTACTTATCTGTGGTGATCGTTGTCATCATATCTATAATATAGTCCCTATGGTTATCATGCTGTAAATTGTCAATTTGAGGCGTAAAAGCTCCATCTAGTGGCCCAGTCAAAGTCAAAGTAATTTTTTTTTATTCAAAATAGGTATTTTTATACACTTTCTCAACGTCGGTCTACATGATGCCTACCACCGGTTCGGGAACTAGCCCGGCGAAGAACCGGCGTAACCGCGGGGCCATCTTTTATCAAAAACATGGAAAATTGTTATTTTAAAAATATAAAAAAGGCATATATAACAATGTTATGACTAAAACTACATAACAAAATACAATAATATATGTAATTTTGAAGTAGCCTTGCACGGGGCCACCTCATTCCCAAGGTGTGCTATCATTCATAAAATCATTAACTTTATAATAGGCTTTAGCACACAAACGTTCTTTAACTACTTTTTTAAATTTATTGATTGAGAAATTTTGAACGCTTTCTGGGATCTTATTGTATAGGCGTATACATTGGCTTTTAAACGAATTCTTTACTTTACTAAGTCTAGTCACTGTTACATCAAACTTATGCTTATTTCGGGTATTTCTATTGTGGTTCTCACTTTTCTTTTTGAATAGGTTTTATTTTTTTTAACATATAATACATTTGATAGAAGGCACAAAAAAAAAGACATACTTAGAAGCTACAGTTAATATTCCAGTTTCTTTCAACTTCTCTCTTAATGACGTTTTGGGGACCAGCTTATAGATTGCCCGAACAGCTCGCTTCTGCAGCACAAATATAGTATTTATATCGGCAGCATTACCCCACAGTAGAATGCCATAGGACATTATACTGTGGAAGTAGCCTTGCTGTGTTTTCGTCTGAAAATTGTCTTATCTTACTTACTGCAAATGCGGCTGAACTGAGTCTGTCGGCCAACCCAACAATATGAGGGCCCCACTGTAGTTTTGCGTCTAAAGTTATACCTAAAAAGACTGAAGATTGGTTTCAGTTTGCCTTACATTTGGCAACGTGAACTTTATACATTTAGTTTTTTTGCTATTTTTCAAAAGATTATTAAAACTAAACCAGTGTACTATTTTTGGGAGAGCATTATTTACTTCGTCATAACCTGAGTTTTGGCAATTAATATTAAAAGAAAGCGACGTGTCATCGGCAAATAAGACTATCCCGTTTTCTCCATTAATATGGTATGGTAGGTCATTTATATAAACCAGAAAAAGAAAGGGTCCTAAAATGGATCCTTGTGGGACCCCCATCTCAATTTTGGTACCTGTGGATCTTTTTCCATTTATCTCGACCCTCTTGATTCCTATTTGATAAATAAGATTTTAAGAGGACGAGTGCTGGTCCCCTTACTCCATAGTGGCATAGTTTCCTCATCAACGTTGTGTGCTGCACGCAATCAAATGCCTTAGAGAGATCACAAAAGACTCTTAGAGCATCTTGAGACCCCTCCCAAGCATCAAAAATATAATTTATCAGATCAACGCCTGCATCTGTTGTAGAGCGTAAACCCTTCGTAAAACCAAATTGTTTATTATGTAAAATGTTATTTATATTAAAGTGTGCTAGTAGCTGAGTAAGTATTATTTTTTCATATATTTTACTTAGTGTTGGTAAAATAGATATAGGTCAGAAGTTAGATGGATCCGACTTACTACCATAATACTTACACAGGGGTAAAACTTTACTATGTTTCATTAGATCAGGAAATACGCCACTTTTTATACAATCATTAAAAATAGTTGCTAAGTAAGGTGCGATAATATCGATTATAGAACTTTTATTGATAGGCCCCATAAATCTGCAGTATTCTTAATATTTAATAAATGAAAAATTTTAATAATGTCTTTTGGTCCTATTTCTTTAAATCTAAATTCGATTTCACACTCTTATACATTATCTTTAAAAAGTAATTCAGCATCAGCAGGAGAGGCATACAAATTTTTGGTGGTTGAAACTGGAATGTCAGCAAAGAATTTCTTAAAAGCAGTTGCAACTTCACTGTCGGAATTAATTATTTTACTATATATATTCAATTTAAAATATATGGCGCGGCTGGTGACTCTTCCAGTTTCATTTTCAATAATTTTCCAAGTTGTTTTAATCTTATTTTTCGAATTCTTAATTTTATTTCTTATGTGAAGAGAAGTAGTAGGTTTTCACCGGGTCTGGCTCGAAGGCAGACCCGATGAATCCGGTTTGCTCCAGATTTTCGGCGTTCGATGGGCATCACCAGCTAAAAAAAAAAAAAAAAAATTCGAACCCGCGACCCCCGGCTTGGGCACCAACACATTCAATCAACTGAGCCACAGAGGTCGTCATTACACTTTTGTTTACACACCTGTACCCTAAAGTGTATCTACCTAGGTAACACTGAAAATGTTTAGAAAATGAAAAACGGCTTAATGTTGAAAGTTGTCAATACTTTTATTGTTTTTCGAAGTAATCTCCGTTCCTCTCTACACATCGTCGCATTCGATGGAACCACTGAAAAAAGCAGTGGACCCATTATTCCTTAGGGGTCTCTTCTATGGTATTTTCGTACTCTTTCACCGCATCTTCAGGGCTCGTAAAGCGAATACCTCGAATTTTATCTTTAGTTCTTGGGAATAAATGAGTCACAGGGTGCAAGGTCAGGGCTGTATGGTGGATGACTCATTATCTCGACACCTGCCATAGTCAAATATTCAACAGTCCGTTTTGCGGAGTGCGCTGAAGCATTGTCGTGGTGAGGGAGGATCCTGCTTCGAGGGCACTGCTGTCGAATTTTTTCCAAGACAACAGGTAAACAGCGATTGACATACCAGTCTGCAGTAACTGTAAATAGTGGCACGAGATGAGGCTTCATTAAGAAATGCTAATCGCGGTCTATCATAGCTTTGTTGTTGAGTAAGCCCACAACGAAAGTCATAATAAATCATTGACCGAAATTTTTTTCGCGTTAGGTTCATTTTCACGTATCACAAGAGTTTTAGATTTGCCGCCAATTCATAAAAACAAATGACAAATGAATGCAATATACTAAATACATTAGGTTACCAAAGAGTTCTAAAATTGAAATTAAAAAAAATAAATTCATTAGCAATGTTTCTAACTGGCCAGTTCTAAACATTTTCAGTGTCACCCACGTATTAGGAAGCACTACACTGGTTTTTAAAAAGTGGATCTATAAGGAATAAAGGTGAACTTTTTTTCAAAGTGTATCTACGAGGAATAATTCTTTAGCAGAACCTCATAAAATCTCCAGTTTTAGAAGAAAATCAAATAGAAAATTTATATATTTTAAAGCAAACCTCATGTATATTTGACGACCTCTGTAGCTCAGTGGCCAATAGTTGCAAAGTGGAGGCGGTGCGAGTTTTCTATGTTCTTAGGTCGTGGATATGTATTCAATACTAGTATTAATTGCCCGAGACTTCGCCCGTGTGAAATTAGGTTTTAAACTTTCATCACCTATTTTACTCACCTAGGGACTGAATTTTAGAAAACGCTGAAATACGTAACTAATTTTTTTTTTTCGTTCTCAATTCATATGAAGTGTCATGTAAATATGTCCAAGGAATAAGAAGATTTATACAGGGATAAAAATTTTACCCCCTTGAGTGTTTAATTTAGAAAAATCCATCCTTAGTGGTTGCATACGCTATACCAGAAATACGTGTGCAAAATTTCAAATTTCTAGTCTTAAAGGTTTGGCCTGTGCATTGATACATCAGTCAATGAACTTTTCTTTATTAAACTTTTCGATGTGCAGGTCCTTACTGGCCCTACAGATACAAATGTATTATTATCGATAGGATGTTGTTGCCGAAATAATTTCCAGTGATAGTTAGGAATGAAATTGGTGTCCCCATTAATCTAATGATAATAATAGTCGTGATGAAATACAATTAACATTCTCTAAGTTTTGTTGTTATAAATAGTATTCTCCACTAACCACGGTATATTCATTTTGTACTCTCAAGATTTCAACAGTTTATTCACGGTCACCGAGCGAAGCCGGTGATGTATTAATATTAATACTAATATTAATACTAATATTAATACTAAATAATTTAGATAGAAATAAATGTTAAAGGATATCGTCGTGGGAGTAGAAATCGAAAGGGACCAAGAGATTCCGAATCAGAGAGCTGCATATTTTCTCATACTGAACAACTGTATATTTGAATATAAGCCTTTGAACAATATTGTAAATATGACATCATGAATAGCGATACAGTTATCGTTGACCTTCAAGGATTTAAGGATATCAAAAATAAATTTATCGTAAAAGAATTTTCAATTGCAACCAAAGACTACACAGAGACGTTTGTAATTAAACCACCATATCCTTATAATAATCTTACAAGTGAAGAAAAGAAGCAAGTTCGATGGTTAGAAAAAAATCGTGGACTACGTTGGAGTGAAGGATTCATTGACTATCGTGAATTTCAAAGGACGATTATTCCCTACTTAAGCGGTAAAAAAATACTAACAAAAGGAATGGAAAAGATTAAGTGGATTCATGAGCTATGTCAAGACTGTGAAATAATAGAATTAGGGGAAAAGGGTTGTCCTAAATTTTTAATATTGTATTATAAAGAATATTTTGAGAAAACAAAGAAAAAAGAAAATGACATATCGAATTGTGTTCATCACAAAAATATATGTGCTTTAAAAAATGTACTCTGTCTGAAAACATGTTATTGTGAAAATGTTAATTTGTTTTAATATTTTTATCAAATAAAAAATTTACTTTCTTAATAAAATATGTCTATTAGAATATAATTTTCTTTAATTTCCTTTTATTCTGTTATAGAAAATTAAACCAAGGAGAAAAATCTACACAATTTAGTTTTTTTTATTTGTTCAAAATTTTTTATATTATATTATACTAGCTTTTGCCCGCGGCTTCGCCCGCGTGAAATAGTATTGTTGGAGAAAATCTACTTCGGCGAATAACTCTCTACTTACAGCAATATACTTCTGATACAATATTGAAAATGTTTTTAAGTTTACCCAATGCAGATGGTTTAAAATGGGACCCTATCACATCGACACGACATGCGCGATCGTTTGATATACATTTATCGCGTCGAATATAAATTTTACGATATCTTAATACATATTAAAGACTATTTAAAAAAAACCCACATCATAATCCGTTGCGTAGTTGTAAAGATTTAAGCATACATAGGGATAGACAAAAAAAAGAGACTTTGTAATATACTATGTAATGATAATGATTATACCGACTATAGTAAAGAAAGAAGAAAAGAAAATAACGTTTTGAATTGTATCCATCACGAAAAGATATGCGTTTAAAAATGTACTCTGTCTGAAAACATGGTATTGTGATAATGCTAATTTGTTTTAAAATATAATTTTATTTCATTTCCTTCCACTCTATAATAATAATTAAACCAAAAGAACAAATCGACATTGATATTTTTTCGAGATTTTTTATTCGCTTAAAATCTTTAGTAAAAATTTTACTTTTTAATAAGTGTATATTTTGAATATCATTTTAGTTTAATTCCTTTTTCTCTATAATTATAATAATGGTAATTTGTTTTAAAAATTTTGTCAAGTAAAAATTTCACTTTAAAAAAAAAGTATATTGAAGTATCATTTTATATCATTTCCTTCTACTGTATATTAATAATTAAACCAAGGGGAACAAATCAACACCGATATTTTTTAGAGAATATTTATTTGTTCACAATTTTTTGTCAAAATTTTACTTTTAAATGAATGTCTATGTAATTGGAGTATCATTTTATTTCCTTTTACTCTATAATATTAAATAAACCAAGGGTAAAAAAAAATCGACACCGATTGTCTTAGAGATTATTTATTTGTTAAAAATTTTTGATATTATATTATACTGGCTATTGTGGAAAACAAAAAAGCAAATAATATTTTGAATTGTGTTCATCACAAAAAGATGTGTTTTAAAAATGTACTCTGACTAAAACCACGGTATTGTTATAATGCTAATTTGTTTTAGAAAGTTTTATCAAATCAAAATTTTACTTTTTTTTAAACATTCATTTTAAACATTCATTTAAAAGTAAAATTTTGACAAAAAATTTTGAACAAATAAATATTCTCTAAAAAATATCGGTGTTGATTTTTCGACTCGCTTTATTTATTATAGAGTAAAATGAATTAAAGTATAATGATACTTCAAATATACACTTATCAGAAAGTAAATTTTTTACTAAAGATTTTAAGCCAATAAAAAAATCTCTAAAAAATATCGATGTCGATTTGATCCCCTTGGTTTAATTATTATTATACAGTAGAAGGAAATGATATAAAATGATACTTCAATATACATTTTTTTTAAAGTGAAATTTTTACTTGACAAAATTTTTAAAACAAATTACCAGTATTATAATTATAGAGAAAAAGGAACTAAACTAAAATGATATTCAAAATATACACTTATTAAAAAGTAAAATTTTTACTAAAGATTTTAAGCAAATAAAAAATCTAAAAAATATCGATGTCGATTTGTTCCCCTTGGTTTAATTATTAATATACAGTAGAAGGAAATGATATAAAATGATACTTCAATATACTTTTTTTAAAACAAATTAACATTTTCACAATAACATGTTTTCAGACAGAGTACATTTTTAAAAGCACATATATTTTTGTGATGAACACAATTCGATATGTCATTTTCTTTTTTCTTTGTTTTCTCAAAATATTCTTTATAATACAATATTAAAAATTTAGGACAACCCTTTTCCCCTAATTCTATTATTTCACAGTCTTGGCATAGCTCATGAATCCACTTAATCTTTTCCATTCCTTTTGTTAGTATTTTTTTACCGCTTAAGTAGGGAATAATCGTCCTTTGAAATTCACGATAGTCAATGAATCCTTCACTCCAACGTAGTCCACGATTTTTTTCTAACCATCGAACTTGCTTCTTTTCTTCACTTGTAAGATTATTATAAGGATATGGTGGTTTAATTACAAACGTCTCTGTGTAGTCTTTGGTTGCAATTGAAAATTCTTTTACGATAAATTTATTTTTGATATCCTTAAATCCTTGAAGGTCAACGATAACTGTATCGCTATTCATGATGTCATATTTACAATATTGTTCAAAGGCTTATATTCAAATATACAGTTGTTCAGTATGAGAAAATATGCAGCTCTCTGATTCGGAATCTCTTGGTCCCTTTCGATTTCTACTCCCACGACGATATCCTTTAACATTTATTTCTATCTAAATTATTTATTATTAATATTAGTATTAATATTAGTATTAATATTAATACATCACCGGCTTCGCTCGGTGACCGTGAATAAACTGTTGAAATCTTGAGAGTACAAAATGAATATACCGTGGTTAGTGGAGAATACTATTTATAACAACAAAACTTAGAGAATGTTAATTGTATTTCATCACGACTATTATTATCATTAGATTAATGGGGACACCAATTCCATTCCTAACTATCACTGGAAATTATTTCGGCAACAACATCCTATCGATAATAATACATTTGTATCTGTAGGGCCAGTAAGGACCTGCACATCGAAAAGTTTAATAAAGAAAAGTTCATTGACTGATGTATCAATGCACAGGCCAAACCTTTAAGACTAGAAATTTGAAATTTTGCACACGTATTTCTGGTATAGCGTATGCAACCACTAAGGATGGATTTTTCTAAATTAAACACTCAAGGGGGTAAAATTTTTATCCCTGTATAAATCTTCTTATTCCTTGGACATATTTACATGACACTTCATATGAATTGAGAACGAAAAATAAAATTAGTTACGTATTTCAGCGTTTTCTAAAATTCAGTCCCTAGGTGAGTAAAATAGGTGATGAAAGTTTAAAACCTAATTTCACACGGGCGAAGTCTCGGGCAATTAATACTAGTATTGAATACATATCCACGACCTAAGAACATAGAAAACTCGCACCGCCTCCACTTTGCAACTATTGGCCACTGAGCTACAGAGGTCGTCAAATATACATGAGGTTTGCTTTAAAATATATAAATTTTCTATTTAATTTTCTTCTAAAACTGGAGATTTTATGAGGTTCTGCTAAAGAATTATTCCTCGTAGATACACTTTGAAAAAAAGTTCACCTTTATTCCTTATAGATCCACTTTTTAAAAACCAGTGTAGTGCTTCCTAATACGTGGGTGACACTGAAAATGTTTAGAACTGGCCAGTTAGAAACATTGCTAATGAATTTATTTTTTTTAATTTCAATTTTAGAACTCTTTGGTAACCTAATGTATTTAGTATATTGCATTCATTTGTCATTTGTTTTTATGAATTGGCGGCAAATCTAAAACTCTTGTGATACGTGAAAATGAACCTAACGCGAAAAAAATTTCGGTCAATGATTTATTATGACTTTCGTTGTGGGCTTACTCAACAACAAAGCTATGATAGACCGCGATTAGCATTTCTTAATGAAGCCTCATCTCGTGCCACTATTTACAGTTACTGCAGACTGGTATGTCAATCGCTGTTTACCTGTTGTCTTGGAAAAAATTCGACAGCAGTGCCCTCGAAGCAGGATCCTCCCTCACCACGACAATGCTTCAGCGCACTCCGCAAAACGGACTGTTGAATATTTGACTATGGCAGGTGTCGAGATAATGAGTCATCCACCATACAGCCCTGACCTTGCACCCTGTGACTATTTATTCCCAAGAACTAAAGATAAAATTCGAGGTATTCGCTTTACGAGCCCTGAAGATGCGGTGAAAGAGTACGAAAATACCATAGAAGAGACCCCTAAGGAATAATGGGTCCACTGCTTTTTTCAGTGGTTCCATCGAATGCGACGATGTGTAGAGAGGAACGGAGATTACTTCGAAAAACAATAAAAGTATTGACAACTTTCAACATTAAGCCGTTTTTCATTTTCTAAACATTTTCAGTGTTACCTAGGTAGATACACTTTAGGGTACAGGTGTGTTAACAAAAGTGTAATGACGACCTCTGTGGCTCAGTTGATTGAATGTGTTGGTGCCCAAGCCGGGGGTCGCGGGTTCGAATCCCGCCGAAGGAACATAAAGTTTTTCTGTGTTCCTGGTCATGGATTACGCTTCAGCATGAATGGGCCGGCTCGGCCCATTCCCATTCCCATTCCCATCGGGTAAATACCACGGCCACACAGAAAACCGATATGAAATAACGCTTGCGTTGTGTATCGCTGTGTGAGTGCGGATTTACCGTAGGTCCAAGAGGGGTTGGGGATTTTTATGACTGGGAACGCAGGTTACAACACCAGAGTAGGGTGTTGCGAGTTTCCATGAGCGACGGAAATCGCTTAACATTAGACGATCCATCTGCTCGATTCCTGACAAAACAACGATTTGAAATTGTGTTATTTTACTAATAAAATGACTCACTTACAATACCATTGTTGTTACACTTAACCACTAATGGCCCTAAGCTTATCACCGTCCATTGTTTACCGCTGCATGACGTTATTAGTAATGAACAGAGCTTAATTAACCTAGTGATTGCAAAAGTCTATCTTTGTAACCGTTAGAGATATTGAAAAGTGGATAAGCGCAATCGATCGGGCATGGGCAAAAACCCCCAATTTGACACCAAACTTTTTTTTTTTTTTTAGCTGGTGATGCCCATCGAACGCCGAAAATCTGGAGCAAACCGGATTCACCGGGTCTGCCTTCGAGCCAGACCCGGTGAAAACCTACTACTAAGAGATTTTGCTGCAGAGCAAACTTGCTTTATATAAAGTTATATAATATTATAAAGTTCATACAATTTGAATCTACTTTTTAAAATACCTGCCGTTGCCTATTCACTGAATTTACTTTTATTGTTTGTTCTCACTGTCGTAGAGGTGAAAATAGTATCAAATTTATCTTTAATTAATTTAAACATTTTCAAAACGACATCCGGGCTACTATGATACTCTAAATGTCCAATATTAGCTATAATTTCACCTCTAAACTTCTCAATATGTTTGACATTTATTGGTATACATGTGTTTCTGTACAAGTTGTGCAATTGTTTGCAATTATTATGCATAGGGAAAATGGCCCGCTGCCATAGTGATCAGAGCTTAATATGTTAATGACTTCTTTATGTAATGGATCTATGTCGGTAAAAATGTTATCAATGCATGTAGCAGAGCTGTCACTGATTCTTATTGGTTCAAAGAATAAATGAGTTAAGTTATATGATTTTAACAATGAAGTTAATCTAACAGTGGTGGAATTACTTTCTAAAATATTTATAATAAAATCACAACACAATAATATATGTTGGTTAGATACACTTATTAATAATGTTTTCATTATTTTTTCAAATCCTAAAGGAGGCCTGTATACGCTAACAATAATAAAGTGTCCCACCTCTATACAGGCTATTTCAGTTGTTCGTTATCTAGAGAGGCTTACTATGTCTTTACGTTCTTTATATTTTAAATTCTTCTTAATTAATATAAGTGATCGGCCTCTTATGGCTTTTTCTCTGCAGAAAGAACTAGCCAACTGGTGCATACCAAGATTTAACATAATTTCATTCTTCTTAAACCAATGTTCAGTTATACATAGAATGTCTAAATTATTGTTTAAAAACAACTCAATTTCTAATTCCTTACTAGACATACCTTGTATGTTTTGATGCACCAGCGTAAGTTTACATAATTTATTATCTTTAATTAAAACATTATTTTCATGATTACTTATACCTGCTAGAGACTTCCTCTGTTGTCTTACAAGCTAATTTAAATTATTATTATTTGGAACATTTTCCAAGGTGTTATATTAAGTCATATCATTATGACTAAACTGCTCAATAGAAGCAGTTGTTGTCTTACTAGCCAAGTACTTGGCTGAGTGAAAATATAAAAAAGTTAATAGCGTACTTGCTATAAGTCTTATAAAATAAAAGGATAGATAATATCTATCTAATGTCAATTTACATAATTTATTATTTAAAATATTATTAATGTCAATTATATTTATTTTATTGTCATATTTATTTAATAATATACAATTATTATTAACAGCAGTATACAATTGGCTGTTAAGCTTATATCTAATTTTGTTTTCCCGTGGCAACAGTTTTATGTAAAAATGAATAATATAATCTTACTAATATTTTGCAGTTTGTTTAATGCAGTAGATAGATTTATTTTAATTGGAGTATAAAGTTATTTTCTTTTTCTATAGCTTAGTAATTTCGTACTAGTTTTATGAAAAAAATCTTACTTGGGATGTGAAATAGATGCCTCTATACTAAAGTAAGGCCAACCAGACGAGATAAAGAATGTAAAAAAAAAATTCAGGGGTTCAAAACATTTTTATTTGAATAAATTATTATAAAGTTCGAATTTTATCGTTGTCGTCTGTACTAGACAAAGATGATTCGTCGGAAGAGTCCGAGTCAGCTGTGTTTATGATAAAACTATCTATTGTATTATCAATCATGTTGTCAATATTGCTATAAAAAATCAAAAATAAAACTAACCGAAACGGAATAATAACAACAAAAAATCAAGTAAATACGGAGACGAAAAAATATGTATCACTTCGAACGCAATCCAAACAGGAATGAACTTGTTCACAATTGTTTGGCGGACCAAATGTTGACAACTGCGGTACTGGCCGCTTTCCTGTACCACGAAACACGCTACGACAGCTGTCTTCGACAAACTGACGTCATTATTGCATACGAGTGATAAGGACAGATATAATATTAACTCACTTTCATAATGCAACTCAGTAGCGGTCCGTTTATTTACGTTTTTTATCTCGTCTCGTTGGCCTTACTTTAGTTATATTTATATGTATACTAATAAAAAAAATTATTACGTTATTGGTTTTGGTAACGTGAAAGCATTATATCAGAAAGTATAATTTATCTGTTAGCATATTGCGTTTTCAAACAAACTAGTTATTAATTTCATTATATAATTGATATCGCAAATAATAGATGTCACTTTTCCGCAAACCGCCACTAGAGCCAATATATTGAACAATAGGTAAGGTTATATTTAATCAATTTCTTTTGTGAGGATGGATGGATGTACCACCAATACTAAAGAAATATTACCAACATAGGTCCATTAAATAAGGAAGTTATTAACATACTAAGCTCTGATCACTGTGGACAGCGGGCCACTTTCCCTATAGATAATAATTGCAAACAATTACACAAGGACAGAAACACATGTATACCAATAAATGTCAAATATATTGAGAAGTTTAAAGGTGAAATTATAGCTAATATTGGACACTTAGAGTATCATAGTAGCCCGGATATGTCGTTTGGTAAACTGTTTAAATTAATAAAACATAAATTTTATACTATTTTCACCCCTAAGACAGTGAGAACAAACAATAAAAGTAAATTCAGCTAATGGGCAACAGCAGGTATTTTAAAAAGTAGATTTAAAATTGTATGAACTTTATAATGAAAGAACAATGAATCAAAATGAATAATTTAAAAATAATGTAAGATTATATTCAAAAACATTTAAGCAAGTTTAGAGCAAACTCTCTTCACATTAGAAATAAAATTAAAAATTCGAAAAATAAGATTAAAACAACTTGGAAAATCATTGCAAATGAAACTGGAAGAGTCACCAGCCGCAACACATATTTTAAATTAAATATATATAATAAAATAATTAAATCCGACAGTGAAGTTGCATCTGCTTTTGAGAAATTCTTTGCTGACATTCCAGTTTCAACCACCAAAAATTTGTATGCCTCTCCTGCTGATGCTGAATTACTTCTTAAAGATAATGTAAAAGAGTGTTAAATCGGATTTAGATTTAAAGAAATAGGACCGCAAGACATTATTAAAAATTTTAATTTACTAAATATTAAGAATACTGATTTATGGGGCCTATCAATGAAAGTTATTAAATCTATAATCGATATTATCGCACCTTACTTAGCAACTGTTTTTAATGATTGTATAAAAAGTGGCATATTTTCTGATCTAATGAAACATAGTAAAGTTTTACCTCTGTTTAAGTCTGGTACTAAGTCGGATCCATCTAACTTCCGACCTATATCTATTTTGCCAACACTAAGTAAAATATATGAAAAACTAATACTTACTTAGTTACTAGCACACTTTAATATAAATAACATTTTACATAATAAACAATTTGGTTTTACGAAGGGTCGCTCTACAACAGATGCTGGCGTTGATCTGATTAGTTATATTTTTGATGCCTGGGATCGCAGGATGCTCTAGGAGTTTTTTGCGATCTCTCTAAGGCATTTGATTGCGTGCAGCACACAACGTTGATCAGGAAACTATGCCACTATGGAGTAAGGGGACCAGCACTCGTCCTCTTAAAATCTTATTTATCAAATAGGAATCAGAGGGTTGAGATAAATGGAAAAAGATCCACAGGTACCAAGATTGAGATGGGGGTCCCACAAGGATCCATTTTAGGACCCTTTCTTTTTCTGGTCTATATAAATGACCTACCATACCTTATTAATGGAAAAAACGGGATAGTCTTATTTGCCGATGACACGTCACTTACTTTTAATATTAATCGCCAAAACTAAGGCTATGGCGAAGTAAATAATGCTCTCTCAAAAATAGTACACTAGTTTAGTGTATAATGTTTTGTTAAATAGCAAAAAAACTAAATGTATAAAGTTCACGTTGCCAAATGTAAGGCAAACTGAAACCAATGTTCTATTGAATGGAAAAGGTATGGAACTAGTAGATACAGCTGTCTTATTAGGTATAACTTTAGACGCAAAACTACAGTGGGGCCCTCATATTGCTGGGTTGGCCGACGGACTCAGTTCAGCAGCGTTTGCAGTAAGTAAGATAAGAATTTTCAGACGAAAACACAGCAAGACTTGTATATTTTAGTTACTTCCACAGTATAATGTCCTATGGCATTCTACTGTGGGGAAATGCTGCCGATATAAATACTATATTTGTGCTGCAGAAGCGACTTGTTCGGGCAATCTACAAGCTGGCCCCCAACACGTCATTAAGAGAGAAGTTTAAAGAAACTGGAATCTTAACTGTAGCTTCTCAGTATGTTCTATCAAATGTATTATATGTTAAAAAAAAATTAAACCTATTCAAAAAGAAAAGAGACAACCACAATCGAAATACCCAAAATAAGCATAAGCTTGATGTACCACTGACTAAACTTAGTAAAGTAAAGAATTCGTTTAAAGGCCATTGTATACGCCTATACAATAAGATCCCAGAAAGCGTTCAAAATTTTTCAATCAATAAATTTAAAAAAGTAGTTAAAGAACGTTTGTGTGCTAAAGCCTATTATAAAGTTAATGATTTTATGAATGATAGCAAACTTTGGGAATGAGGTGACCCCCTGCAAGGCTACTTCTAAATTACATATATTATTGTACTCTTGTTATGTAGTTTTAGTCACAACATTGTTATATATGTCTTTTTTATATTTTAAAAGAACAATTTTTCATCTTTTTGATAAAAGATGGCCCCGCGCGAGTTTCTTACGCCGGTTCTTCGCCGGGCTAGTTCCCGAACCGGTGGTAGGCATCATGTAGATCGACATTCAGAAAGTGTATGAAAATACCTATTTTGAATAAAAAAAAATTACTTTGACTTTGACTTTGATGGATGGATGTTTGTTACTCTTTCACGCAAAAGCTACTGAACGGATTTCGATGAAATTTGGCATGGTAGTAGTTTATTCTCTGGAATTTGGATTAAAACATAGGCTACTTTTTATCCCGAAAAAGTACAGTATTCCCATATATACAAAATGTCCCAAAAGTCGACGTCAAGCCGAAATCGCCTGATAGGTAAGGTCATAACAGTTATCAGAAAAATATAAAAAAAAGTCTTGTATTTTTAAAATTATAGCAAAAAAAAAAATAGGGAAAATGTACATCCTGTAACAGTTTTTACTTTCCTGTTGCTACAAATCTTTACTTTTTGCAATTTTTTTTTACTCATTTCATCGTGAATAGTGCTTCTGTAATTTGTAACCTTAAAATCTAAGCTAACTGCTCCATCTTGAAAGAAGATGTCATTCTTTGCTGAACCACGTTTTGAAAATCAGTTTTTCTTTAACTGACGGTCCTGAAAAAAAATTATACCACGCATGTCTGGCAAGTAATTTTAAAAGTTAGCGCATTTAATAAGGATTCTAAAATGGTATAACACTTATTAATTTATTTCTTAGATCGGGTACAAAAAATATTTTTTCAAGGAAAGTCGGTTTTGAATAAATTCTTTGTCTTTAATAAAAGTGATTCTAGTGAAAAGCGTTCCTTAAGAACATTGCGAGATTTGAATGAGACGGAGTAAGACATTCCATAAAGTGTGAGCGAGACAGATAGTGACGCCGCTTTTTGGTATTGGCACACGCAATACAGATCAGAACGCTACTCTCCTTCGTTTACTACGCATCTTTTCGTATTCGATCTTGTTATTTTGTGTACTAACTACTTTTGGCTTCGTTTATTGGACTTATTTGCTTGTGATTTGGATTTGGACAGTATCGATCTCTCTACGACAACCTTCGCTTTTTACTGGACTAACGTGTGATTGTGTATTGGCACTATGGCTGTGTACACCACACAGGAATACGCCAACATGTACCTCATTTATGGGGAATGCAGATGTAACGCTAGTGCTGCCTCGAGACTCTACCGCCAGAGATACCCAAATGCTGATCGTTATCCAGATCTCAGAGTATTTACCAATGTACATCGCCTACTTTTCTCCGACGGCCGACTTCCAAACCAAGTGCATGGTGAAGGAAGAATTTCATTACCTTACGATGACGTTGTCCTTCAAGCAGTGGAAGAAGACCCAAGTACTTCGGTACGTACAATTGAGGCCAGCACAGGAGTTCCTAAAAGTACAGCTCATCGAATATTGAAAAAAAATGAGTTCCACCCATATCATGTGCAGCGAGTACAAACTCTGTTACCTCGGGATTATGAGCCTCGGGTTGCGTTTTGTCAAACTATGATTCAAAAACATCGAGAAGATCCACAATTCTTAGAATTTTTTTTATGGTCGGACGAATCGACGTTTAAAAAAGATGGATACATGAACTTACATAACTTACACGAGTGGCACGTAGAGAATCCAAACTTAATGAGAGAAGATAGATCACAGTATCGTTTTAAACTCAACATGTGCACTGGGATTTTGAACGGAAGAGTCATAGGACCCTTTAAGTTACCAGAGGTCTTAAACGGTGAAATTTATTTGGATTTTTTAGTAAACCATTTACATAATTTACTCGAAGACGTGCACCGAATATTTTGAGAGATATGTGGTTTCAACAAGATGGCTACCCAGCGCACTATAGCCGCTCAGTTAGAGAACATCTAAATGAAGAATATCCGGGCAGATGGATAGGGCGGTCTGGTACGATCTCGTTTCCAGCCCGCTCACCTGATTTGAATCCATTTGATTTTTTTTATTGGGGAGCAGTTAAAGAAAAGGTATATTCAAAATCAATCGAAAATGAAGCTGAGCTCCGAGAGAGAATTACGGAGGCAGTTAATTTTGTCAATAATGGAAGATTCGCCCGTCTGATATCAAGATCTTTTTTAAGGAGATGTCGTGCTTGTATTGCATCTGAAGGAAAACAGTTTTAACATCTTTTGTAAATAAATGTTACCATTGAAACGGAACTGATTTTTTAATATTTTTTACTACTAGGATCCTTATTTTATTTTTATTATCCAGAAGCATTCTGTGACTCATAAGCGTCTCTATCTTTCTCTCTTACATTTTATGGAATGACTCGTTCAAATGAGAATTTGAAATTTGAGGTCTTAAAGAACGCTTTGAGATAACTAGAATCACTTTTAGTAAAGTCAAAGAAATTATTCAAAACCGACTTTCCTTAAAAAAAAAATTTTTGTACCCGATCTAAGAAATAATGTAATAAGTGTTATACCATTTTAGAATTCTTATTAAATGCGTTAACTTTTAAAATTACTTGCCAGACTTGCGTGGTATAATTTTTTTTCAGGACCGTCAGTTAAAGTAGGGCGAAAAACTGATTTTCAAAACGTGGTTCTGCAAAACATGACATCTTCTTTCAAGATGGAGCAGTTAGCTCAGATTTTAAGGTTACAAATTACAGAAGCACTATTTACGATGAAATGAGTAATAAAAAATTTGAAAAAGTAAACATTTGTAGCAACAGGAAAGTAAAAACTGTTACAGGTGTACATTTTCCCGAATATATTTTTTTTGCTATAATTTTTAAAACACAAGACAAATTTTTTTTTAAATATTTTTCTGATAACTGTTATGACCTTACCTATCAGGCGATTTCGGCTTGACGTCGACTTTTGGGATCCTGTATACTCGTGCGGAGCCTCGGAAAAATGCTAGCCCATCGTAAAGGCACACAAAGGTACATTTGCTAATGTGTAATTAAAATTACCAAAAAAAGATTTTATATCGTTTATTATTGTTGCTCTCGTATAAACAAAGGCTTATGATACGGCATCAACTCGATCAGACTAGTAACAATTCAAATCTCTACAGTTCATTACAGAACGAAGAATAATAATTAAGATAGACTCTAATGCTTTACAGAATGAGGCAATTTATTTATTTTAACTGTTTATGGAGTAGTATTTTTTTATCATCATCATCATCATTATCAATCACTGACGAGTCCTCAATATGAGGATTTGACACCAAAGCACTACACACTAACCTAGCGCTGGTTAGCTGACTTTACATGCTTGCAAATACTGTTTTGTGGTTATCTTAAAAAGGTTTTATAGCAATTTTTGCAAAAATTTAAAAAAACCGGCCGAGTGCGAGTCGGACTCACGTTTGTTGTATGGGAGCCCCACTTAAATATTTATTCTATAATATTTTAAGTATTTGTTGTTATAGCGGCAACCGATAATACATCATCTGTGAAAATGTCAACTGTCTACTGTCTAGCTATCACGGTTCATGAGGTAGGTACAGGCTGATGACGGACGGACGGACGGACAGCGGAGACTTGGTAATAGGGTCTCGTGTCTACCCTTTGGGTACAGAACACTAGAAGCAATCTTATTAGTATCTACTTTTGTCGTCCTTAACCTAACCATGGTTGCACGGCCAGTTCGATTTAAGAACACAATTTGTAGAAAGCAAACTAGCCAAATATTATTTACTTATTATTAGATTCTAACTTCAGTAGTTTAGTATGTGTATCGCCAACGTAATATTTACAACTAGCTTTTCCTCGCAGCTTCGTCCGTGGTGAATTGTGTTATACAAGATAACTTTATAAAGAATTATAGAACGAAAAAGAATTAAAGAAATAAAGAACTATATAAAGAATTAAAAAATGTTCAAAATAGGTTTATTAGATCCGGAGATTACCCACTACAACCTCACAAACTTCACCTCTTTATAATATTAGTATATATGAATCAATGTGTGTTTTACTTAGCACATTTATTTGTCTACATAATAACAATATTAGTACTTAGTACGGACCACACAAAAACGTGTCTACGAGGATGGGATTCGAATCCCCCGAGTTTAATGAATAATATTATTGATTTTTTTGTTCCTATATTCATAACTTATAATACAACTTACAATAAATACTTTTTGTAGCCTCGTATTATATTTACCAGGCAGTAAATGTATTGCAACTTGCCGGTCTTCTTACAAGGAGTTCCCTCGATTCCTCATTGATCTCATCATCAGGGTAACACTTTGATGTCAAAAGGACTAATTTGGGATTATACCCTATACATCAAAAAAAATAATTTTGAAAATTGGTCCAGAGACGGCGGAGTAATGATTGAACATACAATATATATACATCCGATCGTATAACCGCCTCCTTTTTTGGATGTCGGTTAAAAAGTGGGATATCCTCTGTGGATATTTTGACTAATTATTATTATTAGACATCTCTGTCTTCCCCATGAACGAACAGTGATTCAAAATTAAACTTTATTTACTACACAAAAAGATACACGTTTTATTGTCTTTACGATCAATACGTCTTAGTAGCGATTGGATGATTAGGACATTTCGCTACTTAGAGTATTGATACGCAGGAGTTATTTTATAGTGCCCAAGTGTGTGCGCAGTACACTAGAGCACCCTTCCTCTCTTCCTTTACTCTCGAAACCGAGTTGGACCGACAAGACTGGCGAGTGATCAGGCGCAGGACCAACTTTTTACATGCCCATCCGACGCATGGATCATCTTTCTTGTCAATCAGGTGATCATTGTCCTAACCAAACTTGGAAACAACACTTTTTGTTGTTCCATTGCGGGAATCGAACCCACGTCCTCCGAGTCCAGAGTTGAGCTCTAAACCACTGGAACACGGAGGCTGCTAATAAATGATTGTCAGATTATCAGAATTACGGCGTATGGTTGCATGGGAATTGGGAACACCACTTGAGGAAGTTGGAACTTGGATTGGAACTATATAATTATGACGTTACATAAGAGTCAAGCCTAATCAGAACAAAATGATCTGTTTCCTTTTAGTAAAGAAATCTCAGGAATTACACGTTAATGCTACATAATAAGTATTTAAAAATATTACATGAATGTAAAACTCTCAGGGGACGATTTTCATGCATGCAATTTTTTAATGCAAAAAAAGGTTCACATTCGAAAAAAAATAATCATTTTTTAGAACGTAAAGATGCGTTTCCATGTTTGCCAAGGCTCGACAAGCAACCACAAGCGCCAAGCGTCCACAAATCTCGCTCGGCATTTGGAAGTCGTTTACACGCTTGTGAATGCGTCAGTGTGCTACGTACATCCAAGCATGGCGTACACCAAACATGTATCAGCTATTACGTTTGGTTTAACCTACATTTATTTCAAATATAAAAAATATTTATTTTTTTGGCTTTTAATTCCTTTACTGGCATTCCCATTAAGTCGCTAAGACGACTCCAAGTATCTGCAACTTTCTTTTTATAATTAACGTCTTTGGGGTTCCGGAAAGACGTTTCGGTCTGGTAATATTCCAAAAACGATAAACTCTCTTCGTTCGACCCGCCATTCATTTTGGAGACAGAACTAGACGTGTGTTCGTCGCGAGATCAAAGCGGCTACTAAGCTCGCGCCAACGTGTGAACGCGTCGCAAGCGCTTGGTGCAAGCGCCCTTTGATCTGTGTCCAGAAACCACACTAGACCGGGTCGGATAAACAATAAGCGAAGCCGAACGCCCTCTATACACGCTTGTGCTTGTGGACGCTTGGCGAGCCTTAGAAAGCATGGAAACGCGGCTTAACAAAATTTGTGCATTCTCAGAACTGCACAATCAAAATAGTTCGAGGAAACATCATTTCCTCGAACTATTTTGATTCTCTCATTCACATGCAATCGAAATCGAGTAACGATTTCGATTGCATGAGAATCGAGGCCCTAGTCGAAAAAAAGACCATAATAGAAATATCTCAATAAATATTTGTTTTGCTCTTGTAAAATAGAAAACAATACCTAGGTATGTAAGTATTTAATACCTAGGTAGATACTAAGATTATTTGTGGTAAACAAACCTAGCATTGTCTGAAGGCGTGATAATTGTTAAACAAATAAGATATAACCGCAAACTGACGTGATTCTAGTTATTCTGACTGGTATTTACTTTCCAAGTTATATTTAAAAATTATGTAATTTTAAATATAAATAGATTATAACTATATTTATTTAATTTGAGTTAAGTAGGTAATAGTTTATAGAGTTCAATAAATTAAAATGAATTATTCCGCGATCGACCCCTTGATGTTTACCCTTGACCTACATTTTTGTGATTAGATGGATTGATTACAGACAGACGTCTAAAATTAAGTGCTATGTATCATATAATAAAATTGTAACTGGTCGCTGTCTGTAGATGTAAGATATATGTATAAGAAAAACTATTACAGGGGGGACTTAATGAGCGACATAGAACCCAAAACAATGATTTTTTAGAATTTTTGTCTGTTTATCTGTACGTTTGTACGCGCTAATCTCAGAATGTACTAAACGGATTTTGATGAAATTTGGTAAGGTAATATATTAGACTCAGGATTAACACATAATCTACTTTTTAATGCGGAAAAATGTGCGGTTCCGATTAACGATACGGCGATATTCGTTTTTGTGCGTACGAAGTCAACGGCTTAACCGATTTGAATGCGGTTTTCACTAATGCGTTGCGCTCCACGTCCACTTAAATTTTAATTAACCGACTTCCAAAAAAGGAGGCGGTTATACATTCGGCTGTTTATATATGTATATTTTTTTGTATGTTCAACGATTACTCCGACGCCCGGGGATTTTTAATTTTTTTTTTTAAATCAATTTAAAAAAAAAAAAGACAATTTTTAAAAATCTAAAGGGTATAATCCCCAATTATTAGTCTTTTTGACACCAAAGTGGTGACCTGATGATGGGATCCATGAGAAATCGAGGGAACTCCTCTAAATTTATATGGACACATATTATAGTGATATTGACTTTTTCTGAAGTAGTCCAGGCATATGCTACCAAAAATAAATATTTTGCACCAAGCTATACCTGGATCCAAAAGTACTGAACAGAACTCCCGAGTCGTTATAGATATACGTTTGGGGATTTCGGAGTTGTATAAAGAACTGAAAGCATATGCCACTATGTCAATCAAAGTAATCATCATCATCACCGCCTTCATCACACCATACACAATCACATTATGATGATAATATGTACATCTCATAGTCTTATACACCGACACGTATATCGTTGAACATGACTCTGCCGTTTGTCGAACCATTTCCAAAATTCTTATGTTGTTGTAAAGAATATAATTCGAAATTGGTCCCTTAGTCACCGAGGTGGAGGTCTGATGATGGCATTAATGAGAAATCGAAATAACTCCACAAAATTATATGGGCATTTATAGTAAGTAAAATTTTGTGCCAAGGTGTACCCTAGATCCAAAAGCACAGATACACGTTTAGAAATTTTGGGAAGATTATGGTGACACAGGTACTCCTCATAGTTTAGTACACCGATATCATTGTGTTTGAAATGTTGCTATAGCCAAAATTATATTATACTTAATGCTGACTGTTACATTTTTACAGCCTGCTGCTACAATAGATAATAAGTGTTGATTGCTTGAAGCTGAAGTGCTTTATATTTAATAATATAGTGTATAATCATTATAATCACTGGCGATAATTTATTTGGTCCACAGATCGGTAATGCTTATTTGGGGAAATACCACGGCCTCTCAGAAAACCGGCATAAAATCGCTTGAGTTTATTTTGCCGAGAGAGTGAGAATACCGGAGACTTTTTTGTATTAATAACTTTCTTAAAATGTATTAATAATAATAAACAAAATAATAATAAAATAATATTATAACTAAAAAGGGAAAAATTATTATTATTAAACAAAAAATGAAAACCTTCCTAAAAACATCCAAAGTTAAATTCGGCTAAAATTGTAACTATTTCTGTACTCAATCTTAATATTTTTTTCGATATCATTGTGTCCACAAAAAAGTTCGCGATGGCATAGATATGTCTATATTTTAAGGATAGGTTTACTCTACCCATTCTAAGTTTAAAAAAAGATCACAAATAATGTGGTATTTTCAGAAGCTATTTAGACGGATAACATATTACCTAATCCTTATCTAGGAGATATATTAAAATCAAAAAGTACGTGTGAAAATTTATTATAAGTGTATATTTTTACTCTGCGCTATTACTACCTATATTGCAGAAGGAGATAAAATTTTTTTCACGAACACTCTCCCACGCGGGCGAAACTGCGGGCAAAAGCATAAAAATGTAAATTTGCCTAAAACATGGTTTTAATTAGTAATTCGTAATTCGTAAGGCAGACTACATTTACCTATATTCTATGAGAGTGAAAGGAAAAAATCTAAGAAAGTAAACTAGGCACAGTTTTCTAGTCTTTTAACAGTACCGTAGCTTTTGCAACTCAGTCCGATACGCCTTGCATGATAATTTTGACCAACGGTAAAATACTTAACAGTATAATACAATATTTAGAATTGTTTATTAGTCGTGGAGTCGTGTAACGAAAATTATAGTTTGAACTAGCTTTTGCTACCTCCGCGTAAATACAGTATGCCTCGGGAACACTGTATTTTGTCGGGAATCGGGATAAAAAGTAGCATATTATGTGATCCCAGAGCTCAAACTACTACCATACCAAATTTCATCATAATCGATTCAGTAGTTTTTGCGTGAAGGAGTAACAAACATCCATCCATCCTCACAAACTTTCACATTTATAATAGCTGTAGGATAAACTGTATTCGTTACTAACATTTTTATGTTCTATGTCTATTGTACCAGCCTACCAAAATGTACTATCTAACATTTTTTTCGTCTCTGTTAATTAGTAGGCTAAAATTTATTCCTATTATAAAATTTTAGGCTCGCGCGTACAACACACCATAAGTATATTTGGTCCATCCATCCATATGAGACCTTAAAAATTAAGAGGTACTCTTGCTTGCAAAATGGGTAACAGAGAGTGGGGGTTTTCCCCTTTCAATAAGCCATTGTAGTTTGAGTGCTTTCGCCAAGTCCGCCAGTAATTGACACGTTAATAAAGTATGCGCGTGGAAAAAAACAGCTGCCGCCTGCCGCCCTTGGTCCAAATAAATCAATAACAGTCTCTCTAGAGTCTATTAAAACAACTACAAGGAATTTCATACGTAGGTCTCCATTGGCAATAAATACAACCTTCATATCGCTGCTCTCCTGGTGTTTAAGAATCCGATTCTGGAAGTAAAGAAAACAGATGTAGCAATAACAGTATGCGTTTGCAAAGAATAACAATATATCCCCAAAGTAAATTATTCTAATATCATTTGCCAAGCGCAAAAAAATTGTTTTATTCTCTTCCGAATCTATCTGCGCTCTATTTCGCTATGTACTTATTTGAATGTTTCTTTCACCAGGCTCCTACCAGCCCAGCAATGAGATGATGCTAAATTTCTACAGTTACTTCAAACAGGCCACAGAGGGGCCGTGCAATAAGGCCAAACCCGGCTTCTGGGATGTAGTCAACAGGTGAGTATATCTCACTCTCTCATTATACAGCCTTGTATGTAGAAAATTAGAAATTAGAATGTTACAGTCTATAGGTTAGAGCCCCGAGAAAGAGAAGGATGAGGTCAGAACAATCAGCCGACGATGACCAATCTTGAATCAGAGAAGATGACCAATCTTGCGGATAACATGCAAGGGTTATTTCACACCGGTTCTTTGAGTGACATGATCTTTGCCAGTCGATCTGGACAATTTGATCCCAAAAGTATTGCTCTCACAGCTTGAGTAGCTTGACTATCAAAGTTATTTTTTTCTAGTCAATCTAAATGTCTGATAGGTATGCCAGATCTCTGATAGCTCATATCTTTATGTTAATTTTTAGAGCAAAATGGGAGGCGTGGTCAAAACTAGGTGACATGTCTGCCGAGACAGCCATGCAGTCATATGTTGACGAGTTACACAAGGTAAAAAAAAATTACACCGATATATTAAAATAATCTTATTGTTTTTAGAAATAATGCAGATTCATGTCCGATTAATTCCTGACTTCTACTTATCTAGAAGAAGAAAGAAAGAAGAAATGTACTGCAGAAAAAAGTTTATTACGCGAACAATATGCGATTCTTAACAAAATCTAATTAAACATAGTGATATCGATATACTCGATAATTATAAACAACAAAACAAGTCAACGACCCAACGAATGACTTTGTCGACACCAAATAAAATAAATGAATTGCCAAAAGGCAAAAGGCGTTGTTTTGTTCATCTCAATTCGAATATACAGTGTGTTTCGTCTGGTGGTTGAGATATTTTAACAGCAGATAAAAGGTTTAATTTTATAGACAAAACCCCTCCCTTTTGGGGTTCGCAACACTCACCCCTCAGAGCTACATGCCTCCACGAATCTTGCTGCGGCCTGTCTGCATCTCCAGCACGCTTAGCATGACAACCATAGAAATACCGAATACGTTACCTACACAAGAATAGACATACTGACAGATAATATGGACACAATAACAGCTTGCCTTTGTCAATCTGTCAATTTTTCTATTCTTCCGTATAAAGAATCTACTTCTACAGTTATGACGCGGACGTCGTCAACGTGAAACGTTATTATATTAGGGGCATTTAACGTCAAGCGGACAACCAAAAAAAAAATGAGCTCGTGAATTTTGTTTGAGACTCCCACAGACGAGAGGCCGTTTCAGTTAGAACTGACGTCAGTTCGGCCTGAACGGATTCGAGCACATACACAGAAAAAATCGCATCCCTCCGAACTGACGTCAGTTCGGCCCTTAGATTAATAACGCCTAGATAGTCTTCAAACAAACGCATCGTACAAAGTGAAGCAAGCAACAGATATATGTAGGCGTAAGCATTACATACCGACACGCACACAAACAAAACTTTAATGTTGTGGAGTGTGTACAGTTTTAAGGGGAAATTTCCCCGGAAAATGTTGCTCTTAAAATTGGAATTATTGTATTTGTTTTCTTAATATCGTGAGATGTAAAAATATAACTTATATTTCATTTTAAACCATCTAAACACAATTTGTGAACATTATTTATATGAAACTGGCAATAATTTAAATTGATATTTAAAATCAGTCAGAAAGTATTAAAAATTTTGTCTTAGTTGCAACTTGCATGTAAATTTTTAAATAAATTTCTTATTACTAGTAACACTTTCACAATTCACATTAGGCAGCAAGATGTCGACATAATATGATTTTATTTTAAAATTTTATAAATATTTGCATTTTTCGTCAAATTTCAAAGGTCCAGGAGTGTAGTCAGCACATGGCGCGAGCGAGTTGGGCTCCAACTTCCGGTAGCGTCTCTCTGTCGTTCAGGCCGGTATGTTCACCGCGACGTAGATCGTCCAAGGGGCGGTGCAGACTGGGTCCAAAGCCAGTCAGTTCAGTCCGGAATAACTAGCGGCACTCAGAAATCCGGATGTGTGGAAACCAGCCATAAGTCCATGAAAAACAGTGCCTTGAAGTCGGAGTATAGGTCCCTGGAAAATCCATACAAACACGTGGAGTTATTTTGGAGTCCCACAGCCGTCATGATCTTAAACCCTACCCGATCAAAATCACGGGCTGTGTGACTAAAACAACACAAAATAAAAAGGGGTAAGCAAAATAAAAGAGAATATAAAGAACAATCAAAGTATGGATACAAACATCCTAATATAATATCAATGCAAAAACGGAAAGATGAAATTACAAATGAACACGTGGTTTGGCCAATCAAATTTTGACAACTAATTTTACAAGGTGATAATTCACATGAAAAAATAATGTGTTTTAATACAAGCGTCATTTACGAAATAAAACACAGATATAAAAAACGGGATTAAGAAATATAACGACTACATCTTGAGTCTATAGAAAATTTTATTCTAAAAGGAAAACGTCAATCGAAGAAGTGACTTAAATACCCTTCTTCGCCTTTTTTACTAGCTATTTTTTTACTGCTTTTTTAACTAAAAAGTAACTTTAACTAAAGCGTAAAGAGAAAAAATCCACAAATCAAAATAAAAAGATATTATAATAATAATCAATATATTATGTTATATAATAATACAAATCTACTGTATTTTAATTATTATTCAAAATTGAATTATTATTTTTTAAGATTTAAGACGGAAGTAAAATCGATCTATGAACCAAATATTAAAGCAAGGCTAACGCCGTTTTAGTAAGGACGTGCGCCGATAGGTACTAACATAATTAAGTATACAAATCATCGATGACGCGAGTAACGCCGAAATAATTGATTTTACGGAGAGGAAATGTAACTACGTTACACCGTAATATAACCGATAGAGGATGCAGAGCGATGCTACATCTCTACGTAGCTCTATGGAGTCGAGCCTGTTTGAAACACTACGGCATACGATCCAGAGGGAGAAGCTGGTACTTTGGCGCCCCTGCCCAGAGATGAGAACAGAATTCCATATGAGGCCGAACCTGCGCCTTATAGAGTTGTAGGCGTTGGACCGGACTGAAATACTGCTTCGACCTATTTAGAACACCAAGCTTCTTGGAGGCTAACTTGGCCTTACCGTCCAGATGATTTCGGAACTGGACCTCGCTCGATATGTTAACACCAAGTATTCCAATGTTGGAGAAGACAGTTATGGGGGTGCTTTCAAAACGAGGACATACAACCATCGGTTACTTTTTAACGGTGAACGCGCAAACTTGTGTCATAGAGGGGTTGAACTGGGCTAAGTTAAGTCTACCCCATTCAGGGACTTTCTCCAACGAAATCTCAATTTCAGAAACAAGTTCGTTTCGACTCTCAATGAAGTTTTGCCGAGATGTGTTCGGGCGGCCAGTACATATGCCTTATGAGGCATCACCCGTACTGTCATCTGCATAGCAATGAATGCCATTGGTTTGTAACATATTATTGATATGCAGTATGAACAGGGTAGGCGATAGCACACAGCTTGACGTGAAATGCCCCTATATGCACATTGCATTGCACAAGTTCAATTTCAGCCGCCTATGGACACTCGCAACACCAGAGGAGTTACACTTGTAGCTCCTCTCGTGTTGTGCACTTGGGTTCCTGATACTGAAAAATCCCCAACCCCCCTTGGGCCTCCGGTAACCTCACTCACTGGGCGAAATACAACGCAAGCGTTATTTCACGCAGGTTTTCTGTGAGGCCGTAGTATTTACCCGTCGAGCCGGTCCATTCGTGCCGAGTATGGCACTCCCACAAGGGTGTTGGCTGATTTTGAGAAGACCCCTGCCTAGTCTGCTCTGTATTTATTTAATAGTCCAACAATCTCCATAACATACCTATTACCTAAGTACTTTATTTGTTGGTGAGATTCATACAAGACTACACTCTCTAGTGTCAAAACGAGCTATTGCAAAAGCAATAAAAATAACAGTCCAGTATCGTGCGATCTTGTTAAATAAGATGAGTCACTCGTCCATTAGGGCTAGAAAATGTAGGGATTTAGGCTTGGACTATATGATCCGGAATCCGGCGGTCCCGTGGAAATTCAGAGCACTGAAAATAGAACACTGCGCTTATACAATAGAGTTGAAAATGGAAGTGTCGAGGGAGCTGTCATTTATGACATTGACTTGATTTGACTCGACACTTGTGTGTCCGATATTCAACGCTGTTGTATTAGCGCAGAGTTCTATTTACAATGCTCAGAAATTTCCCCAGTTTTACTGATTGCGGACAATACAGTCTCAGCCTTAACACGGAATAATCGTAGGACGGGGGTTCAAAACCCTTGTCCTAAGTAACGTCGTTATAAAAACAAGTGTGGAACACGAAATAATCCGATTTTATGTGTTATTTACTTCATATTTATTAAGAATATTCAGCCCCGATTTTTCACAAGCTCCTTACCTCCCTTAGATCGTGGAGACGATGTCGTACAACTCGGACGTGGCGTCGTTCCTGTCGGTGTCGGACGACGGCGCGGGCTTCAACGCGGACCTCGAGCTCGTGGCTGGCGATGTGCTGGCGCGCTGCCGCTCAGAGTCCAACTCGCCCATATGTAAGTGTGGGGTATAAATTATGTTGGAGAGATAAATGAAAAGTAGGTATATTATATTGTCCGATATTATATCGTCTTTTTACTTATATTAGGTACGTACAACGTTAAACTTAATATACCATTTAGATTGGAGGTCAGGACGAGACTGTCTAGCTAACTATTATTAGTAATGGAAATATAATAATGAAATGACTTGGAACCAACAGTGCGAACATGCACTTTTGTGTGGTCCCTACAGTGAGTATACCTTCGGTAGAAACGATGCAGTACAACTCGGACCGGCGTTGTATACCTATTACCTATTCCTATGCCGACATTCGAGGCGTCGTATACCTAGTCGTATGGCAAAATTCTCAAGCGTATATGGGTGATTGGGTGAGATAAGCGGGTCCAGCTCCCAGCTACTGCTATATACCTATCATTTACAACGATTTCGCGACTTGTCCAGAAGTGCTCAGAGTCCGACTTGCCAGTAAAATAAAATAAAAAATCGTCCCTTTTTTACTAGGTTCCCGGTCGGCGAGCGGTGCGTCGTCCCCTATGCGCAGCACGTCGCCGCCGCGCACGCGCCACGACTCCGACGACGAGTTCATAGACACCGTCGACGTCGACGTCAGCGTCATGCCCACGAGGGTGAGTACATGGTGGGGCCATAGACAGTAAAGAGATAGGAGGTGATAGTGTTCAAAACGATCATAGACAAAAGCTGAGCGAGTACGACGCTAGTGTTCGAAATAACCATAGATAATAGAGAAGTAGGAACGACGCTGGTATTCGAATTAATCATACACAATAGAAAAGTACGTACGACGCTAATGTTCGAAAATAGAAACCACAATCAGTTCAGAGTTATTTTACTTGGGAGTTTCTATGATTGTGATCCTTATGACGTCGGCATAGAGATCCTCTGAGAGGTAAAATAGCGCTAAAATAACCGTAGCTGTTTCTAGTTAGGCTACGATATAGGAGTGGGCAGTAAATATTAAATTTTCCATAAATTTAAATATATAGTTTAAATTTATTCGATATGTTAAAGAATTGGTTCTGTATCATATTTTTTATGCTCACGCCAGTCGGAGGACTGGAGGAGAGTGTTTTTCGCTCAACAGGTAAATCGCTTGATAACTTAATTTTTTATTAGGTACATTGTTTTGAATTAATGCATATATTAATTAATTTAATTTTTTATTAATTGATAATTACACGTTAATTAATTTAAATAAATTATTAATTTAATTAATAATATTAATTTAATTTATTATTAATTTAATTATTACACAATTATAATTACATATTACACTTAATTTTTACACGTGCTAAAGTCAAGGTTCTCGCATGTAACAGGTTACATAATCTGTGGCCTCAATATTTTTTAATTTTGCAGGAAGTTTTCATATTATTTATGTGGCATTGCTCGTAGTATCGTTTTTAGTTAGTAGTTTTGTGCATTTACGAATATAATTAACAGGATGTTTAATTTCCTACTATATTAAGTGCAGTTTTATCCGTGCACACATCTTACTGTTTAGAGTTACTTTATTTTGTAGCCTATTTTGAATAAAAATGATCCTAAGATTATTATTATTATGTAAAAATTATGTCCTTGTATTTCAGAACTAAATGTTTCCTTTTTAAATGTATGGCAGTCCCGCGTCTGCCCTGATGTGAAGAGACCCTTTATGTTTCATGTAATTTTCAGTACCTGGGTAACCGAGCTTTGCCCGGAGTTTTGAACATCACAAACATATTTATTTATCTGACCGGTATTCGAAGCCACCACATTCCAAATTTTCGAAATAACAAAAAAAATTACATACGCATGCTAAACTGCCATTCGTACTGATAGATAATTGAGTCGAAATTATTGACATATTGTTGCGCGACAAAAGCAAAAACATATATAGCTTCAAGATGGTAGATCAATTTTTAAGCTATATATTATGTTTTTTCTTGAACGATTTTTCTCCCCCAAATACATATTATAATATAATAGCATACTAAATATCATGATAATACTTGCAGCCGTTTTAGAGAAACCGATTACAAAATTGAAGATTGTCTCGTTTAAAGTATGAGATTTATAAGAGGTAATAAATGTTGGTCAATATTTATGTATTATTTGTACGCAGCGTGAGGTAGAGGAGCCGCCCATGCGCACGCAGACCGCGCCGCGTCTTAGCAACGGACACGCGCACCAGATCACCTCGCAGCTGACGCGTGAGTAGCAGTTCATTGTCTAAGGCTGCGACTGTATTGTCCGGAATCCGTAAATTCGGGGAAAAAAAAGATCACTGAAAGAGAATTCGGCGTTACTTGTGTGCGATTATTAACTCTATTGTGTAAGCGCAGAGTTCTATTTCCAGTGCTCTGATTTTTTCCGGGCCCGCCGGATTCCAGTATAGATCCGGAATCCGGATCGGTGGAGAAAATTTATTAAAAATAGAACTCTGCGCTATAATGTCCAATGTCCGGAATCCGGTAGACCGGAGATAATTCAGAGCACTGAAAATAGAACTCTGCGCTAATACAATTGAGCTGAAAATCGAACACACAACTGTAGAGTCAAATGTCTATGTCATATATGACAGCTCGACACTCGACACTTCGATTTTCAGCTCTATTGTATTAGCGCAGAGTTCTATTTTCAGTGCTCTGAATTTTCTCCGGTCTACCGGTATTGTACAATACAGTCCCATTCCATTACAATAAAGCTGAAAATCGAAAACACGAGTGTCAAGTCAAATGTAAATATCAAATCTGACAACTTGATACCCATGTGTTCGATTTTCAACTCTATTGTGTAAGCGAGGAGTTCTATTTTGAGTGCTCTGAATTTTCCCAGGACCGTCGGATTCATCGGATCATAAGAGTAATGAGACATGCAAAGTCATGTTAAAATTATATACAGCAAGTTCATTACTATTTTTTTAAAGTTATTGAATTATTTGCTGACGCGGTATCCATTGAGCTGTTGAGAGACAACTAATGACATGCCACAGATATAACATGTTAATGTGGATGCCGATCACTGCAATTACACTGCGGCATCTACTAAAATGGGTATATGCTGTGTTATTGTGGCGTCCAACTAAAAATAATATTATTATATTATGTTACAGATCTGAAGGTGCTGGAGCAGCTGCCGGGCACGCTGGCGCGGCTGGAGGCGGACGTGGCGGCGCTGCGCAAGGCCGTCGAGGGCGACCGCCGGATACTGGATGTGAGTATATATCGCGTGACGTCACACGACACGACTACAATACTAAAAACCACGATAGCGAATAAACTTTGTAAACAGTGCACATCTGTTAAAGCGTAAATAATCACACATTCAATTACCTTAAAGTAACATTTTATTTTAAAGTAATTCTACTTTGTCGATTTCACAATCACTAGCTGTTGCCCGCGGCTCCGCCCGCGTACATATAGTATCCCACGGGAATACTGTACTTTTTCGGGATAAAAAATATCCTATGTTTTAATCCAGAGCTTAAACTTACCATACCAAATTTCATCGTAACAAACAAGTAACAAACATCCATTCATCCATCCATCCATATAGCCTTTGTCACTCACAAATAACGTAGCCTTTTTTTGATAAATTAATTTTAAAAATCGGTACAGTAGATCCAGAGATTACCCCCTACGACCTCACAAACTTTACCCCTTTATAATATTACTAATATTTACAGATTACTCATACATCGAAAACATTGGGTGCGCACCGCCCGGCCCGGATATTTTACTTAAAGTTGACATGTTACATTTTTTTTCTGGTGGTTCCTATGGTGCCTAAGATTGGGACTATATGATCCGGAATCCGGTAGGCCAGGGAAAATTCAGAACATTGAAAATAGATCTCTGCGCTAATACAATAGAGTTGAAAATCGAAGTGACGACCTGTCATATATGACATTGACATTTGACTCGACACTTGTGTGTTCGATTTTCAGCTCTATTGTATTAGCGCAGAGTTTTATTTTCTATAAAATAAACGTTCGATTTTCAGCTTTAATGTCGTATTAGTGCAGAGTTCTATTTTCAATGCTCTGAATTTTCCCCGGCCTACCGGATTACGGATCATATAGTCCCAGCCTAAACTGCGCAGTGAAACCCCCATGGTTTATTGAACTGTGTGTAACAGAGACAGCTAATGTTATGTGTCCGCTGCGTGCCCGGGGCTACCCGCGCGAGATAACACGACCTTATATTTAATCTTATGTTTTAAACACTTGAGACGATAAACGAACTTACTTTAATAAGAATTCATAATAGTTGATAATGTGACCAATAAATGTCACGTAACGATTTATTTTTTTTAATACAAAAATGTACTTTTTGTAATGTAAAAGTTAGACATTTATTATGCTGTCCTTGACTTTTTCTATTTACTATACTCAAACTTTTCTATAGAACTCATCATATATCTATCTCATCGATAGGCAGCATTCGTAAAAAAATTTTTTCGTTCGACAATTTTTTCTCCGGTTTATTTTGCAAATCCGACTACTGCGGACTTTTAATTTTTCGGGTTTATATTTAGTCTATTACACTCAAAAATAATGTGGCTTTCTATTAGAATAGATATTAGATAAATCATTCTTGTCTCAATCTATACAGCAAGTATCGGGTGGCTGGCGCTGGCCGTGGCAGGAGCTGAGCGCGCCGACGCTGGCGCTGGTGCTCCTGTGGCCGTTCCTCGCGTACCGCCTCGCCGCGCGCCTGCAGCGCCGGCAGCCGAACTGGTAAGTGCTTGTGTGTTACTTTGTAGTTTGTACACTGCGAAACTTACCGTCCATGAACACCTGCAACACCAGTGGAGTCGCAACTGCGTAGCCTGTAATTCTGGTGGGATTTGGATATTACAAAAGACCTATATATTTATTAAGTCCCCCATCCCCTGGTTAAATAGTTAAGTTCCTGGGTAACCGAGCTTTGCTCGGAGTTCTGTTAAATTAAAAAAGAATCACAAAAATATTAATCTGACCGGGATTCGAACCCACCACATTCCGAATTTTCAAACAATGCAAAAATTATACAAACACATCGCATACCAAACTGCCAATCGGACTGACATAATAGAGTCGAAATTATTGATATATTGTTGCACGACGAAAGAAAAAACATAATATTATATACTTAGCTTAAAAATGCGCAGTTTCCCAGAAATAAGATCTAGCTCGATCCCTTCTCTATTTCTCCCCCAAAGCTCCGTGCTACTGCAATTTCATGGTAATACTTGCAGCCGTTTTTGAAACTGATTATATATATACAAGATTGTCACGTTTAAAGTATAAGATTAAGTTCTATTTGTGCCAAAGCGAGGCCCTCGCACGATAACTATAGATATCAGTTTACGTTGCAACAGGTGGTTCTCATAGATTAAATGTATTTTTTCATAGGTACCGTACATTTTTCAGAAGTGACTAGGATGTGTGATGTATGAATCTCATTCCATATTTGGCATGATAAAGGAACACATTAGTTACACCTAACAAAATAGTAATTCGTAATAATATGTAGATAGCCTGGATCTCTGAGATAATAATCCATAACTATCAGCAAAACCTCATTTGCATTTGTGTATTTTCAGATCGAGTTTCTACTTCAACATTGGACTTCGTCTTGGAGTCGGGAGCATCCTCGTGTAATCAAAATGTAATGACAACATTTTTCATTGTACTGTCACTGGTAAACAAAATATGTATTGAAAACATGTACTAAATGTGTACTAACGTCAAGTAACTTGTAACAAATATTACACACGTGTATGCATATTATATTAAAACATGTATACTTTAATGTAATTTAAACTTGATATGGAATATAATTTTGACGGTCAACACATAAGTTTTACCATATAGGCAAAAATATGTGAGACACGAACTTTGTCTACCTTTTCTCAATTCTCAATAGTCGAGAACTAATTTTAATATTATCATTTTTTTTTTCAACTAACGTTGTTGTTACTTTTATTGAAACAAAATGTCTTTTTAGCACTTTGTATGAAACGGAATGTCAAACTACCCCTCTTTCGACCAAATAATAGCTTACATACTTTACAGTAGGGGTGTAGTCTGAGCTTGTACCAGAATTTCAGTAGTAGGCTGCTTGACCTTGTTTTTATTTATGTCTTAAACGCTTCATAATTGTTTTATTACACACAAAAATATAATATAACATTATTTTGAAACCTAAAAAAATTATGTTGTTGTATATTTATAAAAAAAATTGTATGGTGGTTGATAGATTATCTGTGCTGTGACGTCATACTAGTACTATTTGTAATCTGTGCTATAGTCCGTAGTAGTAAAATGGCGGTATTACGTTCTGTTTGACGTTTTGACATAACTAACTTTTTAAGTTGTCATGAACTATTATCTTTATTATTATTTATCAATTTTAAGTTTTTAATTTATGATATCGCTAGAATACATTTTCCTAAGCCAAGTACTAAAGAAATTAAATATGAGTCAAGTAGCCTATTATACTACAATTCTATTACCTACACTGTATCGTATTATGCGTGTTTTAAATAGAGGTATTTAAACTGTGCCATGAAACTTTTCTAATTTTTTTTCTCAAATTACTTACAAAAACTGTGTCACAAAATAGACTCTATAAAGAAAAATGTTGTTTGATTATTGTTTAAACTATATGCGGTCTTTTATTGCATTTTGTCGTTTGTAAGAACGGTTTAGGTTGTTGTTTTTTTATTGGCTCAATCAATACTTTAGGTTAGTTATTATTAAAATGGTGCTTAAGTTTTTAATATTGTTTTTAATGAAAATATATTTTTATTATTTTGTGTTTTTGAAATGAAGCAATATAACATGTCCAAATGTAATTCAATATTGAATGGAAGTAATATAATTATATTCAACTTTTCTGCAGCTTTTACAAACCATTTTATCTACCAACCTATGGTTGACTGTCAAAAATGTATATTATTTAAAATGTATGAAACTATATGTGTCAAAATAATGTAGAACGAAAGGAAAGTAGGGTTTACTTTGTCTAAGCATTGTTAGTTGTATCTGACAAGGCGCTGACAGAAATTGTAAGCTGAACCCTTACCATACCCTTTAGTATGAACTATTTAACATTCAATGGATCACCTGTGGATTTGCCCACTAGACCTATACGCATTTATTTCATTTTAACGTACCTTGAACCTCCTTATAATACTATATTTCCGAAAATACTTTTATAAACGTTGAATGGATAAGATCGTGAACACACGGTTTTATCACGAGCTATCAGTCTCACAAACTCAATATAGTACAGCAGTATTATGAATGATCGTTATGAACCTTAGATCAAGAATACCGAAGGTACCGCACGAACGCTCGAAATGTAACCTGACTCATGAGTGCTTGAAATGCGAATAAGCGCACCTGGGCTCGCAGTCGCGCGCGATCTATTCGACCGGCAACATGCCGAAGTGCTCGGTAAAATGTGTAAAAATAATACGTTAACCATCCTAAAAAGCATTGGAATCTTGTTTTCGGTAATTCATTCAATCTTTAATATCTTAATACGTTTTTAGTTAAATATGTCTTTAAACTTGATTAAAACGCTTTTTAACGTGAATTCTTCAAATGGGCGGTCCGTTTAGGACGTAACTTCGCATTTTCTTTCTGTGAAGTTGATCTTGTGTAGAAGTGAATACGAGATAAGTACTATAAATGATGAGTAAATATTGAACCATAGTATAAGAATTATAAGAAATATAGAAGAAGAATTTAAGTCTACAATTGTAATAAAATTAACGTTGGTTTAAAATTTGTAAAAAAAAAATTACCACCTTTTTGTTTATGCGAATTAATGAACTTACTGTTAATGAAGAGATTTTCAATAACGTCAAATATAACGTGAACTTGAATGTATTTTGCGGAAATGCTTTTCTAGCTTTTTGTAATTCGTGTATTTTCGGTATTCTTGATATAAGTTATGCACATAAATATTATATATTTGTTAGATAATTATCATAAAGTAAAAGAAGTAAACGGAAGGTAGCTATGGCATGGTCCAAGTCCGTATGGATTTACATATAATTTGGCAAATCATAAAAGTCATCCCACAAGTACGTATAGTATAAATACTATCGCAAGTGTTAGACGGATGATCACAAGTCATAATGATAATTTGTATGAATTAGTTATTTGTATATATTGTATCATTTACATACATTTATCTGTTGATATAATTTTAGTCAGTTTTTACCAGCATATACTGTGGAGTAATATAATTAGTTAAGTTATAATTTAGATAAATGTTGTGATATCTGGTGATAATTTTACTAGTAGAGGTCGTCGAGAGAGTCGCATTACAAAAATATATGCCACAGTGTAATTATTGTTGTAAGCCAACTTGGGTACATACAGTAGAGAAGACAACACATCGACCTTTAAAGATATATTCGGTTTTAAGAGCAGATATTAGGGTTTGTAGAGAATTATCTCTGTCAAACACTGCTAATGTGACATTTGTAAGAGAAAACGCTATACTAAGCTGACGCCTTTCAAAGTCGATGTGCATCCTGTTTGGCCTGGTACTGTCCATGCTTAGGCTGGGAATAAATGATCCGGAATCCGGCGGGCTCGGGAAAATTCAGAGCACTGAAAATAGAACTCTGCGCTATTATAATAGAGTTGAAAATCAAAGTGTCGAGTGTCGATCTCTATTATATTATAATATTTGACTCGACACTTGTGTGTTCGATTGTATTTTATTCAGCTCTATTGTATTAGCGCAGAGTTCTATTTTCAGTGCACTGATTTTTCCCGGGCCTGCCGGATTCCGCGGCAGAGTCCCAGCCTTAGAATTCGGGCAAAATTCTTGTGTGTGGTTGACGTGTACGGCGATTACACTGCGGAAATACTTTTATCGGGTTTTATTAAGATGTGTGTAGCGGAAATGTGTTTTTGTTAATACGATAAAATAAATGGGGTATATAAATTATAATATGTTTTATTATTATTTATACTAGGTGTTCGAACTTCTTTGGAAATATATTGGTATGTATTTAATCCAATATCTGATTAATAATCTCATTAAAATGAAATTTTTAACCTCTCTCTAGTTTACATAATTATATTACGTATTATGGCTAACTTTCAGTTCTATAGTCTGAATTTTTTCCGAGCTGTCTATTACCTAAGTATAAATTCAGACTCTTATAGCTATGGTGGGTGATATTTATATTATTACAATAACGAAATGAAACATGTCATCACCTCTCAAACTTTATTAAAAAACAGTGACAGCATATATCATTCATAAATTCCAAAAGTTGGTATTTCCGTTAACACAAAAATGTTACAAAATAAACTTAACAATAATAAACCAATATGGCTCTCTAGGAACTTAACTATTTACAAATAATAATTAGCATCACATTTAAAGTAACGAAACAAACTAAAAAGAAAACAATGTTGTACTTCGATTCCTGCAGTCCCAGTACAGATTAAATATTTGTAAGTTGTTTATTAAAACATGAAGGATTTGCCGATTATTAAACGATATTTATATACTAAGGCATATAATAGACACCTAAAAGAACAATATTACTGAAAGTTTGTTTCAAAACATTCAAAATAGATCGAAAAGTATAACTTCAATACACTAGAAGGTGAGCAGATTTTTATCTGTACTGATACTGATAGTATTAATATAAATCATAAATAAAAGGATAATGCTGTTTCATTCTATACATCTATTGTAATAGATTAACGCTTCACATAATTTTCTTTCACTCTAAACATTTCCAATACGAAGCCAAACTGACATGCTGACGTACTCTATACCTTGTAAGAGGCTGTATGGTGATAGATCTTTGCATATTGAGAAACCATAAACCAGTAGTTTGAAAATTCAAATTTCGAATAAAGGATTTGAACATCTACTTGGCATAACATAGTGTCCTTATTATACTGTCAATGAAATCTAGATTTTTCAAAATGGCGGACAATAGGTATATTCTTATTAGCAGTATACTATGTTATCATATTTTTTTAAAAAATCCCATTTAAAAATGGTGCTCGTTGTAGAATGAATATAAGCTTTAATTATATTCGAGGGAGAAATTAAATTCCAGTACGCCAACAATGAAGCAATGTTATGTTTATAACATATTTGACGTTCTTCAACGTGAGATAACAACTTTGTATATTTAAATTTCTTTACTCCTTCAAATCTAAAACTACCTACATGATACCTACACCATAGATATATTCACTCCGATAGCTTAAATTTAATCGATCGATATTAAATCCTGGCCAGGAAAATAAGAAATCTGCACTGAAAGCGCCTATTTTTATATTGTAGCACCACTACGTTAGCTGAGATGTAATTGGTTAAATCTCGAATATTCTAATTTAGTTTCGATGATTTCGAGGCTTTTCCGCAACATGGCGGGGTTTTCTATTTCCCAGGTCAGGCTATCTATTGATTAACCGTATTTAAATTTATTTCTCTTTACTTTGATAAGTCACGGATAACATATTTTTGTGGTCCTATAATTCGAGAGTTTACCCATATTAATACTGAGGAGGCATAGATATTAACCATAAGATACAATTAAGATTTTCAACTTATTCTATAAAAATGTTAATTGTCCAATAATTACTGAGTGTCCCAACTATATAAAGATATAATTATTTTGCAAAAGAGTATATATCATAATGGACTGAGATCCCAGACCCACCTGACTACCATTATTTTCTTACTGACAAAATGTATATCATATTGTAGTATTAGTTTGTACAATGAACGTATACATTACCCGCTAGTTCGTGCCGTGGGCAAATTTTTAGGTACAAGGTGCTAAAGTTGCGGAAAATTGTACTCACTTTACTTACGTTCTAATAAAGTATTAATCTTATTTTTTAGTTTTAGAATAACGTAAGGAACAAAACTTATTATGGTCATTTTTCTCTAAACTTCTAACCTATATATCGTTCGTACTAAATGAACAGAGATATGTTAAGGTTAGAAGTTGAATATTTTTTATTTCTACGTGGATCATTTTACATTTTTTATGTTTACGAAAACTACAACACAAAAATAAGTAATCGGTGTAGTTTCACATATTTAATTGTCATTATTCTACTACAAAATACGCAAGAATCATTTCAAAGGCTGTAATTAAAGAAAAAAGTTAGTACAATTTTTTTGAACCTTTAGCGCCCTGTACCTGAGAATTGGGTCTACCGCGTCAACTAGCGGGTATGCATACGTTAATTGTACACACTAATACTACAGCATGATATACATTTTATCAGTAAGAATATAAGGGTAGTCAGGCGGACCTGGTATCTAAGTCCATAAAAAAGGATGTGTTAACAAGTTTCTTTTCTAAATCATGACTAACCTTAATTTTACAACAATGGTTAATTTATATATCCATGGTGTACAAGAAACCATCCGCGTTCAGCTCTAGCTAGAGACAAAGCTTATAACTACACAATTATAAATGCAATGTAATGTGACACAGGTCGAGAATGTTCGCGCTTGAGTTACATAGAGGAGGATACTCCTTCAATGTATCGACGCCCCCAATACATTGAGTATTGTCTCACTCAAAAACTCACAAATTAGGTGCATACTGCACATTTGACAAAACAAGAATATTATTTTTATGAAATTTATAGTAATTTGATTTTAAAGGTATTTCTAATTAGATCGTGTCAAATTTTTTTTTTTCTTACTTCGTCAAATGTTTCTAAATTAAATTAATCCATTTATAATATATTCAAAAAAAAATGGCATAGAAATTCATGTTATATTATCATAAAAAATGAGCTGCTGTTTGTATTTAAATGCATAAAATTGCGCTGTAAAAATATTACGTTTGTGTAGTTAAATGGAATGTACTACAAAATGAACAAATTAAAACATGTAAATAGTGTTAAAATTATTATATAAATATGTACAAACATAATAAAAATTAAAAACAAAATTTAAACCAATAAACAATTCTATACATAAAATTAACATACAATTATGTGTTAAAAGACTTTATAATTCAATTGTATGTTGTGAAAATACTACGTACGAGAAAACATTTTTATAATACAATGCTGGGTAAAACACTTAAGTAGCCATGGGTAACATATTCTTGTAACAGGCATTTAAAACATTTAAAAAAGAAAAACTTGTGATATTATTTCATTAAGAGCCGACTCGTGTATATTTTTAAATATCAAAGCAGGTACTACTAGCAATGCAGTTTTCTTCACGTAAAATATAAATATTTCTTAGAGTTCTGAGTGCAAATTTCTATTTGTACTGAAAGTCAATAGATAAAAATATGTTTGGAATGATTATTGGAATTATATAAGAAAATATATCATCGAAACACAAAAATATAAAATAATACTCAACAAAAGAGCAGAACATTAGATAGACTCAGTTTGAGATTCAAATGTTAACAACATAAAAATGTAATTAAATATTATTAAAAGCAAACAAATTATTGTTCTAAAATTTTCATACAAAACATATAACAATGTTATTTTATGTAATTGTGTTGGTAATATAAAAATTATAAATACATTAATAAAAAAACTAAAGTACCTATTACAGCAAAGAATGCAGGTTGCATTTTATCACAAAATAAACGACAACTCGGTTGGTCACTCGCGAAGCGTTAACACGAAGAAACAGGCGGACTATAAACTAAAATAACTCTATAACGTAAGCCTAAGTCAACCGCGAAGGTATAATTTGCAATTCAAATACAAGAGATTATCACATGAACAACTGCAGGCCGCAGGTACAAACACGAGTAGAAACAGTTAGGAAAAAGTAAGGGACTATATTGTCCAGAATCCGGTAGGCCGGTGAAAAATTCAGAGCATTGAAAATAGAACTCTGCACTAATATATTAAAGCTGAAAATCGAACACACAAGTGTCGAGTCAAATGTCCAATGTCTTATATGACAGCTCGACACTCGACACTTCGATTTTCAACTCTATTGTATAGCGCCGAGTTTTATTTTCAGCGCTCTGAATTTTCCCAGGACATCGGACAACACAACGATCCTAGGATTAACTTCACGTCAATTTACGTCAATTTTTGTTTGAGGTTTTAAGATCTGAAGTCAATCTAAGATTTCAGATACGTTATTAATTTCGGGGGTAAATCAGCTGCTTCTTTTCTGCCTAAACGTTTTTAAATCAGCAGTAGATTACATGCCCAAAGTATCCGTAATTGATTTTGAATAACCTTATAACTATTATGAAAGTGATTATCTTTTCATCACAAACTTTTCTTTCTCTATTCTACTCGTGTCTGTGCCGCTAGTGGCGGCCTCTACAGGCTGTTGCCGAACATCATGCGGTCGTCGTATAGACTGAGTCTGTTGCAGTCGCTCGCCCGCCCCTTCTGCAGCGCGCGGTCGCGGCGCGCCCTACGAACAGCTACGGGCAAATCCCCTGGAGTTTTGACCCGGCCCGCCGGATTCTGGAGGTTTATATCACCTGCTGACGCGAATATACTGTTCACTTGTTCGAGGGAATGCTGTCGTTTAATGGATAATGATTTCAGAGTCGGTTTAGGCGTCGGCGCCTCCTCGCTGTTGCTCGGCAGTATTTTCAGTTCGCTCGTGTCTATCTCTCCGTTCAACGCCGCGAAGTACACGGGGTTGTCTCCGCTGTATCCGTTTACGTTCTCTTTATCGTTCGGATCGCTGAACTCGTTGTCGAAGTTCGTGTACTTGTTCTGCTTGTTGAAGCTGTTCGTCTTGGGCAAACTCGCCTCCTTCAGTACTTCGTTCTGGTACTTTCTGTCTCGATGGATCGCCTGCATGGTTATTTTGGATCCGCCATCCGATAGGAGAAGGAGATGCTCGTCCTCGCTGCTAGAGCAGTCGGAGGGGTCGTAGGGACTGTCCCCGATGTACTGCAGCTCCAGGTTAATGCTGGCTCTGGATGACCTTCCGCTGCCGATTAACCTGTTATCGCTAAGCCGCTTTTTAACCGTGGAGTCCTCGGACTCGGAGTTGGCCTTGATGCTGGACGTGGTGGAGCGCTTGATGCTTTCGGAGCTACCCTCGGGCCTAGCTCGGGGGACGATGACGGCGAACACCTGCTCGTCCGGCAGGCGCCGGTCTGCGCCCAGCTCCATCATCGTCGGGGACAGCGTCCGATTCGGCGGGGACAGAGTCCCGGGTTCGAAGGTATACCTATCGTTGAGGGCGAGGTTCGCGGGCCGGTCGGACAGACCATCTACTAGGGAGGTCTTCGTTCTGCCATTCTGTACCACCCCGGAGTTCTCCGCGATGAGTTTCACCTCGGTTTCTTTGGGTGCCTTATTGAGTTTCCTCTCGAAGAATCTTTTTATGCCCCACCTGGGTTTATCCCGGTCTTGTAGGAGGTTGGTGCGCTTGGGTCCGCGATCGTCGGGAGCGCTGACGTCATTCGGCACGTAGTCTAGAGGCCTTGGGTAGGAGCGGATCTCATTAAGCCTATCTAGCTCCCTAGAAGGGGCTCGGGCGACTGACAGGCAGTCTATGGCCCTGGGCTCCTTGATGTCTTTGTGGTCGAGGAGAGGAGTGTTGGTGTTGCGCTGTATACAGACGTTGCGGCCGATGTGCGGATCAGGGTACAGGGGCGTAGTTATATCGTTGGGGGCCCTACGCAGGTCGTAGTACAGGGCCGTAGTTATATCGCCGTTGGGGGCCCGACAGTTTGAGATCTTGTCGGCCTCCGGCGGCGGGTGGGCTCCCGCTGTGAGAAATACACGCGTCAAAGCTAATGTAGAAAAATTAGAAGGTTACATAATATTAACGATTGTGTATAATTGACTGTTGATTCGTATTAAAACCTAACATTTGTCTTATACTGTATAATAAAGTCTAATATCAGTCTAATGTCAATTAATCTTTTACTCACCGGGCGCGTGCGGATGCAGGTTGTTGTCGTGTATCACCGGCCCCGGCGCCTGCAGCATCGTCTTCAGCTCCGCCATGCGCTCCTCCACGCACACCGCCGTCAGTCTACATACAAATAGTTTACGCCCTTTTCTAATCTCAGTCAGTGAAATTAAATTTCTAAGCACTTTACCTTAATTTAATGATTTATTAGTATGATGTATGAGACAGATTGATTTTTGGCTGGCTGATATATCTGGTCATCAAGTCAAAATTAGAGTCAATCTTTGGTGTCCCGCTTTATCTCCTTAGGTAGTGAATTTTTTTTGTATATTCAAAAATATTTTTATAATGAATTTTATCAATTTCAATCAGATGTGTAAGGTCAATGACATTTTAAGTGTCGAATAAAGTGTAATATAAAAATTTATGTTTTTCTTTTCACTTTTTTTTTCTAAACTTCTTTACATAAGCAGTAAAAGCAGCCAATATTTCTGTAATTGATTTTGCAAACGTTATATAGGGCGCTCCTTTAGCTCGTTTGCTTCATACATACCTGGCCTCAGCGTCGTGGTCCCAGCACTCGTCGCAAGTGTCGGCGGCGAGGCGTAGCGCGCGCGCGTCCGCCACCGGCCCGCGCGGCAGCGGCGGCCGCGCCTTGTTGCGCGACACCAGGTTCTAAATACAGATATTATACATTGTATCAGTTTTATGAGAAATAAATTATGAAAATGTAGAAAAATTTATTTAATGTGGCCTGTAAGGCAAAGTGGCAGCAAAAACACGGCCACATGCCAGCTAGACTACTAGACACACACAGAGGAACTAGCACTAACAGTGCAATAACTAGCAAATGACTCGTATGTGACAAATTACATACCTGCATCTGCGCCAGAGTCGGTCTCGCGGGCAGGCCGAGGTGGCTGTAGGGCGACGCGTAGGGCGGCGGCGGGGCGGGATGCGCGCCCTCGCATCGCCACAGCATCTCCCACAGCACGAGCGCCAGCGCGAACACGTCCACCGCGCACAGCGCCGCGCGCGCGCCGCTCAGGTCAAGCGCGCCCTCTAGCGCCTCGGGAGATAGGTAGCGCAGCGTGCCCGCCTGGGACGGACTCATGTATTAACATTTGGGAGGCATGCATGTAACTTGCACGTGAACTGGAAGCGAATGACTGGCTTAGCGAGTAGCGTACCAGATGTTAGTAGCTATAGCATGGATCTTAAATAGAAATAAAAATGTAAACAACTGATTACGATTTATGTGTCAAACGATAAAATATAATTTGACTAAGTGAAATTCCTTATTAGTTTCGAATGACATGATCAACCCAAAGTAACGAGTTGATTTAATTTGACTACATCTCAATTTTTGTTTCGATGGATTTTTTCAGATATCATAGAGAAAATACCTTGGTGTTATACATTATTTGACAAAGCTTTATTTGTAGCAGTTTTTAAGCAAGTTTAAAAAAAAACTTAATTATTCATTCTATAGTCGCGGTCGCGAAGTCCAATTAAAATGACAGTGTTATTTATAAGTAAAGCGTTTAGTAAAAGATCAATAAATATTTTTCAGATTTAATTTGCGCATAGATTAGTTAATTATACTTTTGGTTTTACGAGGAAATTAAAACCTTGATGATTGAAACCATTTTCACTTTTGATAAAATAAAAAACTAGATGGCGAATATGTATCTTAAGGTTACCGCGACCCTCGACCGCAACCAGCAGACCAGCCAATCAGTTTCTCTGGCTACCCTCACCGGTCGCCCGTCGCGGGTCGCGGGGATTGTTTAGTGCTCCATCTAAATTCATACTGAGCAGTGGCTCCGCGACGCTATTTCGATCTCGGGTCGCGGTCTCGTGTCTCGTGCATCGGAAGGCTACCTTTAGAAACGGTGCGACATCGGCCAACATATGGGATTCAAATGATTTGTATTAACCCCCGGGATCTTCATTGAGCGGATCGTATCCTGTAGGAGTGCACTATTCACCTCTGTGATCCTGTCCGGCGCGGCGCGCTCCCGCTTGGGGTAGAGCGGCTGCGCGAGGCCGAGGTCCGCGAGCCGCGCCGCGCCGTCCGCGCCGATCAGCACGTTGCCGCTGTTCACGTCGCGGTGCACGATGCACGGCTTCGTCGCCGCTGGAAACGATAGTGTTATGTGAAGAGCGGGCGTGAGACCTACGTAGTACTGAGTGGATACGTCAGCTGATCATATTCACTGTTTGTTCCTGTCCCTGTCATTATGTAACGAGTTGCAGTTTTTTGTTACGTAACTGTGTTCGGTAGCAGTTTTAAATCCATCACGATGAGTACAAACCTTTATGCTAGCTACTCATAATGTTGTAAATCCTTATTTATAATATTAGTCTCCGGCACTCTCACTCGCACGAAGATACACGAAACACACTATCTCACAGACATGTCAGACCGTGGTACCGACACCTTCACTATATCACGCCGGTGGTGTGCGAGGCCGCAATAACACTCACTGTGCGCGTGCAGGTGCGCGAGCGCGGCGGCGAGCCCGTGCGCGAGCGCCGCGAACTCCGGCCAGGAAAGCGGCGCGCGCACGAGGCGGTCCCGTAGCGGCTCCGCGCACAGCTCCACCACCAGCAGCCGCCGTCCGCCGCCGCCGAGCGCCGCGCGCACGTCGCTCCCTGTACACAAAATAACATCAAGTGCACCACAGTCCTCACTTAGCGTAACAGCACCGCTCGCACGTCGCTGCTTGCACCTTATAATGACCGCTGCTACGTTCACCACGCAAAATGCGACACAGTCCTCACTTAGCGTCATTTTTTATTTACATCACATCATAAAATAGCATCGAGGACATATCTCATATCACTCCAAAAGAGGCGTAATAGAATTTAATTCGTATTAACTACTAAAATTTATCATTAATATTAAAAAAAAAAATGTCACAGCCATTAATTGGTATTTCAGACACTTGATACATACCATAGAACCGTAGTATATTAGGATGAGCCAGATGCGGTATGGCGTAGACCGAGGCCTCCTTGTGCCAGGCGGAGGGGTTGGAGTAAAGCTTGACGGCCACCGCGGTGTTGCCCAGGCTGCCCCGCCACACCGAACCGAATTTACCTTGTCCTGAAACAATTAAAAATATATAACGGGAAAATTATGTTACAGTTAACAGAAATAGCAGCTCGTCAATACTACACGCACGATACTACCATGTAATAATTTACATACAATATTAAATATTCGATTGAATCACGTCATTCAGTATGACAATAGATTTCATTTATTAACCGACATCCAAAAAAAGGAGGCGGTTATACGTTCAGCTGTATATATATATTTTTTTTGTCGGTTCAACGATAACTCCGTCGTCTGTTGACCGATTTTTAAAATTTTGCACCACGGTATACCCTGGATCCAATAGTACTGAACAGAACTCCTGACTCCTTAGAGATACATGTTTGAGGATTTCGGCGTTGCTTAAAGAACTGCAAGCATAAGCCACTGTGTCAATTAAAGTAATAATCATCATCACCACCATCATCACCATAAAACATGACATAATGATGATAATATAATAGGTTCCTCTGACAAAGTAAGTCATTCGGTGTCGACTAGTATGTTTTTTTTTTTTCTCAAGCCAAGAATTGGCTTCTTCGACTACTGCTTTTATTGAGAAGAATACTAATATAGTATTAACGAATTGGAATATGTTCCAAATATTTCTTTCAATTAGATAATAAGACAATAAAGAATGTCTCTTGCAGAAATAATTTAAGTTTAAAATGTAAAATATAAAATCCTATCAATAATGTAAAAAATTCCATTGTACTAAATAATAAATCATATGTGATTAATCTGATGCATCAAAATTTACAAGGAATGTTAGGTAAAGAACTTGAAATTGAGTTATTATTAAAGCAATTTGACATTGATATTATTTGTATATTTCAACATTGGTTCAGACAACATGAACTCATTTTCAATTTTAATAAGCATCAGGTAGCAAGTTCGTTCGGTATAGAAAATGCCATTAGCGGCGGCTCATTAATATATAAATAAAATTAAAATTCATAGAACGTAAAGATGTTGTGAGTCTCTCCACTGAACGAATAATTGAAGTAGCCTGCATAGAGTTGAGTAAACTTATTATTGTAAGCGTATACAAGCCTCCATCAGGGTTATACAATTTCTTTGAAGAAATTTTGGAACATGTATTGACTAAAATATGTGCATCTAATAAAAACGTTATAGTATGTGGTGATTTTAACATTAATTTATTAGACTTGAACTCCACCACCATTAGATTCACATGTTTGTTAAAATCGTATAATCTTTTTAATTTGTTTCAAGAACCGACAAGAGCGTGTAATACAACGGCCACTTGTATTGATAATATATTCACTAATATTACTCCAAGTAAAAAGGAAATAATTAATAAGCTCGGCTCTGATAATCGAGGACAGTTAGCTTCCTTTAATGTTATTTGTGACAGTGATATCAAAGACAAGCATGTGTTTGTTCCTGTGATTACAAAACGTATTGAGTAATTTAAATTCAAATATTCAATTGTTAGATGGGTTAGAACCAATAGCTCAGATGAAGATTTTAACAAATTATTTAAGATAATAAGAAGATAATAATTTACTTCTAAAACGGTTAGACTTAATAATAGAAAAAGTAGCTTTATTGAATGGGCAACTTCAGGAATTAAAATAAGCAGGCAAAGATTATATTAATTATATGATGAAAATGTATTAATAATAGTGAAACATAATAAACCTTTAAAACATAATATGATAAAATTTATTTTAAAACTTTCAAAGGAGTATGTAAAGCTGCTAAGGCTCTTTATATAAAGAATATGATTCAAAATTCTAACAATAAAATTAAAAGTGTGACTGGAAACGTCACCTGTCGTAGCTCCGATTTTGAACTTTATTTTAAAAATAATAAGATAACTACTGACCTAGAAGTTGGAAGACACTCTTCAAAAATTTTTTTACTGACATTCCGGTCTCAACTACAAATAATTTAAATTCCTCACCTGCAGCTGCTGAAAAACTACTTAGAGACAATGTAAAGAAATGTGATGTCAATTTTAAGTTTAAAGAAATTAACTACAGAGACATTATAAACATATTTAAGTTGTTGCATATTAAAAATAGGCATGTGTACAAAAATTATTAAATCAATAATTGACATCGTAGCTCCTTATCTAGCGATGATTTTCAATGATTGTATAAAAAGTGGACTTAATGAAGCGTAGCAAGTACTCTTATTCAAAGCTGGAAATAAATCTGATCCGACAAATTACAGGCCTATATCGATTTTACCGACTTTTCGTAAAATTTTTGAAAGAATGATTTGAAGACAGTTATTAGTACATTTTAATTCAAATAATTTATTACACATACTCAATACGGTTATACTAAGGGTCGATCCACAACGAATGCTGGTATGGGTCTTCTTTGTATCTTTGAAACTTGGGATGATGTTTGATAGTATAATATAATATATATAAAATATAATATAACTAGCAGGATACATTAGGTGTATTTTGCGACCTTTCCAAGGTATTTGATTGTGTTGAGCATGCTACATTGATCAGAAAATTGCAACACTATGGTATACGGGACTCTTCACTCGACCTTTTAAGTTCTTACCTTAGAAATAGAACTCAAAGGGTAGAGATAAATAGTAAAAGGTCCATTGGAACCAAAATAGAATTAGGTGTCCCACGGGGATCTATTTTAGGCCCATTTATTTTTCTCATCTATATAAATGACTTACCTTATCTAGTTAAAGATAATGATCATTTTTAATGTGAAGCGATAACAGTCAAATTACGAGGTAAATAGCGCTCCCTCGAAAATAGTACATTGATTTACTGTTAATAATTTACTTTTAAATTTAAATAAAACAAAATGTTTAAAGTTTACATTGCCCAATGTCAGGCAAGTACAAACCTATATACTATTAAATGATGAGAAAATGAACTTAGTGGACACCATTGTGTTTCTAGGTATAACACTAGATAGTAAATTACAGTGGGATCCTCATATTGCTAATCTTGCAGATAGACTCAGTTCTGCAGCATATGTAGTCAGAAAAATTAGGGAAATTTCTGACGAAGATACGGCGCGACTAGTTTATTTTAGTTATTTTCATATTAGAATGTCTTACGGCATTCTTTTATAGGGAAATTCCGCCGACATTAACCCAATATTTGTGCTGCAGAAGCGAGCAATACGTTCGATTTACAAAATGTCCTGCTTTGATTCTCTGAGAGAAAAGTTTAAAGTAATAGGAATTCTGACCGTCGCTTCTCAATACATTTTGAACAATGTGTTGTTAACATACAACACATTGAAAAAAATTAAGTATGTTCAATACGAAAAGCAATAATCACTGTAACAGTAGAAATAAACACAAACTAGATATACCGGTGATCAGACTAAGTAAAGTTAGTAAAACTTTTAAAGGTCAATGTATACGCCTATACAATAGAATCCCAGAAAACGTTCAAAATCTGTCTACATTTTAAATTGATAAATTTAAAAAAGTAGTTAAAGAACGTTTGTGTGCTAAAGGGTCAATGATTTTATTGACGATCGCACACCATGGGAATTATACATGTATACCGAAATTGGTCTGATTGTCACCAAAGCGGTGACCTGATGATGGCATACACCTGCGCCCCTTTTTATTCGGCGCTACAGGCGGTCGCCCAACCGTGCCAAAGTCCAGTCCCGATATGTTAAAATTGCAAAATGGTATTCTCATAAACGTCAAACCAACGTCAAACGCGTTTTGATCGGTCCAAACTACAAAAATCAGTTTATGATATCGAAACAATTCATTTATAATTAAATAAATACGATTTAAATACGACAGACAGTTGGGTTTCAGAAACTTACCGATATGTTCGATAAGCGTCAAGTTGTCGACGCACGACAGGCCGGTGGCGAGGGCGTCTGGGCCGCTGCCCATCACGTCGCCTGGAATACAAACATGTACATAACATACGAATGATCATTTTGAGCATAAAAATATACACACTATTACATATCTCATGTGATTTTATTAGGTTATAGTAAATATGATCCCATCGAAAATATACTTGTGAAATGAGAGTCGGGTTCAATATTATGTTACATGCTTTGGTTGTTGACTTCAACCAGAAAAGAAGTGAGTTCTAAATGGGTGACATATTCAATGGTCGCTCATGAAATTTATTAAATTTTTTTATTAAAATGTCATTTATTTTTGTAACTTAGAATAATATATTGAAGCCTAAGGTCTTTATTGTCTGGATTTTTATTATTGGGTCATCTGGAACTGGGTTGGAATTTTGATCAATAGGCCAGTGATAAAAATGTCAATTTTTTGATGGTTATATCTGATAACCGTTTGGAGTTGTGTTTATGAAATTTAGCGCTTATTTAGATACATATATCTCCCAAGAATCAATATATTAGATCATTACATATAAAATTGGCGTTTTGTAAAGGAGGAACATAAAGTAAATTTTTTTAAACATAATATAATTATTTAATCAAAGTATTGCTATCTATGCACTTTTGTCATCTCATAGGTAGTTCATTGATTCCTTTACTAAAAAAACCATTCGGACAGGAATCAATAAAATATTTGAAGGCGCTTTGGACTGCCCCATCGGAGTTGAATTTTTTCCCTTGCAAGAAGTTATACAAATTTTGAAAAAATGGTAATCTGTTAGAGCAAGGTCCGGGGAGTACGGTGGATGTCTTAGACATTCCAATTGAAGCTCCTCTAATTGGGTAGCCGTCTGTTGTGCAGTGTGTGGTCTAGCGTTGTCCTGAAGCAGCAGTGGCCTAGAGCGAATGACCAACCTCGGTTGTTTAGCAGCTAGCTTTTCCATCACAGTTGCTGGCAAAAGACATCTGCCGTAATCGTCTGGCCAGATTTAAGGTAGCTGTAGTGAACGACACCGGCACTAGTCCACCAAACGATCACAACTAACTTCTTTTGAGTCAATTTTCGCTTGGGACAGGCTTTGGCTGGTTCGCCAGGGTTCAGCCATTGCGATGAGCGTTTCCGATTAAGGATATTTTTTAATCAACTTTATTTATCAATCTTAAGTTTTTAATTTATGATATCGCTAGAATACGTTTTCCTAAGCCAAGTACTAAAGGAAATACTCCTTCAATGTATGAAATTAAATATGAGTCAAGTAGCCTATTTTTATACAGTGCAATGTCAAGAATACAAAATCGATCAAACTGAAAACTATTTACCTTTTTCTACATCCAACCCATCGCTGAGGTCATCTTTATCCAACTCCCGTCTCTTGCAGTACAACCTTCTGAAGACGATCGCCATTAGCAGAACGGCTACCAACGCTAGTATACCCGACGCCACAATACTGGAGTAGTTTGGATGAGTGGAACTCTCCATAGTAGATTCCGCTTTGATAGCCACCTCCTCACGAATAGATGCTGTAAATATCATTGTTGGATCACATTCAACATATTAAATAAGCCAACAATCCTTACCCTACAAAGGATTTATTTACTATATTACTAGCTGTTTCCCGCGGCTCCGCCCGCGTAAATATACTGTCGGGTATCCCGCGGGAATACTGTATACTTTTCCGGGATAAAAAGTAGCATATTTTTTAATCCAGAGCCATACCAAATTACTATTACCATAAATACTACTACCATACCAAATTTCATCAAAATCCGTTCATCATCCAACATCTATCCTCAGAAACTTTCACATTTATAATATTAGTAGGAAAACTATGCACAAACATACAAAGACCGGTTTCCGAGGTGAATTTGTCGGTATTTTATCTATTCATTAGCGCTTTTGGTACGATAATTTGTGTAAATCACCTTTTCGAACAAAAAAGTGACAATAAGCTCAGTTTAACTTTAGCTCAGTTTAACTTTAGCTAAGTAATGCCTAGTTACCGAGGTGTATTTGTTGTTTTTTATATGTTCATTAGCGCTATTGGTTCCATTATGGATTTCTGAACAAAATAGTGACAATATATTTACAAACAACTGACCAATTTATTTATATTAGGACAGTTCTGCATAAACATATACGTAACTAAATTATTATTGTTTAAATTGTATGTATCACACAATAAACCAAAAATTAATACTAATAAAAAAGAACACTTATCTACAAATATATCACTAAAAATATCTATAAATAGAAAACTTCCCTAGGTCGTCCCCATCTGGCAGAGTACCTAGCAAACTGATAGCATTGCCTCGTTGGATAGCAATGGCTATGGTGGCTTCAGTAAGCTTTTTTGATATTTTTTTAAAAAACTTATGTGCGCCCGGACCCCATGTGCCTAGTGTTTCCACCCCAAACGGTTCAAATATTAGGTCTACGCTAAAGTTCTTATGCACCGTTCTTTTCATATTTGCGCCGCGCCGTTTGAGGTTCTCTGCTTGGTTTGCAGCCGCGCCCGCACAATTTGAGGTGCCTTGGACAAAGAACGGAGCAAGAGCATCGACACAAGTTGCGTCCCATACAAGAGCCCGTCCCACACTCCAAGGAACCAAGGTACATTCCATCAGATCTCTTGCCATCGTCGCGCGCCACACCGGAGGGCTCCAGTATAGCTGGCACACCAGCGGTGACAAGAGTCCGACGAATGAGGTCTTTCTGGCTGTGATGCCGGGAAATGCGTCCAGCGCTTCGTAAACTGCACAGCCCGTGGTGACCGTGGTTACGTTCGCGCCGCAAACACACTGATGAGGGACGACATGGGGGGCACCAAGACGCAGGGCAGTGGCTTGCCGAAATGTATTGCGGCCCAGCAATGTTCTAGTATTGGCTGATGGTAGTGCCTGCAGCTAAACGCCCGACTCCCACTTCTCTACATTATAATGATTTTGACATAATATTTTACTAATGAATTTATTTGATTTAATGATGATTATGAATGTTATTTTTAAATTTACAAAAATGACATTAGATATCTTATTTTTACTTTTTACATGACATTATAATGATTTTGACATAATATTTTAGTAAGGAATTTACTTGATTTAATAATGATTATGAATTATGAATGTTATTTTTAAATTTATAAATGTTGACTTCACACACCTAACACCTTGCATGTTAAGGATATTTTGCGCGCCATAGTGATGGCGGAATGTTGGATCCTAGTTATCATAATATTTTTACGACCTTATGTATACCACATTCTTGCAATAAAGGATTGATTGATTGATTGATTAATACAGCTAAAAGACTAGCCCGCTCTGCAGGACTCTAAGACCTGTTAAAAAGTCTATTCCGTACCAGTCTGCAGATGGGTTCGTCCCAAAGCCTTTGGGAAAATGTGTTCTCGGGCACCTTGCTGCCGGCACTAGCAACGTCCCAGGGGTCCTCGGCCTTGTCCGCATAGAAATAATTAAGGGGCAGGATGAGCGCTCTAATATTTTCGAAATCACTGCGTGGTTTGCGTGGACTGAGGACAAGAACGCCGGTAAGGCTATGTCACACGTTTGTCGAATGCCCAGGCCACCGAATTTAGAACTAATAAATTTTGAAACAAATAAGCAATAACAATAATTAAGGTAAAAGCCATGTGACAGTTAATTTGGAGAAGGCGGTCTAAAGTCTCACTAAAATTTTGTAATTTATTGTTTATAAAATCCGGAAGGGAATCATCTAGAATAGGTGAACCTAAGAGAAGAAGTGAACCCTTTTCAATAACTGATATTTGTGGGGCTACTTCTTTGAACCTGGATATAACAGCTTCTCTGTCCTGACAAGTATCAGGGACAAAAAGTTCGCATTTCCCAAATATCAATTCTTGGCCGATGTTTTGGAACTCATGGATTAATGTACGAAAGTCGGAGAGTACCAAACGTTGAATTTAGAAGTTCGATGGCCGGGTGTATGGCAAGACTGAAAATTGCTGGACTTAGTGTCGCCCTGTTGGCAGCCAACTTCTGATGAGATGAGATGATTTTTATAAATAAGTTTGTTGGACTCCTTATACAATTGAAGCATAAACGGCAAAATGGCTGGTGCTTTGGCTTTTATTTGGGCTAACATGGCGACCCTATAAACTGAATTGAATGCGTTTTTGAAGTCCATCTTTAAAAAAAAAACACATCATTTTGGTTTTTAATAAATGTATGAAAATGGAATCTATTAGAAACATACAAAATCCTAAACATACATTATGATATACAGGACTTTCATAAAATATTTACGCTAAATGATAACACACATTTAAGAGGTCATAACATGAAGCTCTCTGCCAGTTTTTCAAATTACAACCCACATAAACATTTCCTGTGCAACCGTGTCGTAAGAGCTTGGAATAGCCTGCCAGAGGATGTTATTGCAGCCCAAAATGTAAACCAGTTTAAGAACAGACTTGACAGATATTTAAAACAAAAATCACTGATAGAAGACAGAAAATAACTTGATACAGGCAATATCAGTTGTCTCAACTGCCTGCCTGATTAAATGAAATATTAATAATAATAGTGAACGGCTGCCTCACAACCACCTTTGCAGGCAAAACCAAGCTGCTTCGGTTGGAAGTAAGAAGCTAGTGAGTTAATGGACCTGCAGGCTATTTTGGCTGTGAGGCGCCGGTATGTTGGTTTGAAACTTACTGAAGTTAGCATTACAGTAGTTTTCAGTACAGCAACAAAACTTGCTACCAGGCAGCAGTTCTGTGACCGTGATGCACTTATCGCATGTGTCCTGGTCACCTTGTGACGAGCGCCAACATCCTGAAAATTACCTAAACTCTTACCATGGCATCAGTGACAACTTTTTATACTTATTATATCAATGTGATAAAAGAATTGTGATAAAAAATTATTATATGAATATTTTTAATTGAATGATTAATATATTCATGTGCAATTAATAAAAAAAAAAATCTTTGACATGTATTCCATAACACATACCGAAAAGTGAATTGCATTACCTTGACCTAAGACTGTAGTGTTTCCATCAGTGTCCTGATGCCACAGAGTGTAACAGAATGATTTAGGGTCTGTGCATTTCTCCACTTGCACCACTTCGCCAGTAGGCAATATCTCCTCAGTTACGTCACCCGCATCTACAATACAGTTATTTAGTCATTGTGCATAGTTGCTTCCTATAATACCTATAAAATAAGTTACCAATAAACTTATTTTATATTTATTGAAAGGAAAACTTTCCGCTCAAAGAGACAAAATAAGCACATAAAAACTGCAAAATGCCTCGAGAAAAGATAGTACGGCCTCTTTATGTGAGGTGAGACTGCTGCCACGCTGCAAGAAACTTTTATTAAATGAAATTATCATCATTGTACTCCAGTCTGTAGTAAAATAAATAATGTTATATTATCTATATTTTTGTACACAACTTAATAGCTACAAAATTTCATCAATTTTCATAGCTTAGAAGTACTGCTTGATGAGAAAGTCTTGACAAGAAGTTAGCCAACAAATAAAGAGATTTCACTGCACTTACTAAAAATTTCATTTTCCACAACAAATTCATCTTTTTTGTCATGGTACGATGGTGTGACACTGAGGGAGACTGTGTGCAGTTTGTACAAACAAGATATTGTCGGGCCAAGTGTGGTTGGTGCGTCTGTGACAATAATAGCAGCCTTTACTTTCATCTTCTTTAGTTTACTCCCTAAACCTTCCTCTTCATCTCCAGTTTTATTAACTAAAGTGTCCAAAGTATCAATAACACTTTTGATTGATTCTGTTTCCAATTGATTAACATTTTCACCTAAATATTCATCAGGGCTTTCGATACTCCTTTTGCCTATAACCTTAGGTTGGTCCTGTATTGTTGACCAATCAGAACTTAGCTCCACATTGTTCCACTGAATAGTCCTTCTGTGATGATATTTAGTGAATGTTCTCACATAGTGCGAGGGTTTCTGATGTTGTATACTGTTCCTGGAGTCTTGTGACTCATGCGGTCTCGACGTGAGCACCTTGGCGGTGAAAATGAAAAGAAACAACACCATGCACTTCAGAAGCGGCGTAACTCTGTGGTAAATCATACCTTCCATCATCTTATTACAGTTACCGAATAGAATTTCACATCATCAGAGTGAATTTCGATGCTTTAGGTCATTAGTGCAAGGTAATTGCAGCTTAGCAACAGCACTGCATAATATTGATTTTTCTAAATCGACTTACGATAATGCGACATTCACTCAAATATATTAATTCGTTTTACTGCACCACAAACAGATTGTTAGTAAGTTTAACTACACTTGTAGCACGTAATATCGATAACTAAACAAGTTATTTAGTGATATATAAACTAAAAAGCGAAAATGCGATAATGATAAAATTTTACACTTGTCGGTATATAAACTTTTATTTGGAACTTTGAGTCATTGTATTCTAAACAGTTGGTATCGTAAATGTGCTATTTAAAGTAGTTATAAAACAAACTATACATTGCAAAGCAAATTAATGTAAATTAAGAATTTAGGATCGATAGAATGTTGACAAACACATTTCACTTCTTTCCGATTAGTGATGTCCCATAGGTGATAAGTACTACTACTGAGTCATTGTATTCTAAAGAGCTGTTATCGTAAATGTGCTATTTAAAGTAATTATAAAACAAACTATACATTACAAAGCAAATTAATGTAAATTATGAATTTAGTATCGATAGAATGTTGACAAACACATTTCATTCTTTCCGATTAGTGATGTACCTCATAGATGATAAGTATTACTACTGAGTCATTGTATTCTAAAGAGCTGTTATCGTAAATGTGCTATTTAAAGTAATTATAAAACAAACTATACATTGCAAAGCAAATTAATATAAATTATGAATTTAGGATCGATAGAATGTTGACAAACACATTTCACTTCTTTCCGATTAGTGATGTTTCCATAGATGATAAGTATAACTACTGAGTCATTGTATTCTAAACAGCTGTTATCGTAAATGTGCTATTTAAAGTAATTATAAAACAAACTATACATTGCGAAGCAAATTAATGTAAATTATTAATTAAGAATCGATAGAATGTTGACAAACACATTTCAATTCTTTCCGATTAATGATGTACCTCATAAATTACTACTGAGTCACTGTATTCTAAAGAGCTGTTATCGTAAATGTGCTATTCAAAGTAATTATAAAACAAACTATACATTGCAAAGCAAGCAAAAAGCCCGACCAACAAAATAAAAAACCTCGCCATATTGCGGAAAACTATTGGAACTAATTTCTTCAACTGGCAACAATCTTTATGAGATGTCATAATTGTTATCTGTCAAAGTGTGTTCTCGATTGTGCGTGATATATTTCTTGGACAAGTGAGTTATTTATACGTTAAGATGCCGAAAACTATTAAAAGCCAGCTAAGAAAAGTTATTTATAATATGAATAATTACTTGTCAGAAAGAAAGTCTGAAGGAATGGACTATTCTTCTAAATAACATCACGGATCTTGTTCTCAACATGACTAGTAGGTACCTCATATAGTGTGTGGAATTTGAATTGGCTAATTTGTGACTAATTTAATTTAAAAGTTCTTTTTTTTAGGTGTATCCCGATCGTTCGTAATGAAAATACGAAGAGAAGGTCAGACCTCAGTTGTATTTTCTACACCTAAGAAAAATAAACCTAAAACAAAAAAGAAAATCAATCTGGATAATTTCGATCTCTGTGCAATTAGGCATAAAATACAAGAGTTTTATACCGTCCGAAAAGAAGTACCGAGGTTGCTTGCAGCTCTGAAAGAATCCATAAATTTTGTTGGTGGCAGGGAGTCTCTTCGTTTACTCTTTTTTTTTTTATTATTATTATTTCCATCCCCCTAACAGTATCAGGGCTTGTTGTGTTCTTTTTTAATTCTATTTCTGTTACATTCTTTTCCTATTTTTACATATCTTATATTTAGTTCTAGTTCTTATACAATTTTTCTTATATCTGCTATTTACTTACTATTATATATATACAATTGATTTTTTCTTACATAGTAGCTTGTGACTACTCGTCTGTTTTTTATAGTGGTAAAAAGTCAACAGATATTAGTACAGTTTAGAAATGCAGTAAAACACAATAGAATCCAATAAAATTTTTCGTTAATATACAATACAAATTAAATTTAAGATGTCAATAAAACAATAAAATCAATAAAATAAAATAAAATAAAATCAATAGTGATAGTTCCAATATATAGAACACAATTTAGATAAAACAACGGCACACACATTCAACTTAACCCTAATATCACAATAAATCTTAATCTAGAGCCTAAACTACTATCACACCAATTTATCACAGTTTTTCTTGTTTGTTCAACACACAATTCTTTTACAAAAAGAGAGGAAAATGTCCCTCTTCTTTCCCCCCAGGATGGCAGGCAGATTCTCACCCGTCATCGATATGCCCAATTTTTGCTCAGTATCATATCTACTGCTAGCAAAAATCGGACACTCGAGTAACAGGTGAGGAACCGTCTCCTCAACTCCTGGCTGACATGAACACGACGGGTCCTCCTTCAACTTGAATCTGTTCAAGTAGAAGGCGAACCCGCCGTGTCCAGTAAGTATCTGTGTAGTGTGGTTTGTTATGTCTATTTTGTTGACTATCTTGAATGCAGCAGCAGCGCTTGGGAAAAAGAGCTTCGTGGTTCCGGCCGTCCCTCCCACTTCGTATCTCCTGTCCCATTCCTCAACCGTATCCTCTCTTAAGATACGCTTGACGAATGAAACAGGACACAGATCGTAGTCAGGCTTCCTTTTCAATCGCAGCGCGGCCTCCTTGGCTAATTCGTCAACCCTCTCATTCCCTCTCAACCCTGCGTGCGCCTTAATCCAAAACAGGGAGACCTCCCGCCTCTGCGATGCAGCTTTTCGGAGGGCTTCCCTTGTTTGCACTGCCAGGGGATGAGGGGAACTAAGGGTGACTGCCTGGAGAGCCGATCTGGAATCGCTAAGGATACCGACCTTCGCCATTCCACTCTTGCAGGCTATACTTACTGCTCTCTGGAGCGCTAGAAGCTCGGCTTGGTAGACGGTACAATACGGCGGCAACGCAAGCTTGACGGCCTTCGTCTCGACCTCACCCTTCCATACGGAGAGTGCGGCTCCGACTCGACCCTCAATCATGCTGCCGTCCGTATAGATCCTATGGACGTGGCTGTTAACCACGTCTGCATACGAGTCCTCGTCTACCAACCCGAACCTCAGCTCTACCTGCTCTGCCGGATGTGGGTCCTCGATCGCTGGAGCCATTCGATCCACCTCCCTGTCTTTCAACGCCGGGTGCGGTACCCCCTTCTTGATCTCATAGAGCCTCGAAGCTTCGAGTATCCTGAGATCAAGAGGGAGTATCCCAGCCAACAGCATTGCAGAGTTCAGGGAGACGGTCCGATATGCTCTGCAAATCTTCTGGGCAAAACCCCGTTGGACGGAGTTGAGGCTTTTCTGGACCCCCATCTTTTCCACGGTGGGTGCCCACGCTGCCGATGCATACAGAATAGTCGGCTCTATCACGGCCATATATTTTGTCTTGACTATCTGGGGGTTAAGCCCCCAGCCTACTCTGGCAGCCTTAGCAAGCTGCTTATATCTAAATATGGCTTTTTTGCACACATTGCCAACGTGTGCGTTAAATGTGAGGCCGGTGTCCATTGTTAGGCCTAATACTGAATTAAAATTTCCATGAAGCCATGAATAAAGTTAATTTTAAAAAATGGGTATTGGATAAATTAATACCCAATTTACATGAACAAACCTGTATAGTCATGGACAATGCTAGATATCATTCTAGCCAAATTAACAAGCCACCAAGCATGATTAATAGAAAACAAGAAATTGCAGAATGGCTTACATCAAATAATATTGCCTACCCTGCTAATGCCACCAAAAGTATGCTATTGGTTATAGTAAAACAAAACAAACCTGACCCGATATATGAAATAGATAGTTTAGTACAGCATTATGTGTCACAAAATATTAAGACTGCCTCCTTATCATTGCGACCTCAATCCCATTGAGATGATATGGGGCATTTTAAAAGGGAAGGTTGCCACAAAGAATGTTGTTTTACACAATATCACATTCATGCAGCTTGTAAAAAACTGCTTTGAGGTAAATATCACATACACACACCGGCATATTTAGCGGAACATAAAATAAAGGTTTGATATCAGTATCATATAAGGTTGCTGGCTGGTTTATACGTCATTTAATTTAAAAAGAAATATTTTCAAATTAAGAAAACAACTGAACATCACATTTTATGCAATTGTTTTAATTTTATTCAAATACACCTTATCTGGAGCGAACTTCGAGTATTTATCCTTCTGAGTTTGATTTAAAATTTCATTGAAATACTGTTTTTTGTTAGTTTTTTTTTTTAATCTCGTATCTTTTTGGAGTTGAGGAATAAATTATGCCTGACTTAGCCCCAACGGAGATTGCCAGGGCACTCGAAATGCGAAGAAATGGTCAAACCTACAGAGTGATATCCAGAGATCTTCGTCGACCAGTTTCAACGATCCATCGCAGTATCTAACGGTTCAGGGAGACCGGTACTTATGTGAGAAGAGCAGGACAAGGCAGAAAAAGACGCACTTCGAGTAGGGATGATCGTTTCATTCGGCTTCGTGTACGTAGGATCCCCCGTTTCACGGCCGTCCAAGCCCGACATGAGATAGAAGCAGTGCGGGGTGTAACCGTAAGTGAGCGCACGGTACGAAGAAGGTTCGAAGAAGCTGGTTTGGGTTCATTTGTGCCGCCAAGGCTCCAAGGCTCGAGGTAAATCATCGTAGAAACAGGTTAACTTTTGCTCAGAAACATCGACTTTGGAAAGCGGACCAATGGAGTAAGGTATTGTTTAGTGATGAGTGCAGAATTCTCTTAAATCAAATTGATGGCAGGGAAAGAATATACAGACGCAAAGAGAACGATACATTCAGACAAATTTTGAAACTACAGTTGCATACGGTGGTGGATCAATAATGGTTTGGGCGGGCATTTGTTTGGGAGCTCGCACAGACTTGGTAGTGATTGACAGAGGGAGTCTGACTGCAGACCGCTATATCAGAGAAGTTTTAGAAGAAAATGTCGTACCGTTTGCCCCATATATCGGTGACGATTTTGTTTTTATGCAGGATAATGCTCGGCCGCATACCGCTCGGGTAACTCAAGCTTATCTTAATGATATGAATATCACTGTTATGGAGTGGCCGGCGAGATCACCGGATATGAACCCAATAGAGCACGTTTGGGACTTGCTGAAAAGAAAAGTTAAGTCCAGAATTCCAGCTCCTGCCAACGTGGGTGAACTGCGAATCGCCGTAGTTGAGGAATGGCGGAGACTATCCCAGGAGATCATCGATAACATCATTCTTAGTATGCCTAGACGGGTAGAAACTTTAATAAGAACACGTGGAGGAAATACGAGATATTAATCATCATTTTTCTAATTTAATTAATTGTTATTTTAATATTAATTTTCACTTTTCCCGGTTAAATGAAAAGTTCAAAAATGTACCATTTTTCACAAATAGCCTTTACTCGCAAAATCTGTTATTAATGTGATCTCATTTTAAGTAAAACAAATGAAACTTTAAATAACAAAAGAAGTGTAGTAAGTAGATTTTAAAATAAAACCATATTTTTTTAATTGTGGACCTTTTTTTTGTGTTCCGCAAAATTTGCCGGTGTGTTTATTTTGACTAATATAAAATTAAATATTTTGTTTACAGTTACTGATTTTAAATTATTCTTATAGGATATTACTGCCAATACATGTAGTAATTGTTGTGAGCATACAAACAAAATCGAAGAAGAATATAGACAAAGAGGACCAGTAATTGATGAAGAAATTGAACAATTTATCATAAATGTTGGCGACAATGACAGTGAAATATCCACAAGTAGCAATGAGTCAGAGATATCTGACAGTGAACCACTACAATCTGACCATGAAGATCATGAAATATTATATGAATCTGTTGAATATTTAGATTCTGAGTTTGATGAATAATTTAAATATAAGCTAATAATTAAATTATAAAGTTGTACTTTTTAAAACTGTCTATAGTTTTACTATTATGGGAGTTTATTTCGCAATACTTTAAAACTATACATAAATGCTATGCTTTTGTAAATTTATTTCTCCAATAGTCTATATTAAATTGAACACTAGCTAAAAATTGTACACTAGCCAATTCGCAAGTGTATGACTGTACTAGATGTTGCCATAATCATAGTTCATTCAGCGCCCTCAGAGCAGGTTTTCTATTTTTTTGGCCAGGCTTTAAATTATGAACTTAGGATCGATAGAATGTTGACAAACACATTTCACTTCTTTCCGATTAGTGATCTCATAGATGAAAAGTATTACTACTGAGTCATTTCACACATTTCACACATTATGACTGTACTAGATGTTGCCATAATCATAGTTCATTCAGCGCCCTCAGAGCAGGTTTTCTATTTTTTTGGTCAGGCTTTAAATTATGAACTTATGATCGATAGAATGTTGACAAACACATTTCACTTCCTTTCCGATTAGTGATGTACCTACCATATATGATAAGTATTAATATGGTACTAGATATGATATGTTATGTACTAATGTGGCTAGATACGCCCTCAACGCACCATAGATGTTATTAATATGTAGCATAGATGATAAGTATTACTACTGATAATTATGTAGTATTAGGTGCTGAGAATACGCATTAAGCAGCATAGATGAATACTAAAGTGGAGTCATTTTAATAGGTAACATTTGACAATTCATCAAAATTCAACAACGTAACCTTGTAACGGCGGGTATAAATAATATATTTTTTCGTTTTGTGAGAACTGCACAATTGCTTAACTTTTTTCAATTACGATTACATATTTATTGTAATAATGACCGATACGAGTAATTTTACGATTTGCTTTCACTAATAAACCATTCTAAACTTAATAAACAATTTCTGATCTAAAGAACTGAACGTCGTTACAATGTTGCGTCAGTTAACCCTTTTTCTTTTTAAACACTAGGGATGTTACTTTAAAAATCGAAAGCTGATAAGTAGAATCGAATGCAATGATTACTTGTGAAGAAATATCACCATAAATTAATAACCACGTTGTGATTATAATAAAACATAATTATATTTATTCTTCTTTTAACTAACTATAAAAATACAAAACATAAAAAAGTTAAATTATGTACTTGTCTTATTTTATTTCTTAAATTTACGAAAGAAAAAATAATAATGGGACAGGGATTCGCCTGCTGATTTTTAAAATTCACATAATATGTTTCAAGTCCGTATCGATTAATTCACATTAATCGATGTTTTAAAGCAGGTCACCTCACTATGAAGATAAAACAGACAGACGTCAAATGTTTTTTTTTATTATTATTTATATATGGCATCTGCTTAAAACCATTTGCCAGTGTCAAGTTAAAAAGGCGGGAAATAGAACTTTCGTTTCAATTTTCAACACCGTATTCCTATATCGTCAAGTCGAAAGTCTAGTCAAAGTCCAAATATATAGCCAGTACAGTATATGAGTCATGTCAGTCGATTCAGTAAAGTGGTAGAAGCTTTACTAAAAGTTCCTAGGGAGTTTTGGCGGAACACAAAATAGCACGTTTTTAGAAGTTGTACCACTTTCCCACACTTGTGCACGATAACGAATATTTAATGGTTAATATTCTACCAATATTACACATTAAGAACCGAAATAACACAAATTTATGAAATTTTACAAATTCCACAACATCACCCATTGAACTCCCCGGCAAAACTCCGACGTCAAATATTACCTATTAAAATATCTCCACTGTAAGTTTGGGACTATATGCTCCGGAATCCGGAAGACCGTAGAAAAATCTGAGCATCGAAAATAGAACTCTGTGTTATTACAATAGATGTATTATATTAAAAAAAGGTGTGTTGTCGGGCAAGATAGGGAATAGGCCTACAATAGAGTTGAAATGGGAAGTTTTGAGTGCCGAGCTGTCATATATGACAGTGACATTTTACTCGACACTCATGTGTTCGGTTTTCAACTCTGTTATATTAGCGCAGAGGTCTTTTTTTAATGCTAAGAATTTTATTCCGGATTCCGAAGCATATATTCCCAGCCTTAGGCCCTATCTTGCCCGACAACACACCTCTTTTTAATATAATACATCTATGACTTCACAGAAAAAAAACGTGGAAAAAACCTTCTTCTGTGAAGTACACTAATCCTATAGTCAGTGCGACAAAAGTCGTCAAAAAAACTCATTTGGACGTAGAGAGAGTATACGCATTTGGAGGAGTTTTGCCGAGAATGGCAATGTGCGACGTTGTTGTTTTGAATTTTTCCAAAATGTGTGCTAATAATTCGGTTTTTAATGTGTTATTTTGGTAGAATATTATCCATTAGATATTCGTTGATGTGCACAAGTGAGGGCAAGTGGTACAATTACAAAAAGCGTGCTATTTTGTGGTCGACCCAAAACTCCCTAGGAACTTTCAGTAAGGTTTCTACCACTTTACTGAATCGACTGATTTGACTCATTGACTATACTGACTATTTATTTTGACTTTGACTAGACTTTGGACTTGACGATTTAGAAATACGGTGTTGAAAATTCTATCCCGCTTTTTTAACTTGACATTGGAAATGGTTTTAAGCCGACGCCATTTATTTAAAAAAAACTTGTGTCAACTGTCAAAAAAGTGTCAAATTGGAATTAGTACTCCAATCACAAAGACAGTTTGTGAAACAGTTTTTTTTGTAGCTTTTTAGTAATAGTTTAACTAATTTAGAATTAAAAACATACTACTGTGTAGTGAATAGCTCTTTGTCATAAAATAGTTTCGCTTAGTAGCAAGTACTTCGTACAAACTTTATAAGCATGTCTTCCTTACCTTCTGCTGAGGAAATTGACGAAGAAAAGGAACGCGCCCATTTCAGGGCAGTTGTAAATGCCTTCAAATATTATAAGTAAGTTCCTTTGTTGCAAGTTTCACAATTAGATAATGTTTCAAATTCATTGCAAAACAAAGGCTGGAGGAATCAACGCACTATGTTGTTCTTGGTACCAAATGCAAAATGGGAACTAGGTTTTGAACCATCTTCAGAAACATGCATTCAGAAATATATGTTATAAATAATTAACATTATAATAAAACAATTATGTAAATGATTTACTTTATTTGAATTCAAAGAACTGATGAAGTAATATCATTTATTACACTTCTTATGGAGTGTGTAGAGTACACTTCGTAAGGGACTAATTAATTCTTAGTAGATTAATAATATTGAAAACAAACATGTAAAATATAGAAAAGTCACATTATTTGTGTGCAATTTAATACTGCTTAGAAATATATTAAAAACATATTCTTTTAGGTTATGTAGCCTTGATCGAATTCACAAATCTGAGAAAATGATATCAATGCTACCTCCAACACATCAGAGTCGTCTTGACACGTACAAAACACTTCTAACAACATTCAAAAAGTGTTTGGACGTGAACAACAGTATTGTCCATCTCATCATCAAAGACGCAGACACAATGTTTGAAAATGTTGATCTCAGTACTGAAAACACAAATGGTATGGAGAGCTTCGGTTGCAACTACAATAACTGTGAAATAACTTCACAGAAACAGCACAAAATGCAGCATGATGTAGACAAGGTAGGTAACATTTTTATCTCCACAAGATACTGTGTTGTGATGATTTGGTATTTTTTATGTTTGTTCAACATTAAATTTTCTATTTTGTTGCTAATAAAGGATATTACTTTTTAAATTAAAACTTTCAGAGATATTTCATTCTTCTGTACTTTTGGTAATACTTTAAGCTTTTTATATACCTAACTAATAACAAGTAAATAAACACCATGAAATTATTCATATCAGTGCAAGCAATCTTTATATGCAACTTATTTAAAGATTTCCTGGAGGAGGCCTATGCTAGAAGAGCAGACCAAGGGCAAAATTAAATATTAAACAGGATAAATAAACCACATCTGTAATATCTTACTTAGAGAAAATGGGAAAAGCATGTAAATTTAATTTAATATCTCGGTAATAAAGACTTTGAAATTAAAGATTTAAATTTGCAATTTTTAGGTGCAATCAGTTTTAAAGAACATAGTGAGGGACTGGAGCCACAACGGTGCTGCAGAGAGGGAGCAATGTTACCAGCCTATTCTGGACCGCATTGAGAAGTTATTCCCTGTTGTTGATTATATGTACATATATTTTTTAATAATAATAATTAAAATCCCTACTTAACATTTGTCATTACCTAATATATTACAACATGTATAATGTACATATTTTTGTAATAAGAAAAAAATTAATGAATTGAATTATTTCTACTGCTATGAAAAAAAAAGCGGTGTTCATTACACTGTTATAAAACCAAGTAGTAAATGAATAATATTTTTCAAGGAAGTAATTTTTGCAATTTAAATTGTTATATTTCTTTTCCAGTGATCGTTCAGATATTAAAATACTGGTGCCAGGTGCTGGTCTAGGTCGGTTGGCCTGGGAGATTGCTGCCCGAGGTTTCTCCTGTCAGGGCAACGAATTCTCACTCTTTATGTTGTTTGCCAGTAACTTTATACTGAACAAATGTCTAGAGGTAAGCTTTATATAAAGTCTAACTCCTTGTATAAAATTATTTTAATGAAAATTATTATAATTTTTATGTAAATTATTATGGCAAGGTGTTGTAAGAGAAAAAGTTTGTTATATTACTAGCTTTTGCCTTTTGAAATTGGGATTAGCAAATATATTTATATTATATAGCCTATTCTTTATTCTGATGTATAAGCTATATTACTGTAAGTTGCATCAACATTTTTTCTAACTTTCTGCATGAAAGCGTCACAAACATCGTAAGAAGATTTTACATTCATAATACTAGAAGGATTAATAATTTATTGTAGACTTCTACAAAGTAACATCCTATGAAATAGACAAAAGAACTATTAAGAAAAACATTATTTAGTTTGAAATACCAAAGATTCTGTTCTCCTGAATCGTCGTCAATTATCTAACCTCTATGTATTGTAACGTGCAGGCCAATAAATACACAGTTTACCCGTGGATACACCAGTATGTAAACCACTTAAAAGGTGAGGACCAGGCAAGGGCAGCGACATTCCCTGATGTACCACCTTCGACTAAAGAGACACATTTTTCTATGGCAGCCGGAGATTTTCTCAAGGTATTTTATTTATTTATTAAGTGCTGAATTGTTAAAAGGTCATAGCTCTAGGTAGTTTATTTCTTATTAGTATACTTATAAGTTATTCCATATTTATTCAGCTTGTAAAAATGTGGAAAATTTTTAAAAATATTTCAATATGCGCTTTTTAGGTATACATAGAGGAGAATGAATGGGACTGTGTGGCTACGTGCTTCTTTATAGACTGTGCGCCAAATGTCATAGAATTCATAGAGAGAATATATGCCATCTTACGACCCGGTGCTTACTGGATCAACTTGGGCCCTTTGCTCTACCATTACAGGTAAGTTAATTGTCTATTCCAGATGAAAAAACTTATTATTTAGGTACTTTTTTCCCAATGTCCACTGGGTGGACAAACAGTGGGGGCCAAAAAATTGCGTTTGCCAGATGTTGTGTATGGAAATAATAATATGACCTTATTTAATTTATATAGTAAAGCTAATATTATAAATTAGATTGGAACTGAACAATCTGACTACTACTCATTTTTAGTGATTATAGTAGATAGTAAATGGTAATTTTTAAATATGAGTTTTGACCTTACTATGTAACTTTTTCAGTGACATGCCAACTGAGATGAGCATAGAACCTCCATATGACATATTATTGGATATCATAAAGGATGTCGGTTTTGAAATTTTGGTAAGTGATATGTGCAAATAATTTTAACCACTTTTGTATTTTTTCTAAATAATTTCAAAGTTAAACAATGTTTTTTTTTTTAGAATGAACAGTCTGGCGTGAAGACTAAGTATGCTCAAAATCCAGCGTCCATGATGCAGCATGAGTACAGCTCAGTGTTTTTTGTGTGTCGGAAGCCTCTGTCAGGCTAAAGTACTTTTGGTTGCTACTTTAGATACCTATTTTTTGTTATGAAAGTGAAGTGTAAATGGAAGAAAATAGAATGGTGTACAAGTTATTTTCGTACAGACTGACTTTGGGAAAATAAAATTAAGTTAGTGATTGTTAATAAAGATTCCAGTCACATGTTTAGTATTAATCATCTATTTGTACAGCAGCTGCATGTGTTGTAAAACAATACTCATGTCATTTTTCAGTAATATACTGGATGATTTTTTAATTAGTTTCGAGAGAAACAGGGCATGCTTTCTATCAAAAATAGAATGTAACCTACATTATTATTTTAAACAAAAAATTAAACTGACTTCCAAAGTAAAAATACACAAGTATGAAATAAATATTATTTTCTAAATAATTCCCTACACAATCTTCATTATTTTATTCTAGTCTTATGTTCATTATTTTATTTTAAAGTCGGTACCAGTCCAAACAATATCTTGACAAATCATTATTTTATATAGAGCTCACGTTTAAGTTGGCTGGTACCGACTTCAAAATTATGAAGGTTGTGTAGAGAAATAGTTAAAATTTTAGCCGAATTTAAATGGGGAAATATTTAGAAAATAATATTTATTTCATACTTTTTTGTGTATTTTTACTTTGGAAGTCGGCTTCATTTTTTGTTTAAAAATAATATCTTTTTCCCTTTTTGATCATATTTGTTATATTATTATAAACACATTTTAAGAATGTTTCAAATAAATGATCAAATGTATAATTGAATACGCGCCAAGCTTTCATTAGGTATTGTATATAAGATGCTGATTACTGTAAGTTACATAATGTAATTTTAAGCTTTTAAACAATGTCGAAATTTCCAAACGCGTATCTTTAAAGACTGAGTTCTGTTCAGTGCTTTTGGATCCAGGGTATACCTTGGTGAAATATCATATTTTTTGGTAGCATATGCTTGGGTTACTTCAGAAAAAGTTGAAATCACTATATTTATCCATACAAATTTCGAGTACTTCCGTCGATTCCTCATGGATGCCATCATCAGGTCACCACATTGGTGACAACGGGTATATATATATATCATATAGTCAAAAGGAAGGTTAATGATTTTGGCAGTCTATGTATGTATGTATGATTGTTCCCTCGTCGCGTCTAAACTACTGCTCCGATTTTAATAAATGAGGTGTCAATAACAAAGGCTATATTTATTTTTAAAAAATTTCTGTTGCTAAAATGAGATATACTTGATCATGATATACTTTTATAATGCGGTCGTACAATTCGTTCTTACCCAGTTGTTGGTAATGGTAATTTATATATTAATATAATATACTATTGTACCTTCATAAAACATATTTAAATCTCTAAATATAATATATTATATACAATACATAAGAAAATAAAAATTTTAAGTAACCCCCGAGTTGCCAAGCAGTGAAAGAGCTGATAATAGCTAAGAACACTCGATCATGTCAGCTTTCAAACAAAAAAGAAACTAAATTAAAATCGGTTCATCCGTTTTTTATAAGACGCAGATAAAATAAATTATTAGCACTTATTACTACGTTCGATAGATGTCATATGATGATATGATGTGATGTATACGGGTCTTACATATTTCTGAATGGCAGTATCGTTGTTTGATGTGAGGATACAATATTCGACTACTATAACTATTAAGTGAAATGGTGTTGCCTATTGAATGATCTCTATTGCATTTCTTGATTATCATTATTATCGTTCTTTAAATCTAGAAAAAAATTGGCTTATATTGGCTTAATATTATTCCAAAAATATGTTCGATTGCGAAAGAGAAAAATACGAAATAAAAAATAAGTAAAAAAAACTATAACCCGACTACGGAAAAAAGAAGTCTAAAAAGGCCGAAACAAGAAAATAATTCAGATAGAAATCCAGAAATGCATAGGTACAAAATGGTCAAGGTGCTCTACGTGGTCGCACCTAGTTAATAAGGTTCGGAACAGTCGATATCAAATCGCAGCCGTCTGTGTCTATCTTGGGGTATGCATGTGTATGACGAATATACGCATTTTCTAGAAACTTCTCTAGGCCTTAGGGTCAGCTCACTTCTAGACAAGACGCATCTCTGTGTGAACGCTTGCACGCACGCTTAGATGCCATTAGTAGGTGCAACCACGGCTCTATCTTGACCATTTTTGTACCTATGAATTTCTGGATTACTATCTGAATTATTTTCTTGTTTCGGCCTTTTAGACCCCTTTTTTACGTAGTCGGGTTATAGTTTTCTTTTACTAATTTTTTTTGGAAGTTGGTTAAAAAGCATTTGTGTCAGAGCTTAAGTATTTGAAACTTGGAAAATCTTAAAAAGATCATGAATTTAGGTTACCCTACTGCGAGGACGACGAGGCGCCGCCTCCCGCGCCGTTGTTGAACGTGTTAACAGATACTTAAAAAAAAAACAAGTTAGAAAAAAGAAAAAAATGTTAACTAAGTATGCCATAGTTATATCTCTATTTCATGTTTTGTACCCTTATACTCATGGAATAAAAATCACCCAGGATAAAAATTTACACAGTACCGTGTGGTTAAATATCCCCCTTTCTTATTTACTACTATTACATTCTTATATACCCGCCAAAGTTAGTCCTTACATATTACAAACATTGGCGGCTTCTGTGGCTCTGTGGTTAGCGCGTCGGTGCTCAAGCCGGTGGTCGTGGGTTCGAATCCGACGGAACAAAAAGTTTTTAATGTTCCTGGGGTCATGGATGTGTATTATTATATTTATAATATAATAAAAATCTTAAATATATGAATAGTATAAAAATATTAAATATACTTCCCATTGTCCCTGTAACAGCTTCAGATACTTACAACGGGACCAGATTGATGTGGTGTAAAGCGTCCTTACATATTATTACATACACTTATGACATAACACTGGTATGTTTATGAAGAGATATATTTAATATATAAATAATTTGCACAAATAAGTTTACTTCTGACAAATATGTACTGTTTATATATCGTTTTATTATTATAGTTCTTACACACACAAGTTTATGTTCTAAATAAATAACTGCCTCCTTTTTTGGAAGTTGGTTAAAAATGTCATGTGTCACATCTCCACTAAAGGTATACTAAGCCTATTGTTAGCTGTTGAAACAGCTATTTTTGAATTTTTGTGATAAAAATCTAGTGTGTTATGGCCCTAAAAAGTATTAAAGTTACCCTATTTACATATTTTTAAGACTTGTGTTATAAGACCTCATTTTTATTACAATAAAGAGATTATTATTCATAATTATTAATTATTTTATTCATTTCCTCTTGTCTTATAATGTTTTTAATACAAATAGAAAGCATTCATCCAACTGAAGAAGAAAAATAATAATTGTGGTGTTCCTGAAATTGTATACTGGGTGGCTTTGGATAAATATATTTAAAATTTATATAAGTAATGAACTGAAAGTAAAGCAATTCTAGTAATAAATATATTAATAAATTACTAATTAATCAATCTTTTTCAATAACTCCATTCAAATACTGTATAAAGTATCTTCCGATTTTGTTGGTATCTTCATTTGAATAGTTCATTTTTGCATAAGTGAGGAACTGTCTTCTTAGCCTCAATAACCTCTGATGGTTTATTGTTTGCATTGTACCAACTTCAAGAATACATCCAGGATAGTCTGGGAACTTCACTTCATCTACATTTAGTTGTTTAGAGTCTAGGATGTGTTTCGTGATAGCTTGTGTCACTCTGTCTAACTCATAGAGGAAGTTTGTAGAACTTAACGGTGGCTGGAAGAAGACAATTTGAAAATACATTATAAGGTTATTAATGAAGTAATAAAATGAACAAAGAATTTATGCCTCAACTGATTTTTGTCCTAGTGAATGATGTTTAGAATCTTTTAAAAGTTACTTGCATTTATTATTTAAGCATATTTCGACATGTTCATGGACCCGGGACTTACATTTTGTGTGCTCATATTAGGTGGCGGTGGTTTCTTCTCAAATAACACTTTGTATATGGCATCAAGATCTAACGTGTCACCAGGTTGCACTGTAAATAATGGACTGTCCCATCTGTTGTTGGAATTGGGTTCTTCAAACCTACATTAAAAAGTTCAAAAGTTTATTTTTACGCTTTTAAATTCCAAAATGTCGGACACATGCACTATTAACACTGCCTAGACTTTTATACTCAATAATGTCATTAAACTACCATAGCCTAACAATAACAACAAAATGTATAACTTATACCGGAATTTAGTTAAAGCGTCAAAAACGTCTTGTGTATATTTTTCAGAATGATTAATGTCATTTGAGTTTTCAGCATTAAAATTATCTGTTCTGAGAAGATTGTCGTTCCAGGCTTCATCATGATTTCTTATCGTGTACATGGTACACTGGGTAGATTTTGACGCCTTAGAGGCACAGTAAAGTTCATACCTGTAACCTGTAAAAATACATTTCTTTATTGTAAAATCTACTTTATTACAAACTAAATACAACAGTTCATTTACAAGCTTTACTTATGCTACTAAGCTCCAATTTCACTAAACTGCTATAGTTGTGCGTAATGCTAAACCCGAATTTTATCTCTCTTTCATTTTAAGAACAGGACGGTCAGATCGAAAACCGTAGCTTAGCATTAAACGTTTACATACGTTGGTGACATTGGGGCTTAGTTACTTTCATTGTTGTTAGAGCAAGTAGTAAATTAAAAAGTATTAGATTGACCTTTTATATAATTACTTCCATCTAATATAACAACGTTATCTTTGCCTATGAGTTTTATAACATCGGATTTTAAAGATCCTCTTATTCCTTTTTCTTTCTGAAGATCCAAATACGTAGAATTTTTATCAAAACCTAACTTTCTTATAGTCTTCTCTTCCGATACAATTTCTACTTGCTTTTTATGGACTTTTTCAAAGAATTCCTTTAATTCATTTGCTCTTGTTGTTTTTCCACTTACTGGTGTTCCACAAATTATTATAAGAGGCATTTTCTTCTATTTCTAATAAATATAAATGAAATAAACATACATTTTTTTTGTACATATAAATAAAATAACATCAGCAATTTGATGACATTGATAATTATCAGGTAGTTTTTTTTTAATGTATGGCATCGGCTTATAACCATTTGCCAGTGTCAAGTTAAAAAGGCGGGAAATAGAACTTTCGTTTCAATTTTCAACACCGTATTCCTAAATCGTCAAGTCCAAAGTCTACTCAAAGTCCAAATAAATAGTCAGTGCAGTCAATGAGTCATGTCAGTCGATTCGGTAAAGTGGTAGAAACTTTACTGAAAGTTCCTAGGGAGTTTTGGCGGGAAACACATTGTAGCACGCTTTTTGAAGTTGTACCACTTGCCCACACTTGTGCATGTTAACGAATATTTTATGGTTAATATTCTACCAATATTACACATTATGAACCGAAATAACACAAATTTATAAAAAAGGCAAAATCCAAACGTTACCCATTGAATTCGCCGGCAAAACTACGTTATTATTAAATGGTAATAAATATTCTTTGGCATTATGGCTTAAAACCATTAGCCAAAGTAAAAAAGGCGGGAAATTGAATTCTCGTTTTCAACACCGTATTTCTAAATCGTCAAGTCTAAAGTAAGTCTAGTCAAAGTCCAAATAAATAGTCATTGCAGTCAATGAGTCAAGTCAGTCGATTCAGTAAAGTGGTAGTCGCTTTACTGAAAGTGCCTAGGGAGTTTTGGAGGCAACACATTGTAGCACGCTTTTTGAAGTTGTACCACTTGCCCACACTTGTGCACGTTAACGAATATTTAATGGTTAATATTCTAACAATATTACACATTAAGAACCAAAATAACACAAATTTAAGGAGGATATACAAAAACAAAAACATCACACATTGAATTCCTGGCAAAACTCAAGTAATTTTTGGTCATTGACGACCCCAAGTGGATGGAAGTGGACATTATTTAAAGGGAAGAAGATTGTCCTCAAGTTTCAATGCAGTCCAATGACCAAAGAATGATGCAGTCGGAGCACAAAATAAATTAGTGTTTTTCCTCCTGATATTGCATTCAAAAGAGTACCTACATTCTTGTAACATTAGTGATGTGAAATTACTTATCGAACGAAAGTATTGTAAACCGAAAAAAGTTTGTGTAAATTACCTAGTGATTAGAAAAAATGTTTAAATGATGAAAATGGATTGGTATTTGCTACAAATGGATGCTATTTGCTACTCTAAAATTTTTGAAAATTATAAATGTTTATAATCTAATTTAAGTTCTATGTATTAGGTCCATTCATATGAAATTGGCGTTTAGTAAAGGAGGAACATAATGTTGTTTTTTTTAAAACAATATATTTATTTAATCAAAGTATATGTAATTGCTATCTATGCACTTTTGCCATCTCATAGGTAGTTCATTGATTCGGAGTTGAATTTTTTCCCTTGCAAGAAGTAATCCAAATTTCGACAAAAATGGTAATCTGTTGGAGCAAGGTCCGGGAAGTACGGTGGATGTCTTAGACATTCCAATTGAAGCTCCTCTAATTTGGTAGCCGTCTGTTGTGCAGTGTGTGATCTAGCGTTGTTCTGAAGCAGCAGTGGCCTAGAGCGAATGACCAACCTCGGTTGTTTAGCAGCCAGCTTTTCCATCATGATTTGCAATTGCTGGCAAAAAACTGGTAATCGTCTGGCCAGATTTAAGAAAACTGTAGTGAACGACACCGGCACTAGTCCACCAAACGCTCACAACTAACTTTTTTGAGTCAATTTTCGCTTTAGAGCAGGCTTTGGCTGGTTCGCCAGGGTTCAGTCATTGCGATGAGCGTTTCCGATTATCTGTACGATAATCCATCCACCATTATCTGTACGATAATCGATCCACTTTTCATAACAGGTAATGATTCGATTTAAAATACCTTCATTATTGTGCCGGTTGAGTAATGTAACGCAGCAGTCGACGCGCGTTTGTCGGTTTGCTGCACTCAATTCATGAGGTCACCCACCCACCTTTCAAGCTTTTTCACCTACCCAATTTACTTCAAGTGTATTAAAACAGTTTTATCACTAACACCGCAGCCTGCAGCTAACTCGGACGTGTTTTGCGATTGATCCGCTTCCACAATAGCCTTTCATTCTTCATTATCAACTTGCTCTCCGGCCGTCCACGGGGCTTGTTCTGCAGGACCAAATTTTCAGTACGAAAACGTTGGAACCAAAAATGCAATGTGTTTTCTATTGCGACACCGCCGCCATACACATCATTAATCCTTCGAGCCGTTTCTGCAGCACTGGTGCCATGGTGAAACTCGTACTCGAAAATAATACGATATTTCAAGTTTTCTATTTTGTAAACAGAGTGACGCAAAGAAAAACAAAAGAAAAAAAATTAATTACGGTTTTCGAAACACAAATGCATGAGTAAATAGCAGTATAAACTTGAAATTGGAATGCCTAACCAAAGAAGATATATTTGAGATAAAAGTGGCCAGTACGACAAAACGCCAATTTCATATGTAAGGACCTAATACTATACTATTGATTGATTGATATAATTGATTATGGTCGATAATGACCTCGATGTAAAAATCTAACATAAATAAATTTAAAAAAAGAAAGTATTGTATGCATAATAGGTATGTACACTCGAGCTAAAAACACTAGAGTAACAGCTGTCAACTGATGTTGGTTATTTATTTATTTAAATATATGGCGTCGGCTTAAAACCATTTGTCAGTGTCAAGTTAAAAAGGCGGGAAATAGAATTTTAGTTTCAATTTTCAACACCGTATTCCTAAATCGTCAAAGTCGAGTCTAGTCAAATTCCAAGTAGATAATCAGTGCAGTCCATAAGTCAAGTCAGTCGATTCAGTAAAGTGGTAGAAGCTTTACTGAAAGTTTCTAGGGAGTTTTGGAGGAACACAAAATATCACGTTTTTTGAAGTTGTACCACTTGCCCACACTTGTGCACGTTAACGAATATTTAATGGTTAATATTCTACCAATATAGATCGTGTACATTAAGAACCGAAATAACACAAATTTATGAAAGAAATACATAACCCACAACGTCACCCATTGAATTCCCCGGCAAAACTCAACTGATGTTGATACCAACAAAGATTTTTCTTGTTTTTTTAATCGCATAATTGTTTATGTCACTTAGGAGTTTAATTTTTTCACACGTTCAAGGGACTGTAGACTTGAGTATAATATGGTTTTAATTTCCCGGAATAAAGGGTGTAAAGGACAAACAGACAGGCAAACATACCGACGGACAAAAAAGTGATCTTACAAGGATTCCATTTTTCCTTTAATGAGGCACGGAAGCCTGAAATTAATAAAGCAAGGACTTACTTCAACTGCTTATATTTCAATTTGTTATTTCATTATTAATTATACAAACACTATTTTACAATAATTACAATATTTGTTAATTTAAATAATATTCTTCTTTAACTGAACACACTTGACATAATTTTACTATTATATATACGCACTTACAGCTTGGCTAAAAAGATAATGACGCAATGACAGCGGGAACTAAAAACCTTTTCATAAGTTCCGGTGTCACCGCATCACTCTTTTTTGCCAAGCTGTCTAGTCCATTCGCGTCGAGTTTGCAGTGAGTCATCAGTGCAAATGTCAAAATGACTTACATAAAGTGATACATATTGGTCAATTTTGACATTTGCACTGATGACTCACATGAACGCAAATGAACTATATATTAATAATATATATATATATTAACATCATGTTGTGACAAAAATATTTTTACCCGACTACGACGAAGCCAAAAGGAAGGGCGACCACGGCTCTACCTTGGCCATTTTTTTACCTATGCATTCCTGGATTTCTATCTGAATTATTTTCTTGTTTCGGCCTTTTAAGACCCCTTTTTTACGTAGTCCGGTTATAGTTTTTTTAATATTTTTTTGTGTTGAGGATATCAAAGGATTCATTGGACCAAAGAAAAATCACTAACAATAGACATTTTGCATGGTTCCATAAACGGTACATTTTGAACGATAACACATATATTTTCATTTGGTAAAATGTATCATAATAGTCCAGTTTGCTATATTAAATAATGAGCAGTGCGCTTGCGGTGTTAGTTATCTTTTTTATGACTTAATTATAATATCTTAATTTCATGTTAAAATATTGACATTAAAAATGAAAACTTACACCATACGTACAATAAATAACACAGGCTAAACTAATCAAAACAAGTAATAATTTATTTTAAATCTCCATACTTAACTGATAACTGGAGCGTAGTTATTAGAATATACTACCCTTCCCTTTATCATATCTTGCAAAATGCGTTGAAATTAAATGTTTTATACCTACTTCTTCTTCTTCTTTAAAGAAATGACTCTTTAGTGAATCGCCCACGTAGTGTTTATACCTACTAGTTATCCAACTTTGACATGAATTTATGAAAAGGCATGCTATTTTGAAGGAACATATAAGGTCTCACGCAATCTCCAAATACTTAAAAAATGGAAGCCACAGTATAAAAATATTTCACCTTATATATAATCTCTATTCTATAATTAACAATTAATATAAATACATTTACAATTATCCATCGTACCCAATTTAAGTACCATTACAATAGTAAAGTTCAGTAATAATATCAATAGGCTCATAATGAGGCAATAATAGGGATAAAATATTTTGTGATTAATACAACAAGTAGAAAAATCCTTATGTTTAACATCTACACCGCAGACTTACGCTCGCTTATGATACAATTATGAAATAGCTGAAAACAATTTACAGATAATGCTCGGAACTTTGTAACGAAAAAGGTACGGTCTGTTTGTTTTCGCAAATAGATTACGTTCTAATTTGACGCGGTATAATTACCTGATAAGATTAGAAATACCATTTGCATTATTTATGCCCTTTAATATTTAATCTTGAGGATAGATATAATTTTAAACGTGACTATATAAACGTAAATATTGCAAATATCACAAGGGGTCACTGAAATACAAACATGGACAATGACGTCACAATTCAGTACGGCAGCGCGTCGTCCATTTGCACAGTCATGAGCGAGTCTTCAGGGTGTATCTCGAGCAGCGCTTCTGTGCCGTCGTTGAAGGGAAAAGATACGCTGCCGTCTATGACTAGACCTGTAATTTTTTAAGCATTATATAACCATCAAAAATGAGCTAAAATTCTATAACGACATAAAACCTGCGTAAAATAAAACTTGCTGATTTAAAAATAAAGCGATTAAAATGCTCATTTAGTTGGAGAAGCTTGAAAGGAATATACATGCGTGTACGCACAATTTTTGTACATAACAAATGTGTGTGTACGTACCGGCGTCAGCGCAATGCGAGCGCACGCGCACGCTGTCGGCGCGATCGCGGCCCCGCAACCCGCGCGGCGCCGGCCACTCCTCAAACGTGATGTATTCACGCACCGAGTACGCCATCTGATTGCTCTCTATAAATACAAATACCAGTTACTTAGTTAGCTAGTCTTTTCCATATTATACAGAAATACAGTACAAAATGACAATGGAAAGTCTTTAGGGGACGATCTCTTTGATAAACGAACTTTTTTGAAAAAAAAAAAAAATAGCAATGGATAGTGCAACAACTTCAACAGTTGTTTCGAGTTGGGGTTGAGGAGTCATATAAACAAAGAATAGGAGTATTATAATAATTACATATACAACGAATAATTTTAGCTCTAGTTTAATAGTTAAAAGTATACGTGTCGATGACTTACTTTATAAGTTAAAACATTTAGATAGCAGAAAAGGAGCTGGTCCAGATGGGATCCCGCCTATTTTTGTTAAATCTTGCGCCTTAGAACTAGCCCTACCACTTTTTATAATTCTAAACAAATCGCTTAAATCTGGTACTTTTCCGGATATTTGGACAACGGCAAAAGTGGTTCCTGTACACAAGGCTGGGAAGTTGGATTTAATTTCTAATTACAGACCTACGAAGGCGGCACTGCAAAATTTCGAGAATCAAGGAAGTGACACAACATTACTATTTAAAAATGTATTTATTACTTTTCGAAGTATTCTCCGCGATATTTGGCACATTTTTCCATACGATGGAACCAATCATTGAAGCAACCATTCCATTCGGAAGTTGGGGTCTCCAAAATGGCCGTTTTGTAGGCGTCCACAGCTTCTTCAGGTGATGAAAATCTCTAACCACGCAATTTATTCTTTATTTTAGGGAAAGTATAGAAATCATTAGGGCTTAGGTCGGGGCTGTACGGCGGATGGTCTAATAATTCTATGATTTCTTGCTCTAAAAACTCTTTTGTTCTGTGCGCGGTGTGAGAACTCGCATTGTCGTGATGGAGGATGATGCGGCGGTTGCAGTTCTCTTTACGGAGTTCAGAAACGACCTGTGGCAAACAAATGTTAGCATACCATTCTGCATTAACCGTTCTTTGTCCCTCAAGAGGAACAAACGAGGAGTCGCAACATGGCCGGTTTTGGAGACAAACGTGGCCACCATTTTTTTTGCAACACTCCGTGAACGAACAATTTTTGTTGGCTTTAACTCATTTTCGAACACCCAAACTCGTGACTGGTTTTTTGTTTCGGGTTCGTACGCGTATATCCAGGATTCGTCACCTGATACGATGTTGTATACAGCATTTGAGGATCCTGCGTGGAATCTTTCGAGAGTTCTGACGCACCAAGTAACGCGAGCCGCTTTTTGCTCTTCACAGAGCAAATGCGGTATCCATCGGGAAAACAACTTTTTTACTGTGTTTCAATGTTGCGTTGCAACCAGAACTTCTGATAGCCTTGGTTGAACTTCTGCTTAAGCTCTTCGTCTGTGCTGCTGATAATCAACTCTTCTTGCATTATCACATTGGCTTCTTCTATGGCTGTGGTATTGTACGGATTTATTATCCATTGAGGAATTTGTAAATTTAAAAGATCCTCAAACCTCTCCGTAAAATCCTTGTGTAATGCGTCCAAGTGAGTGACATATAATAAAATGTCATCATCTTGAAGCATTTCTGGTAATTTTGACAAATGCGGAAACCGTGAATATTCTTTTCTTCTGGCATCGTTACTGAATACTTTTTCACATATGAGACACATCGGCAAGTGTTGATTTGATGGAGATGCAATAAATCCGAACTTCAAGTAGTCCAAACTGTATTGTCTGCATTTTTTTTTCGTGTCCGCCATTATAGAACTCTCAGTAATCCTGAAAATAAAAAAAAATAAGAAACTACCTACATAAAGAACAATAATAAACTGTTAAATTTGCACACTATCTTATTTTTATCACACCCAGGTAATGGATGTTTGTTAGGTATTACTGACTTACTCATTGATAAACTTGGATACCTATATTAGGTAAGTAACTATAGTAGGTAATTGTTTTAGTTAAGTAAGTACCTATCAGCATAAGAACGAAAACCAAAGCAAACTGAACACTTCAAAGTTTAGGTTTACTTAGGTATACTTTTATACCTACCTATTTAAAATATGCTGTTTACCATAGGGTAAAAAGAAAAAAATATAATCAAATACTAAAACAAATTAAACTAGTAAATTTTTACAATTGAAACAACTGAGGCAACTGCAAACTGTTGCAAACAATCTACAGATAGCTCAACTGATCACTATCACACAGTGGGGCAATGCTGATGCGCTGTGCCGGATAAAAACTGTTTGGTACTTACACTGTAAATTTTTCATAAACTGCAGATATTGTATGGTTACGCTATTAACTCGCGTAGGGAGCTCAGCAATTTGTAAATTCTTTTTCAGTCACTTTACTTCACTTAATTTAGCTATGTAATAACTTTGTAATCTCTTGAAATAAATGAGTACTTATATGAGTTATTATCGTTCAAGCTCCATCGAATTTCAAAACGCAAATGAACTTTCAACCTAAGTGCAAGCTCATTAAATAGTAAAATATCAGGAACACGATTGGACTTGTTGATCGTTCGTGTTAAATAGCGTAAGCATCAAATAGAGAGCAAGTCAAAACGCGCCTGAAAGACGTACGCTCGAACTCATTATCTTGCACAAACTTGTCCACACTGAATTGCCGAGTTTTTCATCTTGTACGAACTTGAGACTTTACATTACTACAACAATGCTATTTCCTACGAAAATATTAATTATTCTTAGTACACGTAACACAACATAAACAATACAGTACCTACCTATCTTGAAAGTTTTAAATAAGAACTTGTGTTAATTTAATAGGGGTCGATTTTTAGACCTCGTCGACCCCCAAAATCAGTTTTCGTTTATGTCGACCCCTAGTAAACCGATATCGACCACTTTGGGAATCCCTGCTCTAAAGTATTTATGTATGCGGATGATCTTAAATTTCTAAGAACTATCAAATCTAAAGAGGATATAATGCACTTACAAAGTGATCTTACTAGACTTGTCCGCTGGTGTAAATTAAATAATATGCATTTAAATTCTAAGAAATGCCATCACGTGACTTACACAAGGAAAAGTAATCTTATAATGTCTGAATACTTTATAAAAAATGAAAAAATTAAAGAAGATCATTGAATTCGCGAACTTGCAGTTATTTTCGATTTAACATTTATACCGCATATTGAAAGTATTATAAGCAAAGGTTCCAAAATGTTAGGATTTGTTCTGAGAAACTGTCAAAAAAAGTCTATAAGCAAATAGGAACTAAGGTCTTGCTTTATTACGGCCTAGTCAGGAGCATACTTGAATTTAATAGCGTGGTTTGGCGTCCGCATTTTGCCACACATTGCTTACGTATAGAACGTATACAAAAACGTTTTCTTTGGCATCTGGCTTATTCTACGGGTAACGCAAAAATATTGATATCCTACAAAAGTAAATTAGCCCATTTTAAGATGATTTCTCTAGAAGACAGGAGGCGTCTAAATGACACAGTTTTTGGATACAAAATTTTAAATAATGAAATAGACTATGCACAAACACTAGCGTATTTTAATTTCCGGGCTCCTAGAAGAATTCCATGTTACCCTATCACCCCGCTCTGCTCGCCACTGCGGAGAACTGTGCTCGGTGTGAACTCCCCATGTGTAAGAGTGTGTGAAGCTGTTAATGATGTTAGTGACCTAGTAGACATTTGGTCGGAACCTCTTAATAAGGTCAAAAAAACAGTGTTTGACTATATGGCTAAGGCGTACGCAAGCTAGCACCAAACACTTTCGCACACTTGCACACATTGTATATCAATCATACAAACACGCACTACGCACCACACACTTAACATCTCAAACAACACAAAAACAATAAAATATAATATTCTTTTTTTTCTCCTGGTAATTATTTTTTTCTGAATATGTTGCTGTAATCAGTATATTGATTGGAAGTAGTACTAACTTGTTATTTTTAAGAAACACATGAACAGCAGATGATTGTGACATTTTTGTTGTTTGGTTAGTGCATGCTGTATTTACCTTTGAGTGATTGTGATACGTTCAACATCAATGTAATAGAATTTATATAAAAATGTATCTAGTGTTAGCAATCGTTTGTAAATCTTATTAATAAATAAAAAATAAAATAAAAATAAATTACGATTAAATTATGAGGTGACATATAATAAGATGAGCCACGCCTCGTTTAAAGTTATACCATAACCTAGGTAAATAAGGAAGTCTTACCAGGCGGGAACATGAGCTTCTGGTTGTATCTCTCGGCGACCTCGCGCGCCTTCTCCAGCGTGACATCCATGTTCACGCCGAACTCGTCCTTCAGCGTCCTCATCAGGTCCAGCACGGAGTGCGTCCGCAGGCAGTTTATACTGAAAGTATAGATTTGGTTAGTGTTAAAGTAAATAAAAGTTTTAGTGTTGTTTTCTTGGAGAAATATTGATTTATGACATGATTATGTACCTATTTAATCATTATGTGCTATGAATGAAAACTTATTACACTCATGGCTTAAGATGATAATGTATTTGAATGTGTAAAATGTGTACGTTTAGAATTTAGATACGAAAGAACGATATTAGGCGTGGATGAATTTGCGTATACAGGGTGTCCCGTAAATCGACGTCAAGCCGTAAACCCGTGATAGGCCAAGTTACAATAGTTATCAGAAAAATTAAAAAAAAAATCCAAGTAATGTGTCTCAAAAAATACAAAGCTTTTAAAAAAAATCGAAAAATCGACATCTTGTGGTGGTTTTTTAGTTCCCGGCACTACAAATTTCTACTATTTTTGTAATTTTTTTTTGTATGTAATCCTGAATAATGCTTTAGTAAACTGGTGCCTAAAATTTACATCAAACGACTCCGACTTGAAAGGAAATGAGGATTTTTGCCCAAAACAATGATTCGAATTTAATAGTTTGCTCGACTTTAACTGACTGTACTGGAAAAAAATGTACTACGCTTGTTTGGCAGGTAATTTTAAAATTTGGAGCAGTTAATAAGGATTCCAAAATGGTATTACACTTGCTAGATTGTTTCTTAAATTTTGGACAATATTGATTTTTGTAAAGGAAGTCAGTTTTCGACAATATTTTCTTACTTAAAAGGATTCAAGTGCACCCAGGACTTTCTTCTAAGTGATTTTCTTTCACAGCTCCCCAGTAAAAGAAATCTAGCGGATTTAAATCAGGTGAACAGGCTGGCCACGAAATGGTACCAGACCGCCCTATCCACCTTTCTGGATATTCATTATCTAAATAATCTCGCACTGAACGGGCATAGTGCGCCGGGCAGCCGTCTTGCTGGAACCACATGTCTCTGTAAATGCGCAGAGGTACGTCTTCCAATAAATTTGGTAAATGATTTCTTAAAACGTCCAAATAAATGTCGCCATTCAATCTCTGGCCGTTCAAAAGGTCCGATGATTCTCCCATTTAGAATCCTGGTCCACATGTTTATTTTGAATCGATACTGGGATCTATCCTGTCTCATCAAATGTGGATTATCTACATGCCACTCGTGTAAGTTGTGTAGATTCATGTACCCATCTTTTTTAAAAGTGGACTCATCGGACCATAAAATTTTGTCTATGAATCGTGGATCTTCCCGGTGTCTTTGTAACATCGTTTCACAAAACGTAACTCTTGGGAGATAGTCCCGGGGGTAGTAAAGTTTGTACTCGCGTGACGTGGTATAGGTGGAGCTCATGACTTTTCATGATTCGATGGGCTACACTTTTGGGCACTCCTGTGCATTCTTCGATTTGTCGTACTGAAGTACTTGGATCTTCTGCGACTGCTTGTAGTACGATGTCATCGTAAGGCAAGCGACTTCTTCCTTCACTGTGTACTTGGCTTGGGAATCGTCCCTCTGAGAGTGAACGGTGCACATTCACAAAAACTCGATGATCGGGATGACGAGCAGCGTTTGGGTATCTTTGGCGGTAAAGCCTAGCTGCAGCACTAGCATTGCATCATATTCATTCACCATAAATGAGATGCATGTTGGCATATTCCTGTGCGGTGTACACCGACATGGTGGTACTACACAATCACATGATCAACGATAGTCCAGGAGAAAGCAAAGGTCGTTGAAAGAGAAACTAAGCAGTCCAAATCGAAATCGCAAGCAATCGAGTCCAATAAACAAAGCAAAAAGTGGTATGTACGAAATCAAGACGAACGAATACGGTGTGCGCAGTAAACGAAGTAGAGTAACGTACTGATCTATTGTATTTTGTGTGCTGTACGTCGGGAACATGGACAATAGCGACATTGTCTCGCTCACACTAGTAGCATTGTGTCTACCCGTCTCGCGTACTTGTTGCGTCAATATCTGTCTCTCTTACACTCATTGAATGTTTCTCTCCATCTCATCCAAATCAGAATATCACTTAGAAGAAAGTCCTGGGTACACTTGAATCATTTTAAGTAAGTAAGAAAAAATTGTCGAAAACTGACTTCCATTACAAAAATCAATATTGTCCAAAATTTAAGAAACAATCTAGCAAGTGTCATACCATTTTGGAATCCTTATTAACTGCGCCAACTTTTAAAATTACCTGCCAAACAAGCGTAGTATATTTTTTTCCAGTACAGTCAATTAAAGTCGAGCAAATTATTAAATTCGAATCATTGTTTTGGGCAAAAAGCCTCATGTCCTTTCAAGTCGGAGTCGTTTGATTTAAATCTTAGGCAAAAGTTTACTAAAGCATTATTCAGGATTACATACAAAAAAAAAATTACAAAAAACTAAAATAATACTAAAAAACCACCACAAGATGTCGATTTTTCGATTTTTTTTAAGCTTTGTATTTTTTGAGACACATTACTTGGATTATTTTTAAAAAAATTCTGATAACTATTGTAACTTGGCCTATCACGGGTTTACGGCTTGATGTCGATTTACGGGACACCCTGTATGTTTGCATACATGCACGCAAGCACGTTGCAAAAGTTGCACGAGCGTGAGTAAAAGTCGGTTCAGAATACGCAGCACGTGCTTACGTACGCATATGCAATATACATGTCACAGATTATTGATTTATACACGGTGACATTTGCAAATGTCTCTATGGTAGGCTTTCGAAGATATTTATAAAAAGAAGAAGGACTATCAGTTGTCAGTTGTCAAGTGTCAATGTCAAACTGTCAGTTGCGCGTACGTTTCAAGACTCGAGAAAGTTTCTTGTTGCGTCGACTGGTGCCGGGTGTGCATACTAACTACCATAGATAATTGATTAGTCTCGGCGCTCGACAAGATAACGCGCTATCTAATAACAACTGGTCCGTGAATGCTGCAACTGATTATTGTAGAATGGGTTTACAATATCATTGTGTGCAAGACAATTTCTAGTATGTGTGAATTCGGTACATACAACTGACACGAAGATTTGAGAATGTGAATGGCTCGGGTACGCCGATTTCGGCGTACTATTTGTTGCCGCATTTTCAAGTATGCCAGCAGTACCTAGTCTAGCGCCGAGACAAGTCATTTATTTATACTGAACACGTTTGACAATGGCGGAGACTCAATTGGCGGGATTGTGGTATTAAGATATTTACCCGACTATGGCGAAGCCAAAAGGAAGGGCTGATATAAGCTGTAATAATGATTTTGGCACTGTATGTATGTATGTTTGTTTGTCTCACCGTAGCGCCTAAACTACTAGATATATTTATCATAATAGCCCGGGTAACAATAGGCTATACAATTTACGTAGTCGGGTTATAGTTTTTTATAAAAATTGTAGTTATTGAATCTCGGACATGCGTATTACCTGTAGTGCCAGGACGTGCTGCCGGTGCCGGTGGTGAAGTGTGCATCCACTTGCCGTTGTTGATCTGCAGCCGGAGCAGGGACACGCGTGACGTCACGCTCTCCCCTTACCTGTAGTGCCAGGACGTGCTGCCGGTGACGGTGGTGAAGCACAGGCCGGAGCTGTTGGTGTGCATCCACTTGCCGTTGTTGATCTGCAGCCGGAGCAGGGACACGCGTGACGTCACGCTCTCTCCTTACCTGTAGTGCCAGGACGTGCTGCCGGTGCCGGTGGTGACGCACAGGCCGGAGCTCTTGGTGTGCGTCCACTTGCCGTTGTCGATCTGCAGACGGAGCAGCGACACGCGTGACGTCACGCTCTCCCCTATGAACACCTGGCGATGAACTGACATTAAAGATGCGAATGTTTGTAGACATAATTTCATTAGAGAATTTGAACTGCGCTTATAAAGTTACTTAATATATTTTCTGTGTTTTAGATAACTGTCTTTGACATATTTATTCACGGAAAATGTAACTTTAAAAAGCTTTTCAATTAATTGTTAAAATTAATTTCTTATGTACCTACCCATATAACTCAAATATATTACTCATTACAAATCAAACTTTTTAAAAACTTTTTTACGCGGTTTATTTTCATTTTAATTAATCCAGTCGTCACAGCTACTTTACAGCAACCGTGGTCCCGGAAGGCCGCTGCCGCGATTAAGCCCGCGAAAGTAGATTTATTTCCAATGAATTAATAAATTAAAATGTTACCTCGTTAAGTGCTAGAAACGGCAACGCTTTAGTTGCGAGTGTTGAGCTCGACTCTTTTGTGAAATTCTTTGTCCTCGCTTCTTGACTGTCAAGCGGATTCGATACTGGCGGATATCTGTAATTTACACAAAAATTTTTACTTAACTGCATGTTGCAATATTATTAAAGTTTTCTGTAGATATGTAAGTTCCACAAAATATTTTTTAAGCTCGCATTTTTAATTGGATTTTTGAAACAAAAATGTGACCCCTGTTTCATACTACATAACTATTTGCATGTGAAATTTCAGCACAGCCGATTCAGTAGTTTGAACTGTATGTTTAAAAATCTCAGATTAGTATAAATAGTAACCATACACACAGGTAAGATCTATAAAGTTGCCTTTTATATGTAATCCTACTACTATTATAAATGTGAAAGTTTGTGAGGATGGATGTATGGATGTTTGTTACTCTTTTACGGCAAAACTACTGAACGGATTTAGATGAAATTTGGTACGGTAATAGTTTAGGTTATTTACGTGGACGGAGCCGCGGGACAAAGCCAGTATCTCATATACATCCTCAATACCTGGAGTAGTGCAGCGTGTGCAGGTCGATGGGCGTGACGGTGTCGAGCAGCGAGGGCTCCGACGTGACCGTGGTGCGCACGCGCGACCGCCGCATCCATCTGAACCTGCCCTGAAATACGCATCGCTCAAATACAACTGTCAATGACTAGATGCGAGGCAATTAATTGCTCTTTTAATTTTTTATTAATGCGAGCTAAATCTTTAATGATAAATCAAACATAACGGCTATTATCCGTCAACTTGTTAAATAAATTTTACATGTCAATGCGAAAATACTTTGAAAAAACTTGCACGCATATATATTTTTCTATCATGGGCGCTACCTTGGTCATAAGGGTGTAAATACCCTATAAAGACAACACAATACTTTATCTACTCTTTTCGCCGTTGCTGCCAAACCTAAAACTATCTACACTAGCGCCATCGCGGCCAAATATAAAACTATCTACACTAGCGTCATCGCGGCCAAACCTAAAACTATCTACATTAGCGCCATCGCGGCCAAACCTAAAACTATCTAAATTAGCGCCATTGCGGCCAAATCTAAAACTATCTACACTAGCGCCATCGTGTCCAAACCTTAAACTATCTACACTAGCGCCATCGCAGCCAAACCTAAAACTATCTACACTAGCGCAAACGCGGTCAAACCTAAAACTATCTACACTAGCGCCATCGCGGCCAAACCTAAAACAAGCACCGTTGGAGCTAAATACAGAACTACACAAGGCCGTACCTCCTTGAGCGCTTGGAACGCGCCCTTGACGTCGTTGGAGCACCACGTGGGCAGGCACAGCCGGCCGATCGACTTGTGCGGCGCGCTGTTGAAACCGATCACTGGCTTGCTGGAAAAAAATGAAACAATAATTAGAGCTGAGTGCTAAGTGTGAGTTTTTCTTTTGGCTTTCGATCGTGAGCGCGTTTGGCGTTTACTAGGAATTTGTATGTGATTTGTACATAAGAAAAACTCACACTCAGCATTCTGAACTCTGATTAATACCGCTAAACGATAAAATAATTTGACTAAGAGCGTTTTCAGATTGATATAGCATGTCGCACCGATAAATTACTAAGGTATGAGAGACTGCGAAATGAGGGCTAAGGCCGGTTTTCTGTGACGCCGTGATGTCAACTCACTTGGCGTCGCGCACTCTGGAGGCGGCGAGCAGGAAGGTGCCATCGCCGCCGCACGGCACCACTAGGTCGCACCAGTTGATCAGCTCGTCGCTGTACGTCAGTCTGTGGAAAAAAAGTTTTGTACTTAATTATAGTTATAGCTTAAAAAAAATTGTCTGCCCTAAAAGAATATCCGGCGCATCGTAAGCAAATGCATAACTCGCCTAAATAAACACAGGGACTGAGAAATATAACGTCTGCCTCATATTATGATACGTTCAGGGGGTCTAAAAAGGCCACTTTAGGTGTTTCATATTATGTTTCATATACATTTTTTTCCATACAAAAATTGTGAAATTGTAAAATGGCTACATGATTCATCTGATTTCATCATATTAGAAAACATCAATTTTGACAGTTTTCAATAGAATTGCGTAAAATGGCGCACACAATATGAGTTGAAAAAAATATACGAATATGAAACACCTAAAGTGGGCTTTATGGACCCCCAGACAGTACGAGGGCCGTTATTTCCCTTTTTTATTTAAGCGAGTTACACATAACAATTCATCTGATAAACTTATAACATTGCGTTAATCTGTATTTATTTTAAGCGGTTGAAATATTTTCTTTCTGTTTCGTAAAATATATAATAAAATAATTACAGCATACATGCTGTAATTATTTTGCAATACATCGGATAGCAGGTCGTTAAATATATCTAAGGCTTCAGTCTAAGATATTAAACGATCATATTAGTGCCCTAATGTACTTATATTTATCTAACTAACATCAAGTCATAACAACTGTTTTCCATAAACAACAAACAAACATGTTTACTCAACTTTTGATGGAAATCGCCGAATTTTTTTTCGAAGATTTTGTCGCAAATGACATTGGTTAAGACTTATGAGTTATGACAGATAAGTAATATTTAGCCTCTACCACGACCCACGTGCATAGTACGTCACTTGTTTTGCGGCAACTGACAACAACAAAACTATATCTTATCGCGAAACATGGCGTGGAGGTCCGATTGTGCTGCACTAATGTTTTGATTGTTTACTATGTTTGCGCAGTGCACATCGCGCATTCATCTGTGATCTAGGGTAATTTTCCAATAACAGCACTAAAGCGCATTATGCGACATAATGATCAACGTTAAATGTTTCAACTACAGCAACGCCTCGCACAATCGAGCACTCTCAAAAGTACTGCTTTCGCGTGATGCGTGCAATCGATACCAACTCAGTAGCAGAAAATTAACAAGTGTTTTTTCTTAAAGTTGGCATTGATCGAAATTTTATTTATTATCGATAATATTATCATTAGTAATATTGTTTGTTGTTGAAAAAATTTTTAAGCTTTCGTTTCGTCGTAGTTTTTCTTTTGAATAAATAAAAGTTAATTCAGACTGTGTTAAAAATAAATATAAATATGGATGTAGGTACAAACGTTGACTATTTTTTTTATATTCCACATTTAAAATGTGAATACAATTTCATTTGAGAATTCGAAACCATAAACAAATTTATTTTACAGAGATATACTTTCGTCAACATTGCAATGGCTTGATCGAATCATTTAATGAAGCAGGCAATCATAACTATTAAAAAATGTTAATGAAATAATCTTTTTTAATTATTTTTTTCAAATTACTTAAAATAACCGTAAATAGTTTTTAACCAATTATTATTGTATAGGTACCACATTATTTATACATAAATGAGGTTGCTAACTCTATGATTTTTTTTCCAAAACTGAATTTAGCGCACTCTCCTGGTGCATTTGAAAACCAATTCACGTTCCAATTGAGCATCATCACAATTCGGCATTGTGCGCCACTGAGTCGCATTATGCTCTGTATTTGGAAAACTAGCTAGGTATTGAACACACTACGACAAACACTACGACTACTGTTAGGCGCGATTGTTTGCGGGTGTCGCTGCACCGGCGGGCGACTAGGAGGCCGCGATCACCCGCAGCCTCGGCGAAGATTTGCAGTCGCCCGTCTTGCCCGTCGCTACCGGGGCGACTTGTAATCTTATGGGGCGCCTTATGCGGGATTTACATGGGTCGAGTTTCACCGTGCGGCGTTTCGCTTCTCGGCCTTTTGGGTTAGATCAAAGTGTTTTATTATTATTATTCGCTTGACAAATCGCCTTATCATTTTTGTAGGCAAAATCGCCTCGTGGCCTATCCGAATTATTGTCATGTAAGTACACAGTAAATATTGCAATAGTATGAATTTATATGGAGCAGTAAACAATACCCACAATTCGCGTCGCGCAGCCAGAGAACCTGATTCGCTGGTTTGCTGGTCGCGGTCGTATCTGAAGGCTACCTTTAAGCCTCTCACCTCTGCCTTGAATTTTGCCTTTGCCTTTGATCTTTTGAATTCTGCCTTGAATGTTGATTGTTGCGGCGGCGGCGAAGCGCTGTAACCAGTTGGCGACCGCCGCCGCGGAATTCAAGGCTCTTATGAGAATTTCATTGTTATTTTTTTGATTATAATTTGCATTGAAAAGCACTAATAGTTTTTTCAATCGTAGTTTATTGATAAACTATGTTTGTGAACCGCGTCTCGGTACACACAATATCTCAATATAAGATATTGTCCTCGCCTACGTTCATAGAAAAACACGCAGAAATCTGAAATCCTATTTTGCATGAGAATCGTTGATCTTGCCGCGATAAAAGTAGCCTACGACCGTCCTCAAAGTCTTATCAATAGGTTCAGTGGTTAAGGCTGGGACTATATGATCAGGGATCCGGAATCCGGAAGGCCGGAGAAAATTCAGAGCATTGAAAGTAGAACTCTGCGCTAAATACAATAGAGCTGAAAATCGAACACACAAGTGTCGAGTCAAATGTCAATTGTCAAGCTGCCGAGTAAAGCTGTCGAGTGACAACAGACGCCTAGCGCAAAGTTCTATTTTCAGAGCTCTGAATTTTCCCAGGCCAGCAGGAGGATCATACTAGTCGCAGCCTTACGGCCGAAATTAATAATGTATCTAAAATCTTAGATTGACTTCAATCTTAGTTTCTCAAACAAAATTTTGGCGTAAATTGACGTCAAGTCAATCCTTGGGTCGTTGAAATGTATTGAAATCTCAAACTCAGATAGCTAAAATGAGTTTTTGATTATTAATTTCGGGCGTAAGGCGTGACTGCGTAATAGACAGACAGCGTAACTTTCGCATTCATAAGATTAGTAAGTAGGTATGTTCGTCGAGCAAATACCTGCTAGCCATTTCCACTTCGATCCCCATATTCCGGAGGCTGCTGGCGACGCCGTCCTCGAACGCCTTCTGTTCCCTGTGCGTGGAGACCATCGCGTCGTAGTCGGAGCCGCGCATGCGCAGCACCTTCTCCAGCTCGCTGTCCGATATGTTGTCGTGGCTGTGTCTGAAACGAACGCACATCCAGTTCCAGAATCCTGCCGTCATGGAAATTATAATTTCAGATAACAACATAGGGTATCCATTATCAGTAATAAATCCTTATCCAAAAGTAAAACTTTTTTTACCACAAAAAGTTTTTGTTGCATAATGACAACAGTAGTTTTAAGACATGTAATTGTCGATGTCATATTGACATATGTCACGAGTAAAGCCTATTTACTTAATACGGAAAATAGAATTAAGGAGTACCATCTCCATACATGAAAAGTGTCCGTAAAATAGCGTTAAATAGGGAGCGCTACAGACGCAGACGGGAGTAAAGCGGCAAAATTTAAACGTATAATTAAATCTTAGCATCTTCATCGGTTTTATATATAAAAATATTTTCGACTATACGAGTAATTAGAATTTTCATGATTTACTGAATTAACTACTTTTAATCTACTAAAGTCGTAAAAAATTTTAAATAACTAAACTCAACTAACTTCACTCCATCTCTTATTGCTAACTTCATATCACAGCCTTTTCTGACTTTAGCGCCATGATGGCCAATTTTGGAACTATTATTTAATTACTTTTGTCGGACACTTTTTAGCTTTTCTGCCTTAGAGAGATACTCCTTACCTCTATCCTCCATGTTACTTAGGTTTATTTCGGATAGCTAAAAGGTTACAATCAGTGTAGACTGTAGACGTATTTATGTTAGACATATCTCATATGTAATACGTATCTGTGTTAAGCACCAATAAAGGAGAATATAAGAATAATTGTTGCTGAATGGTTAGCAAGTAATCTTTTATCTTTAAATACTGCTAAAACACATTATATGTGTTTTGGCATCCTCAATCGTTCGCAACCTGGACCGGAATACACTATAAAAATATATACCTGCCAACCTAGTATATTATCTCCATCCCGCTATAACTGCCCCCATATAGAAAAAGTAGACAAAACAAAATATCTAGGAGTAATAGTTGATCAGAGGCTATCTTGGCATCCGCATCTGGAAGAAGTGGCTTCTAGAATTAGGAAACTGACCTGGATATTCAAAACATTACGACACGTAGTGCCTAATCCAAATACCCAGTCAAATGAGCGTAACTCCTCTCGTAATGTTTTAAAAGAAATATATACGGCTTTAGCTGAGTCTATCATGGTCTACTACATACCTGTATGGGGAGGGGCGGGCAAAACTAAACTTTAAGAAGTAGAAAGGGCTCAACGCTCGTTATTAAAAATCATATATTTTAAAACAAGAAGAACGCCGGCAGACGAGTTATATAGAATTAGCAAGGTCTTGTCTATCAGGAAATTATATATTTTATTAACAGTATTAAAAAAAAACATAAAAATAAAGATGTTGTTATTTCTAAAACTAAGCGTAACAAAAGAAATATAATCAAAATACCTATTATTATAAAAACTGATTTTGCACTTAAACAATATGTCAATAGATCGACTTTTCTGTATAATAAGGTAAATAAAACTCTAGACATTAGTAACAAACCAAATTATGAGAAATTACTTCGCGACTATTTGTGTAAGTTTACAAGTTAAGCTATGAGGAAACTGAAAAATTAGTAGAAAATATAAAATTATAACAGGAAATATTGCATAAATTCACTAACACACATATATGTACAAACACAACACACACACCTACACATTACACACACATACACACGAACACATGCAGACATACACATACACACACATACAGTTAGATGTTAATTTAGATTTTATTACACGTATTGGTGATAGAGCTAGTACTAAATGCATTAGATATATATATATATATATATATATATATATATATATATATATATATATATATATATATATATATATATATATATATATATATATATATATATATATTTGTTATTTAATTGTTACCATAACTTTACTATTGTACTCTTGTAAATAAGTTTCATAATGTATAATATTTTGATAGGTCTTTGTAATAATATTAGCTGTGGAAGAGCCTAGTCACCTGATACAGGCGTAAGCTTACTAGGTGACTACGAGTTATACTTAATAATTTGTGAACTGTTTTTGGAAATAAATATTTATTATTATTATTGTTGCTGTATTATTAATTACCATCACCACTCAATCGTAAGAAGGACATACAAATCAAGAGGTCGTAGCTCGCTACAGTTTTAGGATCGCGGACAGAAAAGAATTACAAGTCAGTATTCTTATAGGGTAGCGAAAAACAAATGGATGAGATGGTAATGGATCAATGGAAAACTTGTGTTTGTAATCGGTATAATTAAGAGGGGTACTTAATGAGACATTGGAAGTGTCCCAGTTGATTTACTTTCTTCTGTCTGTCTGCCCTGTCTTTGCTTCAGTCCATCTATTTATTTAAACGAGTTATATGGTGTGTCATGACAGTGCTCATACTCACTTCTCATACTCGTATCTGGTGACCTTGGAGACGATGAGGCACTTCTGCATCTTGAGGCGCGGCTCGTGCGAGTGCTGCTTGCGGCTTGCGTAGCTGTGCTCGCAAAGTTCTTTATGCCTTAGACCTGGAATAAAAGAGGATATTTTTAGGATTCCGTACGCATGTGAATGTCCAAAAAACTTGACTTCCAGATCAGGATAATGGCGGCGGGTTTTTTTCAGCTCTACACTGAATTTTATCGTCTGGCAACCACACATTTTTTCTTTTATTGTCTATTTCAAACTATTCATTAATCTGTGCTATTAAAAAAATGGCTGCCAGACGACAAAATTTCGCGTAAGTAGTGTTCAAACAACCTGCCATCATTATCCGCAACGGTGCTTCCGTTATGGATAATAATGGCAGGTTTTTGGAGATTCACCGACCCAAACGGTAAAAACAGGACTCTATTACTAAGACTGTGCTGTTCGTCAATCAGTCCGTCTGTCAGCCACCAAGCTGTATCTCATGAATCGTGATAGCTAGACAGTTGTCATTTTCACATTGATGTATTTATGTTGCCGCTATAACAACAAGTACTTATTATTATTTTTAAACAGATATTAAACCGACTTCCAAAGTAAAAGAAAAAAAAATGAAATAAAACTAATTTTCTAAATAATTTCCCTTTTAAATTTGGCTGAAATTTTAACTATTACTTTACTCAATCTTCATAATTGTGTAGTCGGTACCGGCCCGAACAACATCCTGATAAAAATAGAACACGTTCGAGGTGTCTGGTACCGACTTCAAAATTTTGAAGATTGAGTAGCGAAATAATTTTTAAAATTAAAAACTATTACTACCAAATTTAAAAGGGGAATTATTTAGAAAATAAGTTTATTTTATACTTTTTGTGCATTTTTACTTTGGAAGTCGGTTTAATTTTTTGTTTAAAAATAATAATATTTTTTCCCTTTTTAGTGATATTTGTTAAATTATTATTAACACATTTTAAGAACGTTTAAAATAAACGATCGAATGTATAATTGAATATGCGCTAAGCATCAATTAGGTATTGTATATAAGATAATGATGATGATTACTGTAAGTTACATAATGGCAGTTCTTTAAACAATGTCGAAATTTCCAAACGCGTATCTTTCAAGACTGTGAAGTTCTGTTCAGTGCTTTTGGGTCCAGGGTATACCTTGGTTGAGAATATTACTTTTTGGTATCATATTATATTGGCTTGGGTTACTTCTGAAAAAGTCAAAATCGCTACATATGACCATATCAATTTCGAGGAGTTCCCTCGATTTCTCATGGATGCCATCATCAGGTCACCTCCTTTGGTGACAACGAGACCAATTTCGGATTATACCCAATACATCAAAAAAAGAATTTTGCAAAACGGAAAACAAAACAAAATAAAACAAATATTTATGTGAGGTTAGACAACAAACGTATTTTTTCCGTTTTGTATGGAACCCATTGGGTGCGAAACTGCATTTATTCGAAAACAAAATTGAAATTAATATCTTTATCATTTTTTTTTTTAATGTCACAGCACTGAGCTGCGTGGAAAGTATCACATCGCATTGTGTCAATGAAGTGCCCTACTTTCTTTGTTTACACTCTTTGTATCAGACACGTTCTCTTATCAATAATGATATTTATGTATGTACTATGTAAATATCTTTTTATCAGACTCGAGGAAATGCGTTTCATTTCGCAGTTACTTATTTATAGAGTTCGGATTTTAACGACGGGATACTTAACGATTTAAGGGGTTGTGCGCTCGATAGAACTGAAAATTGGAGACCTTTTCTTCAGTCATGGTCGTATTGAAAAATCACAAAAAAATATATGTTAATCTACATTATATTTAGTCGAGGGCTGTCTTTTTATAAATTGAAATTTTCATTTAAATATTCCACCCTTTTTTTAAGGTTAAAACCTTATTTCTCTTCTTCTATAGGTCACACGAGTGTGAAAATTATTTCAGTATTTTAAATAAGACAAGTCTCAGGGGAAGGTCGTTTTAGTTTTTGCAAATTTTGTCTCCAATATTTATAGCGATTTTTTATCCGATCTCAATACTCTCCGGTCGGCACGATACGCCCTTGTCGCCTACAAAATTAGTATGGGACTTGACGCTCAAGGTCACTGGCGTTATACAGAGCCTTAAATACTTTGGAAATTGGAATTAAAAACTTTTTTCGCTAAGGTATTATCAATTCTACGACAGTTGGGCGTGTTCTTACGTGTTATCATTGTGTCAATGAGTTATATTTATTTAAATTCTAATTACCACGATCGCGATAACCTTATGGAGAATGTTCGAGAGTTAAAATAAATATGTATGTAATGAAATGACATTTCATTAATTCAAATTTGTGTTGTCTGTGGAAGTTGATAGAGGGCGCATTGGAGTGACGCGTGATTGAATGGCGGATGATGTTCAGATAATTTTGTGTATTTAATTGTTATAAAAACTTGTAGAGAGATAAATGAAAAGATATAATTGAGGAAGCGATATTAGTGAACTTTAAATGTCGTTTCTTTGTATTTTCAGGTGAGATAAAAGTGTAATTGTCATAGTTAAGCGATAATTAATATAATATGGTAAAGGCGTGTTAAATAAAACAAAACTTGTATTTTCAGAGAAACAATTTGTAGTTTATTTTGAAAATCCTCAATAATATATCTTATATGTAGTTATTCGTTTTGGCATGGTTTATGATTTTATATAATTTGCATTTGCAATGGCAAATGCGAATTTTATTAAATGGAATTACTCTAAGAAAATACACTAAAACATATTTATAAATTACCATAAAGTAAGTTCCTCGTCAGTTAACTTCAGTAAAAATAAATGTTATAAATATTTAAAACTGCAGTAAACATAAATAAATTCTGAAATGAATGAGGCATGATTAAGGCCATTAGAGACAGTTTCATTTAGACCACCAATAAATAAGTTGGAAGAACATCCATGTTGCATTTTTTTATCATTAAGAGTATCAACTACCAGACTACTACTAGGACCTTATCTACTTACTTATTAAATGCTAACTAATATTATAAACGCGAAAGTTTGTATGTAGGGACGTTTGTTACTCTTTCACGACGCAAAAACTGCTAAACGGATTTTTATGAACTTTCGTTTTGTAGTACTTTAAACTCCGCATTAACACATAGGTTACTTTTGATCGCAGCTATAGCTGTACTGTTCCAAACCGCATTTAAATCCGGGAACCGTAGCCTGTGTTAATTCAGGACCTAACCTACTATCATACCAAATTTGATCAAAATTTGCTCAGTAGTTTCTGAGATTAGCGCATACAAACGTACAGACAAAAAATCATTGTTTTGGGTTCTATTTCGTTCATAAAGCTCCCCTGCAATAAATGTTCAATCTACATACATCGACCAGATACGATTTTATTATATACTAGGTGATGCCCGCAACTATGTTTGCATAGCACGGAAACGGAACCCTATTTTTTAAACTAAGCTCTAAGATAAAGTAGACTATGGCTAAGTTACACCTTATAACATTAGCTATCTTCTAGTGAAAGTCCCATGAAAATTGGTCTAGTCGTTTCAGAGATTAGCTGGAACAAACAGACAGACAGACAGACATACAGACTAACAGACAAAAAATTAGTATTTTTATTGTAAGTACTATATGTATATACTTTCATATGCATTAAGTGAAAAGCTGTTAGTTTAAAATTACAAACAGACGCTTCAATTTTATTTATTTGTATAGATGTAAACTCTACATTATTTGTTGACGCAACATCAGTAATACTGGCCCACACTGGAGGGTACGATTCCACAGTTGAGTGTCATTATTGCCCAGAACCAGTAATATGGAGTTACGAGAACAAAATTTATCAAAGGTCGGGGGCTCTGATAAGAGCTGGAAATGTTTTGATCGCTTGGTTTGACGTCTGCTTCCTATCTATAGGCATATGCATATGATATGCATCACCCTCTTACTAATAAAATATATTGTGTGTTTAACCGTGGCGTGGGAGACCCAGTGGGAGAGAACTTCGGCACAAATGGGCCGGCACGGTCCCACAGAAAACCGGAGTAAAATACTGCTTGCGTAGCGTTTCGCCGAGAGATAGATACTCGGCCGGTATCGGAGAAACGGGGATTGGGGGCTTCAAAAACCGGCAACGCACATACAAACGCACTAATCACATCATCAGGCGAATCGTTCTTTAGTTTTCCGGTTTATTCCTTAAAACACAACGTGGAAATTTCCCAATCATGACAATAACAGCTCTACGCTGACGCATAAGAAAAAGAAATCGATAAAGACACTTTATCTACTGACATCGTCATCATCATCATCAGCCTATCGCCGTTCACTGCTAAACGTAGGCCTTCGCCAATTGTCGCAAACCATCTCGATCTTTGGCAGTCCTCATCCATCCGCTTCCAGTTACATTCTTCAAATCGTCGGTCCATCGTGCCGCAGGACGTTCTACACTACGTTTCTTCATGCGTGGTCTCCACTCTGTCTGTCCGTCTGCAGACAAGGCCGGCACACTTCCACATTAGCGTGCTAATTCGTTGAAAAATGTCGGTGACTTTAGTTCTCTGGCAAATGACAGTGTTACGAATTTTATCCACCAGAGATACCCTCAACATTGCTCTTTTCATCGCACGCTGAGCAACCTTGAACTTGTGAACCAGCCCTACGGTGAGTTTCCACGTTTCGGCTCAGTACGTCATTACCGGTAGAACGCATTGATTAAAGACCCTGGTCTTAAGACCCAGCGTATTATTCTACTCGCCTCCTTCTCAAAGTTGTGCCGCCCTAGTTGAATAGTTTGGCCAAGATATACGTATTCTTGCACAAGTTCGAGACTAGCGCCATTCACGACAACAGGTCTCGGGAGAACGTGTACAATATTATTCTCTTTTATATCTTCCTATTTTATGTCATGTTATATTTGTGTCTTTTGTGAACTGAAAATATTTTTTTCTTTATTTCTTCTTTCTTTCTTTCAATTCTCATATTATACATGACTTTGGTTTTGTTTAGGTTCAGACCCACCCTTCTTGAAGAATCGCTAAGGCTATTCAGCTTCTCTTCTAGGTCCTGCAAAGATTCTAACATAGTAACTATGTCATCCGCAAATCAAGCGCCTAAGTAAACAGTTTTGGAGAGATAAAATGTCCCTGTCTCACTCTTCGACGAAGTTGGATTGGTTTTGTGCTCTGTTCTTATACTTGGATTCGGTCACTGTTGCGGCCTTGTACAGACATTTCAACACCTCGATATATTGTCAGTCGACGAGATATCTCTGCATAGATTCCAACACAGCCCAGGTCTCGACAATATTGAAGGCTTTCTCATAGTACATATACGCTAGGCAGAGAGCCTGATTATACTCCTCGGTCTTCTGTACAATTTACCTTAATGTGTGAATGTGGTCTACAGTGATGTAGCATTTACGAAACCCGACCTGTTTCGGTGACTGAAAGTCGTCGAACTTCTGGGCAAGACGATTCGAGGTAACCCTCGAGAACAGCTTATACACGTGGCTCAGGAGTGAAATGGGGCGGTAGTTTTCAAGTCGCGTGTTATCTCATTTTTTGAAAAATATACCACCATGCTCCTGCTCCATGTTTCCGGGGTAGTGCCAGTGTGGATGACAGAATTAAAGAGTTTGACACGCTCAGTCAAGACAGATGTTCCTCCTGCCATGAGAAATTCTGTGGTTATTCCGTCAACGGTGCTTTGTTATTATATAGCTGACTGAGAGCTATTCTAATCTCACGCATGACGATATCGAAAGCTCATCTGTAAGGTGGCGCGTTAGTCTGGCCCGTGGGTCATCTACACGATGGGTTTGGGATGGGCTCGTTTTTTTGGGTGTACCTTTCGACTTCAGCGATGATCTCCGGCTTCGAGGTGACGATAGTGCCTTATGGTGTACTGAGTTTTGTCAAGTGACAAAGGGAGTTATTAGGTTTAGCAAATACCTTCGAGCCCTTGTTTCGTACTATGGCTTGCACCATGGCTAGGGTATTCGCCCGGCGGGTGTCACGTCTAATTAGCTAATTTTAATCTCCCGATTAAGAACTTGACGTTTAGATTGTATGGCATTTATTTGTTCTCGTCTTTTCGTCAGAGAAAGAAGAGACGCATCTTCTACTTACCTTCGAGGTGGAGGAGTTCTGGCCGACGGGCGTAGTCTACCGGAGGTTTCGGGAAAGGCTCCAACGAAACGCTCATCACGTCGCCGAAAAAAGACAATACGTGATAAACTACAGTGTGTGTGTGTAATAGTGAATGTCAATAATATAGAAAATAAGATTTATGTATAGTATTATATAGTATAAAATTGTGTTTGTGTATAGTATAAAAATATATATCATCAGATACCCGTAACACAAGTTCAACTTAGCACGGGATCGGATTGACGTGATAAATATTATATATAATATTTGTTCTGTATCTATTTTTTCTATTCTTACTATTCAAAAAACGCTTCCTCATTTCATTAGATAAAATTAGTGAGAAGTATGTTTGATTAGGTTATTGTTATTATAACTGTTGGCAATTTTATAAAAATAATACTACTAGCGCCACCTATTTGATTAACCGGATGTAGTGAGCATAGAAAGATGGCGCCACGGAAGCTATAAAATGGGCGGCACGAGTAGTATTTGGGTTCTTTGCTTCCAACCGTTGGGCTAGCAAGTATTGTCGAGAGTGTACCCGGAACTATAATATTAAAATAATTATTATTAGTAAAAAGTAAATTAAGTCTGTAAAATTTAAAAGTTAAAATATGCTTTTATCAATATTAAAAGTGACTTTGATTGTTGTGTGAATTGTGATAGAACATAATAAACTTCGTTTTGTATTGGCGAGTTTTTATTCTAACATCAGAAGTGACAAGAATCCGCTTATTTCACAATGGGTAAACGATCGAGACGAAAAAGGGCGCGATCGATTAGTTCCAGTAGCAGCACTAGTAGTGCTCGAACACCATCTCCGCCACCTAGAAGGAGTAAGGTATCACGTAAGGCCGATACCTCAACTGTGAGTACGAATATCAGTTTTATACTCAACAACATTATACCTGAATTTGATCCCCTAAGAGATGATATTAATGCTTGGCTTGGTATATTAAAATCTTACTCTCAAACGTTTAAATGGTCGGACGAAATGATTCGTTATCAGGCGCTAAATAAATTAAAGGGTTCCGCGAAAGTTTGGTATGATTCTTTGTTGCGTACGGAGCCAGAATGGCCTTCGTGGAACTGGAAGGATTGGAGAAAGAGATTAGCATCGAGTTTTCGTATACAACGTAATATGTTCGAACTTTTAAAGGAGATATTAGAGAAAAAACCAACCGAGAATCAATCTTTGTACGAATTCTATTTCGATCAAAAATGTAGAATTGACAGACTCTCGTTAGACTTTTCAGATCAAGACATAATTTCAATAATTATTGGTAATATCGGTGACAGTAACATAGGCGCGTCCGTTGAAGCGAGTAATTTTGTAACGTGCGATAGTTTAGCTAGCTTTTTTCACGGTCGAAATTATAAGTCTAAAATATCTAGTAAACAATTTAATGTAAATTCTCGAGAAATTCCTATTAAAATAAATAATAATCCATCTGTAAAACAGTCGATGTCTTTGTCGTCACCGAATGTGTCGAGTCAATCTTACACGAACAGAGATTCCGGTCAGGTGCTCACGCGTAAACAAATTAAATGTTTCGCTTGCGGCGGTAATCATAAGAGGAGTCAATGTGAGTCTAATAAATGCGACTTTTGCGGTAAACGAGGTCATTTGGAGTCTGTGTGCTATCATAAGTTAAATGGTGTTAAGGTAGACAAGCAAGAGACAAAAAAAATTTCGACGAACGAACGATCCACGTAATAAATTTATTAAATTAATTTATATTAATGATTTTACTTGCGAAGCCTTTATAGATACCGGCAGCAGCTGCTCGTTAATGTCGGAAAATTTAGCAAAAAAAATATTCGCTAAAGTTTTTACAACTACCTACGCCTGTCCATCTACAAGGTTTTTCAAAACAAAGCTCAAAGATTATTTCTGAGAAAGTGACAGTTAATATAAAGATCGATTCGGTTTCCTTATCATTGATAGATTTGTATATTATTGACGACTTAACAGATTGTGAAGTTTTAATAGGTAGAAATGTAACTGAACGGCCTGATCTCATGTACTCGCGAGTGGGAAAAGTTCTTAAGTTTGACTATGCTAATACGTTTACGGAATTTACTAACGTTATAAGTCAACTCGATATCGACACAAATGCCCGCCAAAAAGAATTAATGGCTTTATTTCGTGAATATCGTGACTGTGTTGCGTCCAACATAAAGGAATTAGGAAAGGTTAATAATCACGAAATGACAATTAAATTGACTAGTTCTCAACCGATTCAATGCAGACCTTATCAGTCTTCACCTGCTAATAGACAAATAATACGTGAAATTATTAATGAATTGTTAGAAAATAATATCATAAGCGAAAGTCACTCGCCTTATGCGAGTCCTGCGCTACTAGTTAATAAAAAGAACGGTGAAAAACGGCTCTGCATTGATTATCGGCAATTAAATAAAATAACTATCAAAGATAAGTTCCCCATGCCACGTATCGAGGATCTAATAGATCGTTTACAGGGCCATAAATGTTTTACAAGTTTAGATTTGAAATGCGGATATTACCAAATTATTATTAATGAACACTCAATAGAAAAGACCGCGTTTATAACGGAGTATGGGCACTATGAGTTTCTTAGACTTCCTTTCGGCTTAGTAAATGCGCCATCGTGCTTTCCTGTTGAAAAAGTCATGGTCCTGATGAATAAAGTCATGGGTAACCTTAGATTTGAAAATATCATTTTATATTTGGATGATGTTTATTTAGTAACTGAGACAATAGACGATAACTTAAAATTGCTAAAAAGGGTATTAAAAATATTAAGGGAAAACGGTTTAACTTTAAATTTGAAAAAGTGTCACTTCTTTAAGACGGAAATTGAGTTTTTAGGGTACAAGGTAAAACCTGATTGTGTGATGCCTAACGAAACTAAAGTAAATGCGGTGCAAAAATTTCCAAAACCCAAAACAGTTCACCAACTTCGACAGTTTCTTGGCCTCATAAGTTATTTTCGCAAATTTATTAAAAATTGTGCAATGATCTCGGCACCTTTAACAAAACTGTTAAAGAAGGGCGCTGATTGGGTTTGGAACACGGAGCAGGAAAACTCTTTCCAATCGCTCAAAAATAAGTTAACCTCAAAGAGTGTGCTTTCTATTTTTGACCCCAATAAAGATAGCATCCTTTATACTGACGCGAGTAGAAACGGTATTGCCGGGATTCACTATGCAACTTACAGAACAAGGTGAGAAACCAGTACATTATTACAGTAGACAAACTACAGCTGATGAAAAGAAGTACCACTCATTTGAATTAGAACTTTTGGCCATAGTTTGCTCACTGCAAAAATTTCGCCTGTACCTTTTAGGATCACCATTTAAAATTGTTACGGACTGCAGTGCAGTAAGATATTCACTTACTAAGAAAGAGATTATTCCCCGGATAGCACGGTGGGTTCTAGCCACACAAGAATTTTCTTATGAGATCATTCACAGAGAGGGCTCACGAATGCAACACGTGGATGCATTAAGCAGAACCCCCGTGCCGTCCGGAGAAAAATCGGAAGTCGAAATTATAATGGCAATAACTGAAGCGGATTGGCTTTTATCGGTTCAGCTGCAAGACTCCGACTTGCAACGCATTCGAGCCATTTTAGAGTCCGGTGATATTGATAAAGAAAAAGACATTTTTAATAAATATGACCTATTAGGCGGCAAAGTTTACAGAAGAACGCCCCAAGGGCGACGATGGGTAGTACCAAGAAAATGTTTTTGGCAAATAATTAAATGTAATCATGATGATCTGGGACATTTTTCCATAGACAAAACGGTTGAAAGGATAAACAGTCAATATTGGTTTCCTCGAATGCGCCACATAGTAAAAAAATATATCAAAAATTGTTTAAGCTGTATTTATTACAAAAATAAGGGCGGTCCGAAAGAAGGAGACTTATATTCGTTGCCAAAGTATGCAGAGCCATTTCATACTATTCATTTGGACCATTTAGGTCCATTTATAGAGACTAAAAATAAAAACAAATATTTATTAGTCATGGTAGATGCGTTTACAAAATTTGTATTTATCACTGCTATGCAATCAACCAAAACCTCATTGGTTATTAAAGAATTAGAAAATATAACTAAAATATTTGGTAACCCTAAACGGATTATAACAGATGCGGGGGCTGGTTTTACAGCAGAGGAATTTTCTCGCTATTGTATAGATAAAAACATACGCTTACATACGGTGGCGACAGGTATGCCTCGTTCAAACGGTCAAGTAGAACGATTTAACAAAACTATTTTAGAAGCCTTAAAAGCTATAGGGGCTAATACCACCGATGATAATTGGGATTCCTGTGTTAAAGTATTGCAACAAGGTTTAAATAGCACATTACATAAAACCACAAAGGCCGTTCCTAGTGAGATTTTCTTTGGTTATCGTTTGAGATCTGACAGTGATAGCCTAGCTCCTCAAATGGAGGAAGATAAGATTTTTGATGTGACGGCTTTGCGTGAAAGAGTTAACGAAAACATTAAAACTAATGCCAAGCTGCAAAAGCAAAGATTTGACAAGGGTCGAGTAAAGGCTAGAACATATTCTGAGGGTGAATTAGTGTTAGTGAAAATTCAGAGTCAGAGCAATGACGGAAGAAGCTGTAAATTACTACCAGCCTTTAAGGGCCCGTTCAGAGTTAATAAAGTTTTGGGTAACGATAGGTATGAAGTAACGGATATACAGGGTAGTGAAAGATGCAATAAAAAGTATAAAGGCATATCCGCTGCAGAAAACATGAAACCTTGGATACGGATAGATGGTTGGATGTCTGATTAGACTATGTATATCTATTTTAGTTTATATCCGTGTTGGCAAGGTCATATTCTTGTCTTATATAATATATTACTTATACAACAGACAGGTATGCTTATATTTCCGCTTTAAAATTCTAAGTTTATTTAAAAAATATATATATATTAAAAATATAATTGGAGCTATTCTTGATAAATATTAAAGTGATCTTATACTACACACATTACATACAAAATATATATATATATTATGTAAAAACCGAGTTTGAAATTACGAGTTAAGATAAAATGCTTCAAGTTTTGACATGTTAAAGTCAGATACTGTACCTACCTCCATTTTAAATCCAATAAGTAGTTCAGGCCTAGAGCAAACTTGGTACGCTCAAGTGAGGCACTGGGCCCTTTGAGTGCAAGCGGCTTTAGGACCTGGGAACCTGTTCGAACTTGGGCTCTTAAGTGAGGCATAGTCCCTTTAAGTGCAAGTCGTCTGGTGACAATCTGTATGGACGAGGCGCAGGTGTCTGATAGCGATGACAAGACTTGAAGGCATGGAAAATACCAATATCCTCATAATGTTTAACTGTTTCAGCATTTTATCTAGACTCGTGAGGTGCCTGGGACAGTCACCGAGCAGAATGGCCGTGTTGGCAATTTTATAAAAATAATACTACTAGCGCCACCTATTTGATTAACCGGATGTAGTGAGCATAGAAAGATGGCGCCACGGAAGCTATAAAATGGGCGGCACGAGTAGTATTTGGGTTCTTTGCTTCCAACCGTTGGGCTAGCAAGTATTGTCGAGAGTGTACCCGGAACTATAATATTAAAATAATTATTATTAGTAAAAAGTAAATTAAGTCTGTAAAATTTAAAAGTTAAAATATGCTTTTATCAATATTAAAAGTGACTTTGATTGTTGTGTGAATTGTGATAGAACATAATAAACTTCGTTTTGTATTGGCGAGTTTTTATTCTAACATAACTTCACACTTCACAGTGCTAATCACAGTGATAAAATTCGCGACTCGGTCAATGTGGTTACATAACCATCTCACTGTTGGAGCATGTTTTTCGGGTGGCCGATATCTACACTAATAACTATTATTTAATAGATATTTTATTTTTAACATAATTACCTACAATGTTAAATGGGTCTGTTTTTAGAAATTCCCACGAGCGAGATAAAATACTCGCATTTTTTACTATGATTACTGTTATATAATTTTTGATGTCTCGTTTGAGTGCCATAGGATGGCAACACAACCGACATTTTCATTATATATATGTATATATACATATACAGTATCCCACGGGAACACTGTACTTTTTCAGTATAAGTAGCCCATGTGATAATCCACAGTTTTAATGTTTAATGTTTACGTGGAGAAAGGTGTGCAGAAAGCTAATATTTATTTAATTATGTAATGCTTGATAAATAATGTTACACACACTCCCTCACTCACACTAGCGTGCGTTTATATATTGTCAAACTCACGGAAGAAATCTTTCACATTTCATAGACAAAATTTACCTATTTTTATTGCGTATCTAAGAGGCAAAATAGCCCTAAAAAGATTAAATTAAAAAGATGAATTACAGTCGTATTTCGACCACAGGGCGAACTCTAGTATAACATATAATAATAGAACAATAACTAATTATTAATAGGTGCTAGTGAATGACTAGTAAGTGACATGTAAAGCTGGGACCATATTACCGTAATGTCTCCGACCGGAGAATATTCAGAGCATTGAAAATATAACTCGGAATAATACAATAGAGATGAAAATCGAACTCACAAATCTTGATTAAAATGACAATGTCAAATGTGGCAGTTGTCAAATCGTGTGTTCGAATTTCAGCTCTATTGTCTAAGTCGCGAGTTTTTTTTTTCAATGCTCTGAAGTTTCTCCGGTCGGAGAAATTCCGGTAATATAGTCCCAGCCTAAAACCCAGTTTCAGGCTGGGAAACCCAGTTACCGGATTATGGGATCGTACGGTCCCTAGTCATGACTCCTGGACCACGGCTTGTAATCTAAGGTGTCATAATTTAATAATTGTTGACACTTCATTAGGATAAGAATAAAGCGCAATAATAAATGCAATATTTTTTCTGTTGTTTAATTTCTGATATTTGCATATTTCTATTGTAGATAATTAAATAAGGATTGTTATTTTATTCAAAACAAGGTCTCATATTCCAAAGTCCATATTAAGAAAAATAAATAATGATTAAAACAAAACCATTAAATAACAATTAAGCTTTTTAGGGTTCGCGTACTTGTTCCGTACAAGGACTTTTTAGTTTCGGTCTCTCCGTCCGTCTGTTTGTCTGTCTGGCCGCCGTTCTAACTTCCTAATTTTGAATAAAAATGGATTAAATTTGGTATGGTAATAGATTGCGTATGGATTTGTGGATGGATTTCATTTTTGGCATGATAAAATAATAATTATTTCACATTTTAGAGGTGGCTCCCTAATCCCTATACAATCGAAGTGTTGATATATTTTTTTTATTCTTACCCATTGTGTGGGTTATCATCGAATAGGTATTTTTAAATAAAGACGAGGTTTCATTCATGACTGTTTTATACAGCAAATACCATTTTCGAGTAATTAACCTACAAACCCCCTGGCCCCCTGGTCTACCCCCTGGCATTTCTAAACTAAACACACCGGCATATTTAGCGGAACACAAAAAAAGGTCCATAATTAAAAAAAATATGGTTTTATTTTAAAATCTACTTACTACAATTCTTTTGTTATTTAAAGTTTCATTTGTTTTACTTAAAATGAGATCACATTAAGAACAGATTTTGCGAGTAAAGGCTATTTGTGAAAAATGGTACATTTTTGAACTTTTCATGTAACCGGGAAAAGTGAAAATTAATATTAAAATAACAATTAATTAAATTAGAAAAATGGTGATTAATATCGCGTATTTCCTCTACGTGCTCTTATTAAAGTTTCTACCCGTCTAGGCATACTGAGAATGATGTTCAATGATGTTCCCTGGCAATCTCCGTTGGGGCTAAGTCAGGCATAATTCAGTCCTCAACTCCAAAAAGATACGCGATTAAATAAAAACTAACAAAAAACAGTATTTCAATGAAATTTTAAATCAAACTCAGAAGGAATAAATACTCGAAGTTCGCTCCAGATAAGGTGTATTTGAATAAAATTAAAACAATTGCATAAAATGTGATGTTCAGTTGTTTTCTTAATAAGAAAATATTTCTTTTTAAATTAAATGACGTATAAACCAGCCAGCAACCTTATATGATACTGATATCAAACCTTTATTTTATGTTCCGCTAAATATGCCGGTGTGTGTATAAGGGAGATATAGAAACTTTTAATTTACCATGCTGATTATTTTGAACAAAATTAGACAACAACTTTTTCAGTAATTTAGAAAACCTACTGCGGATTGATAGTTACGGAACCCTCCTATATCTTGACATGATCTTAGTTAGGTTATTTATAACGAAGTTCCTATGGCCACATATTGGCTCCATCATCAGACCCTGAATACTATATGGAGTTATAGAACTCGTCAATATGAATCAAACGACCTCAAATTCGATGGGGTTGTGTCGTTATATTGTGGAGATTCTATGGCCACCCAGCCAGCTGCAGCATCAGATCAGCTCTATGTCACCGTAATATTGCATTGTCACGCGATATACATATGCGTGCAAAATTTCTGCTCAACCGGAAACCGGGAAGTAAGTAAAATTTAACTTGCAAGATTTTGTTACACACAAAGGGACAGGTGAAACTAAATTAAAGCATAAAATAACTATTTTTAGGCGCATGAAGCCAGGGGATGTTCTTATTATCATAATACTTTACACGAGCAATTCTTGTATATTAATATAATCTTTTGTATATTCATTGTAATCTAACGTAAGTACCCATAAATTTTTTTAACTTTGTAAATTTTACTAAAATATGTTGTACTTATTGTGTGTTATAAAACAATGTTGTGCATGTCTTTAATTGATATGAACACTGTTAATGGACGAAAATGATAAGTATGTAAACTTGTTTGTATTGTTGATATGCCAAATAAATAAATAATAAAATCAAAATCTCTGAAACGGCTACAACAATTTCCATGAAAAGACACAAGCGAATCCTTCTCCTTAACTGTGGTAATCTTTGTCATCATATCTGTTTAATCTATGGTTATCATGCTGTATATTGTCAATTTGAGGCGTAAAAGCGACATCTAGTGATCAATTAGATAAATTTATTTTTAATTGGAGTTTAAAGTTATTTTCTTTTTCTATAGTTCAGCACTTTAGTACTAGTTTCATGAAAATAAAATGTTACTTGGGGTGTGAAATGAATACTATATCTTATACCTTAAATGAGACCATCTTGTATATATATAATCGTAATTTTGGCAACGGTTGCAAGTATTTACATGTTATTTAGCATGCAGGGAGTTTTGGGGGACAAAAATCGGTCTAGCTAGGTTTTATCCCTGAAACTGCGCATTTTTAATTTATATATGTTTTTTCTTTCGTCGTGCAACAATATATCAATAATTTCGACTCTATGTCAGTCCGATTGGCAGCTTGGTTAATTTTTGCATTGTTCAGAAATTAGGTATGTGGCGAGTTCGAACCCAAGTAAAATATTTTTGTGATTCTTTTTTTTATTCTACTAGAGCTCCGAGCAAGTACTTCGGTTAAGCAGGTACTTTATATTTATACTGTGAAAAATATATAAGTATTATGTTTTTGGTTTTCGTAAAGTGAAAGCGAGATCTATCATTTATCTGTTGGAATATTGTGTATCCATACAAACTAGTTATATATTTCATTACGTAATTGACATCACCACTAATAGATGTCGCTTTTCCGCAAACCGCCACTAGGGCAATTTATTGAACAATAGGTTAGTTAACATTTAATTAATTATCTTTTATTTTATATTATATGTATAATATTATTGCTCTTTTTTGTTCCTATGTTCATAAAGTACAACTTAGGCGTCACCCACATTAGGCGTGCGCGTTCCTCGGGCGTGTGAGCGATGCGTGCGCGCCACGAGCTCGCTGCATGAGCGTCGCGTGTTGCCGCCGTGTGGCGTGTGCGCAGCGCGCACTCGGCGCTCGCATTGGCCGCCCTGTGACTGACGACCGAAACAGTTCCGAAGACCGAAGGGGTAAAAACACGAAGCGAGCGCTGCGTGCGCTCTCCACACATGCCGCAGAGCAGCAAATTGCGACGCTCACGCAGCGCGCTTGCGGCGCGCTCGCTACTCACACGCCCGAGGAACGCGCACGGTGCACGCCTAATGTGGGGTCAGCCTTACAATAAATACTTGTTGTAGCCACGTATTTTAATTACCAGGCAGTAAATGTATGGCGATTGGCGAATTACCGGTCTCCTTTACTATGCGTGCAGATTTTCGGGGGTGAAAAATCGATCTAGATAGGTCTTACTCCAGGAATGTTTGAGTTTTTATCTATTTTTCTATCGCCATCTCTTATTTTTTTCATACTAGGTAGTGCTACTAGAACTTCCAGCAAAGCTCGGACTTCCAGGTCTTCTTTAATGTGTATTTAAAATAGGGTCTAGCAATGAAACATGTATGTGCCAAATTAATCACACAATATCTACACGAGTAAGCTTTCCAGATATAATGAGATGAAACTGCTATATTTTTTTAGAGATCTTAGACTATCAATCTGTTATTGAAGATTTAATATAAATAATAAACAATCTGTAATTAGCATCATAATTATAATAAACAGCAAATTGTTGTGAGGAATATGTTTATTGTTTATCTGTTAGTATCAAGTGCAAATACCCATTTCCTTGTTAAGTATGTGTACGTGTATAAGGTTGAACATAAATCGATGGTGCCCACGTAATATATCTGAAAACTGAACTGAAAAATGGCAATTTTTTCATTACTATTTTGGAGTCTCTACAAAAGGTATCATTGATACCAAAATTAAAAAGAAATCATTACACAGAGTCGTATTTTATCGTTACATATGAGTCTGACCGGCCAATACTAACTTAACTACCACTTACCCTTGGATTCATCGCAGTATAATTTATTTTTAAATTTTTAAGTCTTAATAAAGTATTCAATCAGGCAGATTCGATTGCTTAAGATAGATTGTTATATTCTTAAAGTAATGTAAGTGGCAGTGCCAGCAAAATATTTCTCTTATCGGCAGATCCGTTTCATCTATGTTTACACAGTTCCTTGTAAATGATTGGAAGTACCAGTTACGATACAGCAAGCAAGTTATTAAGTGGTATATGATCGTAACTCAATTTTCACAAAAACTATAAAAAAAATGAATTTTTGATTTGATGTACCTACTAATTTGTAATCCTAACACAACTGTTCATGAAATTTGTTATAAATATTATCACACCGTTAATGACAAAGCTATGCGAAAAATAAGCTTTAAATCTCCTGAAAAGTTGCATTTTTCAGTTCTGATTAATATCGTAGACGCCTTCGAAATATTTACAGCTATTAAAATGAGAATCTATCATGCCACTTCTGGGGAATTTTATACTACTATTACAGTTTGTACTTAATCAGGGTTGTTATGTCATTTTACATTTTATAAAAATACTAGCTGTCCCGACACACGTTGTTCTGTCTTAAAAATGAACTGGAATAAAAAATAACTACACCTACAATGCAACCTACGTCCTAGTCCTACACCTACTCCTGCAACCTACACTTTTTCCAATGTTTCTCACCGTTTAAACCTTCCCTGAACTTACACAATTATTTCAAGATCAAAATTAGCCAAATTAGTCCAGCCGTTCTCGAGTTTTAGTGAAATATTAGAATTGCAATCCATTTTTACGTCTCTCGGGAATGGGATAAAAAGTATCATATGTCCGTCTCCTGGTGCTAAGCTACCTCCCTACCAAATTTCAGCCAAATTGGTTCAGCCGTTCATGAGTTATAAATAGTGTAACTAACACAACTGTCTTTTATTTAATATAGATTGGTGCTGGATTCTCCTCGTCCAAATAATAAACTTTAACTGTGCCAAATTGTATACTTCTCCGATCGGCATAATTTTCCTAAAATGGAGTACAAAGTTTTTGATTGGGTTGTACAGAAAGAATTTATTTGAAACATTGGATACTAATGTTTGATTAGGTTTTTGCAATCTGTGCAGGTGATCAGTGACCTACACTGCATATGATTTTTTTGGTTTAGTTTTGTGGAATTATCAATTACTAGATGTTGCCCCTGACTTTATGCGCGCTCAAACGGAAATCCCGCAGGAAACATACATTTTCCCCAAGGTCTACTCTATATTGATCCAAATTTCATCAAAATCAGTCCAGTAGTTTCAGAGCCTATTCAATGCAAACAAGAAAACAAACAAATTTTTCCTCTTTTATTAGTATAGAAATATAGATTATATAAAATTAAGTTGCTTCCTTTCCTGTTCACTTAGATCTTAAAACTACTCACCAGAATTTAATCCAGCTTTCAGCAATAGATAGTAATAGATAAAGGTTTATTTGTTTAAATGCATTGCACAAGTGTGAAGCTGGGACGAATCGCTGGTCATTAATATTATAATTTTATCAAATGCAACATTACACTTTATAAAAACAGTATTTATGTAATAAGTAAACAGCATTTGATTAAGTTCAAAGTCAGTCAGCAGACAGCAAAATGGCCTTCAAATTACTGGGGAAAAGGCTGTTCTGCGAGGTATGTACAGATATGTTATATTATAATCACTGAAGTATACAAAATTCAACTTCAATCATGTTAAGAATTCTTAATAAATTCGAAAATGACTACAAATTAATAATAGCAAATTACTGTTTAACAACAAAAATAAAGGTACTTACCTATTTTCTTTTAATGTTTAAGTTTCCTTTAATATTTAAGTTATTTATTAATTATTTGCCTCTCCTCTAATATTTGTGAGGGTAGAAAGTATGTTTAATAATTATTTATGTATACTTACGCCTTAATCCTTTAGCAATTGACACGGTAAAGTTATTTAATACAGACATCATATAACTATAGTCCAATATACTAAAAGTAGTCCACTAAAAATGAAATGGTAATTAATAATCTTATCACCAACACCAAAAGTACGTGTGTTTCTCAGTAATCAATTGATTAAACTAAATTAGCACTAGAGACTTCGCAGATAATGGCTTTCGATTCGTCAAACCGACGTTTTACGATTAATTAACATGATAATAATAATATGTAAGCGACTTTATATTATTTAAAAAATCCAAGTCATCATAAAGTTATTACAATTAACAAAATTAATAAACATATTTTCAAAGCCGGAATCCGGATTGTCGAGATTCGAGAATTTCATAGATGACGATTAAAATTTCTTCTTCTTTTAATTTGGGCGTACGACCGCTATTTTTGGCGGAATGAATAAAATTTATATTGATTTTTTTTTATATATGGCATCGGCTTATAACCATTTGCCAGTGTCAAGTTAAAAAGGCGGGAAATAGAACTTTCGTTTCAATTTTCAACACCGTATTTCTATATCGTCAAGTCTAATGTCTTGTCAAAGTCCAAATATATAGTCAGTGCAGTCCATGAGTCATGTCAATCGATTCAGTAAAGTGGTAGAAGCTTTATTGAAAGTTCCTAGGGAGTTTTGGCGAGAAACACAAAATAGCAAGTTTTTAGAAGTTGTACCACTTGCCCGCACTTGTGCCCGTTAACGAATATTTAATGGTTAATATTCTACCAATATTACACAGTAAGAACCGAAATAACACAAATTATACGAATTCCACAACGTCACCCATTGAACTCCCCGGCAAAACTCTTCTTAAATATTTCAATAAGCAATGGTTTTGGCTAAAAGTAGTTTTGTTAAATATTTTAAATGGCGTTACGGCTTAAGGCCATTTGCCAGTGTCATGTTAAAAAGGCGGGTAATAGAATTTTCGTTTAAATTTAGATCACCGTATTTATAATATATAGGTACCTAGTCAAAGTCCAAATAAATAGTCAGTGCAGTCAGTAGTCAAATCAGTCGATTCAGTAAAGCGGTAGAAGCTTTACTGAAAGCACTTGCCAATACTTTTGCACGTTAACGAATATTAATTAATGGTTATTATACTACGAATATTAAACATTTTTTTTATTATTTAAATATGGCATCGGCTTATAACTATTTGCCAGTGTCAAGTTAAAAAGGCGAGAAATAGAACTTTCGTTTCAATTTTCAACACCGTATTTCTATATCGTCAAGTCTAAAGTCTATTCAAAGTCCAAATATATAGTCAGTACTGTCCATGAGTCATGTCAGTCGATTCAGTAAAGTGGTAGAAGCTTTACTGAAAGTTCCTAGGGAGTTTTGGCGGGAAACACAAAATAGCACGTTTTTAGAAGTTGTACCACTTGCCCACACTTGTGCACGTAAACGAATATTGAATTTTTCAAATATTACAAATTCCACAACGTCACCAATTGAACTCCCCGGCAAAACTCCCGAATATTATACATTAAGAACCTAAATAACACAAATTTAAGAAAGCAAAACAAAAACATCAGCATCTCATTTCCACATCCTCGCCAAAACTCTAGAAGTCTTTGATGGAGAGTTTTAACTAGTAGGAGGTAAATATATATCTATATCAATGGATATACAATGTCCATACAATGGATCTAGTACCTAGTTAAACTGGATAGCAAACTCCGAACTTGTACTTGCTAAAAAAGCTGTATTAACGGGTGTCCCATTATTAGTGCCTGATTTAAATTTGGCGCAATTTTTTTTCTGAGCAACTGGCAGCTCTGAAACTTGACAGCTGTCATCTATGATTGTTCCGAAAAATAAATATGGAGCGTTACACAAAAGAACAACGCGTTGTCATTGTGAAAACCCATTACAAAAATGGGGAAAGCTACGCTGAAACCGCTCGCAAACTTCGCGTAATTTTCGGTCGTGAAAGTGCACCAAATGTGTCAACAATTCGAAGAGTGATCAATAAATTTGAGGAAACTGGGTCGACTATGGAAGGCAAGTCTCCTGTGCGTCGGCTTACCGGTCGGTCTTTCGAAAACATCGCTGCTGTAAACGAGAGTGTCGCCGAAATCCCGGAAAAATCAATTCGGCATCGTTCACAACAACTCCAACTTTCGAGGAATACCTCGCACGAATTCTAACGAAGGGCCTTTCACCTTCATCCTTACAAGATTCAGCTGACCCAGGAGATTAAACCAGCAGACCATGCACAGCGCCGACAATTCGTTGAACGGGTGTGGGAGCAAAATGAACTGGATGCCGATTTATCGAAAAAAAAAAAAAAACTTCACCGATGAGGCGCACTTTCATTTGAACGGGTTCGTTAACAAACAAAATTGTCGAATTTGGGGCTTACAAAATCCGCACGTGATCCAGGAGAAACAAATGCATCCCCAGCGAGCCACTGTTTTGGTGCGGATTCTTCGCAGGCGGCGCGATTGGGCCGTACTTCTTCGAAAATGAGGCTGGAATTGCTGCAACTGTCAACGGTTTGCGTTTCTGCACCATGATAACAGAGACCCCAATTGGAAGGACTGGACCTGGACGACATGTGGTTCCAAGAGGATGGCGCGACCTGCCACACCGCCCATGAAACAATTCATTTATTGGAGGAAAAATTTTCGTATCGAATAATCTCCCGAAATTCCAATGTCAACTGGCCACCGAGATCTTGCGATTTAACGCCTTGCGACTTTTTCCTTTGGGGTTTTGTTAAATCTCAGGTCTATGTGAATAAACCACGAACAATTCCCTAGCTAAAGGCCGAGATCCAACGCGTCATCGGTGAGATAGAGCCGCCACTCTGTGAAAGTCATCGAAAATTTCATGAAAAGAGCAAGGGTCTGCCGCCAGAGCCGTGGGGGCCATATGCAGGATATTCTATTCCATACTAAACGGAACATGTGTACTTTATAATGCAATAAAAATATCACCTCTCGCTCAAAAAAATATGTTTTTTCTTAAAATTAAATCGGGCACTCTTATTGGGACACCTTTACAAGGTGCATGCACGTTAGCGTAACACAAGGGCAAATCCGAGCCGAGCGAGATTGCCCACAGTACACACAGTACCTTGATATAAACTGAAACATCCATCCATTGATTTAATATACTCCACCACATATCTCCCCACTGCAGCAGTTGCCTATCCTCGAAATTTTCGTATAATTTGTTAATTAATATTTAAATATTAAATAAAATAGTAAATTTTGTAGATTCAGAAAAAAGTTATATCTCAATAAAAAAAATACATGGTGTTAATTGTATATTAAGTCTTCGTCGATTTTTACAAAATAAAAAACGACAAGAAAATATATACTTAACTGATAAACTTACATATTATTATAACAAAGAAAATGTACACTATCACACACATCCAAAATAAACTTATCAAATTTTAAAAATATATCAATTTTGTTGTTAGTTGTTACACTTTTTATAAAAGTTAAGTTTTTGTTTTGGTAATTTTGTAATTAAATACAAAAAGTTGATAAGATTGCAGCAAAGCAGTTTTACATGTCATCATTATCATTATCATCATCATTATGTTAAGGAAATACTATCACTTTCGGGCTAGCAAGCTAGGTATATTATGAAAGTTTAAAACTGACATTTGTACATTACTACGAATTGAAACTATTTTATTATGTAGTCTGCAAAATAAAACTATACAAGTGAAAATTATTTAGAATAAATAAACTATGAAATAAATAACATTAAGTACCCGGCCAGCAACTTTGTTGCTACAGCCAATATTGTCCAGTGAGAGAGAATATATTTTAATGATTACAGCCATAATACAATGACCTGTAGACGCGACATAAGTCGGGATAACTTTCGCGCGCGCTCGTTCTAATACATTCGACGAACTAAATGTATGTGGCGAGCCAATCAGCGCGCAGAGCTTGAATCGCCAATTGGTGCGAGTTACGTAGAGATTTGTCTACGCGTAATTGTGCTAGCTTTACATATTATGACGAGAAATAATAACTATTGAAAATCAGTAAAAGCTTCAGTTGGCTATTTTCTATATGTGTAAAATAATTCTAATATTTTCAGCAGACATGTAATCTAATTAAACTAACCTTATATCTAGAAAGATTCGTAGACTATCCAAACTAAAATTATTAGTATCAGGAATCATTAACAGAAAATCGTTCATAGTTTATCAGCACGCCAAAACCAAACAAAATTACCAAAAATGTCCGTTTAATCTACAAATATGTTACTTATTTTAGGAGTATTGGAAGCATTTGTAGATAAGGATATGCTTTGGCTTGTTTCTATTATTGAAATTCAATAGTAGATAAACAACAGTACTTAGAAAAACATAGTTTTTTCAAATAATTGAAGTATTGGACAGTATCTTGATAGATTGGGGAATACTATTCACATAATACTAATAGACTAATTGCTTTTTAGAAAGTACATTATTCTTACTGATTGACCCCATGATGGCCAAGTATTTGTATTTCTGTGATATTTTCCGTCTATTCTATTGATAGGGTATCAAAAAAAACCCAGTAAGCTTAAATAAAACCTTCTGTGTTGATTTTCTTAAATTTTCCAAACATTAAATAAAACTTTTAAATGAAGCAAATTAATAATAAAATTTTCAGAAGCATAAAAAAACAAACCCTAAAATACAACTTACTTTTATATCTTTGACCAGATCAATAGTGACTCAATTTTTCACTCATCTGTTTCAATATAATTAAATCTTGTTAATTTTATTTTCCTTTTGCCAACGTATTACACCGCAAAAAATTGGACTAGTCACTGTCCGTCTCTGTCACTCGCATGTGCGCTCTCGCTTTTAAATTGGCGGAGAGAATGCGGGCGCTATAGTATTTTCAAGTATTACGAGGGAAAGAGACAGAGTGACTCGACCTTTCTTGCTAATAATGATTAGCAAACATGCTGTAGCATCTATTACATTGATTTATTGTTAATACAAAATTATGTTATGTTCTGTGAGTTAACCGTTTATTTTTAACCCATTTTTGCGACTGTAATATATTCCGAAATCAAAAATGTACCTTTAATTATTATTATTAAAGAATGTCTAATTTAAAAATATTGATTTTCCGGAGCGTAAATAAATCTTATTTTATTATCTGTAGAATGTTTTCGAAAATTTAAAATTGTTTTCACGCCATCGTGAATAAAAATTCGAAATTGTCAAAAAATAACTAACACTTTTGTTTCGGTTATCCATTATAAGAACATTTAAACTCTCCCATAACAAATTAATTTACAAACATACAACATTAATAAACCACTATCGATGTTCGCGTTACAAAAACAAAAAAAAAAAAAAAGAACAATTATTTCAGTCTTCTTTTTTTGCTTGATCGGTTTTCGCCTCCCCGTTGGCTATGGGGGTCGATCGGGGCGAATCACCATCAGTTTCTGAAAAAAAAAAAAAAAAACTGAATTAAAGATCCGCGTGGCCTGAGGAAAAACCTAGGAGTATAAAATATTTAATCCTTCACTATTGGCCTTCGAATTGGAATAATAAGCCTGGTACACATGTAACTTTTTATCATAGCGATCAAACGGTGCAATCCGAGTTTTGCAGATTTATCGATTTGACAAATCGTTGACAATCATTGATATATGGCCCGTTTCAATGACCTCTACCAATAATATCTACCAATAACTATTTGTTAGAAACGTCAAATTTGTATCGCAAAAAACCCATCAATTGATTGAATGACGACATTTTAAACAAATAAATAGTTATAGATAGATAGGTTATTGAAACGGGCCGATAGACACAACGGATAAACAAACCGTGCGCAAACCAAGTTGTCCGCTACAGAAGTAACAACTACATAGTTCGTGTATGGCACGCCGTATTACCTTTTAAACACCTAAAAAAAATATTGACGTAATAATTCATCAAAAAGAGAAATTCCATAATAACTATAACAATTCTATTACAAATCGTACCAAGATATTATAGTATCCTACTTTTTTACTTTATTAAAAATTGTGCGTTAGTACAAACTATGTATACATATTCAAAATTGTGTGCATTTTTATTTTTTACATATACTGAGTTACTTTATCAGAAAGGAAATAATTATTTTGATTTATGTGTAATATATACGTGTATTTATTTACAATGTACAATTTCAAATTGAAGAATATTATTGATACTGCATCGTTTTTATTTGTAGGATGTGAAATAATATAACGATCTAATTTTTGAGTATCGTCCAATAGTAGCTAAATATTTCAACGATATAAAAAGTAATGGCTTTTCAATTACGTACATAATACTAATTCCTTAAATTTTTAACTGATACCAAAGAATTATAACTTATTGTGGATTTTTTTTAATGTTATTTTAGAAGACATTTAAATTGCTAAAAAAATCCATATTATTGGCCATTCAATTTCTGTTTCTAGTAAACTTTTTTCGCATTATAGAATAAGCTACGAAAAATAAAAATAAATTACCAGAGAAAACTTTGTTTCATTATAAAATATGAATAAAATTATATAAATATAGCATATTTGTTCTATCATCATACAAATTCAGCTAGTACTCTATAACAAAATAATTAAGGAATTATTATGACTGATTAAATTAATAGATAATTCAAAAAAATATTAATACGGACAATAACAAATGACTTCACGAATTAAAATTATCAATATTGATAATTTTAATTGCTAACTTTTGATTTCCATGATTTATTATTGTTGTTTTGCTTACATAACTTTACCGCTCAAAATAACTATACAAGTTACACATCACATAAATCATTATTCTGTTATATCGTTAATTAGCTAAAGAATTATTGAATTATTGAATAATAATATTAAAATGATCCATATATATCAAAACATAATCTCAAAATTTATAATGATCATTATCAACAAAATATCAATTGATCAATTAAAATTATAAAAAATTATATGAAAATAGGATAACTTAATAGTAATTCTTTTGAGACTTTAAAGACCACAGTTACTTTTTTTGATTCAATATAAAATTGAAACATAAGTTTAATGAATTTCTATCATATTCAATGATGATTAATATTTGTATTTTATATTTTTAGGGATTGAATTAATTTTATCAGATTAATAAAAATTTTGCCTCAATAAAATTGGGAAAATTTTCCATTTAGCATATTTAGTATTCAAAAATAAAAATGTGTTCGTTTTCCTGTACCATCATTTCTAAGAGGGTTGAAAATTTTCATCTATACTCAACAACGTAAACAAAATTTACTATCATATGTTTGTATCAAAATTTACTATCACATTGGAAAATATACATACAGCTGAAAATTCCAAATAAAAATTGATTCGTATTTGACAAAAATGCTAGAAAAAATGTAAAAAATAAAAAAATGCCCCAAAACCCTATATTTCTTTATGCTGATGGAATTAACATTATCAATAGTGAAATAAAAATAGATTTCAATAAAATAATCTCAAATAAAATATGTGTCAAACATAATTCAAGAATAGTAAAAATATTAATTATAATTTAAATGTTATGTAAAAAAAAAACAAGTTTTAAAAAGTAAAACGGCGTGCCATAGTTTGGGCCAACGTCACTCTGTATTTTATTCGAATATAAAATTAAAAACTTTAGTCTTTTGACGTTAAGAAAACGTGTAGTGAAAACATGAAATGTAAAAAAAATATTACGCCAAAATAAACTACGCGTACATAAGTACTCATAGTTTATTGACATTTACTGTCTTGTTTACGCGAATAGACTAATGTAAAAATGGTCTTACGTGAGAGGAAAATGGTCTGGATATGCGGAGGTGGTACGTAAACTACACCCCCCCCCCCCCCCCCCCCCCCATCAACTTTTCTATACAGGGTGTCCCGTAAATCGGCGTCAAGCCGTAACCCGTGATATGCCAAGTTACAATAGTTATCAGAAAAATTTTAAAAAAAATCCAAGTAATGTTTCTCAAAAAATACAAAGCTTAAAAAAAATCGAAAAATCGACATCTTGTGGTGGTTTTTTAGTTCCCGGCACTACAAATTTCTACTTTTTTGGTAATTTTTTTTTTGTATGTAATCCTGAATAATGCTTTAGTAAACTGGTGCCTAAAATTTAAATCAAACGACTCCGACTTGAAAGGAAATGTGGCTTTTTGCCCAAAACAATGATTCGAATTTAATAGTTTGCTCGACTTTAACTGACTGTACTGAAAAAAAAATGTACTACGCTTGTTTGGCAGGTAAGTTGGCGCAGTTAATAAGGATTCCAAAATGGTATGACACTCGCTAGATTGTTTCTTAAATTTTGGACAATATTGATTTTTGTAAAGGAAGTCGGTTTCCGACAATTTTTTCTTACTTACTTAAAAGGATTCAAGTGTACCCAGTACTTTCTTCTAAGTGATATTCTGATTTGGATGAGACGGAGAGAAACATTCAACGAGTGTAAGAGAGACAAAATCCAAGAAGTAAAAGAATATCACGGGCCACGGGGGCCATAGTGTCTCATTACTTTTAACTTTAGGAAACTTGTAACTTGGCCTATCACGGGTTTACGGCTTGACGACGATTTACGGGACACCCTGTATAAATAAATATATCGCGTGGGGTATCGTTTAATCGACTCCAATTAACCACACAAATCGTCATAATGTTTATAATTATTGCCGGAGCTGCATGATGCACTAGCGCTTGTGACCTTGACAACTGACGGGTCGTTGGAACAAACTGAGCCAATATGGCTCAGTATGATTTTCTTAATTTTCATTCGCGTACCCCGCTTCTAGGCGTATTTATTCTATGGCTGAGAGTATAAGGTATAACATAGGCTACTTTATCTTAGGGTTCCGTTTTAAAAAAATAGGGTTCCGTTTCCGTTAGTTCTATGCAAACGAAGATGCGGGCACCAGCTAGTTAATTTAATAAAAATAAATACTTTTGTATTTTTAATATCACTATTTTACCTGCCTACAATAACTAACTTGGTAAATATCAATTAGGTACAAAAGTATCTTACAAGGCATTTATTTACTTTTTTCACTATGTGGCCCATGTCTGCCAAAAGGCCGACCCCTGGTTTACACCGTTAAATTTAAAAGAACTATGCAGTTTTATCGTTACGTGTGTGGCAGACTAATGCACTTCGTTTGCACAGTTTAATCGCTACATAAAAAATTTACGTGTGTAGCGAGCACAAATCGCAAGGTGTGACAGAAATGGAAAGACATGTCGTCTCATTCGCTCACCGCATGATTTCGTGACTTCGTTCCTCTTGTCGTCCTCGCTATCGCTACCGGAGCTGGCCACCGACGACTCGTCGCCGCTTCCTGCAGCAGATAATCACCATCATTATTGTTGTGTATGTGTTGTATATTTTTCTCCATAGTGGCCCAAAATGACCACATCGTTGTAAATTAAAAAAAATGTAGTTTGGACACCGACTCATAAACATTATAATAGTATTTACTAATACTAAATTCACTGGAATTTGCGACTGCGCTAATACACTGTTTAGATCGATCCAATTTAAACCCAATGTAAGCAAAAATATTAAATTCGTCCAAATTAATATGTGAATTTCTTTAATGCACGGTAAATAAGTGACACTGAAATTAGTAGTATTAACGAACGGAGGAGACGCATTTCGTATACAGTATGTGTCGTCTCGAGGTTGAGAGATTTTAACAGCAGATAATAGGTTTAATTTTATCGACAAAACACCCCCATTTTGGTGGACGTAAATTTAAGCCTATTCTCTGCTGTTAAAATATATTAACTTCGTGACGACACACAGTGTATATTGCTGTCCCGCTCGCACAGTTGCCTGCGGTACTGACCGGGGGCGGGACGCGGCATGAGCGGCAGCGGCTTGGGCGATAGCAGCGGCGCGGCGGGGCGCTGCTTGCGCGCGGCGTTCACACGGCCGCAGTACGCGCACACGTACGACACGTACTCGAACTCCTCTGCCATCGCCATACCTGCGAACATAGTACACACATTACACATTACAGGTATCTATACTATAATATAATAAAGAGGAAAGGTTTGTTTGTTTGCATTGAATATAGGCTCCGAAAATACTGGTCCGGTTTTGATGAAATTTGGCACATATATACCACTTATATATAGAATATACCACGGGGAAGGACATAGTCTACTTTTTATTGAGGCAAAATGTACGGTTCACTTGAAATTTCCTTTTGTGCGCACGAAGTCGCGGGCAACATCTAGTGCCTTATAAGACTTTAGATGTAGCCCATACAATAGGATCCCAGAAAACGTTCAAAACCTTTCTAGTAATAAATTTAAAAAAATGAGTCAAAAAAAGTTTGTGTGCTTAAAGCTCATTATAAAGTAGGTAAATGCTTTTGTTAACGATTAAGGCTATCTCTGTGTACTTGTGTACTTTTGTTATATCTAACGTAGATTAAGTTTACAATGCAAAATATACATTGCTTTTAGAAGAACAATTTTCCATATTTTTGCTTTTTGGCCCCGTGCGAGTTTCTTACGCCGGTTATTCTCGGTGGTTTAGGCTACGTGATAGCTTTTTCTGTTGACTTTCCGAAAAATTCTTGTTAAGGTTAATTTGTATTTCAATAATTTGTTTAATTTGGATTTCAATAATTAATTTCATTGATAATCAATTCACAAATTATGTGTTTTCAAAATGAGCTTAATGATGAGACCAAAGACGACGATAAAATACATATACTGTAAGTGAAGCCGATAGAATGGAGTTATAGGAACCCCACGCCGCTGATAGGTAATATGAATTAAAAATGTCCTCCACGAACATAAATTGACGACCAAACTCACCATTGTGCGAGAAGCACTCGCTGCATATGAGCGCCATGCGGTGGTTGGGCCCGTCCTTCAGCAGATAGTCCACCACCTTGTCCAGGGCCGAGCGGTTGTGCTCCGGCAGCGGCCGCGGCAGCTGGTCGGACTGTTACAATAGCCACCGTTTTTTTTTTGACATATGATGTTATGACGTCAGTATGACACAAATAATCTAGACGACTGATTTTTTAATCGCTTATATGAATAGTTCTTTTAAATATGAGTATCTTCTCAGAAGAAACAGTATTTTGATCAGCCTAGTGTTAATTAGGTTTAATAAAAAAACACCAAAAAGGATTACAATTAAATCACTACAGCTTCAATAGTTCGAACCTCTGAGCACACGACCGTTCTCAACCACCGCCTGACGAAAAAGGTGCGGCTCGGTGTGCGAGCGTTCGTTAAGATGCTCTGACGTCATCAGCGGCAAGACGTAAATCCTTACTACCGGAGTAATCCTTGTGTTGTCAGCTTCTTGGCTTCTTCTTCTTACAGTATATTAAAAATCAATATTTTCAAAGCTACAGCGATTTGTTTACAAAATTTCGCAAGTCTCGTGAAAGCGCTCCATACAAAAGTCATACCTAACTGTGACGTCACGATTAGGTACAAGTGTATGGGGGCCGCAGGAACATAGTTATTTGTAAATATCCACGGAATTTGTGCGTTTAAGTTCATACTTAATGTAATGAATGTTTTTGTATATGATGTAAGTAAACTAATGATGCAGGTAGGTTTTTTTTACTAATTTCGCATAAAATTTTGAAACTTTTTTTATATTTTTTAGATGTATCTAATTACTAAACTACACATAAATATATTTTTTTGTAGTACGTTTGCAGGCTCTATTTATTCGTTATCTAAGCCTCCTAGCACAATTTGCAGTGCACATGCAGTGGTGTCAAACGTTTGTTCTTTTTTCTTCAACTTTCGCGCGCTTCTCGCGGCGGGTAGCTGTTAATAATAAACATTTCTTTCTTTTTCTACTCACCCTTAACCTGGGTCCCTTGTAAAGGGCGGTAGGTGTGTTGACGGGCACGAGATTCATGTTCCTGACCGGCGTGGAGGTCGCCACCGCCATTTGTCGCTGTCGCAGCTGCCCCGGCGTGGCTGGAAAACCGAGTAAACGGCTAGTATCCATCTCAAGAGTTTTAAAAATGTACAGATTTTACCGCGGTCTGTTAGCATAAAGCGAGCAAAGTTATAGTATTCAAATATTAATAAAAAAATGTAGATTTTACAATATCCTTTTAGTTTTTCAAACGAACCGCGATAGAATCCAATAAAGTTATTTACAATGAGTAAAAACAATACAAATTATGTACAAAACTATGTTATACTTATTCTGAAATATTTTTTGATTCTAATACATATAATATAAAGTATTGTAAAGAGGAAAAATTCAATTGTTTGTACGTTTGTTTGCACTGAATAGGCTCCGAAAGTACTTGATCACGAGATTCACGATTGAGATCACGAGAAACAACATAGGCTACTTTTTCTTGCAGCATAATTTGGATTTCCTTTTGTCGCGCACGAAGTCGCGGGCTACGTCTAGTATTTGTTTTTATTAACCCATTATTTGATTCTAGCTTAACTCTAAATCTATATGATAGATAAATCTAAATGTAAGGAAAAAATAATAATAGCACGTTCAGTATAAGTTATAATATTCAATTATATTTTCTACTGATAAGAAAAATTGCTGCCGGAAAATAATCTATGCGTTATAATATGTATTTATTTTATTTAAAGCATTTATTTAGATAGTTTGAAAATACATTTTGATTAGAATATTGTTTCAAAATTTATAATATTATGTACTATTTATTAAATGATGTATCCTCATCGTCATAAAATAATACATTTTCTTTAAGCACCAACCGGAAACCATTCTCGTTCAATCTGTATCAAGTATTGCCTATTAATATACTTCGATAACCTAACCTAACCAAGAGCAAGTCAGGACATGTTCAAAGAGGGTTTCGTAACTATCAACGTGCAATAGGTTTTCTTTGAATAATTTCCAAAAGCTATTGTCCGATTTCGCTCAAAATAATTTTCTTAAACAGTTTTTAGCATGATCTATCAGCATGGAAACTTACAAGTTTCTTTAGTTTAGAAATGCCAGGGAAGGGTGGCCAACTTATAAACCCCTTTGGAGGCCGATTACTCGAAAATGGTTGACTTTTTAAAGTGATGTAAAAAACCTTGCCTTTATTTTAAAATAACTACTCAACGATACCCCACACGATGGGGTAGAATGAAAAAAAATAGACCACTTCAAATGTATGGTGATGTCAAAATTATTATATATTTTATAATGTGAAATCTGAGATCTATAAACAGTAATTAACTATACAAAAATTCATGCATTTACACTAATAATTACAGAAGCTAGAAGGGCAGACAGACAAACAGACGGACGGACGGACAGAGCGAAACTATAAGGATTCCTTGAGTATTGTGGAACCCTAAAAATGAAGCACTATCAAACATCACAGTTCATTACGATTTCTGTGATATAAAACATAAGTCACAACTCACAAGATGGCGCGACAGAATGTACAGACATGAACTCAAACCGTGCAGGAGTGACGACACTCTCGTGATTGACAAAGGTCAGGCATAGTAGGAAACGGATTAACTTTACCCAATTACTGATGTGAACTTGTATGTTGTCTGTACTATATGGGGATCTAATTCGTAAGCAGTATAGTGTTATCATAATTTATTTGTATTATAATGACGGCGTGCAGTCACTATACAATTGCCAATGACATGTCAGTTTGATATAATAATAATAACATAATACGAACAAACTATGACAACAGTCTACCAGCGTATGATTTAGATTCCCTGATAGTACATAAAAGTAAGGAGTCCCTGCCTATTATAAAATCAAAAATTAGGAGTCCAAAGGATATTCAATAAAAATTGAATCTGGTATAAAAGTTTAATTTCGTATCAAAGTATAAATGCTTTTTCTTATGTTAATCAATAAAATTGTTAATCCAACACAAAGTCGTTAAGCTCTCTTTGCCCTTAGGGCTCATAATCGCATAATAAGTGTCGAATAGCTTATTTGGAATTTTTGTAGCTGCTTATACTGAGCGACAGAGACAAAACATGCAAATAAGCTATCTGCCGCTTATATGTAGATTGTGAAACAGGCCCTTAAACTTATCTAACTAAAATGTCCTTATATAAAAACCTTGTCAAACATCTTGAAGTCTTATAAATGTTACATAATATAATTTTCTAGGTAAGCGTACCCACTAAATACACAATGTGCAATGATAATACTAATGAGCTCCATTTTCGGTATCACTTTTAGTAAACTATCGTAACGTTGTATAATATTAATTACTATTTATATATGATATTGTCATAATACTATTCGTAATCTCTACGAAAAACGAGTGTCGTGAACGCAGGTATTTTTTACCAGGGCACACTATTGGGGGATTACGAGAAAGAACGATAGCTTGCATTTCTTCTCTTTTTTTAATTTTTGGTAGGTAACGTAACGTTTGTTACGTAATTGTACATATGGCACTGATAGTCGCGGTTTATATATTTACCTGACTGTACTATGTAATAGCTCCCTACACCGATTTCGGTGACGGTGGCCGGTTTCATTAAAACCAGATCAGCTACGCAGGAGTTATTTTATAGTGAGTCCAAGTGTGTGCGCAATACACAAGAGGATTCTCTCTTCCATTACTCTCGTAACCCAGTGGGACGTATAGCCGATACGGAATACGAGAGATCAGGCGAAGGTCCGACTTTTTACATGCCCATCCGACGCATGGATCAGGTGATCAGCCTGCCTTGTCCTACCCAGACTGAAAATCATTTTTTTTGTGGTTCGATCGCGAGGATCGAAACCACGACCTCCGAAGTCGAGAGCCAAACTCTAAATCACTGTAAATCACTGGACCACGGAGCTGTCAACATTCCGGTAGCAATATTGGTGGCAACCATGTGGCATATTCCAAGTATAAAGCTACCGGAATGTACACGCAGCAAGGTAATGTAAGGATGCTGGTTCTATAACTGGTTGTCTACGCGAATGTACTATATATATTCTATTGCTTATGTATACCGGCTCTACGCGAAAGCATTTATGGATACTCGCTCTCTACGCGACTATACCCACTATAAGGGGCCCTAAACCGCAGTAGGGCGGAGAGGTACGATGTGAGGGATCTACCTGGGGGCGGCGAGCTAGGGGAATTACCGGGCACGTTCATAGTCGGCACGAACGGCTTCAGCGCTTTGCTCGGCTCCTCCGGGCTGCCGTACTTGTCCAGGATCTCCTTTGCCACCTGAAAATATTAAAGATGGTACTGTATTTTTTATATAACGAGCAACCGAATCGTCTGAGGGAAAACATTTATGACGTGAAGGAGAATGTAAACAAAAGGCATGTGAGTCTGCCTCTGCCAACCCGCAATTGGCTGGAAGAAAATCTCATATATATATATATATATATATATATATATATATATATATATATATAATTGCCTTTATATATATAAAGGCAAAGCTGATTGATTGATTTCCCTTAAGGCTAGGTAAATTAAATTATATTTAAATTATATTTAAATTATAATATATTTTTTTTATTTTTTATTATTTAATTTAGCCTTAAGGCTAGAAATTTGAAATTTTGCACACGTATTTCTGATATGACGTAGGCAAGTAGGGTAAAATAGGGGATGGAAGTTTAAAACCTAATTTCACGCGGGCGAAGCCGCGGGCAAATAATGCTAGTTAATGAATAATGATAACGTTAAATAGGATAAGTTAAGCAGACATCAATGGTTAAAGCGTATGTACTCTGCATACCAATGCTCCTAATTGCTTTTTTTGTACAGCATTATTTGTAAACCATTTTAAACGCTCGACGAAAACATCGTTTATTGTACGATATATTATTGTATCGTACCTTGTAAGTCTCTGTGTTCATGACCTCTTCTAATATCTTTTTCTTCTCTGCCCTCATTTTGGCCAGCTTCAGTTTGTTCTTGTTTAACATCCAGTTGTAATACCACGAGATACCCGATCTTAAGAATACCACTCTGTAAACAAAAGAAAGTTTATGTGTAGTAGCGAAACTTACTGACTAGTATTTTTAATAGGATAGGAGCGAAAAAATGACGGGAAGATTTATTTTACGCCTGTTTTCTGTGAGGTCGTGGTATTCCTCCGGTCAGTCAATCAGAATCGAAATATTTATGTATACATAAATAAATAAAATTGAAGTATCTGTTTGTAGTTTAAAAATTAACAGCTATGCACTAAATACATATAATTATGATAGTTACCTCACTAAATAATCAAATTAAAAAAATTTGTCTGTCTGTTCGTCTGTCTGTCTATCTGATTGTTCCGGCTAATCTCTGAAACGGCTTTAACTTTTATTTTATGGTTTCCTTAAAAAAAAATAGGTATCCGTTTAAATTAGTTCTACGCAAACGAAGTTGCGGGCAGTCTTAAATATAAAATAATATGTAGGTTTAAGCAGTAGCAAAAGCGTTTCGATATCCTCTGACCGGATCTAGTATTCAGGGGCCTTACTCCCAAAACTGATACGATTTCGATTTTGATTCTGTTTCGATCCTGACGCGTTGTTTGGGAACAAAATCGAATCGAAATCGAGATCGTGCCTTATCAGCGTCGTCCGTCGACGTCACGTCCACAGTGTAAACAAGTTACAGTTGAGTGCCGCAGTCTACGAAGATTATTAAAAATATGGAAAAATTACATATTTTTCACTTTAAATAACATTTACATATTATGTATGTATGTTATTACGGTATGTTTATTCAAATGGATCAGCTTCAATCTCATGCAATGGTAGGTATTTAAAGGTTATTTTTCTAAAAAAAAACTGTGACAGTAATTCTTCGTCTTCTTCTTAATAGTTTCGAAATTCTTTGACGTTCTGTCAAATGTCAAGCCATATTGTGATTTAATTTGTCAGCAAAACTCAAGTGTTGTGCACGAAAGACATTCAATAACTACAATAACTTGCCATAAATAGGTAATTGGTAGTATTGTAAAAAGGTAGTTGATTGTTAATTTTGGTGAAAATATAATTCAGTGGTAAATTAATGTAAATGATACAATAACAAATTTGTTGTTTACATTTAGAAAACACTAGCACAGTAACATCAACATACGACGTTTTATAACTCAAATTCAAAAACAGATTTCTTAAGTGAAAATATAATACATGAATGCGTCCAAATGTGTAAACAAATGCGTAAAGGTTTTAAGTAACTTTACATTGTATAACGGTGATATAGGTGTAATATAATACATGAATGCGGCCAAATGTGTAAACAAATGCGTAAAGGTTTTAAGTAACTTTACATTGTATAACGGTGATATAGGTGTAATATAATACATGAATGCGGCCAAATGTGTAAACAAATGCGTAAAGGTTTTAAGTAACTTTACTTTGTATAACGGTGATATAGGTGTAATATAATACATGAATGCGGCCAAATGTGTAAACAAATGCGTAAAGGTTTTAAGTAACTTTACATTGTATAACGGTGATATAGGTGTAATATAATACATGAATGCGGCCAAATGTGTAAACAAATGCGTAAAGGTTTTAAGTAACTTTACATTGTATAACGGTGATATAATTTCGGTGAGTCGGTTTCTTCATATGAGTAGTTAAATCTGCGACTCATACGTCAAATAAATTTGTATAAATGTAATAAATTGCATCGAAATTCCTCATAATCCATGTCCATTGCTAATGTGTTGAAGTTGGTGAATCTACGTAAATTTTGCATTTCCCGAACATTATTATTATTTTTTTAGATTTAGATTAAATAATCAATCAAAATCTTATAATTTAGTTCAAATACACTAAAACAAGCAAACTCGATACTGTAAATGAGACCTCTTTAGCTATCGTGTACTTCGACGTTTGTTTTCGATCCTGCCATTCGATTCTCAGTCTATTAAATTCGTCGGGAGTACCAAATGTTACGATCTAACGAACTTCTCGATCCAGATTAGTTACAAAATAAGCCACCGCATGATCGTGCGCTAGTGTAGGTGTCGGGAGTATCAAAAGCTATTCGAAAGATAAAGCTAGATCGAAATGATTCGATTCTCGCTTGTGTCGGGGTAAGGGGGCTGTCCTTGTATGGCGATATCAATTTAATATCTATTGTTACATTTCAAGCACTATTAATAGCAATAGATAAATCTGCGTACAGTATCATGATTTGGTATTATGTTGATAAAAGTAAACATGTTACATCTTATAATATTTTGAACGTCCATGTAATTACTGAAGCAACTAACATGACTAAAGATTATTAGCTGTGTGCGGTGCCATTGGATCACTTAAAGAATCTGTAAAAACAACGTTCTATTCTGCATGTGTATTCTACCATGGTCAATAGGCCTCCATTCAAGCCCGAAACTACCATCACCTGGAGGGGAATTCTTGCAAATATTATCGGTTAAAAACCCGTTTGGATTTCTAGGCTGTCCCGCCTGGATCAGCGCGTGGATAGAAACGGGATTATATCGATAATAGTTGAGAGGATTGGGCTTCAAGCCGCCTACCAAATATTATGTTAATAAAAGTTTTGGCATACAATCGAAAATTAAAAAAAAACTCACAATATCGGCAGCACGAGCAGCGGGGAAGCGTGCATGAGCGAGTACAGCCAGTGCTGGTTGCGGCCCACGTACATGAAGTAGTACAGAATGGCGAACAGCACATACAGGCCAACTGAATAGGCCATGACGTAGCCGATGACGCGCTTGTGACTCTGCTCCTTGAATTCGCCATCTTGTTCTATGCTTTTTATGTTTATCTCAAGTTTCTCGAGTATTTCTGTTGTTGTTTTCTTACGCTAAAAAGAAAAAAAACGATCTATTAACTAGCTAACCTAGAGTAAGCTAGCGTGGTGGACAACAACCTGGCCCTCCTCACATTGAGAAGAGACCAGAACCCCAATCTGAATACGTATTACTATATAATCCTACTACTATTATTAATGTGAAAGTTTGTGAGGATGGATGGATGGATGTTTGTAACTCACGCAAAAACTACTGAAAGAATTTCGATGAAACTTGGTATGGTGGTAGTTTAAGCTCTGGATTAACACATAGGCTACTTTTCCTCCCGAAAAAGTACGGTGTTCCTGAGGGATACTGTATTTACGCGGAGGAAGCCGGGGGCAAAAGCTAGTTCTCAATGAATTTGTTAGGAGAATTACCTTCAGAGCCTAATGTGGACTTTATTTGGTGATCTTATTTTATTGACTATCTCTTATAGACAAAGGCTATTTAGCTGTTGAGACACCTAAGAGCTGATCTATTTAGTGCTGCTGATCAGTATTTCGACAATACCAACAGATTTATGTCAATGACGTTAACGATATCGATAACGAGTGGTCAACACACTTCAGTAGGTAATCAGTGTACATAATGCAATTTTCTCGTAAATCTTACTACAGTAATACCAAATTGCTAATGGTACTCGGCAATCATAGTTTTTTTCTATAGAAATGACAGACGTTGTATGAAAAGCAACGATTCTCGTAAGACGTTGAGTTCGTGACCGTACATCTATCTGTTCGAGAGTTCATGTGTTCAAATGCAACTTGCTAATTAGTTTTAATCAATGCTTATGAATAATTCGTGATAACGATTCTTAAAACGGGCCAAGTGCGAGTCGGACTCGCGCATTAAGGGTTTCTTATTTGTGTACCTCTTTGGGAATCAATGATATGGAGCAAAAACGGCAAAGTAGCTTCGATAGCTAGTACTTCGCAAAATATTTGAACACATATATATAGTTACCGTATGTTAGTATCAAATATGCCTGTGTGAAAGCTATGTTTTTCGAAAGGAAACCCCAACTACACACATAAAATTTTAATCACTATTGCAAGTGTCCACAGATAGCAATAATCCCTTTCATCAGGTAAATAATTGTCTGTTCGTTCGCCTAAAGAAGGCGAACGAACACACAAAGGAAAAAAATAAAATCGTAGTAAGGTTGCCGTGGGAGCGAGTGCTCCTCACATAAAAGTTACAACATTGTTTACGTATTTAACGAGAGTTTATTTAACTAATTGAGAGAGAAAATTAACAAAACGTATTGGACGTAGCTGTAGGCAACGATTAACAATCACAGAGTCCCAGTTTCCGTAATTAAACCTATTTGCTGGCATATTACAACATTTATAACATTTAGTACACCTATTTATACGGATCGATCGGCTAATGGTGATTATTCGTACAATGCACTCGATTACTGAATCAGTTTGAATAGATTGATTGATTGATGAAGCTATATCGATTCAGTTAGGTAGGTACATGAATAACGTTTAAAAAACGGCGGCGCGGTGACTGTTTATTCGTATTCCTTGAGCGAAAGTGTTTAGACTTTAGATGGTGTCAAAGCGCGACAGAATCCAAGAACTAAGAGGAATTCTGGAGTTGGGGCTCAGTGTGTTGTTTTTGAGACTTTCTCTATATTCGTGGCTAATTGTGTTATGCCCCATGAAAGTCTGAATGGGCAGTCTGAACGGATGCAAAATAGTATCGTCTGTGCTCAATTTCGAGATCGCATCAGTCGGCCGGATGGACTGAGGCGTTTCGTTCCAGTGTTGCCAGCTCTGTTCTTGCGAAACTACTAAACTCGCCTAGATTTCTACTAAAAGAATACCAGCTGAAAACTATCAAAAAAACTACTCAACTTAGGAATCCCTACATCCCCCAAAAAAACCACTGCATTTTAGATTTGTTATATTACAATTTTATTATTTATTGAATTATATTATAAATTTTATCGTTAAATTAAAATATACTACGAAATATTACGTATATAGTAATTAAACGGGTAGTTTTAAGAAAATTACGGACGAATGCTACGATGTATTATTATGATAAGGTCTGAATTTTTTTTGTGCCTATTTTAATAATAATAATTACTGTCTGGCTCTTTCATACTAAAACACTACTAACAACTAAATTCCTACTAAGGAGGGAATAAAATACTTAATTTAGTAGTAAAACGTTGTAAAATAACTAAGTTGGCAAAATTAATTCTGGACTGACCGGATGAACTGAACGGACCATGTGTGACAAATCGCTTCAGTTATCGCCAGAGCCGCAGCCGTGCAGACGTGTATCGTGTACATGCGCGGCGTAATGAGTTTACAATGAATAAACACGACCGTAGCTCGCGTCAAGCCAGAACGAACTGATGCAATTTTTCCGTGTGTGTGCTCGAATCCGTTTAGGCCGTAATGACGTCAGTTGGGTCGGATGCTATTTTTTCCGTATATATGTGCTCGAATCCGTTCAGCCCGAACTGACGTCAGTTCTAACTGAAACGATCGGCCTCCCGTCTGTGGCCGCCTTTAGGGACTAGGGTACTGAAACTGCAGTGTAGGTATTTCTAATGCAATTTCAGACTCTCTAGTGCCTAAAATACTTTTCGCTGTTCCTCATAATTTCTAAAATTTAATCTACCAATCCTAGTTGAAAATTTTATGCGAAATTTTTAGGCAGCTGTAACCAATAACTGAATATATGACCAAATAACGAGTATTTTACTGGACGCAATAATATGGAACGGAGCCAAAGCAAAACATTTGGCTAGACATATTCATGAGTGTAACTTATGTTTTGAACTTATCGCAAACATTTTTGTCTGAATTGCAGTTTGTCACGATCGTGCCAGCGCAGCCCCAGCAGGTGTAGTATGAACATTTAACACCGTAAATCCGATTTGTCTACACAAGACTAGAAATACTGACAGATTGTATATTTATCAATCTGTCATTTTGTCTAGTCTCCCGTAGAAGGAAACCATATCTACGGTGGTCATTCTACGCGTGCAGGACGCTACAAAAGTCGAGGATGTCAAATTACACCAAAGGAGAGAAGATTTTCTAACATTTTAGAGAGCAGTTCGGCGGGACCAAGCCATTTATTTATTCATTCTTTGACCCCTGCGCCATTTCAGCGGGCAGCGTTTGTGGACGTAAACGCATATCAATTGCGTTTACATTCCTTTATGTGTAACTTCTGATAATAATCAAGGTCTCTATTTAGCGTGGAGATTAACGCGTCGAAGCGCTAATATATATGTAGGTACCATATCTATCGTTATGTTATGTACAATCCATAATTATACAATCACTACTTTCATACGACAAATACTTACCGATATCAAAAACCGGCCAAGTACGATTCGGTTTATTGCATCGCACCTATATGTTGTTATAGCGGCAACAGAAATACAATATTATCTTTGAAAATTTCAACCATCCAATATCCAGCAGCTACAACGGTTCATGAGATACAGACGACGGACAGCGGATTCTCAGACCTCAGGAATAGGGTCCCGTTTTCTCCCCTAGTGTACGGCATACGGAACCCTAAAATGGTTTTTAGCTCCAGAAACAGAAGTTTTGCAACTTTGGATACCTTACTTCGCAATATGCATAATAATGAAAATCACAGACAGTCTTCTTCAGGTCTTTTTTCTCGACGCAATGGTGCGTCAAGTCTGCCATATATGAAGCTGATACCTGCGCCTGCGCAGTGAGTATTATGAGTCATGTCTGATCTTAATAGGTACTCGATATTATACACCATTACTACAGGGGCGACACGTGACTGAAGAAGAATGTTGACGTAAGCCTAAGGTTGACATCGAAATAATTTTGAACGTCGCGTCAGACAAATCTATCATAAATATTATGAAATTATACTGCCAATTATATCAAAGCACGAAATGACCAACGGGCAGCCCTGTGAACGAAAGTCCTGGCTGGAAAATCGCACGCCCCGGCCGCTTCCGCATTCTCCCAGCACACACAGCCGCGAGCTGTCATTCGTGTAAATTGGTGGAATATTAGGCTGGTTTCAAAGCTGTCCGGGCCCGTCCGGGAAACCCGAACAGCAAATGAAATCCAGTCCGGACGGCCTCGGAACGGTCGTCCCGTACAGCTCACAGCTGTATTAGCCTTAACCAGCCTGTTAAGCTGTAACCAGCGTTCGATATAACGATAGCTAATAGCACACTTAACACTTACGATATCATTAATAATGATACCTGTTTACCACTTCCAATGCGTTGTACGAGTTCAATCCTTATCTCGAGTCGAGAGGATGCAGGTTCTTCGCAGGTGTTTGCGTGTACAAATGAGACTTTTTTTGATTTCTAAAATACTTTATACGGACGCTCAAAACGGTGTTTGAGAAGAGTAATCACTAACTTCGAACGGCACGTGAAGACTGCCAAAACCGCATAGACCCAGAGCTACTAGAAAATTTTGAGCAGGTGTTTGAGGCAAGCTGAAACCTTGTCATATACTTCTCATATAATTGTACCCCAACACGAGACTGCAGGCCTGGCGTCTGGAATAGTAGAAGTATAGGACAAGATTCCCGCTTGCCTCAAACACCTGCTCTAAATTTGCTGGTAGCTCTCCAGCTAGCAGTACACAAACGTAGTGGACTACAGCCTTGGCCTCCTGAAGTCCTCACATTGAGGAGAGACAAATAGACTAAAGTCTGGCCCAAAACTGCATGAAAATTTTTGTACAATAAATTCTTTCTGTAATAATTGTATATCAAACAGATTGTTGGCTTGCTACCAGCTTGCTGATAACATACCGAAAGACATTTTAACTTGTCAAACAGCTGCACTATTGTAGGACTAAGTGCCACATAATTTAAGGTTCTTGTTCTTGCAAAAATTGCAACGCTGCCCAAAGTATGTGAAAGACCTGTAAGGGAATGGAAGTCTAGAAAAAAATCATAAATTACATTCGATTGCGTTTGATTGTGACATCAGGGACTAGGTGTCGATGAACCTACGAACGTACGCCTTCCTCAATGATCGCCAACTATTCCGATCTTAGGCCTTAACCTTCATCCTTCCGCTGCTGACCACCTTTTTACCGACTCCCAAAAGGACGTAATCAATTCGTCGGGGTATATGTATACTTAATATTGAAGGCAAAGATTTTTTTGTTTGCATCGAATAGGCTCCGAAACTACTGGACCGATTTGGATGAAAATTGGCACAGAATAAAGATATAGATTGGACCACGGTAAAGGACATAGGTTATTTTTTATCGCGGCAAAGTACACGGTGGGAAGGGAAGTGGGATTTTCTTTTGCGCATACGAAGTCGCGAGCAACATCTAGCTTTTTATACATATAATATATCGTCGGTCCATCTGCCGATCATGATACTGTATTTATAAGTTATAAATACAATTTATATGACGTAAATCGAGCGGTTTTACAAAGCAATCGTACACGGTATATCAGTCGAGTTCAAATCGGTCCAGTTATATTAGAAAGCGGCCGTGAAAGCAAACTGAAAATAGACTTTAGTGCTATTGAGAGTTACTACTCCGTATAAAACGTGGTTCCTAGCCGACACAATACATAATTATGTAGAGTTGTAGACTCTGCTTACTCTATTCATTGATATATTTGTAGCAATTTCCTATTACATTCCTACTAAAGATTATCCCACTAAAAACATTTTCATGAAAATGATGCCAAGACGATACCATAATATGACTCGCATTGTCAAAAAAATTTCAGATCTCATGGAAAACACAAGCTTCTGACTTTACACGCCCGAACTCTAGAAGCATACTGCATAACTTCACAAACTCTAACCTTAGTCAAAATAAGTGGCCTTAAATTATTAAATGTTCGCTACTCTTTCTCGCAGCTTTCAATATTCAAGATCAAGCGATTTTAATTTATAGCCTAGGTAGTTTGGCCTACAGTAGGTACTTTATAGCCTCGCCTGTAACTAAGGGTTTTTATATTGATTTCTTATGTTTACGCGAATATTGTTCATTGTTTTAAACACTTACGGATTTTGTCGCGGTGCACTTTTCTTTTCCCCGACGTTTCGGCTACTTTCCAGCGGCCGTGGTCACGGGAGGACTGAGGTGGCAGTTGTCCTATTTGTTGAAGTTGTTCAAACTACCCGAAGATTCATCAATTGATATTTGTGCTCCGATCCACGCAAAACATACTAACAGTATCTTAAATCCGCGGTGTTTTTTAATTAAATTTTATTTTGTTTATTATTGTATCCGACCTAGATGGCAGCACCGAGCCATCATCTTCTCGGTTAAAGTTAGGGTACTTTTTAATTTCGATATCCTCGCGTATCATTCTTAGGCGATAACGGTGTTTCTTTGCCAATACTTGTGGCTTATCAAATCTTATGTAATGGCGAGGTTGATCCAGTGTGTGTTCGCAAATTGCAGATTTATTGTTGCGACGGTGTTTAATATCTGCGATGTGCTCCTTTACGCGGGGTTTGATAGATCTTTTAGTTTGCCCTATATAGGAGAGACCGCAGTCACAGTCGAGCTTGTAGACTATTGCATCTTAAAGGGGAATGTTACATTTCACTGGTGGTTAAAATTGACTTATCTTTTGGGCGGCTTGAAATATGTTTTTATTTCCTTAGAATATAGCCAACTTTATCAATGACTCCTTTCATAAACGGTAAAAATGCAGGTATTCGTTCGACAGTGGCTGGTTTCACTCGGTCACTATGATGCAAGCAAGCAAGCAAGACTCGAAGCTTATTGTCACGTAGAACTTGTGTGACATGATGAATCTCGGTATCCAAATGCTGCTGATCACAGAGTCCTCGTGCTCTTCTAAACAAAGTTTTGCCAACTGTAGATAGCTGTGAAGGATGGTGGTGGGACTCAACATTTAAATATCTATTACGAGGGCTGCACTAAAAGTATCGGGAATGGAATATTTCCACTGTTCCTGCCATATTAAATTTTTTTAATTTAAAACTCCTTGGTTTTAAAAATCGAATACCGTTTATTTATTTAAAAAAAGATTCTCGGTCTTGTCAAACTTGTTTAGTCGTTGAGAAAATGGAATTGACTCGAGAAAACTCTAGAGCGATGATTTATTATGACTTTCGAAGTGGTTTAACACAAAAACAGTGTGTTGACAGGATGATTTCTGCATTTGGTGATGAAGCCCCATCCAAAACCACAATTTATCGCTGGTTTGCTGAATTTCAACGTGGACGTGTCAAGCTCAGTGATGATCCCCGTCAAGGTCGTCCAAAAACTGCAGTCACCCAAGAAAACGTTGATGCTGTGCGTAAGCTGATTGAGGAAGATCGACATGTGACATACCGCGAAATTCAGACAACTTTAGACATTGGCATGAGTCAAATACAAATAATCTTGCATGAACAATTAGGTGTAAAAAAGTTGTTTTCCCGATGGATACCGCATTTGCTCTGTGAAGAGCAAAAAGCGGCTCGCGTTACTTGGTGCGTCAGAACTCTCGAAAGATTCCACGCAGGATCCTCAAATGCTGTATACAACATCGTATCAGGTGACGAATCCTGGATATACGCGTACGAACCCGAAACAAAAAACCAGTCACGAGTTTGGGTGTTCGAAAATGAGTTAAAGCCAACAAAAATTGTTCGTTCACGGAGTGTTGCAAAAAAAATGGTGGCCACGTTTGTCTCCAAAACCGGCCATGTTGCGACTCCTCGTTTGTTCCTCTTGAGGGACAAAGAACGGTTAATTCAGAATGGTATGCTAACATTTGTTTGCCACAGGTCGTTTCTGAACTCCGTAAAGAGAACTGCAACCGCCGCATCATCCTCCATCACGACAATGCGAGTTCTCACACCGCGCACAGAACAAAAGAGTTTTTAGAGCAAGAAATCATAGAATTATTAGACCATCCGCCGTACAGCCCCGACCTAAGCACTTATGATTTCTATACTTTCCCTAAAATAAAGAATAAATTGCGTGGTCAGAGATTTTCATCACCTGAAGAAGCTGTGGACGCCAACAAAACGGCTATTTTGGAGACCCCAACTTCCGAATGGAATGGTTGCTTCAATGATTGCTTCCATCGTATGGAAAAATGTGTCAAATTTAGCGGAGAATACTTCGAAAAGCAATAAACACATTTTTAAATAGTAATGTTGTGTCACTTCCTTGATTCCCGAAATTTTCAGTGCCGCCCTCGTAGTATGTGTAGGTTTGCGATTTGAATTAAATTTAATTCAAAAACACCGCGGATTTAAGATACTGTTAGTATGTTTTGCGTGGATCGGAGCACAAATAATAATTGAAGAATCTTCGGGTAGTTTGAACAACTTCAACAAATAGGACAACTGCCACCTCAGTCCTCCCGTGACCACGGCCGCTGGAAAGTAGCCGAAACGTCGGGAAAAAGAAAAGTGCACCGCGACATAATCCGTAAGTGTTTAAAACAATAAGGGTTTTTAGTTGTTTTTCGAGAACAATGGGACTATTATTGTGATTAAATATTGTCTATATTAAAGAGTATAATAACAAAACAAGAGTTGTTTTCATCTTTCTATGAAAAAATGGTCAATGAGTAACGTATTTATAAACAATACGTTATACGACTGATGGCTACGATGAAAATGGGGGCCGGTCACATTCGCTGACAGATAGTGTGCGATAGGCCAATAAAACCAGAAAATATTATTTGGGCATTGGCCAAAAAAAAACAAAAAAAAACAGTAGGTAGGTACCTGATAAAGGTGCTGAGATTAAAGAGCAGCAGTAGTAAAAATAAATAATTAGAAAAATAAAAAAACCCGACTGTAAAAATAAACCTAATATACCTAAGATACCTAACGCACTAAAAAGACTGAAACAAGACTGTAAAATCACAGTACTAAAACCTAATTCAACCTCTATTTTAGTTTAACAGATTACACTATGGGTTGAAGATTATGTGCAGTGAAATAATTGTCATGGTGTTTGTTAGCAGGCGGGACCCATTTACATATTATATATCGTACAAAAATAAATGGGTCCCACTTGCTAACAAACACCATGACAATTATTTCACTTCACATAATCTTCAACCCATAGTGTAATCTGTTAAACTAGAATAGAGGTTGAATTAGGTTTTAGTACTGTGATTTTACAGTCTTGTTTCAGTCTTTTTAGTGCTTTAGGTATCTTAGGTATATTAGGTTTTTTTTTACAGTCGGGTTTTTTTATTTTTCTAATTATTTATTTTATTTTAGACTTTTTAGTGTTCTGTCCGGCACATTTCTATGAACTAGAGTGTGTTCTATTATGACTTTTGTAAATTGGACAAAATTTATTATTATTATAGCGTGTGAAACAAAATAAAAATGAAAATTATAATTGACGTAAGCGGTTCAATTCCTCAAGAGAGTTTCGGTCGTGTGGTTGATGTAGCAATTTTCTAGGATCTAGCGAACTAACAGCTCGGACCTGAAAGTGATCCGACTCTGCTCAAAGCCACGTACGCCTGACCTCTCGCGAAAATATTACTGCTTGTTATCAACAACAGCTCGGTCTAAAGTTGTGCCCTGCAATTTATGAACGTTACCGCCCAGCTCAAAATTAATGGAAGCATACGTCGCTCGATCTTTCCTTTACCACGCAAAGCATCAAATTCAGTAGTGCACGGCTCTATACGAACACCAATGCCTAGTAAATTGCCAGTTATACTAGAATCATCAAACTCTAGAAATACAGTTTGAGGCAGTTCTCCTACTTCCAGCTGGTATCTGCGTCATCTAGCAGTGAGTAGCGGAATAAAAAATTTAAAACTGATTTGGTGACCGTCGTAAATACAAAATATGTTTAACTATACCGGGTATAACAAAAATGCGCAATAGGGTCCAACATTTTTATATATGTAAAGCTAAATACGACTATTTGAATCCATTGATTACAAATTTATTCAATAGATTCCATTAAAATGATTGTAATTATTCCTGATTAAAGTTAAATACATGACATATGTATATTTTTAAAATCTCCATTTAATTTCCTTTATTTTGATACCAATGTCGATAAGTTTGGTTAAAAAAAAAAATTTAAACTACTTACAATTTGGCGCCAAAATCCGCCATTTTGTCATTTAAAAAAAAAAGCTATCTAAGGACACTTGGGTTATTGAGACAAATCTAACGATACCTTAATTTTCGAAATCCATCCAGCCGTTTGGAAGATACGTGGGAATAAAGTAATTCACATACATACATACAAGATACGCGCGAAAAACATAACCCTTCCTGACAGTCGGGTAATGAAAACAACCTAACCAAGAGCGTGTCAGGTTCCTTGTGTACTACGGTCTACGGAACCCTAAAAATTTGTCCATAATCATCGGTAAGCAACAACAGGGGTCTAATTCTCGTTTTTTTTTGTATTCGAAGTTGGGTTTATTTTTGCCGTACGCGACGCCCACGCATCAAATGGCGCGTGCGCAGTGCGCTGCGCTGAGACGAGAACTCGCCCTCTAGATTCTAGACTTTTATTTCTTCTCCATTCAATGATATTACAGAAACGCTACTTAAATGAAATTCAGCGATCAAAAATCATGCAGATTGCATGCGTTATTAAATGGCTCAAAGTTTGATGTGTTAGTTTCTTTGTTGAAAATGGTCGGGCTATTATCTGGTACGGTTGGTTCTAATAAATTATGGGTAAATGGACTGAGACGAAAGGGCATTTTTTTAAAATGTCAAATGGTGTTAGTACAATTTGGAACAATCTTGGAAGTTTGGACAGATATTCCCACCTCGTCTCCACAAGATTCACCCTCGTCAATCTGGAAAAATTACGAACATTGAGTAGGTACTTTTCCTATCATAGCCAATGGGATATAATAAGTCGTTTTTTTTTATATTCTAAGGCCCACTTGCACAGATCTGGGTTAACGTTAAACCTGGGTTAAAATATCATGCCTATTTACCATTTTATAAATACGAAGAAGGAGAGAGATAACATTATATTTAATCCAGGGTTAACCCAGATCTGAGGAAGTGGGCTTTCGTTTGTAAGGCTTTGACTATATGTATAATCCGTTAGACCGGGGAAAATTCAGAGCATTGAAAAAAGAGCTCTGCGCTAATACAATAGAGCTGAAAATCGACAAAGTCGATCAAATGTCAATGTCATATATCACTTCGATAAATTCAACTATATTGTTGAAGTTTTGCCGGGGAGTTCAATGGGTGACGTTGTGGAATTGGTAATATTTCATAAATTTGTGTTATCACGGTTCTTAATGTGTAATATTGGTAGAATATTAACCATTAAATATTCGTTAACGTGCACAAGTGTGGGCAAGTGGTACGACTTCTAAAAACGTGCTATTTTGTGTTTCCCGCCAAAACTCCCTAGGAACTTTCAGTAAAGCTTCTACCACTTTACTGAATCGACTGACATGACTCATGGACTGTACTGACTATATATTTGGACTTTGACTAGACTTTAGACTTGACGATATAGGAATACGGTTTGAAAATTGAAATGATAGTTCTATTTCCCGCCTTTTTAATTTGACACTGGCAGATTGTTATAAGCCGATGCCATATATGAATAAAAAAAAATAAAAAAATAAATTTAAGAGAATGTAACTATGAATGTAACTATACTACGTATAAAGAGGTGGTACTCCGAATAAAAAAAAGTGTTAGAAATTCATTTCAATTTCGAGTTTTGAAGGTTTACCTTAGCTTTTTTACGTATTATCGTCTAAAAGTGCAAAAGATTCAAGTCTAAACTGAAAATAAAATAAAAAAAACTGCACGTAAGTTATTACTATCGATTTTTTTATTTTAAGGCCCAATAATTAGGTTAATAATCTAAATAAAAAAACTATAATTCGATCGTTTTTATTGATCCAAAACCGTCTAAATGTGATTTTTACTTCACGTATTAGATAGAGCGTTTTCAGATTATGAGATACGATGTAGTTCATCGCGCGTGATAATGTGACAGACAGCTATATTATTTTTATATTGAAACATATACCTTCTTATTAAGTATTTTACTTCTTAATAGATAGAAAAAAGTTAAAAAATAATGAATAAATGTTGTGACAGATTGACAAACGTCAACCTGTAATACAATTATATTAAACGCACGGTGGGTAGTGTAAACTAACTGAGGTAGCGATAATAATTTTAAACTATAATTAATGTAATTAAAAGAAAATCAGTCCAGTTCTATTATAATTACGAAAAATAAAATTTCACTCATGTTTTTCACGATGAAACCGAACGTCAAAACTCAAAGGCATTGACAATAAATACGTGTGTGTATGTGTGAACCAAATCCATGGTAATGTGTTTTAAGCATTATTTTAAGAAATTTTGACTTTTCGCACGCGTCAGCATAAACTTTAATTGTGCAAAATTTCACTCTCATCCGTACGAACAATTAAAACTGTACATGAAATTTTCGCTTCACGTATACGAACGCCCAATACTTACGATCGCCAGTTGCGACACCCTGCTATATTGTATTAGCGCAGAGTTCTATTCTCAGTGCTCTGAATTTTCCTGGACCTTACGTATTTCGGATCATGCAGTCTCCAGCCTTAAGGACGGCGCATTTGGCATAGGCCACAGCCCACAGGAGACTAGCAACTCATCCATATCCTCACTCAAGGTATCACGACGAAAGTGCGTTGCCGGCTTTAAAATCGCATTATCTTGATTTGAACCTAATTACTTTTCAGTTGTGAACCGCACCTTTCACTCTTATTGAAAGTAACTGTGTAAAGCAACTTGAACCTTATTGTTAACGAATTAATACCTCACGGTCACGCTCTAAAGAGCTTAACTTTCTATAGCGTCGTAATAAAAGTTGTCGTTTATTTAAAGGGGGCGATTTGAAGGAGCTTTTTGGTTAGACAGAGCCATTGAGTTTAATTCTAAAAGGTTTAGTTACAAACATTGGTCCTATGATAGAACATAATATATCTAATAATAATATTATATTTATTTTTTCATTTTTGTTTAATGCTAAGGCCCACTTGATAAGATCTGGGTTAAAGTTAATCCTGGGTTAAAATATCATGCCTTCTCTTTCATAAAAAGCCGTGTGGTGCCGTGGGACACCGGATAGGAACGAAGTTCCTTATTATAAAAATATTAATTTTAAGTTCTATTCGAGGTATAAAGAAAATAATAAAGACTATACATAAAAATCCTTTATTTTAAACGTTCTTAAAATGTGTTAATAATAATTTAACAAATATCACTAAAAAGCGAATAATTATTCTTATTTTTAAACAAAAAATTAAACCGACTTCCAAAGTAAAAATGCACAAAAAAGTATGAAATAAAACTTATTTTCTAAATACTCCCCTTTTAACTTTGGCTCAAATTTTAACTATTAAAAATTTATTAAAAATTTTGAAGTCGGTACCAACTTGAACGTCTGTTCTATTTTAAATATTGTTTTATCAGGATTTTGTTCGGGCTGGTACCGACTTCAAAATAATTATGAAGATTGAGTAGAGAAATAGTTAAAATTTCAGCCAAATCTAAACAGGGAATTATTTAGAAAATAAGTTTTATTTCATACTTTTTTGTGCATTTTTACTTTGGAAGTTGGTTTAATTTTTTGTTTAAAAATAATATTTTACGCAACTGGGTTATGTTTGTCGCGCGTATCTTGTATGTTTGTAAATTCCTTTATTCCCACGTATCTTTCACACGGCTGGATGGATTTTGACAATTAAAGTATAGTTTGATTTGTCTCAAAAACTTAAGTGTCCTTAAATAGCTATTTTAAAGACAAAAAGACAAAATGGCGGATTTTGGCGCCTAATTGTAAGTAATTCAATTTTTTTAACCAAACTCATGGAGTAGGGTAACAAAGTATTAAATTAAAATGAGATTTGGAAAATATATATATGCAATGTATTTAAATTTAATCAGAAATAATTACGACCATTTTAATTAAATAATTCGAATAAATTTGTAATCAATGCATTAAAATAGTTGTATTTTTGCTTTAAATCGATAAATCGTGTGTTGGATAAACTAAAAAATCTAAAATAAAATAAATAATTTAAAAATAAAAGAAACCCGACAGCAAAAAAAACAATCCTAAGCAACGCACTAAAAAGACCAAAACAAGATAGAGCTGAAAGCCTAACGGCCGTTCTCAATAACCTATCTATCCGTAATCCTTGCTACTAAAGATAGTCAAATCTTTACTTTTGTTTTTACTCGCGTTTCAATAACCTAAGATGGCATTTCTTACCGAAGCGGCTCATCTATCGGCGGGAGGACGGATAGCCTACTAGAGATAGGGATCCTCATATAAATCTTAGCGAACTGCATTTCAATTTAAGTTTCAACCTACTCTCCGATAGGCTGAGCTTATCTGTCAATGTCGGCCGTTAACAAAACGGAGAACCTTTTGCTGAGGATATCAATGTGTGGCGTTGTTGTTTTTGTATGTCCTCCTTATTTTTATGTTATTTAAAAAACAGAAAATTTGGAGCATTAGTTTTATTTTCTAAATACATACATAATGATATACTGTAGTAGTGATGATATATAATGTGACATTGAATTAATTCAAATGATCATAGATTGAGATGAAGACAGTGATACCAATAATATCATACAAAAGGAATATAAACCACGTTAATTATATTATATTTAGAAATTAAATGATTATGAATTTTCATACAGATTTAGGCTGAATAAAAGTGCTGTAAATTACTTGTATTAATACAACCACATTTGGTTGTAACTTCTAAAAGGTAAATAGATAAAGTCCTTTTCATGATAGAAGTCCCCTACACGCGGCGCTGTGATCGCGCGACAAAATATTGCCAACTCCTATAACTTGAGTATCATTTCTCGGGTAGCCCTTTTTACAACCTCAGGCATTGTAAATAGCAATTTACCAAATTTAGTTCCATTAATTGCCGCGGGACATATTGCCTTCTACTAGGTATTAAACACCGTCGTATTTATCAATTTGAACTTATCGTAATATTATCAATTTGGCAACTGATATTTAGTCTACGTTCCCACGAGCGGTTTTTTGTGGTCGCAACAGTAAAAACTGCACTGTAAATAGAATAGTAATAGTAAATAAAATGCGTTAGTACATTATAGCTGAAAATCGAAGTGTCAAGACGTGTCAATTGTAAGATTTGATAGCTGTAAACGATTTTCAGCTGTATTGCATTATCGCAGAGTTCTATTTAGAGTGCAGTTTTTTCTATCGCGACCACAAAAAAACGCTCGTAGGAGCCTTACTTTTGCATTTTATTTCTTTAAAATGCAATAAAAATTCTTGAATTATACTTTTTTTGTTGTTTTATTTACCTTTTTAACCCAATTATTGGTCTTAAAATAAAAAATCGATAATAATAACCTACGTATAGTTTTTGTATTTTTTTCATTTTGGGCTTCAATCTATAGCACTTTTGATGATAATACGTAAAAAAGCTGAGGTATAATTTTGAATTTCGAACACTTTTTTTTATTCGGAGCGCCACCTCTTTTAACACAGTATAGTTGCATTCTTTTTGCTTCGAATTTTGATTTCATTTTAAATTTCACATTCCTTTTCACGCAACTCCTAGCGTCAAACTGTTATGTTTCACTATTGAATTTGATAAAAAAATAACTATAGTGAAAAATCATCCCGAGTTTTGATTATCAAATATAAGTACTTGATATTTACGCTTTTAACTAATAAATACATTAATTGTAAATAAGTATTTAAAACATGAATTGTTATGTAGTTAGCAACAAATGAAACATTTCAAGAGGCTTGGATAGGCGAGAGGCTTGGATAGGCGAGAGGAATGGATGCTATCCTTCGTTGGATACAAGAATAAATAGGTCCTATCTTTGAATGTGAAACGTAAGTTAAAGATAAACAGCAGCATACTGTTTAACAGGTATAGCAATCTTTCTTTAATCTTAGATATGTTATTGAAAATAGCTCTAAGTGATAGATAGTTGATTGACATTATGTTCAGTAGCAGGCAGGTCTCATTTATTTTTGTACGATTTATAATTTGCAAATTATAAATCTTGTTTCAGTCTTTTTAGTGGGTTGCATATGTATGTTTTTTTTTTTGCAGGTGGGTTTTTTTAATTATTAAAATAAGAAATTACACATTTAAAACATATAAAACAATAACTTTCTCATCCTTTAGGGTGCCAGAGGTGGGTATATCCATGGCAACATCAGTAAAATGTATGCTATTGAGCTATATGAGGTTTAATTTTTCTGGTCCTTGCTGGCATTGCCACCAATATGGCTATATTAAAAGCCATTGTGGTGTCCACTACAACCACAATCTCAATATCTTTTGGTAATCATAGTTTTTCATACATCATCTCCCATTTCCAAATAAAAATTAAGATTGCCAAGGCCCATTAGCAATAAGGTTTAAGTGAGGGCTAAGTGTGAGTTTTTCTTTTGGCATTCGATTGTGAGCACGTTTGGTGTTTACTAGGAATTTGTATGCGATTTGACCTAGTTGTAACATTTACAACTAGGTGGCACTGTACAAATCACATACAAATTCCTAGTAACCGCCAAACGGGCTCATGATCGAATGCGACAAGAAAAACTCACACTTAGCACTCTGTGCCTTAGATAAGTTGTATGACTTTGTTGATATCATTCATAATATTCCCTAAGAACATTACTATTTAAAAATAAATGTAATTTACCCTGTCAATGATCTACAATATTCTCTTCAACCCTGATAATATAGGTACAGTAGAACATTTCAATGATTTTTGTCTTGCTTGCCTATGTTATTAAAAATAATAATGCTTCAAAGTGAACGCACACAGTCGTTTAAAACTGCCCTTAATTAATTTCTATCATTAAAAATCCTATAACTTGTATGTAATAGAGTTTATAACATTTAATTTTATAAATATTAATTATTCTTAGAAGTAAGTAAATAATATTTTTATATGATTTGAAAAAAATGCTGTTAAAAATATGCGTTTTTGTCATACATTGTTATTAATTCAGATTTTTATCGATGTATGACAAAACGCTTATTTGAAATTTTCCGATTGTTTTTTAAGAATTCCAACAAACATTGACCTGCCAACTAAGATGACGGTTTCCAGATAAAAAGGTATTCAGTAAAGCCTGTTACGATTAAAAATATAATCTACTTATTTCCACAAACTTTTAATTGTTTAACATAATTTTAGACTTTGAATTCGTCATATTAAGTTGATATTGAAGAACGGCGGAGCGGAACTTAATATGGCGGAACGTCATATTAAGTTGATATTGAAGAACGGAACGGAAAGACGGCACATTAAGAGTACGAACTATAGAAATATTAATCTAGTTAATCAGTTGTTAACAATTTGAATTAGAGCCAAAAGAATATTAAAAGTTCAACTATAGAAATAGTTTTGGCCAGGTTACAAAACATAATTTAAAGCAATCTTAGCACTTACCCGAAAACGAGATATTATCAGACCCATTTTCTCTTCGGGGGTTGCCTTGTCTTTTCCTTTTAATTTAGCAGTGTACACTATGTTTCGTATTCCACCCGTTAGTATACGAAAGTAGCTTCATTACCCATACGTTAATTTGATGACGAATCTTTAACCTAGGGCGACCGGCTGACAAATACTATACTTTTGATGTGTTTACACTGTTCTCTAAGCAATCACTTAGCTTGTATTACGAAGAATTATTTCTTAAAATTGTAGGCGTTAAACAATATGCCATAATCTTTTTGAACGAGAATTAAATATCGACATCAAAACTGTTTCAAGATGCAAGTTGAAAATAAAAAATTCAATGACGATTGGCGTATGACTATCAAATGACATTGATAGTTCACATAAGACAGCATTCTCTGTCTACCGTAGCTGTCTACGGACAGCACAGTTATTTTGTTTTATTTTTATAAGTATAGTCATACAGTATAAAACCATTACTAGTCTCTAGTTAAAAGGCGGTAAGTTTGAATTTTCATTGCACTAAAGCGCCTTACTCACGGTCCTAATAGCCCTCATTAGTATCAATATTGTTCTTTTTACTTTTTGTGCAGTTATTTCGGTTCTTACTAATAACAAGATTTACACAAAGGATAACTTAAACAACGTTGCTGTCTTTGTCTGATGCGTTGGAAAAGTCATTTGACAGACAAAGACGGCAACGTTGCTTAAGTTATCCATTGCGTAAATATTTTTATTAGTGAGGGGGTACGTGTATAATATTAGGAAAATATCAACCATTAACTAATATTCGTTATCGTGCACACAGCACAGCACAGCACTAGTGGTACTCGTACAACTGCAAAGAGCGTGATATTTTGAGTTGCCAAAACTAGGGAGTTTTGGAGGAATCACAAAATAGCAGGCCGTTTCAGTGCCTTCATAAAGCTTCTACCATATTACGGAATCTTGACTAACTCTTGCAAAACAAACTTACTTGACTGATTGAGTGCACTGACAATTTACTAGAAAAATTATAGTAAATCGTTATGAACTTGATATTGTGCATGATGATTTAAAAAAATGTCCTGTCCAGCCTGCAAGTCCAAAAACAACAACATTATAAATGATTGACACTATTGATACGAATGACGGCTATTAGTACCGGTGTTGGATTTACAGGCTAGACCGTAAGTTAGGCGCATAATCTAGAGCGTTTTCTCCATTGATAACTTAGGATAAGTTATATCCTTACAAAACTGTCAAAATTTCTGTGCCGCGACACACATTGACATTTTTCATTATTGTTACATTTCATTCAATACAGCAAATATTCCTGAATGGGATGGCATGTTTAATTTAATAACAAAAAATGATAACTAGTGTTTGTCACTAGTCACTACCAATTAAGCGTATTATTAAATAAGCGCGTATATTCAAGTTTTGAATCTCTGGCATTGAACATTTGACGACACAGAAGGTACAAAATGTGCTTAATATTCGTTCATAGTTTCTTTGACGACATGCTTAGAATTCCAATTTTTTGTGTAATCGGTACTTTGAGAACCATTTTATGTAAATCTAGTTATAAATGGCGTGAATGCCTACTATTGTTTAGATAAAACTGCATATTTAGTTTTTTTTTAATTATTGTCCCAAAGAGTAATCGAACCTGGTATTTAAAAACACATATGTACTATAATTGCGCTTTTTGATAGTATTGATGTTGTGGTACAAATTCCGCAGAGTAATAGCGGACGGCACACATGAAGAATTTTTTTTTTTAACAAAATTCTCCTTTTAAACCAAGCTTTTTCCAAGCCAAGTATTTTCTTTCACATAATAATTGTTAAAAAAATATATTTTTAAGAAAATACCTACTTGACTGTGTAGTGATCTGTAATCATGGCACAACTTTATATATAATCTGTGTCACTAGTAATGTCATTGGAGTTTTGTCACTTGGAATAACGCTGAACTACGAATACAATGGTCGACATATAGTCTGCAGTTAATCATTTATTATCTCGCCCATCCCACTCTGCCAATCCTGAAATATAATAAGAAACCAATAGATGGTGTCAGAAGTGGGATGGGCGAGATAATAAATATAAATGTTGTAAAGTTACATGTGGAATGAAATTTCTTGACTTTTATTTACTTTTTAACGAACTTCCAAACAAAGGAGGCGGTTATACGTTCAGCTGTATATATAATATATATACAGCTGAACGTATAACCGCCTCTTATATATATATATATATATATATATATATATTGTATGTTTAACGATAACTCCGCCGTCTGTTGACCTATTTTCAAAATTATTTTTTTGGTGTAAAGGGTATGCTCCGAAGTTGGTCCCATTTTGACAAAAGTGATGACCTGATGATGGGATCCATGAGGAATCGAGGGAACTCCTCAAATTTATATAGACACAGTGATTTCAACTTTTTCTAAAGTAACCCAAGCATATGCTATCAAAAAGTAAGATTTTGTTCCAAGGTATACCCTGGATCCAAAAGTACTGAGCAGAACTCCTGACTCCTTTTAAATACATATTTGGGGATTTCGGCGTTGCTTAAAGAACTGCAAGCATAAGCCACTATGCTTATATACCATAAATCATGACATAATGAATGATATAATAGGTACTTGTCATAGTATTTTACACCGACACGGATATTTTTGAATATTACTCTGCCGTTTACGGACCGATTATTGGGTAGAATCCGAAATTGGTCTCTTCGTCACCAAAGCGGTGACCTGATGATGGCATCCATGAGAAATCGAAGGAACTCTTCGAAATTTATATGGACACATATAGTGATTTTGACTTTTTCAGAATTAGCCCAAGCATATGCTACCAAAAAGTAAGATTCTGCACCAAGGTACACCCTGGATCCAAAAGCACTGAACAGAACTAAGGAGTCTTTAAAGATACGTGTTTGGAAATTTCGATATTGCTTAAAGAACTGAAAGCATATGCCATTATGTAACTCATAGTCATCATCATCATCTTATATACAATATCTAATGGAAGTTTGGCGCGTATTCAATTATACATTCGATCCTTTATTTTAAATGTTCTTAAAATGTGTTAATAATAATTTAACAAATATCACTAAAAAGGGAAAAAATATTATTATTTTTAAACAAAAAATGAAACTGACTTCCAAAGTAAAAATGTACAAAAAAGTATGAAATAAGACTTATTTTATAAATAATTCCCCTTTTAAATTTAGACAAAATTTTAACTGTTTCTCTACTCAATCTGCATAATTTTGAAGTCGGTACCAGCCAACTTGAAAGTGAGTTCTATTTTAAGATTGAGTAGAGAAAAAGTTAATATTTTAGCCAAATTTAAAAGGGTAATTATTTAGAAAATAAGTTTTATTTCATACTTTTTTGTGCGTATTTTTGGCCATGGCATTTTGTGCAAGGTGCGCGGGACGCGTAGTATGTGCTAGTACTACTCGTCAACTGGCTCATCGCATATTGTGATTAATTATTACATAGATACGTTACATCCTTACAAAACTGATAATATTTCTGTGCCGCGACACACATTGACATTTTTCATTATATTTACATTTCACTCACACACCAAAAACTCGTGTAAGAGATGGCATTCTTAATTCAATAGCAAAGAAGAAGATGACTAGTGTTGGTCAATACCAATTACACACGTTTCCACATTTAAATTTTGTAATCTTTGCCCATAGAATATTTAACGACACAGAAGGAACAAAATGCGTATAAATTCTATTTCGTTCATAGTTATTTATCGAATAGAAGGAACATTTTTTTAGGCAACAAGCCTATTGCGATTCAGTCTTGTATTCGTACCTTCTTCATTACTTGGAAACCTCAAAGAAAAATTTAAGATTGATAAATTTCAATCAAATAAAATTAGCAGTTGCTTTACTGTTACTGTTAGGCCCTCAGTTCGTTCTAAGTTACTTGACATCTCACAACTCACGGTTTTGTAGTGTAACAATTTTAAGAAGTTACATATTTTAATTTTAAGAATATTTATTTAACTGATTGAACGATATAATTGAATTCTTTTCGTAAATTTTATCAAAATATCTTTAGAGCTAGATGAAAACTAAAATAAGTGAACAGTCTGTAATTCTGTACAACTAACGAAATTTGCTTCTGTACTATTTACTCTTTAGCAGAAATGCATAATTTCACAAAAAGAGTATATATTGACATTGCTTTCCTTTTCTTTACGTCATAAGCTGTCAAATATTTTGTTGCAATTATTTATTGTTAAAAAATATATTTTTAACAAAATACTTGAATTGAATTAATTGACTTTTATTCACTTTTTGTCATGTTTTTACAGCTTTTATATACACACACGATGGCATTTTGTGCAAGGCGCACGGGACGCGTAGTACGTACCACTCGTCGACCGGCTCGTCGCATACCAACCAGGGGGGTGAAGTGAAACTCTCCTACATGTACAACTTTACGAGAACGGAGACATCTCAACACGACTATCTGGTTTGTTTTTGTTTCAGTTTGAAAAATTTCGGTTAGCCACAACAGATGACACTAAGCGGCTTCTACATTGCACTATCAAAAACAACAGGCATTTGTATAAGAGGCTCGCGAACAATTTCATATTGCGGTGACCGTATCTTACAATTATATGGGAATATGGACATTCTGAATCAAAAATCAAAATCAAAATCAAAATTTTTTTTATTCAAAATTGGTATTTTTAAATACTCTTTTTGAACGTCGATACTACGTGATGCCTACCACCGGTTCGGGAACTAACCCAGTGAGAAGAGCCGGCAAGAAACTCGTCTGGGGCCATCTTTTACCAAAAAGATGGAAAATTATTATTTTAAAATCATAATTATTACAATGTTTACTTATGTCTATGTAACAAATAATAAGATAAGATAAGGGGCCACCTTATTCCCAAGGTGTGCCATCTTGAATGAAGTCATTAATTTTATAATACGCTTTGGCACACAAACGTTCTTTAACTACTTTTTTAAACTTATTAATGGGAAGGTTTTGAACCTTTTCTGGGATTATATTGTATAAGCGTATACATTGGCCTTTAAAGGATTTACTAACTTTGCTTAATCTGAACACTGGCATATCTAACTTGTTCTTATTTCTAGTGTTTACACAATGATTATCACATTTCTTTGTGAAGTTGTTTAGATTCTTTCTTACATATAACACATTTTCCAAAATGTATTGAGACGCGACGGTCAGAACTTTTATTTCTTTAAACTTTTCCCTTAGAGATACAAAATTCGACATCTTATAAATAGAACGTATAGCACGTTTCTGCAGCACAAATATTGTATTAATGTCCGCAGCGTTTCCCCACAAGAGGATGCCGTACGACATTATGCTATGAAAATAGCTAAAGTAAACTAATCGCGCGGTCTCTATGTCGGTAATTTCTCTAATTTTTTTAACAGCGTATGCTGCAGAACTCAGCTTATCTGTCAATTTAGCAATATGTGATCCCCACTGTAACTTACTATCTAATGTTATACCTAGAAATACAGTGGTGTCTACTAATTTCATTTTCTCATTATTTAATAGTTTATTGGTTTGTGCCTGCGTAACATTTGGCAAGCTGAACTTTAAACATTTTGTTTTATTAGAATTCAACAGTAAATTATTAGCATTAAACCAATGTACTATTTTAGAGAGAGCACTATTTACCTCGTCATTGTTAGATTATCATTATCATTAACTAGATAAGGTAGATCATTTATATAGATGAGAAATAGAAAAGGGCCCAAAATAGACCCCTGTGGTACTCCTAGTTTAATTTTAGTACCATTAGACCTTTTGGAATTAACTTCTACAGTCTGTGTTTTATTTATTAGATAAGAGCTTAGAAGCTTTAGTGCCGTGCCCCTTACACCATAATGGTATAATTTCCTGAACAGCGTATCATGCTCCACACAGTCAAATGCTTTGGATATACCAGAATATACCTGGAATCACAGAATATACCAAGTGCATCTTGTGACCTCTCCCAACCTCCAAATATACTGCACAGAAGACTGATGCCTGCATCTGTTGTGGACCGACCTTTAGTAAAACCAAACTGATTACTATGTAACAATTTATTCGAGTTGAAGTGAAAAAGTAATTGATTTAGAATAATTCTCTCAAAATTTTTACTTAAAGTCGGTAATATGGATATTGGTCTATAGTTAGCTGGATCTGATTTATTCCCAGCTTTAAAGAGAGGCATCACCTTGCTGTGCTTTATCAAGTCAGGGAACACACCACTTTTAATACAATTATTAAAAACTAATGCTAGGTGAGGGGCAATGATGTCAATTACTGGTTTTATAACTTTTGTGGACATACCCCAGAGATCAGTTGTACTTTTAATAATTAAGTAATTTTTCGGCAACTGTAGGTGATGAATTTAAGTTTTTTGTAGTTGAGATCGGAATGTCTGCAAAAAACTTCTCAAATACTGTCGCAACTTCAAGTTCAGAACTAACTTTTTATCATTAATATAAAGTTCAAATTTAGAGTTGCGACTAGCGACTCTTTCAGTCTCATCTGTAATTATTTTCCAGGTGGTTTTCACTTTGTTTTTAGAGTTCTTAATTTTTTCTTTGATGTGAAGAACCTTCGCTGCTTGACATACCTTCTTGAAAATCTTCGAGTATTTCTTGACATATAGTTTAAAAGCTTCACTCCTGTTCATTGACTTCTCGTTATACAAGTCATACAATCTTTGTCTACTAACAATAATACCCGCAGTAGCCCAGTTACTAAAATTATTTCTTTTATTATTAAATCTGACCGATTTAGAAGTAAATACAGAGTCAAATTGGTTTTTTACTACTTTAAATAAATTATTAAAAGTTTCATTTGGATTAATTGACTCATTCAAACATTGAAAACTTGAAAGTAATTTACCTCTAAATTTCTCAATACGTTTTGTGTTTACAGGAATAAACTCAATATTTTCTATCAGATTATTATCACATTTAAGATCAAATGATGCTAGCTGTCCACAGTGATCAGAGTTAAGTACATTAATTATTTCTTTCCTAAAAGTAGTGACATTTGTGAAAATATTATCTATACAAATAGCTGTTGTTTCACATATTCTTGTTGGTTCATGAAATAAATTAATTAGATTATACGATTTGAACAAATATGTGAATCTAACAGTGGTGGAGTTAGAGTTTAATAAATTAATATTAAAATCACCACATACAATAATCTTCTTATTAGAGGCACATACTTTCGTCAGCACTTGATCCATTATTTGTTCAAAAGAATCGTATAAGCTTGGTGGAGGCCTGTATACGCATACAATAATAAGGTGGCTCAACTCAATACAAGCCAACTCAATAATTCGTTCACTAGACAGTTTTACAATATCTTTACGTTCTTTACATTTAAATTTTTTATTAATCAAAATTAAGGAGCCACCCCTAATGACATTTTCTCGACAGAAAGAGCTCCCTAGTTGGTGATCACAATAGTTAAATATTAATTCATGATTTTTTAACCAATGTTCTGTTACGCATATAATGTCAATTTTAAATTAATTAGTAGATGTCTATCACTTTCGTTAATAACACAATTTATGTCTATATTTCGGATCAATATAAATTATCATGCAGTACCATCTAGCGGGTTTATAGTAACTAAAACGGTACAACGCCATCTACATACGATATCCCGAAACTTAGCAAGACTTAGTACCAATTTTAGAGTTGCGCATCTATACTAGTATAATATATCTGTATAATCTATGATACTAACCACAAACTGAAGTTTGGAGTCTTCATTTATTGCAAGCTCATACCATAGCTACCTCTTTTTAATATAATACATCTATGGTTTTCTCACTATCTTTTTCTCTCTACTCGCTTGAATTCAAATGCCTAGGCTGTTCGCTACGTCTCTACCGACCATCTTAAATAGTGACCTTTATTTTATGATTAATTGCCTCTTCTTAACGTATATTTCTTTACATTGTAAAAAAAACTAAATGTTACATACAGCCGAACGTATAACCGCCTCCTTTTTTTGGAAGTCGGTTAAAAATGATGTTGCTTTTGCTGTCTGAAAGAATCAAGCAAGAAAATAAAAACAATACATGGTCGTATAATTATTTATTTTATTTTTTATTTAACATTCTTTCCAGTTGATATTATAGCACGGTAAACTGGTGACGTCTCTGGATTCTGTGCCCACCTGCCGTCCGTCGTCGTCAATGCAACGGCATTGCCCACGGCGGCATTGTATGGTTCTAAAGTTACCATTCTTGCAGCACCTCGGCAGTTCATGTGATGACTCCATTAGTGATGAGGTTATTGCACATTCTAATAAAAAAAACATACAGGTGGCAGGAGTGAAACTTGACTCGACCTATAAATTTCACTCTCAACGCCACTAAAGGAGCGTCACTTCAAAAATAACAATTTGTAGATCAGTCTCTACTGAAGATATCAGTATTCGTTTTTCGTTTAAGCTTTCTGTCACTTTCTACAGACGGCAAAATTCACTTCGCTACGTCATCGTCAGTTTGTATATTGATGTGGCGACTTGTTACTTCGCGGTGTAAAATATTGCTTAGCAAAAAGTTGTAGTTGGAGACAACAATAGGTGGAAAAAGTTCTTACTGCAATTCATTGTGTCGTACTCGGGAGTGCTCGGTGCAGCTTCGTAGTCACCGATCTTTCTACCCCTTTCGTCTCCGCATATTTTCCTTACAAAAAAGTGTTTCATTAGAATTAAATAGATTTTATTTAAAAGAATTTAGGATATTTTTTATTGACCAAGTATTCCAATGTTGGAGGAGACAGTTATGGGGGCGCTTTCAAAACGTGAACATACGACCATCGGTAACTTTTTAGCGGTGAACGCGCAAACTTGTGTCATAGAGGGGTTGAACTGGGAGTTCATTACAAGTGCATTTCATGGCGGCACTACTGGTGTAGCGACCGACAAGGTGTCAATCAAGCAATCCGTTTGATCTTTTGCCCCTATTATAATATAGTATAAAAATAGGCTAAGTGCGAGTCGGACTCGTGCACGTAGGGTTCCGTACCATTCAACCAATATTTTACATGTGAACTTATTATTTCGTTATTTTACGTTAGGCGTCTGAAACTCCTAAACTAAGAAAGTTATAAAAGCCGTTTCAGTTTTCCTTCAAAATTCATCACATGGACTACCATCATGAATTTTTTCAGATTTTTCGAGCCAGCCGTTTAGCCTTTAGAGGGACGGACGCCTGGACTGAGGGGGGGAAGGGGACGCACTATTTTAACAAAAAAAGGGCTCTATACTTGAATATCTCGCAAACGGATACCTAAATCAAAAAATCTTCTTAGCAACCTACGAGCCATTTGAATTCCTGTAAACTCTCCCATATGTTCCATCAGGCAGACATCGAATGGAGTTGAAAGTTGAGAAGAAGTCCACGTTGAACCCTTCCTTGATACTTTGGACGATCAGCTCTTTTCGTTCGTCGATGCTCATGTAACAGGGCGTTGTGTAGTTGTACGGCGCGTGGCCCTGTGACTGACTTGGGAACAGGTCTAGTTCTGCATCATCTGAAAATATGAGATGACAAAGTGTACTGGAGGAATTGCAATAATTGTATGTGAATAGGCAACTTAGAAATTATTTGCAGTAGCCCCCAGTATTCAAAGTGAAGAGGTAAGGCATGATGCGGAATCCATAGGGCCGGGGAAAATTCAGAGCACTGTAAACAGAATTCTGCCCTAATACAATAGGGCTGAACATCGAACACACATCAATCAAAGTCAATGTCATAAATGACAGCTCGACACTGGATATTTTGATTTTCAACTCTATTGTATTAGCGCAGAGTTCTATTTTCCGCGCTTTGAATTTTCTCCGGCCTTCCGGATTCCGGAGCATATAGTCCCAGCCTAAGCTGCAGTGCTTTGAGAGATGAGACCGAGGATTTGCCGAGTAAAGTAGGTATTTTCGTTTTGGAAAATCAATCAATCTTGGCTTTGGTAAAAAACAATTTCCGTTCTAGGTAATTGTATAAATTTTCTTGCGCGAAGATTTCCGAAGAGTTTGGCTAAACTTACAGCATGGTAATTTAGAAATAGGTTTCTCGTCAAGATCTATCGTCTCATAGTCTGTGGCTTCCCCGGTGATTTTGTCCACACAATAACAGGTCCTATTCAAACACTGCACAGGGTTGAAATTCCCATCAGAAGTGCATCTCGGTGCTATGACTGGATACGGAACGCTTGGTTCGATTTGATTCGTAATTTTCTGGTGCATACGGGAACAACCTGTAACGCAGTAAGTTTTTGTTCTATAAAGTTCAACCAATAGCTGTCCATCATTAACCGACTTCCAAAAAAAGGAGGCGACTATACGTTCGGCTGTACATATATATATATATATATATATCTATACTCCGCCGTCTGTTGACCATGATATACCGTTTAGAGATACATGTTTGGGGATTTCGGCGTTGTTTAAAGAACTGCAAGCATAAACCACTATGCCAATTAAAGTAATCATCACCATCACCACCATCATCACACCTTAAATCATGAGATAATGATGATATAATAGGTACTTCTCATAGAATTTTACACCGACACGGATATCTTTGACATTACTCTGCCGTTTATGGACCGAAATTGTTTTTTTGATGTATTGGGAATTGTCCGAATTTGGTCTCGTTGTCACCAAAGCGGTGACCTGATGATGGCATCCACGAGGAATCGAGGGTACTCCTCGAAATTTATATGGACACAATATATTAAAGTGATTTTGACTTTTTAGAAGTACCCCAAGCATATGCTCCAAAAAGTAAGATTCTGCACCAAAGTATAACCTGGATCCAAAAGCACTAAACAGAACTCCTCGGTCTTTAAAGATACGCGTTTGGAAATTTCCGCATTGTTTAAAGAACTGCAAGCATATGCCATTATGTAACTTACAGTCATGATTATCATCGCCTTATATACAATACCTACCTAATGGATGCTTGGCGCATATTCAATAATACATTTGATCGTTTATTTTAAACGTTCTTAAAATGTATTAATAATAATTTAACAAATATGACTAAAAAGGGAAAAATTATTATTATTTTTAAACAAAAAATTAAACCAACTTCCAAAGTAAAAATGCACAAAAAGTATGAAATAATTCATATTTTCTAAATAATTCCCCTTTTAAATTTGGCAAAAATTTTAACTGTTTCTCTACTCAATCTTCAAAATTTTGAAGTCGGTACCAGCCAACTTAAACGTGAGTTCTATTTTAAATTTTGTTTAATCAGGATGTTGTTCGGGCTGATACCGACTTCAAAGTTATGAAGATCGAGTAGAGAGGTAATTAAAATTTTTGCCAAATTTAAAAGGGGAATTATTTAGAAAATAAAATTTATTTCATGCTTTTTTGTGCAGTTTTACTTTGGAAGTCGGTTTAATTTTCTGTTTAAAAATAATAATAATTTTATATTTTGTTAACTGCTTTGCTCGTGTCAGGAGTTGGGTCCGTTTACTTGGTAAATAATGTTTTGGTAAAATCAAGGGCAGTAAAGGGCAGTATATGGTACAATGGTACATACCACACGGCATATTTCGTGTCGCACTTATATACGGCACCTCTCCGAACAAGCGCTCGCCTTCTTCGGATTGACAGAAACATCTGGAAATGTGAGTGAATTTCAGGGTTTATTGTCGCTAATACTAATGTCAGAATAGCTGCTGCAGGTCTTAAATGATCAAATTAAATGAATCGTACTATGAATTAATGAAACATGAACTTTTGAAGAAGTTTATCTTACAGCGACTTCTTATAATTATCTTAATTGATAATTAAGTAATTCATGTAATGTGTACCATTTTACGCATTCCTATTGAAAACTTTCAAAATTGAATAGTTAAGAGAAACTTCTTCAAACGATTCACATGTGGCCATTTTAGACCTGCTGCTCTCCTCTGGATAAAGATCCTCTTTTAACATTGATTGCTCTCAACATTTTGATTTTTAACAACAATTGTTTATAATGTTTTTTTTTTTGATGACATGGTTACAAAATTAATAATTTTAATTATAATAATTAAGTAAGTCAAAATGTTTATAACGCAATTAAATAATATTATTAATTTCAAAGCACTATAGTTAGCATGTAAGATTTCTTTTCTTCGAAATTTATAATTATTATTGTACCTATCACCATCCATACATTGGGTATGGAATTTAATCTAATAAAGCTTTATTTATTTATTTTTTTGTCTAACTTGCTATAGCGTCTTGCGCCGCGCCGATAGATTCGTTGGCGCTGTAAACATATCACAGATTAAAGAAAAACGAACAGATAAACAGCTACATAGTTAACTTTCGATTTGATTGCCCTCCTACAACGGTGTGTAATGTGTCCACGATTGTGGACCGTTGGAGGGGACGTCAAAATTTTCAAAATTGGATCGATCTCATAATCGTTCGTGTCGTATCGTGTCATCTCATATCGTTCTATAAAAGCTATTTCTTTATACGTAAAGCGCCATACTCCAACTCAACATACATCCAAGGCTGCGGACTTGTAGGCAAAAATTGTAAATGATTGACACTTTTGACACTAATGACGGCCATTAGCACCGGATTTACAGGCTGGACCGTGAGTATGGCACTTAAGTGTATTTTCTACTCTGTGCATATCTCGCGTCGTACTGGTATATTTACATACGACTGTGTGGGTATACAGTGGAAGGGCGCGAAATTGCCCTTGCCGTCGCAGTAGGGCCGCGTCTCCAGCACGCCCGTCTCTCCCCGATCGTGACGTACGTCGTAGTCGTCTTGGGCGTCGTGGCATTTCGACTTCACTGGAAAAAGGCGAAGGCGATGCAGTATATAATATATTTTTAGAATTTCATATATGACCGGAGTTAGCAAGGGAGGACGTAAAGACAGACGAACGGACGGACAGAGCGAAACTCCTTGTGGACTGTAGTTACTACGGAACCCTAAAAAGCTAGCAGTACGAATCTCACACATGTAGAAAGATCTAGAAAAAACATACTTCTGACACATTTGAGTGTGTCCGCGTCGCAGTAGAGTCCGTGCCCGCAGCGGCCGACGGTGGAGCCCACGCCGGGCCCGCCGCGGCTGCAGTCGCTGCCTAGGCCTGAAATATCATACCAATATTCATAAAACTAAGGCCAACCCGCTGTGGACTAGTTAAACACTACTACAACTTTCCTCGCATTTAGGGCGATGTAGGACTGATTTCACCAATGAAATTAACGCGATCAGTATACGCTGGACTCGTATTCGTATTTATCGTATTTTCTCCGGCTTTCCGGATTCCGGATCATATAGTCACAGCCAAACTGACCGTAGAGCGGCAGACAGAACTCGCAGCAGTTGCACGTGGTGGGAGAAGGCAGCCACAGGCCCGCGTGCGTGGCGTTGTTGATGCGGCACTCCACCGCGCTGGACGTGCAACCAGGGTCCAATAGGTAGTCCTACAAGTCATGGTTAGATTATTATAGTTTCGGCAAGGGCTCTGTTTCGCAATGTACGTTAAGTGCGGTCACGGAACACGTAGAATTTCATACATTGACTCATCGCTAGATACTAATTGTCTCTTATAATAACTTAGTACCTGGGTAACCGACCATTGCTCGGAGCTCTAGTAGATTAAAAAAAAGAAAAAATGATTATGAAAATATTTTACCAGAGTACGAACCCACAATATTCCGAATTTCCGAACAACGCAAAAATTAACTAAACTGCATATCGACAAACATTAAAGAGTAGAAATTATTGACATTATATTGTTGTATGACAAAAGTAAAAACATATATAACTTAAAAATGCGCAGTTTTTCAGGGATAAAACTTAGCTAGACCGATTTTTCCTCCCCTAAAACTCCTTGCGTAGTATATTTAATGTAAAAAGTTTTAGCCGTTGCCAAGATTACGATCCTTACTAATATTATAAATGTGAAAGCGTGAATGTTTGTTACGCTTTCACGCAAAAACTACTGAACGGATTTCGATGAAATTCGGTATGAATGTAGTTTAGACTCTGGATTAAAACATAGGCTACTTTTTATCCCGAAAAAGTAGTGTTCCCGAGGGATACTATACTTACGCGGGCGGAGCCGCGAGCAACAGCTAGTAGTATATATATACAAGATTGTCTCGTCTAAAGTATAAGATATCATTAGGCCAAATAACTTATATTATTCCCGTGGTGCCTCCCCGTCTAGTTCTGACATTTCTAGTCATTACAATTTGGCTGTCTTCCGCTTTGCTTGGGGAGGGAAACTGGAATACTTCCTACTCCTCCCTGCCTTTCTTCTGATTAATTTGCGGGTCCCAAGACATATTTAGCATGTCCCTCGGGCACCCCTGAGATCTATATCAAAGAGTTTTTGTGGTTACCACTGTAGATCCTGGCTACACAGGAGTTGCAGTGGTGGGAATGTGAAGTGGGCCGTATGACCGAACTCTTTGTTTTTGCCCGTTAAAAAATTACTAATTGTCTCTTTTACTCGAGTACGAATAAGTATATTGCTAACGTACTCCTATCGCGTACCTGTGTAAGCGCGATATTAATTTATTCGTGCGCGAGTGAAAGAGACAAGTAGCGATGAGTCAATGTACGAAATTCAACGTGTTCCGCGACCGCACTTTACGGATAAGTGTCAGTTAGCTTATTCGCATGTTTTGTCTCTATCGCTCTATATAAAGGAAGCAACGGCGAAACTTTCGAACAAGCTATCCGAAACATATAAGAAGATTGTGAGCCAGGCCCTAAGTAAAGATTTGAGCATAGTTATCCAGAGCATAATTATGATACTAGAGAACAAGGAGGTGTACTTGCGTTGAACTCTTTTGTAGGATAAGGAATGTTCCAGAATCCAGAGTAAGGATATTTGTAATTTGTACAGATCGGTTCGATTCTTGCTTCAACTACTAGACATTTTCTTTTGTCTGGTAAAATGTGCAAAAATTGCAAAAGTGTCTGGCAATATGTGCAAAATGCACATTTTTGTAGACAAGAGGAAATGTCCTTAGCTTTCGAAATAAAATGGTCATTAGATTAAACCGTTTTACCTAAATTTCTTGCACATGTTCTTTGATATTTTGGAGAAAACTAACCACAAATAACTAAATAATATTCAAACGTCACGTACCCGGCAATATCCATTCTGGCACACAATATTACACCTTACGCAAATGAATAACAATAGGAAATAAATAAACAAAGCATCTGTTTTCACCGCCATTTTGTACGGTATGTAACACTGATTTCAATAGCTTATCGTCATAATTAATATCTGATATACTATCTATTGCTGATAATTGAGTCCTTTGAAGTTTATAGCTAATTGAATATGCTGAATAATATAATGAAAAATATAAATGATTATTATTAATGTACACAAAATTGATCCATACGTCCTGTTTATTAATTTCATATTTGCGAGACCTTGATAAATTACGATAAAAGTGATGATAATCATGCAGATTAGGGAAACTACATCACGGATACTTTTTAAAGTTTGTTGAAAAACCATTGAATAATAAATAATAGGCGCCCGATTATTGTATAACGACTGTACTAGTCTTAGAATAAAACTTAGAAGACTTCGTTTTTCTACTTAAGAGTCCTATTACAAATCTGCACTCTGCGAGATTAGGTATTTGAAGCGTTCCCGACATTTCGCATTTTGTAGTAATTTTGCAACTGCAAAATATTAATGCAAAATATAATGCAACTGTATTTATCGTTTTTATTGAAATAGGTTAATAAATTCATGCTTTAAAATTATAAAATCTTTCTTCCTCATGAAGTAACAATTGTTCTGGTATAAATTTTGCTTAATAATATTATAAATAAATAATTAAATAATAAATAAATATCTATGGACGCTTCACACCACGTCAATCTGGCCCCGTGCTAAGTATCCGAAGAACTTGTGTTACAGGTACCAGAAAACGGGAAGTATGTTTAATACTTTTATACTATACATATATTTAAGATTTTTATTATATTATACACATATTTAATACACATCCATGACCCAGGAACACAGAAAAACTTTTTGTTCCTTCGGCGGGATTCGAACCCGCGAGCCCCGGCTTGAGCACCAACGCGCTGAACCACTTAGCCACAGAGGTCGTCAAATATTATCGTAGATAGGAGTAATTCACAGTTAACTTAAAGCGATTTTCGAAGTTTTTTTTGGCTTAGAATAAGATTTTTTTCTATATTAAATCAAAGATATTTCAAAATATAGCCGCTACGAACTATACGACTATATAGGAGATAACATTCTCATTTTATTATTTCATTTGCTTAGAACAATAGTTCAATCCAGGAGCTCAAAAATTTCTCTGCAATTTTGAAGTTAATTTTAAAGTTGAACAAAATTTACAAAAAGCGAGGCCGCTACGAACTAGGCCAATAGATATTCTGCACTATTCAATATGTCAAAATTGTTAATGTATCTTTGTTTCTGAGATCAAGAACGCCATAATTGGCCATTTTACGCAAAAATCACAATCGAGATGTAATATGTATACAATATTATATCTCTTCATATATAATATTATATCAGTCAATAAACTGAGCAGAGTTTGAAGGTCCTTCTAATCTTGGGCGAGCATTGGATGTCACTTCCTAAAGCATAAAGCCATAGAGCAGGGATTCCCAAAGTGGTACCCCTAGTAAACCGATATCGACCCCTTGGGGTTTACTAGGGGTCGACATAAACAAAAACTGATTTTGGGGGTCGACGAGGTCTAAAAATCGACCCCTATTAAATTAACACAAGTTCTTATTTAAAACTTTCAAGATAGGTAGGTACTGTATTGTTTATGTTGTGTTACGTGTACTAAGAATAATTAATATTTTTGTAGCAAATATCATTGTTGTAGTAATGTAAAGTCTCAAGTTCGTACAAGATGAAAAACTCGGCAATTCAGTGTGGACAAGTTTGTGCAAGATAATGAGTTCGAGCGTACGTCTTTCAGGCGCGTTTTGACTTGCTCTCTATTTGACGCTTACGCTATTTAACACGAACGATCAACAAGTCCAAACGTGTTCCTGATATTTTACTATTTAATGAGCTTGCACTTAGGTTGAAAGTTCATTTGCGTTTTGAAATTCGTTGGAGCTTGAACGATAATAACTCATATAAGTACTCATTTATTTCAAGAGATTACAAAGTTATTACATAGCTAAATTAAGTGAAGTAAAGTGACTGAAAAAGAATTTACAAATTGCTGAGCTCCCTACGCGAGTTAATAGCGTAACCATACAATATCTGCAGTTTATGAAAAATTTACAGTGTAAGTACCAAACAGTTTTTATCCGGCACAGCGCATTAGCATTGCCCCACTGTGTGATAGTGAGTTGAGCTATCTGTAGATTGTTTGCAACAGTTTGCAGTTGCCTCAGTTGTTTCAATTGTAAAAATTTACTAGTTTAATTTGTTTTAGTATTTGATTGTATTATATTTTTTTACCCTATGGTAAACAGCATATTTTAAATAGGTAGGTATAAAAGTATTTGTAAAAATTACTTACACTTAAGTTGTTAAGTTGGTAGGTACCTAATCTTTGAAGTGTTTAGTTTGCTTTGGTTTTCGTTCTTATGCTGATAGGTACCTACTTACCTACTACAAATTGTCTATACCTAATTATCTACTATAGTTACATACCTAATATAGGTATCCAAGTTTATCAATGAGTAAATCAGTAATACCTAACAAACATCCATTACCTGGGTGTGATAAAAATAAGACAGTGTGCAAATTTAACAGTTTATTATTGTTTTTTATTTAGGTAGTTTCTTATTTTTTTTATTTGCAGGATTTCTGAGAGTTATATGATGGCGGACACGAAAAAAAAATGCAGACAATACAGTTTGGATTACTTGAAGTTCGGATTTATTGCATCTCCATCAAATCAACACTTGCCGATGTATCTCATATGTGAAAAAGTATTCAGTAACGATGCCATGAAGCCTTCAAAAATGGAGGACCACTTATCAAGAGTACATGCTGACAAAAAAAGTGAGACCTTGTCATTTTCATTTTTCATTTTCATTTCATTCAAAATTTTGTCATAGTAAATCTGAACAATTGTAAAACAGATATTTATTACTTGACTGATATCTTTGGAATGTTCAACAAAGTTAATTTGCAGCTGCAGGGTGACGATCTTAACTTGATTAAAACAAAATCAATAATATCGGGCTTCGTAGGTAAACTAATCCTTTATAAACAAAATTTTGGCAGAAAAGAATATTCGCAGTTTCCGCATTTGTCAAAATTATCAGAAATGCTTCAAGATGATGACATTTTATTATATGTCACTCACTTGGACGCATTACACAAGGATTTTACGGAGAGGTTTGAGGATCTTTTAAATTCACAAATACCTCAATCGATAATAAATCCGTACAATACCACAGCCATAGAAGAAGCCAATGTGATAATGCAAGAAGAGTTGATTACCATCAGCACAGACGAAGAGCTTAACCAGAAGTTCAACCAAGGCTATCAGAAGTTCTGGTTGCAACGCAACATTGAAACACAGTGTCCTACATTGTGGAACATTGGTGAAAAATACCTTATCGCTTTTCAATCATCATACCTAGTTGAAAAAAGCTTCAGTGTGGTAACAAACATTTTGACGAAACAAAGAAACCGTTTGAAAATCAACGATCATGGAGATTTAAGGCTGCAACTCACCAATATTGAACCGCATGTAGCTAGATTGGTAGATAGTCACCAGGTTCATCCATCACACTGAATGATTTTTTTTCTCTTTGCGAATTAATACTCATTTAAATATAATTTCCTAAGGCATACCGTAAGGCATACCGTACCGTAAGTACTGAAGCACTTCCAGTCTTGGCCGGAGTCCTACCAGTAGATTTAGAGATACAGCGTCGTGCAGCATTATGTTATAAAAAAAAAAAAGACTAACCCTGAGTTTTTAAGCGCGATAGAGAGTAATAAGATAACTAGATTATTCGAGCCATTAGATATTTCTATACAGAACCTAATTTCTGAGTGGCAGGAACTGTGGGACAACACTATCAAAGGGCGTCACCTATATAATTTCTTCCCTTCGGTACGCGATCGACTCTCTAAGCAATGGATAGAAATAGATCACTACGTCGCACAATTTTTGACAGATCACGGAAACTTTAAAGCGAAACTTTTTGGATTTACATTAGTCTCGTCTCCGCTATGCAAGTGTTCGACCGAAGGTAGCCCTTATGAACAAACTGCTCATCACATACTCTGGGAGTGTAATTTCTGGTATGACGAAAGAATCGAAATGTTGAACAGCGTCCATTGTGTTTCTAGGGTTGTGTACTATGAAGATCTCGTGGGCTGCGTGAAGAACTTCCGGGCTTTCAAACGTTTTTGTCATAAGTACTATTGGAAACAATGCAACACTTTTTTGTTATTATAAATGCATTGTAATTAATTGTCATATTATAAATTAAAACATTTAATTACATTCTGTCTTGTAGTCATAAAAAAAACATGTTATTCCCGTGGTGCTTTCCCTTTAATTCTGAGTTTTTGTCATCACAATTCTTGCTGTCTCCCGCTTTGCTTGTGGAGGGAAACTGGAATACTTCCTACTCCTCCTACAATCTTCTGATTAATTTCGTTGCGGGTTCCAAGACAGATTTAGCATATCCCCCGGGCACCCCTGAGATCATATCAAAGGGTTTTTGCGGTTGGTGACCACTGTCGATCCTGGCTACACAGGAGTTGCAGTGGTGGGTAAGTGTGGTGGGCCAATTGCCCATCTAAAAAAATATAATTTCCTACCTACTTAAGATTCTTTAAGTACTTCATTTGTAATAATTATTATAAATTAAACATAATATTTACTGAATTGTATGTCTTTTTATTTTGTTAAATTTTGATGAGAAAATGAAGTCAACTTTACTCACTTAACCAAGTGCAAAGTTTTCCAGTTGGTACCTTAGTACCTAGGTATTTTGTATCAATAGGACAAAACTATAAAAGATAGGCCCTCTTATTCATAATAGTCTGCTAACTTAAGGCATTGCTAATTACTCTGTCTTCTTCTATTGACCTATGTCAGAATGAAAAATAACACTCTGTAGCAGCTGTTTTAAGTTAACGGACCATTATGAATAAGGGGGTTGATCTTAAAAGTATGTAATTTGGCCATGGGGGTCTGAGATAACAGTACTTTTAGGAAAAGGGGTCACTTGTCCAAAATAGTTTGGGGATCCCTGCCATAGAGGATGGTAATATTTATAGGAAACCTAGGCTATAAGACTAAGCTTACCTTCACTACCAGAATAACCGCTACTGTAATCCAGGGCCTTTAGTCAAGATGCATTCGATGCTTTTTAACTTGACACTGGCAAATGGTTATAAGCCGATGCCATATATAAATTAAAAAAAAATGTATGGGATTTGACATAAGTCATCGCTAAGTGACATGTCGCTTGCGATGCCTTATGTCAAATCCCATACATTTTGTTTCCGTACTTCGCCGTCGAAATTATCGAATTCATCTTGACTAAAGGTCTACTATAAGCTTTTTGAAATATCGCATGATTTTAATCCGATGTTTGATTTACTATCTAAAATAACCCATGGAGGCAAAATATTACATACATTTATTGTAGCTTGGAAGTGTTATACTATAATAATATCTATAGACGCTTCACACCACGCCAATCTGGACCCGTGGTAAGTATTCGAAGAACTTGTGTTACGGGGACCAAACAACGTGAAATTTTATTAACCGACTTCCAAAAAAGGAGGCGGTTATACGTTCGGCTACGGTTCGGTACGTATATATACAAATTTTTTATATTTTTCTTATATGTTCAACGATCCCTAACTCCGCCGTCTGTTGACCGATTTTAAAAATTCTTATATAATCCGAAATTGGTCCCGTTGTCATCAAAGTGGTGACCTGATGATGGCATCCACGAGGAATCGAGAGAACTCCTCGAAATTTATATGGACATATATAGTGATTTTGACTTTTTCTGAAGTAACCCAAGCATATGCTACCAAAAAGTAAGATTGTGCACCAAGGTATACCCTGGATTCAAAAGCACTGAACATAACTCCTCTGTCTTTAAATCAGTGGTTCCCAGACTCTTTTGTTTCATAGACCACTTTCAAAATGTTGCTGGATTCGGTGGACCCCCTGCATCTACATTCTACATTACTACCAATTTCTAAATATCGAAAAAAAGTGAAGATTAGATCTATCTATCAATGGAATCTTGTGTTGTGGCTGAGTTTCAACGACGAATTAACAGTTTTCGAAAAAAAGGTTAGAATTGATTGCTTGATAATAAATTATTTGATAATAAAGTAGGTAGACTAAACAAATTTTCAAATCATTTATAAATTGTCTTATTGAGAAGGTTTAATTTAGGTATCATATTATTTAAAATAACAAGCCAACATTTTAGTTCTTCACTATCGAAACCAAATTAATTTTCATGCACCCCTGCTTATGATTGTAGACTCTCATTTTTTGTCACGTTCAACGTAGACCCCCGTCGAGTCTCCGTGGACCCCTGGGGACACTTTGGGAATTACCGCTTTAAAGATACGCGTTTGGAAATTTCGACACTGTTTAAAGAACTGTAAGCATATTATGCCATTATGTAACTTACAGTAATCATCATCATCATCATCTTATATACAATACCTATTTAAGCTTGGCGCGTATTAAATTATAGATTCGATAATTTATTTTAAAAGTTCTTAAAATGTATTTATATTATTATATACCTAAGAAATATAACAAAAAAAGGGAAAAAATATTATTTTTAAACAAAAAATTAAAACGAATTCCAAAGTAAAAATACACAAAAAAGTATGAAATAAATCTTATTTTCTAAATAATTCCCCTTTTAAATTCGGCAAAATTTTAACTATTTCTCTACACAATCTTCATAATTTTAAAGTCGGCACCAGCCAACTTAAATGTTAGCTCTATAAAATAATGTTTTATCAGGATATTGTTTGGGCTGGTACCGACTTCAAAATAATGAAGATTGTGTAGAGAAATAGTTAAGATTTATTTCATACTTTTTTGTGTATTTTCACTTTGGAAGTCGGTTTAATAAAATAAACATCAGTGACGCAAGAACATAGTAAAACTTTTTGTTCTCTCGGCGGAATTCGACTGCGAGCCGGCGCGGCGGGGCTTGAGCATCAACGCGTCCAACCACTGAGCCACATAGGTCGTAGGTACTGTGGCGTAGTGCGACCGCGCATTAGGCGGCCGGCCGCGCGACCACGCCGCTGCGGCCGGCCCGCGCACATGCGACCACATTCGTCAGTCGAATTCACATCGTGATCCAAAATGGACGTTGAAGAAGAAATTATTGTTGCGCTAGTTTGTTCATTATTACAAAAGAGAAATAAAAAAAGGACCAAGAAATTTTGGATTCATCCATTGTAACGGGAGAGGCTTACGAAAGGAATATATATCACACATACTTTCCAGACGTACTGCAATATGAAGATAATTTTTTTAACTATATGAGAATGTCTAAACAACTTTTTACGAGATCTTGTACATACTTAAACCCCATATTACTGGATACAGCTGTTTTCGGGAGTGCATTTCTGCTGAAGAAAAATTGGTTATAACTCTAAGGTAAGATGTCACTGCTTAAAGTAAGGCCAACGAGACGAGATAAAAAACGTAAATAAACGGACCGCTACTGAGTTGCATTATGAAAGTGAATTAATATTATATCTGTCCTTATCACTCGTATGCAATAATGACGTCAGTTGGTCGACGACAGCTGTCGTAGCGTGTTTCGTGGTACAGGAAAGCGGCCAGTGCCGCAGTTGTTCATTCAACATTTGGTCAGCCAAACAATTGTGAACAAGTTCATTCCTGTTTGGATTGCGTTCGAAGTGATACATATTTTTTCGTCTCCGTATTTACTTGTTTTTTTGTTGTTATTATTCCGTTTCGGTTAGTTTTATTTTTGATTTTTTATAGCAATATTGACAACATGATTGATAATACAATAGATAGTTTTATCATAAACACAGCTGACTCGGACTCTTCCGACGAATCATCTTTGTCTAGTACAGACGACAGCGATTAAAATTCGAACTTTATAATATTTTATTAAAATAAAAATGTTTTGAACCTTGAAAATTTGTTTACATTCTTTATCTCGTCTGGTTGGCCTTACTTTGCTTAATTATTAGTGTGTTGTGCATTGCATGGGTTTTAGTTATTTCTTATATATAGTAAAACTACATATAAGTTATTTCTTATATGTAGTTTTTTGGTTGAGTTGACAAAGACCCACCCAATTCTCGAGAGGTCAGCAAAGAATAATACCAAAGGTCGCGGGTTCGATTCCCGTACATTTGTATGCCTATTCGTGAATGGAATGAAAGACATTTCCGAAGTTTTAGATAATAATTATTATTTATTATTGCATAAAAACACAAATACAAACATTTAATCTTTTGGAAACAAATCAATTATACCCGAAGCTTCAGATTCATTTGAGTGAGGAAAAGTATAGTCGCTAGAAGCTGTGGAGTAGGTAGAAGATGGACGATTTGAACTTTCTTGAGGTGGATGTATACTTCTAGAATATCCTGATGTTTAAGATGAGATGATGATGATGGTTAAGATGAGAGTAGTTTTCCATTCCCGACCGAGTATAATAACCTGAATCAACTTGACTGTGTTCAAAAGAAGTATTTGGAAACCCATACCTAGTAAATTGAGGATGGATGGATGGATGACATTTATATTTATCTATTACTTGAATCAATTTTATTTGTGTCTTTGCTTTTAACTGTTATTTGTTTAAAGCCATTTAGTAAAGATAAAATAAATATTTTATCACAATCTTGACTATTTTCTTCTTGACGAGCTTTGATACTCTGCTGTGATATTGCTGTTAGGTTACCCAGTTCTTGTGAAATGTTGTCTTCCCTGTTTTTTGTTTTTTTTAATTTTGTGTCTGCGCATATTTTCGACGACTCATTTATTTGGCTGTCAAGTTCTTGTGGCATCTCTTCTGTTTCTGCTAGACTTGTATTAGTCTTATTAATTTCTAAGGTTGGCATTAAGAAATTTTACTGATCAAAGAAAATATATGACGATTTACGCTTAGCAGCTGAACCACTTTTGGCGCCCTTGCGTCTTCTTGACTCTCTCATAAATGTGTCTCGTATATTTTTCCATCTCTTTTGAAGAGTTAACTCTGCAACAAATGATATTTTGATTAAAATAAAACTAATTTACGGATTATTTCGTTTTTTTATTTAATAAATCGTGATTTTTTGTTACAGGTATTTAGCAAGTGGGTGTTCATTTGCAGAAATCAGTCATAACTTTCGAGTAGGCCACACTACAGCGCGGGAAACTGTGTATGATGTTTGTATTAAAATATGGCAGCTTATGAAACACATCGCGTTTCCTGAACTAAACCAGTCAAAATGGATTGAAGTGGCTGAAAGTTTAAAAAAAATACACAATTTCCTAATTGCATTGGAGCCATTGACGGAAAGCATATCGAATTAATAAAACTAGCGCATTCTGGGTCGCTATATTTTAATTATAAAAACTATTTCTCACTCGTATTGCTTGGGATATGTGATGCCGATTATAGATTTATTTATGTGGATATAGGAGCTTATGGAAAATGCAGTGATTCCAGTATTTTTAAAGAATCTAAATTCTACAAAAGACTTATGGATGGTCACCTGAATATACCTCGTGAAAAACCTATAAAGAAAATGGCCCTGCCATGCCATTTGTTCTTGTTGGCGATGAAGCTTTTCCGTTGACAGAAAATATAATGAGACCATACCCTGGCAGGAATTTAACCAACAAGAAGAAAGTCTTTAACTACAGGTTGTCCCGTGCACGTCGATATGTAGAATGTAGTTTTGGGATATTGTCAAACAAATGGAGAATTTTTCATCGTCCTATCAATGTAGGTACTGAGTTTGCAATTGCTATAATCCAAGCATGTTGCATTCTCCATAATATCGTGCGTTCTAAAGATGGATACAGATTTGAAGATACGTTGTATTTACGTTGAATTAATGAATCTGACATACCTTCTGCACAAAATGTGTGCAAATACAGGGATCAATTCGCTGATTACTTTATTAATGCGGGAAAGCTTTCGTGGCAAGATAGGCTGGCTTTCACCTTATAAATAAAATAAACCTTTCATGCTACCTATACGCACTTATTTAAAACTAGACTGTGCCCGCGACTTCGTCTGCGTGGATTTTAGAGTTTGGTCCAGAAAGGGATGAAAAGTATCCTATATGTTAATCAAAGTTAGTTAGTCCATAGCAAATTCCATCCAAATCTGTTCAGCCGTTTTTGTGTAAAAGAGTAACTAACATCCATCCACACATACTCACAAACTTTCGCATTTATAATAGTAGTAGGATTTGATGAGTAAACTTTGAATATTATTTTGTTATAAAAATAAAAGGCTACTCGTATGTAGCAAAGTTGTTCAGTAAATAGGTAAACTAGGTACTAAAACAATAATAATTAATTAAAAATATTTACCAAGTTCTCCTTTTTCTTTTTCTTCCAAATTTTCCCCACCGAATATATTGGTCACTTCCAACCATATTTGCCTTTTTAAATTTTTATCCGAATAATCATCCGATGACTGGTCCCATAACGATATTCTGTTTTGAATTTCTAAAATGAAACGTTTAGTATCAAACGCCATTCTGTATACACAAAAAAACGTGTGGCCGCGGCGACCAGTGCGCGCACACTGAGTAATTTCATACAAATTCCCGTATCTCGTTGGCCGCGTGTGTGTCGCGATGTTTTTCGTTGGCTGCGCGGCCAGAGCGTGGCCGCTGGCCGCTGGTCGCGTAATGCGCGCATTTACATATATCATGGAAGAATTAGTTGGCCGCAGCGACGTGGCCGCGCGGCCTGGCCGCCTTATTCGCGGGGGCACTAAGGACCGTGGTCGCTCAGATGGTGGCTAGGTCTTCCAGTGAAGCTACACAGTATCCGCTACAGTACTTGGACACTTACACTTAGCTACAGTAGTTAGGTAAATCCTGTTGTTTCGTTCTTTTGATGACTTCAGTATTCGGTAGTAATAATGAACAACACCTATGTAAATGCGACGAAAACAATAAGTGGACATTGTGTAGGACAGAGACCTCTATAGGTAGTGTAAGTTTCAAAATTAAAAACCTAGCAGAAGTGTCATTGTGTTAAAGATTTAGGCGTCACCACGAGGTCTGTGAAATAGAGATCTGAGTGAAAAGGATTACAGTACATCTAGAATATCATACAACAAAAGTGCATATCATACAACATAAAATCCGGAAACAGAAAATTTTTTCGACATCAGGGGGTGAGTTATTGAATTATAAAAACTCAATATTCAAACAGTCACCACATCAAAACCTGTTGAGACGCGTGGGATTTGGAGCGCTGTAAAATAGCTCCACCACTGCGCCCAAGCACCCCAAACAAAAGGGTAAGTCCCCCGATAGAAATTTTTTCCAGAATAAAGGAAAAACTGTTTTTCCGGAAAATCACCTACCACAAGAGATACTAAAGAGCAGCATATCAACAAATGCGAGTACCAGAAAGAGGACATCACTACCTACAAACTGACACCTCTCCCGGCGCTCTAGGGCAAAAAGAACCAGAGATACGTCCAAAAAGGTAAAAAATAGGGATAAACCAGGAACAACGGGAGGAAACGGGATAACAACTATAAAATCATATAACCGGCGTAAAGACGAACTCATAGACACCTCGCACGTTCCGATAGGAGCAATAGATCAGGAGTTATTAAGGAAAAGGATTTGACCATTTTGTCCGCCATTTTGGCAAAAATAAAAACCCGAATAACTCAGGATCTAGAAGGAGTACAGCTACGAGCGACACCTCCCCTGAAAGGTACTGAGCAGGAGCAGCCAACCAGACGGTTATCTGGGAATTTTTGGGGGGAATGTAACCCCCCAAACTCACCCACCGTTAAAAGCCCAAGGTAGGCTAACCCCCCAGGGAAGGAAACCGCGGTCCGCGCTGATAAAAATTGACGGAGTTACAAGGCGCAGAAACTTAACTATGACAGTTGGGCGGCCATCTTGGTAAACTTCAAGGTAAAATAACGGTGCGGTTTTCGAGTCCCGACAGCCTGAGTGTACACCTATAGGACCCAATCGGAAAACTTAAAAATTTCCCGGAAAAGTGGATTTTTTTTCCAAAAAATCGAGGCGAAAGAACCCAAGAAGAACCCACCTCCGATCTATGGTTGCTGAGATACAGTCTCCAAAGTCGGTATCTGACAGCCAGAGAACTGTCAAACCCCCGACAAAACCTCCGATATCTCAGCTCCCAGTTGAGCTACAAGCTTGGGACTTTCTCTGGGGTATTGGGCATCACCTCAGCAACGCACCACTCGAATCTGAGCGAAATCGGATTCATCAGACCTTCAAGGTCGGATCTTCTAATCGTCGGATCGGTAGATCTAAATTTCCAGACTGAAAATAGGCCGCCATCTTGGAAATTTTAAAAGCCCGATATCTCCGCTACTATTCCTCGTAGAGAGACAGGGTTTTCACCACAGACACCGGCAGATAAAGCTCTATCCAGGCAAGCTAACACCGAACACCTGGAAAAGGGACAAACACCTGAAAAAAGGAAAAACTTACCTTGAGGCTTCCGGACGTCCTAGAATACAATAAAGATGTAGAGCACAATGCTTTCAGTGCGGAGTGTCCGGTCCGGCAAAAGTGGGACGCTATGGCGCGTGCAACAGTTGCATATAGTCCCGAAGAGCAATAGTACCAGTAGGTACTGTTAAATCTAGTTGGACGTATATTAAATTGCATTTAATAACACGAATAGACATACAAGAAGTAGACAGTCTGACATTGTTAGAAAAACCTTGGCATATATATGATTATGGTAAACATAAGATTATACATATTATTATAGCTATAGTAAGAAAACATGGTAACAAACATAAACTGGTACTATTAGCATGCACGCGCGCCATGGAGTCTCACAAGGCATGCAAAGGATTTATATGATGTATAAATTTTGAGCATGCAAACTGTCGGGGCGGACACCTCGACCTGGATCGAAATAAGAAATATAAATACTTATAAAATGAACTTCAACAATTAAAGGGTGAAAAGTAAATATTATGTGAGGTGTAAAGTAAATAATGTTAAATTAAAGTAAAAATAAGTAGACGAAAATAGAACAGTAGACTTAAACTCTAATAGTAAATATGTAAATAAAAACGAAAAATTTGGAATTAGAATAGATATAGTAAATAATAGCGAGGTAAATAAACAAAATGTATAATTGATATAGTAAATAAAATAGTAGACTTAAACTGTGATAGTAAATATGTAAATAAGAACGTAAAATGTGGAATTAAAGTAGATATAGCAAATAAGAGCAAGGTAAAAGAAACAAAATGTAAAATTGATATAGTAAATAAGAGCAAGCATAAGCAAAAAAGTGGAAATACAATTAGACGAAAATGTTTCGTAAAGGGAGATTGAAATTGTAAAATAAAATTAAGATAAGCTACAAAATGTAAATTCGATTAGTAGAAATAAAAAACTGTAATTAGTAAATAAACATACAAGTTGTAAGCAAATAAATAAAGAAAACAATTGTCCCGGCTAACGGTTGGGGGAACAAGAAAAAAAAAACAAAGAAATGCGACGAAAAAAGAAATTTTTCCTTACCTTTGTAAATTGTATTAAACACAACATCAACAATAGAAGGTAGGTAAGGGGAATTGAGAGGAAAAGCAAAACGGTAGGTAATTTATAACTCATTAATTTGATTTATAATATTAGGCCGTTATATATGAAATTGCCGTTTTATCGTACTGGCAACTTTGATCTCAAATATATCATCTTCTCAAAATGTATCCGACTGAAGGACTTTGTATCCATGGTCATGAATAAATTAAAAATATATATATATATATATCATCTTTGGTTAGGAATTCCAATTTCAAATTTATACCGCTATTTACTCATGCATTTGTGTTACTAAAACCGTAATTCATTTGTTTTTTCTTTGCGTCACTCTGTTTACAAAATGGAAAACTTGAAATACCGTATTATTTTCGAGTACGAGTTCCACCGTGGCACTAGTGCTGCAGAAACGGCTCGAAGGATTAATGATGTGTATGGCGACGGTGTCGCAAAAGAAAACACAGCACGTTTTCGGTTCCAACGTTTTCGTTCTGGAAATATCGACCTGAAGAACAAGCCCCGTGGACGGCCGGAGACCAAAGTTGATAATGAAGAATTGAAGGCTATTGTGGAAGCAGATCCATCGCAAACCACGTCCGAGTTAGCTGCAGGCTGAGGTGTTAGTGATAAAATAGTTTTTATCCACTCAAAGCAAATTGTGAAGGTTTTTTCACCTTGAAAGGTGGGTACCTTGTGAATTGAGTGCAGCAAACCGACAAACGCGCGTCGACTGCTGCGTTACATTACTCAACTGGCACAATGATGAAGGGATTTTAAATCGAATCATTACCTGTGATGAAAAGTGGATCCTGTACGATAATCGGAAACGCTCATTACAATGGCTGAACCTTGGCTAACCAACCAAAGGACCTAATATATACTTTCATATGCATTTAGATAAAAGCTGTTAATTTAAAATTATAAACAGATAGTTCAATTTTATTTATTTGTATAGTTTTTCTTTTAAAACGACTTTCAATATTATTTTGAAGGCTTAACACACTTACAGAAGACATCCCAATCTAAATTCTAAATACTCTAATCTAATTCTCAATACTCTAATTCTAATTGAAGGCTTAACACACTTACAGAAGACATCCCAATCTAAATTCTAAATACTCTATGTAGGTAGTTTATGAGATTCATCAAAGTTGAGGTGAAAGATTGATGATGATGATGCTCATCTCAAGTATGTTCCAAGTAAGCCCAAACCACACTGTTACCTCAGTACAAATAGATTAATCACTCGCTTATCACTGTTAAGTGATAACAGAGAGCAAATGCGATAAGCGCCCCAAATGCCGAGCGTTGTGTCGCAAGAGCCGAAATTACAGGTGGAATACCTAGCATGGGTTCTGCAGGTTACAGTACTAGGCCAAAAAGTATAAATAAAATATGATAAAAATACTTTATTCAGAGTTAAAAACAAAACAAAACAAGTAACATTGTCAAGAATGTATTGAGGGTGTACAGTATCGAGACGCCTTAACTTCCACAAGCTCTACACCATTATATAATGTATTTTCAATAATGCCATCTTTCAGGATGTATTAGTAGTTGTAAGTATTTAACATGACACGATCTGCCACGAAGTTTCCCAATTCAACATTTGAACATTGTAGCTAATATCCAATGAGCTGTATGTCGGGACGACTAACCTGTCAGATATAAAACATCGCATTTATTTTGTACTGCCAGGAGACACGTAATCCACACCAAAATTAATAGCGCCTTGTGCCCTTGTCTGGCATTCTGTCGAAGAAATGTTAGAGCGTATACAAATACTGAATCAGCTGTATAAGTATTGACGTAGCTAAGCTCCACGACCACTGATCAAAAAAACATTTTGCTGGCTATATTAAAAATAACTCCAGCAAAAATGTTTTCGGATAACTTTCAAACTACTTTTTGCACACATTTTGTTATGCGTAAACAAATTGCCTCTAACGATACACTATCTGTTATACTCTCGACACTAAAACACAACATTTAGCTGGGGTAACGCACTCCAGTGATCACACTAACCATTCCAACAGCTTGTCTAGAGTGAATGAAGAACCTATCAACTGAAGATAAATGTGAATTATTATTTCTAATAGGTAGAAGAGTTATTTTATTTTACGAATTACTAAGGCCCACTTGCGCAGATCTGGGTTGACGTTTAACCTGGGTTAAATATCGTGTTATCTATCTCGTTCTTCGTATTTATAAAAGAGAGGGCATGATATTTTGAATTCTGGGTTAACTTTGACCCAGATCTGCGCAAGTAGTCCTTAGTATCTGCTTTCGGAATCCAGTTTAGAAACGAGTAAAAAATGTAGAGAAAAAAATTAATTTATTTTTAATGCTTTTTGTTATGAATTTTATGTTATGTTAATATTTATGTTACAAGCATGGTATTGATAACTGGAAATGTGATATTTGCTAAGACGTCAACGTATCATAAAGGTAGAGATGATGAGGAGGTAAGACATAGACAAACAAGTAAATAATGTCATGTAATCAGGCCATGTAGCTGATAGTGGGAGGCTTACACAAGACTATCACAGTGCAAACAGTCAATTCTGATACTACTAGTCATTAAAAACATAGCAAGGTCTTGAAAAATTATTATGATATACTTAGTCGTACCACAGAGTAGAAAATACATGTACTTACGTACAGGAAACAGCTATCATGCAAATCAATCCGCATTTGAAAATTCCCCTCAACGGCCCACAATTTGCATACCGTGTGCTTGTAGTAGTGCAATCAAATCGAAAGCTAACTATGAAGCTGTTTGTCTTTCTTTAATCTGTGCTCGTACCTTACGAAATGGTTTGTAATTGCGATTCGGCCCTTCAAGCCTAATGGGTTGATCTAATGTCTCCAGGGACAATGTAGCAAAACGACATAATCTCAAAGGACGTATTCACAAAATGACACAATCGCTAAAAAGAACAGAAGTATAATCGTCAAAAAAAAAGTTTATTAGTTACCCACGCGACTTTGTTTATTGTAACTACTTCACTGAATGAAACCTTTAATGGCGCAGTTGTCATTTATTACAGTAACAATATATTAGGTTTTTTTAATCTTTAATGTAAATACTTTAGCTTTAAAGATTCTTATCATTTATAATACAGTTAAAATATTTTACAACATACTTAAAGAAAAACACATTTAAAGTGAATACTGGTCTTATGGTATTACTTTACTGAAGGAAACATTTAATTGGCGCAGTTGTCACTTATTACAGTAACAATAGGTATACTAGGTTTTTTAATGTTTAATGTAAATACTTTAGCTTTCAAGATTCTTATCATTTATAATACAGTTAAAATATTTTACAACATAATTAAAGAAAAACACATTTAAAGTGAATACTGGTCTTATGGTATTACTTTACTGAAGGAAACATTTAATTGGCGCAGTTGTCACTTATTACAGTAACAATATACTAGGTTTTTTAATGTTTAATGTAAATACTTTAGCTTTCAAGATTCTTATCATTTATAATACAGTTAAAATATTTTACACAGACTTAAAGAAAAACACATTTAAAGTGAATACTGGTCTTATGGTATTACTTTACTGAAGGAAACATTTAATTGGCACAGTTGTCACTTATTACAGTAACAATATACTAGGTTTTTTAATGTTTAATGTAAATACTTTAGCTTTCAAGATTCTTATCATTTATAATACAGTTAAAATATTTTACAACATAATTAAAGAAAAACACATTTAAAGTGAATACTGGTCTTATGGTATTACTTTACTGAAGGAAACATTTAATTGGCGCAGTTGTCACTTATTACAGTAACAATATACTAGGTTTTTTAATATTTAATGTAAATACTTTAGCTTTCAAGATTCTTATCATTTATAATACAGTTAAAATATTTTACAACATACTTAAAGAAAAATACATTTAAGGTGAACTGATTAATTGTAAGTTTTATTGTAAGTAAAACTTACAATTAATCAGCGTTTAACAGTCGTTTAAACATTGGCGTAACTGGTCTTTAACAAAATCATTTGTGTATATTTTCTACCATAATTTTTACAATCACAGATTTACAATTAACACAATATAATATATTATGTACGCATAAATGGTTGGTATTTTGCTAGCAGCTAGATCGATAAATGTCTTTTAAATTCATATCAAACTATTCCAGTTGTATTCCCCTTCGAATTGTCTTCATGTTGACTTCTCGTTACTGTTGTGTTGAGCCAGCATCCGTTCATAAAGAGAGCAACTCCATGACAGTGTTTATGATCAATACTGTCGACGGATAGCTCTCTTCATTAACAGAATATAGCCGATGTTGGTGCCCTGACAATTGTGAAAAAATCTGTTATTAAAACCTGTTACACAATTGCATCCTTTAACATAAAATTACACTCGCACATTAAAAAAAGCGACAAGAAAGATATTTTTACACATAAATAACAAATTACATACAACATAATATATAACTTCAAATGTCACCCACTATTTATGGCACTGTTTAGTCACTGAGTCGGGGCCTGGCAGAAGATTTTGCCAAAATCATTTTGTCAACTTTACGCAGAACGCAAATGTCAAACCTAGCCTGCCCTAAAACAACCCCAAAAATCGGGCATTATAAGTGTAGACATTTTTTGCCTCGACATGCCTCGTCTATAATATATAGGTCTAGTCCAGTGGTCGGCAACCTTTTGAGTTGGAAGAGTCAAAAATTACAATTTACAAAATTTCTAAGTTTTTGAAGAGCCACAAAATGTTTTCTTGCCAACAATACATAATTAAATTCTAGCATAAATAAAGTTTTTTTTTTTATAAAAAACTAATCTATTTGTTCATAAGAACTGGAGACACTAAACTGTCTTGGGTTGGAAGCGCATTATGTGCTAACCTATGTCGTACATAGAAACATCCTATTTTTAATTACAATGCGAGCAAGCGGAGCGAGCGAGGAATTTTTTAATCTGTTTTACAGGTTAAACTTCAAACCCGGAAAGACTGTATGTACACTTGGGAAAATACAATAAAATCAATAATCTGAAACAGAACGTCGGTACAAAATAATATAGTACATATTATGTTGTTTATATTTATTGCCGTTATTATATACATCTAAATGCCAAGCTATACGTAATTGAGGCGCGAGGCGGAGGTGGAGCTGGAGGTCCACGTCGCATCGCCCGCGCCTTACGCCGCGCCGCCTTTGGCTGCGGGGAAAAGCAACCAGCCAGCCGAAATGGCTATGAGATAGAAATGGTGCCTTATCTTTGTTCATCGATTCAGAACGATTTTCAAACTTTAAAAAAATCAATAAACAATATTTGCGTATAGTACTAAAGAGCCGCAGCTCCACATTTAAAGAGCCGCATGTGGCTCGCGAGCCGCATGTGGCTCGCGAGCCGCAGGTTGCCGACCCCTGGTCTACAACCGAATTCAACCCGCAAGTGACACAACGAGGTTTACAAATTATTGGAAGCGTTAGCGGTTAGCTGGCATGTAAAACACGAACATACATACAAATATTGACTTGTATGTATTTCGTATGACAATATGACGTGAAATGTTAATCACGTATGTGGAGCGGTGGCAGTTCCTCGGGTTGGTTAAATAGCCGAACCGTTTCCGTCGGTCGTCTTGAATGAGGGAAGCGTGTGGACTCTTCCGAAGAATTGGATTTAAATTTGATTGAGATTGGATTGGAAACATTGGAGAATATCCGCCTATTTCTATAAAGTATGAGACTATAATTATCTATAGGTAAATACATTTATATACAAGAAGTGTCTGTTTGTAATATTAAAATAACAGCTTTTCACTTAATCCAAATGAAAGAATATATTGGTAAAAAGGTGATTACAATAAAAATCGGCCAAGCTTCTGCTTGCTGAATCGCTTATCCTTCCTATATTAGATTACGCTGACACATGTTTCACAAATATTTCAGAAGATCAGCTTAATAAACTTGAGCGTCTCCAAAACCTTTGTATTAGATTTATTTTCGGTTTACGAAAATATGATCACATATCCGAATTTCGTACCAAACTCAAGTGGCTGCCAATCCGACTTCGGCGGAATGCTCATATACTGTCCCACCTGTATGGTATACTGTATGACCCCAAGTCGCCACCTTACTTAAAATAAAGGTTTAAATTTTTGGACGATAGTGTAAAATCTTTTCGAAATTCTAATATATCATTAAAACCCCCTACGAGAAATACAAAATTTTTTGACTCTTCATTCACAGCTCGTGCAGTCAGTCTGTGGAACAGATTACCAATTTCATTAAGACGCGCTCAATCTTTGCACGTATTTAAAAATGGAGTTAAGGAACATTTTTTGTCACAATTAACATGGTGATCTTTACTATATACCGCCTTTTGTGCTTTTATAAGTTTAGTTTTTCTATGTTCTGTGTGTCCTATTTGTTTTTGGTGCAATAAAGAGTTTTTCATTCATTTTATTCATTCAAGTGCGAGTCGTACTCACGCACGTAGGTTCCGTACCATTAAACCAAGATTATACATGTTTACTATTCATTGTTTCGTTATTTTTGTGCGAAGTATTCCAAGTTAGCGTAGTGCATTTGAAAAGTTTAGCATCTATCCTCTCTAAACTAACAATGTTATATAATATGTTATAGTTTTTCTTTAAAGTTTCTCACATGAACTACTATCATGAATTTTCGAGCCAGCCGTTTAGCTTTTGGAGGGGGAAGGGACGCCCTATTTTAACAGAATTTTTTTTTCTTTAAAGTTGAATATCTCGCAAACGGATACCTTAATCAAAAAAATCGGCTTCGTACCTTACAATATTTTTCAAAGACCTATCTATTATTACTCCGCACTATGGGGTAAACGCGAGAAAAAAAATCATCTGCACTTTATGCGTAGGGGAGGTATGCCAAAATATATTTTTCGTGATTTAATTTAGCACTTTGTCGACGAAGTAAATACATGTGTATTTACTTCATCGACAAAGTGCTAAATGTAACTAAATGTTAATAAAAAATCCATGCAAAGTTTTATCATTCTATCACTAACCGTTTGGACGGTAAGCCGAAGACGGACGGACGCACGGACGGACGGACATGACGAAACCGTAAGGGTTCCGAGACGTAAAGTACGGAATCCTAAAAACCAATTCTTAAAATGTTTTTTCTGTCAGTCTGTCTGTCGTCTGTTTGTTCCGGCTAATCTCTGAAATGGCTGGACCGATTTACATGGTACTTTTACTGGCAGATAGCTCATATTATAAGGTGTAACACAGGCCCCTTTATCTTAGGGTTTCGATGAAAAAAATAGAGTTCCGTTTCTGTTAGTTCTATGCAAACAAAGTTGCGGGCACCAGCTAGTATAATTACAAGAATATTTTGTAAAATAAATTTTACTATGGACATATCAGGAGTCCAATCTCTAAGCAGTTGGAATGGAATGTCCTACTCCATTACCCTTCGCGGAATTAATTAAATCATCAGATTTCAGTCATCCAGATTTTCTTATTAACTCATTTCTAGACAAATATTACTCAACTCACACCTGTATTAAACAATAATTCATTTGTTCAAATGAAACTATATTGACACAGGCTGCGGGTACACCGCACACCGACCAACCACCGTTAACTCCTTTGTAATTTTTCTAAACATGTACATTTTAATAATGGCATTCTACAACGGTCGTGATCATGTGACGCCGGTCGCCGCTACCGACGCTATTCAAAGGCAAATGCCATACAAATGTAGACAGATCATTCTAGACGACAATTAGCATGTGTTTTGTGTGCTATTGTTTCGTACTCTTGTGGTGATGTAACAATATCTGACCTATTTTGTCGAGTTACCTACTACATGTAGAGGACACAAATACTTACTTCAAATGGCTTAGCATTTATTTTTATTGACTAGCTGGTGCCCGCAACTTCTTTTGCGTAGAACTGACGGAAACCCGAAACCTATTTTTTAAACGGAAGTAAAAAGTAACCAAAGCTGGTACTCCTTATAACATTAGCTATCTGCCAGTGAAAGTTCGGTAAAAATCGGTCCATCGGTCCGGCCGTTTCAGAGATTAGCCGGAATAAACAGACAGACAGACAGACGGACAGCAAGACAAAATTTAAAAAAAAACATTTTTTTGGTGTAAGTAAGCATTTTGTGCAAAGCTGTTAATTTTAAATTAACTACAAACAGATTTCTCAATTAATTTATTTGTATAGATGTATAGATAGGAGTACGTACCTACTACCTATAAGTAATAGAAGTACGCTTTAGGACTATGTTATTGTCCGGCATCCGTAAGGCCGGGGCAAATTCAGAGCTCTGAAAATAGAACTCTGCACTAATACATACCTCAAGCTGAAAATCGAACACAAGTTCGATATTCAACTCTATTGCATTAACGTTGTTCGTACGTATTGCGTAAACGTAGTTCTTTTTTCAGTGCTTTGAATTTTCCCCGGACGTATGGATTCCGGATAATAGAGTCCCAGCCTAAGACTAGGTTCAGGTCTACGGGATTTAGTGAAAATCTAATTTTAGAAAAAATATTATGTTAAACATGCTCTAAAACTGAAAGGAGTCTAGTCTACTCTGTGATTTTTAAGGACTAGGGCGTGAGAAAATGCGCCTATGATTGGTGTTGTGTGATGTTAGCATAAAGAATCCACGGAGTATGGTCCAATACTCAGATACTAACCTCGAGTCAAGTGACTTTTCTAACGTATAAGACAAAGATAGCAACATTGAATGCTTATCAGTTGTATAAAGATTTTCATTAGTAAGGGGTTATTACCAAAGCAAAATTTGTTGCTTATGGAAGAGCTAGCTTTAACCCGCGGCTCCGCCTGCGTAAATATAGTAGTGGGGTATCCCACGGGAAATCTGTACTTTTTCGGCATAAAAAGTAGCCTATGTTCCAGAGCCTAAACTACTACCATACCAAATTTAATCGAAATCCGTTCAGTAGTTTTTGCGTGAAAGAGTATCAAACATTCATCCATACATCCATCCCTCCTCACAAACTATCACATTTATATTATTAGTAGGATAGTATGATTTAACTTGGGAAATGCGTGAAGCAGCAATGTTGGTCAATGTCAATAATTCGATAGTGTACCCCGCCACCACCCCGCCACCGCCCCGCCAGCACCGCGCACAGCCACCGCCAGCATACACAGGGCAATTATCGAGTCAGCTCTAACAGTGTGAACTGAGCGCTCACGAAACGCGACTAATTTGATTGTCGGAGTTTCACGGGGAACAGTCCGTTACTTTTTGGTTGGACGTCCAATATAATTTGAACAAACTGAAGCAGTGGCCTAGTGTGACAAGAACATATCATTTTTAACCGGCTTCCAAAAAAGGTGGCGGTTATACATTCGGGTGTAAATATATATATTTTTTTGTATGTTCAACGATAAATCCGCCGTCTGTGGACCGATTTTCAAAATTATTTTATTGATTTAAAGGGTACAATCCCAAGATGGTCTCATTTTCACCAAAGTGGTGACCACCAAAACCAACAAAATGAGGAATCGAGGGAACTCCTCGAAATTTATATGGACACATATAGTGATTTCGACTTTTTCTGAAGAAGTACAAGCATATGCTACCAAAAAGTAAACTTTTGTACCAAGGTATACCCTGGATCCAAAAGTACTGAACAGAACTCCTGAGTCTTTATAGATACATGTTTGGGGATTCCAGCGTTGCTTAAAGAACTGCAAGCTTATGCCATTATACCACTTACAGTAATCATCATCATTATCACCACCATCTTCACAAGAAACACAAATATATTATTATGGTGACATTATAGGTACTCACTACTCATCAGAGTTTTGTGCACCGATATCAATAACTTTGAAATTTTGCTATTGCTAAAATTATATTCGTGGCCATCATCACCACTATAATATTGCATGCTTGCTGCTACATTTTTTCCGTCGACTAATAAAATAGATAATAATTATTATTTAATAATATAGTATCCAATCAATATCATCACTGGTGATTGTTTAGAAGGTCAACAGATCGGTAATGCTTATTTGGGGAAATACCACGGCATCTCAGAAAACTGACATAAAATAACGCTTGAATTTGTTTTGCAAAGGGAGTGAGAATATCCGGGCCGGAGGCTTGTTTGTATTTATATCTTTCTTAAAATGTGTTAATAATAATAATACTTAACTAAAAAGAAAAAAAATATTATTTTCAACAAAAAATGAAAACCTGTTTCTAAAGTAAAAATGCACAAAAAAGTATGAAATAAAACTTATTTTATAAATAATTCCCCTTTTAAATTCGGCTAAAATTTTAACTATTCCTCTACTCAATCTTCCGTCCGTTTAATACTGATGCCAAAATTGAGATATATATACAACCTTTAACTATACCAAATTTCATGAGTACTACGGAACCCTATAAAGCTGTTGAATCCTTATCTCAAGAAATCCTAAGTCTAAGTTAAACTAGGTTATCAGAGCCTAGGCTATACTAGCTTAACTTTAGTTTTAAAAGTCCTCATTCGAAATTTTTGAATTGTATTTCTATTTCAACACACGACGAAGGTACAATGTTGGAGTAACCTCCTTATTTTACGAGAATGTGACTCAAAGTCACGCAGAGAAAAATTTTAAACACATTGTTAACCTATTTATGTTGTCTGATTATGACGATGTTGTTGAAAATGCTGCAATAGTCTAATGTTACAGCGATAGCTATGTAAACCTTAGTGCATAGATAAAAAAAATATGACGGCATGATTAAATCTGCAGCAATATCATTGAGACTTGAGTCGAATATTTCTTGTTAAAATTAAGATTGACCATCAGATGCTTAGATGCGGTCTACCGTCTAACTACAATGTTCAGTGTTAAGATATCATAAACATAACCGCATACATTAACGATATCTACATTTAGGCTATCTTTACAGGATATCTAGTAAGCAGTTCCTATACATGTGTATCCAACTTAGAAAATTAATATTTTAAAGTATAAATATGCGTACAATTCATCGTAAATTAACAAAGCAAAAATGAAATATATAGATGTGTATCTGTGTAAATAGTGTAAGGCCAATATTTTAAACGATCTTAAAGTGTATTATTAATAATTTAATAAATTTTACAAAAACGGGAAAAAATATTATTTTCAAACCAAAAATTAAACCCACTTCCAAAGTAAAAATACGCAAAAAGAATGAAATAAATCTTATTTTCTAATTAATTCCCCATTTGAATTCGGCTAAAATTTTGACTATTTCTCTATTTAATCTTCTTAGTTTTTATATTTCATTCTTTTTTGTGTATTTTTACTTTGGAAGTAGGTTTAATTTTTGGTTTTAAAATAATTATAACCAACATCAAAGTCAAAATGTTTAGCATTTAGAAACGATTTATTTTGACTTTATTAGGAAGTTATTTAATTTCACTTTAATGCAAACTGAAATGAAACTCAGAATTGAATAAATTTGCTTAACGGTTAAGTATTAGGTCTTGACCTATGAAATTGCCGTTTTGTATGAAAAAATTTAAACGAATTTTTTTCATGTATTTTTTATTTGTATTAATCGAAGTAGGTAATCACCCATGCAATCAATGCATCTTTGCCAACGCAGTGGCAGTTTATTGATGCCCTTCTTAAAGAAATCAGCTGCACGGCAACAGATTCTTCAAAGATATTTTGCATTTTTTTACACTTTCATTATATTTTTTCCCTCTCGGGTATTGAATTTTTTTCCCGCCAAGAAGTTATCCAAATTTTGGAAAAAGTAGTAGTCTGTAGGCGCAAGGTCTGGTGAGTAGGGCGGATGACGGAGAGTTCCAACCCCAGTTCTTGCAACTTGGAGACCGTCTGCTGTGCAGTATGAGATCGCGCGTTGTCGTGCAGGAGCAGCGGAGACGAGCGATTGACCAATGCTGGTTGGAGATGTGCCAGTTACTCCATCATTGTGTTCAGTTCTTCACAGTACACATCTGCAGTAATGCTCACCCCGTTTGGTAAGAAGCTGTGATGAATCACACCGGCGCTAGACCACCAAACAGTGACCACCACTTTTCTAGGGGTAAGTTTTCGTTTAGGGCATTGTTTAGGTGCTGAACCAGGATCCAACCAACTTGCTGAGCGCTTGCGGTTATCAAACAGAATCCATTTTTCATCGCAGGTAACAATGCGGTTCAAAATTTCATTTGTGTGTCTGTTGAGCAGTGCAAGGCACGTCTCGACGCGTACTTCTCGTTGGCGATCATTGAGTTCGTGGGGCACCCATTTGTCAAGCTTTTTTACCTTGCCAATTTGACGCAAATGGACCAATATTGTTTTGACGCTAACGTCGAAAGCTGCTGCTAATTCAGCCGTAGATTGTGTAGATTAGCCGTAGATTGTAGCTTTCACAATCGCCTTTAATTCGTCATTGTTGACCAAAGTCTTCGGACGACCGCGACGTTCATTTTTCAGGTCGAAATTTCCAGAACGGAAGCGAGCAAACCAATAACAGGTGGTGCGTTGATTTGTAGTGTTAGCTCCGTAAACGTCGTTGATGTTGCGTGCCGCTTGTGCCGCGTTGCTGCCACGACGGTACTCATATTCCATAATTACTCGAATTTTTAACGTATCCATGATGACGAAAAAGATTAAAATGCGATGAAAATGTAACACTAATCAATAAACAAATCACTACTTTTGGAAAAATAAAAATAATTTGAAATTAGAATTCTTAGCCAAACAAAAATTATTTTGATTTGTAATGGCCAGTACTGCAGAACGGCAATTTCATAGGTAAGGACCTATTATTTACCTATTTGATGAGAGCTCGGGTTAAGGCATATCTATTTCATGTTATGAAATTTACGACTCGTCCATTGTGATGTTTTAAATTATCTATGTTTAAATGATACATTTTTATGTTACAATCAAATTGCCCAACAGTGGTATGGCATAGACAAAAAAATCAAATTAGCTCCACTAAAAGGAAAACAATACAATGGTGGAAGGAAAACTTTGTGGCAAAACGTGCATTTTGCACGTACACTTATGAACATTTTGTGTAGGGTACAGTTTAAGATGAACAGTCTAGGAAGTAAAATGTTTAGCATTTTGATATAAATGATATACGATGATATGATGATGATGATAATGATATTTTGATATAAGTGACAATGACCAGTTGACATCACGTCATCATACCCAAAGCGGCTTTCAGACCAAGCTACGAGTATAATATAATAGCTCAACAATATCGCGCACCATACATTGTTATGTACACGTTCACACTGTACTGTACTATATATTATTGGCTTACTATACGCTATAAAATAGTGCGAGTTCACGCTGTGGTATACGCGCGCCGCCCTCCTCCTCCTCCCTCACCCCCGGCCGTCCCGCAAGCAAAACGAGCGACACAACCATGCTGAGCTTGAGCTACTATAAATGCTTGCGATAATATCGCGTCATGTGAACGCCATGCTATATAGTATAGCACTAGGTCCTTCTTTGCTATACTATATAGCAAAATAGTATAGCGTAGTCTGAAATGAGCTTGATGCGAAAAAATTGTAAGGATATTTATACTACAAAAATTGAAAATATTAATTTCCATCATTGATTAGTCGTGCCAAATTAAATGTTATTCCAATAAAATTTTGTAGAGTTCGCTCTTTCACCAGGAGTTGTAAGAAACATTGATTACCTATTAATAGTCGTATCAATCATCAGTGAAAATCAAAGATTACAGTTATGTATTTGGAATATGAATATATATGAATAGAATATGGGAGGAGAGGCGCTTGATCCTTAAGGGAGACTAGGTACACTCAATTTACAGAGCCTGTGTGGGCCATACTACCTATAGTGTCTATGACGGACGGTAGTATACGATACCACCAAACTTTTCCAAATGAGTAGGAATCTATAGAGATGACACTTTTTTAAATGGTGGACGAAATAAATATTTCTTGTAATCAACTTTTATTTTGTATGTAAACGAGACAATCTTATATATAATGGTAATCTCGGCAGCGGCTGCTAGTATCACCATGATATTTAGTATGCAAGGAGTTTTGGGGAAAAAATCAGTCTAGCTAGGTTTTATCCCTGCGAAACTGCGCATTTTTAAGTTACATATGTTTTTCTTTCGTCGTGCAAGAATATATCAATAATTTCGACTCTATTATTTCAGTCCGATTGGCAGTTTGGTTAATTTTTGCGTTGTTCGGAAATTCGGAATGTGGTGAGTTCGAACACCGGTAAAATATTTTTGTTATTCTTTTTATTTATTTTTTTAATCTACAAGAGCTCCAAGCAAAGGTACCTGGGTAAGGTACTCATATTTAAGATGTGTATGATTATAAAATGAAATTATAATCTATATGTCTGTCGTTTTATTAATCAAAATCGACTTTAATTTAATTAAATTTGTTCATAGTATAAAACTGCTCCTCGGTACACCTAATTTGGAGAGACTCGATCCCCCTTGAATCAAGTGCCTTATATATTTAGTCATATATTACTATTATTTTTATTGTAATAAAACCGTTTAACATAAAAATATTTTTTTATTTAATTTTTTTAAATAAAACTTATACGTAAGAAATCAGGGTTAAAAACAAAAAGGGGGATCAGGTGTCCCTCTCATCCCATAGAAAATTACCTACCTAGATTATAACGTATTGTGATATTTGTGCTACTCTAGAATTTGGCAGGTGTGGTATAATTGGTTATCTATACAAATTATCTTCAAACGTGAAGGTCGAATAGAAACCGATATTGCAAACAGAGTAAACCGAAAAATATTACGAAACTAGCTGTTGCACGCTGTTCCGCCCGCGTAAACACAGTATCCCACGGGAACACTGTACTTTTTCGGGATAAAAAGTAGCCTATGTTTTAATACAGAGCTCAAGCTCCTATCATACCAATTTCATCAAAATCCGTTCAGTAGTTTTAGTGTGAAATACTCTTTCATCCATCCATCCTCACGAACTTTCACATTTATAATATTAGTAGGATGTACGCTCTATGTGCGCCACATAGAGCGTTCACTTCTTAATATTTTTTTCTAACTTGCATTTGAATGAAATGCATTTGAGATAATGGATAATAGTAACTTGTCATCTTTATTGATACAAAATATACAAGATCGTCCTTAAGTATACCACTGGTATCCCCACTAGAATTCCCTGTGTCGTGGAGGCAAGTGAAATTAAACAACGTTTTTCTATTTTCTTGGAAATTAAACATAACAATAGTTTAGTAACTAAGTAGATTTATGTGGCACTTACCTACTTTCAAGTGGATTACCTTACACCTTATCACAGAAATATAACTCTTTGATTATTCTGACATTAAATTGTCTTCGGTCATGACTGCATACCGTTATCGCCTCCATCTTTTTGGAAGTCGGATAATAACCGAAACTCCGTTTTCACCATTAGCTAAGTAAATATGATAGTTCCATTCCTGATACACCTTATCAGTCGAGTTTACTGCTCTTAATATCTTAGATATGGTTTTTATTTACACTGGCAATGTTGCCGCGCGCGGTGGTAATAAAAGATTTTTCGCTCGTCGTCATATTTACTAATTATGTCAACGTTTAAGGTAAAATGATTGTAATATAATCTACATATTATATTTTATTACTTTTATGTCCTTAGAGAAAAATGTATTAGGATTGGGCTAATTATAAATTCAGATATTAAACAGAAACTTTAGCGAAATTCGATTTTCATTTTCAATTAGGTACCTAAGTATATTAAAAAACTTCACAAAATATTTTATCTTACTTGTATAAACATTCATAATACACAAATTACATAAAATTAATAAAATAAAAAATAAAATAGGTCTTACCGCGCAGCTTCTCCAGTACAAAATTTTCATTGGAAACGTTCAGCCATATTGAATCACATGTTTGTCTCGTAATTGATGGACGCCCTGCTCCGACGTCATATGACCAATCACAGACCAAGTAGAATAATAGGTGTGATAACTGTTATTTAAAGAATATAATGTACTCTATGTCATCGAACATTTGGCGCCATCATTATCCAACTGAAAACTTTTACCGCCAAAACTCTTCCGGAAATCAATTAAACACTCGTAACCCGTTTAAAATGCTCGATTCAACTAAGTTGTCTTTAGTACATTTTTATGGAAATCGAGATCAGGGAAGGCAGTAATTGAGCGATAATTATGTTAAAAATTCAAAAACGTACAGTCTTCGAAGAAATGCAAAGTTAAAATGGCGTCTCGGCCTCAAGACTGGTGCTTTATATGAGCATACCTGTTACGTCACACCTGTATGGGACGCGCATTATTCATATTTTCATATCTTTTGAAGTCAGAACACGGGAAAAACGATCTTAAAGCCGGGAAGCTGTGCACTTTCGATTTCCAGCTATTGTTCTACTAGTGTTACTGTGGCTTTTAAAGTTAATTTTGAATTGAATATGCGGTAACCAGTTGTTTTATTGTTTTAGAAACCAAACTCGTGTCGCGCTAGGTATAGCTAGAATATAGAAGGTTATAACATAAATACCTACCTACTTACCTAACCTAATTTTTGCCTTTATTCATAGGTTAGGTACTAATTCTAAGTAAATAAGTAGGTGTATCATGTATTCAATGTAATACACATTATATATATGAAAAAAAAATCGTTAATGCGGAGCAAAATAAACTAATAACCTAGCCAAGTGCATGTCAGGATTCAGGACGAGTCTTAGGAGGGCCCGTAACTATCAACGCGTAGGTAAAAGGATTTTTCAAGTTAGATACATCAAAAGTTACTGTACGATTCCGTTCAAAATATTCTTTCTAAAGAGTATTAAGCATGAGCTTGGAAAATTGCAAGCTTCTAAGTCTCATAGTTTAGAAATGCCAGGGGGAACTTAAACCACTTTGAAAATGGCTTACATTATAAAATAGTCATGACACCTTGCCTTTATTTTGACGATGACGATTTTGACATGTGGGGATGAAATGAAAAAAATTCATCTTCACTTCACATGTATGGGCAGCTGCGAGCTACCCCTAAAATCCAAATTAAATTATAAATGATGCCAAAAATAAAGTCCATAGCAAAACTAAGAAATATTAATTATATTCATAACTACCAACGTATGGTAACGCATACGTTTTTCTACGCAAACAGAACGGAAACGGAACCCTATTTTTTTTAAACGGATCCCTAAGATAAAAGTAGTCTGTTACTACTTATAACAGCCAATATCCAGCTATCTACGGTCATAAGTCTGCCAGTGAAAGTCCCGTGAAAATCAGTCCAGCCGATTCAGAGATTAGACGAAACAAGCAGAGAGATAGACAGACAGACGGACCGACAAAATTTTAAAACAAAGAGACACTTTAATTTTATTTGTTTGGATGTGATACGTGTTTAATACTTATGTATCTATATATTTATAATGTATATATTCCCGAAGTTATCAAGGGAGAACAGACGGACGGACGGACGGACGGACAGAGCGAATCTAAAAAGATTCATTGTAGTTACTACGGATTCTACGGCAGGCGTTTCTCTCCATAGCACATGACGTGTCACAGACCACAGTCCTCACTTAATTGGTGGCGAGCAAATTTCCCTAGTGGCGGATTTCGGAACTATCCTATGACTGATATTTCCATCTGGCTGTATAGTAAAATAGCAAAGAGTAAAAAGGGCCTTAAAATAATTCTTTAAAAGTGCGTCATGATTTCATTGTTGGACATCTACGAAGTGGTAAAAATACTAAAAACCACTTCGTGAGGGTGTACAGTATTTTGTGTAAATTAACGAAAATCTGAGGAAGTTAGGTGTTTAGGCTTTATTTATTGAATTATAAGAAGGTTTACAGCCTAATAATAATATAATAACAAATACAAGTATGGTAAACATATCGCTAATTACAAGCCTCCAGGCTGAGCTGTACAAGCTTCTGGTGAAAAGTAATCTAATTCTGTGAAATGTGAGCAAACTCGCATTTCAACTCGTATTTTGAAGCAGGTTTTCCTAATTTTAGGGCGTTTTCCCAACATTTTCGTAACTTTTCGTCAGTAGGAAAAATATGAAAACTTACAACTTACTTTGTTTGTTTGTTATAATTATTATAAAAATTTAGAAATTATAATAATTAGGTATAACATTTAGGAACAAAACAGTAAGTTCCTTTTTTATTATCCTTTGTAGTTATTATAAAATTAAATTTATAGCACAGTTTATTTTCTTCAGTTCGGTATATATTCTTGAAAAATTACAAATTATTTTTAAAATCATATAAAATCCTACGTCTAACCATACTTTTATCTGTCATACGTTAGTTCTGCGACTTTCCGCTAGGGAATCTGCTCATCGCCATTATGTTTGGTCCGCTTTAAGTGTAGTTTTTATGTACATAATATGTAAGGTATTTAGAATATGGGCCTATGCAGCCTGAAATAATAGTTATTTATTTCCTATTATTTATTTATTTACTAAAACTCCACAGACCACAAGGTTTACCGAATTCTCAGTAGCTAATAACTTGGAGTATTTTCTACTAAGTGAGTACCCGAAGGCCGAACTGTGATTTACATAGCGCTTTTAATTGGTCTCTAATGCTTGTAAAATGTAGTAGATACACCACACAGAAAGAAATTATCGAGATGCGATATCACTCTAATAGCAGTTTAATTTTGAAACTACATAGGTACATGTCATGCCAGAATCAATGACTTAAGAGGCACCTCCAAAGTGACACCTATCCCAGAAAAACTATAGGAGAGCCGTCTGCGGTGGTACGGAGATGAGGCGACCATCTTGCCACATGACCAAGAAAGTGCTAGATATCGAAACTAAACCCCGAGGACGAGGAAGACCCCGAATCACATTTTTGTCCTTAGTAAATAAGAATCTCAAAGAAACTCAAGTCAACAAAGAGACGACCCAGAAGTCAGAACCGAGCTGCCTAGAGACGCACGATACGGATGGCCGACCCCAAATAAAATGGTAAAACTCAAAAGGCTAGGCAAAGAAGAAGATACGTACTAAGAAATGCTATATTTACTATACAAGCAGCTTGACAAGCAAGCAAATCCATTTGGTTTTTAATAAAGTTTTCGTTTTTTTTCGCGAGTTTTCCAACGCCGTTGGATTCCTGCTGGCTGCTTGCCAAGCATGTGGCAACCTTAAGACTTGACTTTACACCGTGCAGAGTCCTACCTGGGGTAATAGGTTGGTTATAGGTAAGTAGTAAGTACCTAACTACCTACCTAAAAGCAATAATTTACGTTCTATTTTCATCTGCTATCGTCCTAATTCCTTTAGATAGTGAACATGATGAGATAAGCAATGTAAACTACGTGTGTTCAATGTACATAATACAGCATAGGTAGGTACGGCTTGATAGTCGCTGTGTTGAAATTGCGTTTCTTATTTAGTAACTAGTTAATTATCTTATAGGTACCTTTATTATTCATTATTGTAACTCTTTAATTGCCTACAGCCTAGGCACGCGGGCCACTGCCAAGGCTTTCATTACAGGCGTTAGGTGCCTACCTACTATCGAACTGAAAAAAAATTATATGAAAATTGTGTAGGTACAGGGTCGACATCCTACTACTATTATAAATGTAAAATTTCGTGAGGATGGATGGATGTTTGTTACTCTTTCACGCAAAAACTATTGAACGGATTTTGATGAAATTTGGTATGGTAGTAGCTTGAGCTCTGGATTAAAACATGGGCTACTTTTTATCCCGAAAAAGTACAGTGTTCCCGTGGGATTCTGTACTTACACGGGCGGAGACGCGGCCATAAGCTAGTATTCGTAAAATTATAGTAAAATGTATAAAAAGCTTCAGCCATTGAAATCGACATGCAATATTAATAATATATTCGATCGTTTACTTCAAACGTTCTTATTTTTCCCTTTTTGCTGATATTTGTTAAATTATTATTAACACATTTTAATAAAGTTTGAAGTAAATGATCGAATACAAGCTAAGCTTCCATTAGGTATTTATTGTATATAAGATAATGATGATGATTACTGTAAGTTACATAATGGCATAAGCTTGCAGTTCTTTAAACAACGTCGAAATTTCCAAACGCGTATCTTTAAAGACTGATGTTCAGTGATTTTAGATCCAGGGTAGGTACCTATACCTTGGTGCAGAATTTTACTTTTTGGTAGCATATGCTTGGGTTACTTCTGAAAAAGTCAATATCACTATACTTATATATATGTCCTTTTGGAGGAGTTCCCTCGATTCCTCATGGATGCCATCATCAGGTCACCGCATTGGTGACAACGAGAACAATTTTGGATTATACCCAATAGGGACCTACATCAAAAAAAAATTTGAAAATCAGTTCATAAACGGCAGAGTAATCTTCAAAGATATCCGTGTCGGTGTAAAGTATTATGAGAAGTACCTATTAAATTATCATTATGTCATGATTTATGGTGTGATGATGGTGGTGATGATTATGATTACTTTAATTGACATAACGACTTATGCTTGCAGTTCTTTAAGCAACGCCGTAATCCCCAAACATGTATATAAGGAGTCAGGAGTTATATTCAGTACTTCTGGATCCAGGGTATAACCTTAGTGCAAAATCTTGCTTTTTGGTAGCATAATATGCTTGGGTTACTTCAGAAAAAGTCAAAATCACTAACTATATGTGTCCATATAAATTTTGAGGAGTTCCCTCGATTCCTCATGGATGCCATCATCAGGTCACCACTTTTGTGAAAACGGGACAAACTTCGAAGTATAACCCTTTACATCAAAAAAAGAATTTTGAAAATAGGTCAACAGACGGCGGCGTTATCGTTGAACATATAAAACGAAACAGCCGACCGTATAACCGCCTCCTTTTTTTGGAAGTCGGTTAAAAATAACGCTTATCGCCTAAATAATAAAACTGAACAAAACTGATGGGGTACTTACTAGTACTATCACGCAAAAAATGTTGAACGCTTCACGATTTTGCGTGTCATCCTTGCGCCCCTGGCCATGCTAATCTTCTCTGTATCGTGCCGAAGCGAGTACAATTATAGAGTAAACATTATTGTATATATATTAGGGGCATCAAAAAACACCGATAGCGCGATTTAAAATATCTGTTAAGAATCATTTAGTTTATCAATATTACTTAATAAAAAAATGTTTTTATATTCCTAAATATGGATATTATATTTATCATAAAGCAATAATTATGATTTAGCGTGGATTTTAAGAAAAAATTAAAAAATATCAGTGCTAAGCTGTTTAGCGCCCTCTATGACAAAAATAGCGAAGCAACTTAGATTTAGTTCATCAAAACTATTAATAGATGGCAGTTCACTTAAGAAATGTTTGTGTCTACTGTCTATCCCACGGAATAATAAACACAAAGCTTCAGTAGTATTAATTGTCATCTATGACACAAAGTCTATCCTATAGTCATTGCGCTGACACTTGACAATAGACAAAAGAGAAAATAATGGCTGTCATTTTGAGTTTTGACGTTTGTGATTTTTGATCTGCCATTTTCATTTTCATCGCGGTACTTGGCGATTTTGATGTACGTAATATTTTTATTATTTTAAAAACTAGTCTCTCCTGTAAATGACTATCTAATTTTTACTGAAAAAATTATGTCAGTTTCACAATTCGCGTATGTGGGTTTGATAAAAATAAATAAAAGAGCCTATCAATAGGTTATGTAAAAGTAATTTTTTTAATGAAAAGTGTTTTTCTAATGAGATAAATGAAAATTTTATTGAAATTCGTATTTTTTTAGTGAACTTACATTTTTCCAACAGATTGGACGATGAAAACGACGCAAGCACTTCAATATGCCCTAAGACTCGCATATTCGCAGGTAAGGATTTCTTTTTTTATACTTTATAGTCTTAGAAGACTAAAGTAGACTACAAAGATGTATTATAGACTGCTGTATGTCCCTGGTTAGTTCTAAATCTTCATTATTATAATGATTACTTAGACTTTGGATTGCTATCACTTTCATTCACAAAGGACACATTGATTTGTTTATTGCTTCAGTCAGGCTATGGTAAAGACTTAGGGGCACTGCATGCACTGGTGTAGATCCCAGAGCTCTCAAATAGTTGAAGTGGACCACCAAGGGGTGTTTTTAGTGGGTAGAAATCTCCGCATACCTCTAAGTAGCTCTTATCCCCAAGAGAGTTGATAATGATCATAAGATTTTCCCCTGGAAAAAAAGGGGCACTGCATATTTTTAATAATAACATATCTATGTCATATCTTCTTATGCTTATTTAGAGGTTTTTTGTAAAAAAAAATTATCACGTAAACACATTATTCTCTTATGGGCTAAAGTTTTGTTCCAGTATCCAGCCTACAATTACAATGTAATGCAGACTACAGTTTACTGTATGTCTAATGGCCGGTTTCAATAACCTATCTACCAATAACTATTTGTTAAAAACGTCGGCATTCAATAATTTGCCAGTTTTTTGTGATACAAATTTGACATTTGTAACAAAACCTACCTAGGTTATTGAAACAGGCCGTTTATATTTACTTTTTTTATACTTGTTCACTTAAATGTAAGATAATTTATTTACATATTTAGGTCTATAAATATCTGATAGTGAAGGATATTATGATTTATGACCTCTACGTAAATTATAGTTATAATTTATCATTCATTTTAATGTTCATAAGTGTGAAACTGGCACAAAGGTTAAACAATTTAGAATAATTTAAGGATAATATTTTATTTTTTTGCCAAATAACCAAATTACAATTACTTACCTGTTGTTTAGTTAAGGGCCTGCAACTCCTTTAACTATTATGAATCACAACTGTAGGTGTCCATTTGTGAATGTTTTGTTACATTTACCTTAATAAAATACCTGTTAGAAGTGTTTTTGTGACATTTCACCCATTTCGTAGACAGGCTAAAGAAACATTCTAATTCGGAATTATATGATATTTAAAATGACATAGAATAGGGAAATTAATCTAAGAGACTGTCACCTAAAACCTCAATTAATAATTCTAATTAACACAGTTAAATACATTCCGCTTGTTCTGTCAACCAATTATCATCATTGCATAACATTATGTAAGTAACAATATGTTTATTTTAATATATATTATTAATATAAAATACACATTTACAAAAGAAAGATTTTATTTTACTTTGAGAAAAGTATATTATGCAGTAGTCTGTGGAATTCTAATAAGAATACCTTTTGTATTGAGCTGTTGTGGTCCCTGCAAAAGATATTTTTAAAGAAAATTTTTGAATACTCCTATATATTGTGTAGAAAGGCTACAGATTATTATTTTGGTCACTTTTTGTTTGGTTTATTATATTGGTTTGGTGGAAACGACACCTTAACCTTTTGGTTAGTGTCCTAAAAGTTATCAATACCAGACAATGATGATATCAAAGGTGTGTGTATATTCCGGTCCAATTTTATTTATTTTTATCTTATTACGCGTTATTTTGACCTCTATTGCGCAGTTTATATGTGTATTATAATTGTGAGAGTGGGTATCGATATTACTGTTGTCGCTGTTCCAGAACTTAACATCTGTAAGATGAGCTCAGTAGTCAGTATAAAGTAGCAATAAGAGGCCTATGGGATAATGTGAGTTATTTGGATGTTAACAAAGACCTTACTACAAATACTATTATTAGTAATATTTTATCCCCTGTGACATGTCATCTTTAGCGTCAGTTCACACCGGAACGAGATGATACGCAACGCGGCGCTGCATTATTAATATTGCCAATCAAATTTGAACTTTATTCCCTACAAAAGAAAATGTACAAGTTTATTTGCAACAATTCGAATGTCAACTGCACCGCTCTGTATAATTATGCGTGAGAGGATCCTTATTCTTTATACCTCTTTAGTACCTACTCTCCAGTGGGTTTTGTCTGGAGGTTTTCCATCTAAAATTCGTTTTTTTTTTGTTAACACGTAGACAATAAACGAAATTCTTTAAATACAGGCAAGGTGCTTATCCAGATATTTTTGCTGGTAAACTTAGGCCTTTTCGTCCGTTATTGGATGATTTATACAGTATTCTTCGAGCGAAGTAACCTCTCTTGAAATACTGACTACAGTAGGCACTAGCCTGGGACAGGTAGTTTTTTTAAATGTCGTATGGTTGCCCAAGCACATACGGAATTCTCACAACACAGTCAGCCTAGTCCAGAGGAATGACTGGTCAATACGGACAATACGTCTGAGGCCAACCATGTGCAGGTTTCGTCACGATGTTTTCCTTCACCGTTAGAGCGTCCGTATAATGTACTTGAGATCTGAAAAAGTCTCATTGGTGCACGCCACAACCTGGGAATCGAACCTGCACTCTCTCGAGTGCGAATCAAACGGTCTACCCACTAGGCCACGGAGCTGCTGTTAAATAATATGTAATAAAAACGACGCAGTACTAATATTAACCCCCTTGGCGCAACGCCAACAGTTTTTTTTCAAGCGTCGTTTTTAGCTCATTAAAGCACTCACAAATCACAAAAGACTATGTCAACTGTTTTAATAATAAAATTAATGTGTTCTAAAATATATTTAAATACTTTATTTTATAAGCCAGGAAACCGGTTTTATTAAATGTTAGTTAAATCTGATTGCAAATTAATGATCATCCAGCCTCATCATACATAAGTAACAGGGGCGTGCGCTCCATATAGGCAGAAATGCAGTGCTTTACTTGTCATTCACAGATATTTTAATAAAACGTTCGTACGTTTTAGATGACTTTAATAATTAATTAATAATAAATTAATTAATTAAAAAAATATAATAACTTAAAAACGCCTAATATTTTATAAATAGCAACTCATCTCATGCCGGTGCGTGCTGCAGGACAAATCATAGCATGTATGTGTAATTTTCATACTTCGCAAATGCACACACCCATGAATATCGACATGATTATATAGCGGTCCCGCGGCAGGATCTCCGATCTCGGCTATCCGATCGCTTCCGAAAACCGCCGAACTGGCTTGTCGGAAATTATTCGTTGCCTATAATCCGAGTAAAAATAATAGACGGAAATCTAATAAATCACGTATGCACATTATGCATTTTTGTTTCGTAAGGTTTTATTTGTTTAAATAGAAGAAACGTTTTGTGTTTCGCGGGGGCCATATTGCATATTTCATGTGATAAGCATTGTTTACAATTTAATCGCTCCAGTTTATTTATAGTTTTCTTAAAAGATTTTTCATTTTAACATTTGAAACTGTGTACATTCAACAGTTTATTACTGAGTTTCTATAATAATTGTAGTGATTTGCTTTTACTAGTGAGTTAGTCGATTTTTTTTAAATGTTATTTGACTGTGAGGTTTTGAAAATGTGTGTTTATTAAAAATTAAAAATAACAAGTTCTCACAATTGTCATTCAGTGAAAAGATTTAAATTCTGTCTAAAGGTAGGTGTGTACCCGAGTTACAACAATTAAACCAGCAAAAAAATAATGTAACTCGAAAATTTCATGTTAAAAGTTATGAAACGTATAACTGGCTGTGTGGTTGTGTACACACGATTAAATTATATTGTTTTCCTTGCATATTATTTAGTAATTTACATCGGGATATAGTAATCTCAAGTAACCGGAACCTTGAATATGTGAAAATTGAAGCTGACTGACTGGTGAGTAGTTATAATATTTTAAAATATGCTTATTATTTTACTTATTAGAATTTCTTCCGCCGCGACGATCGATCGCTGTTTTGTCTGCGTTGACGTAGAAGATGTACATGAATAGTAGTACATCTAAGACTTGCTCTGTTGGCATGGTTTCGACTTAGAGATCCGTCGCTTAAGTGGAACTACGCTAAAAATCTATAAACGAAAAAGTTTTTGTGACCGAGTACTTCGTCGCATACCCAGTGTCATAATCCTGTGCACGCCACTGATAAGTAAGGTATCATACAGTAGTAAATGATAACTCGAGTATCAGATCCGAAGTCCATTCACAATTATTTATTCACAAAACTTACGGCTACAATACCTACAAAATTTTACAAATTAAAAAAGAGAATACATATTTACAAGATGACACAAAACATTATAATAAAGAAAAGCAGAAGAGATAAAAAAAATTGAGAGGGAAAATGTGCGAGCAAGATAGACGTTGAGAGGGACGATGTGTTGATGTTTTCTCGAAGTGAGCATCAAATCTAATCACTTCGAAGATGATCTATGATCTCAAGAGACAAGAGTCTCTGAGAGAGAAGAGCTATCGGCCGATAGCTGTTTGTGGTGTGTGTGTTGGTTGTCGGTCTAAAAGCAATGTAATGATTGGTGTACACTAATTCAGTCTCTGATTAGTGATTACACAATCGGCTGATATATTCGTGAGCCAACTATTTACCCCTATAATACCTAAAACATCTTTCCTTATCTCAGCAATTGATTTGTTTCTCGTTCCTACAAAGGGTCATGATTTTGAATAAGCACACACGTCACACAGTGCAGTGTTCTAAAAGGATCTATTGTCCTATCCCATCTCAATGCGTCTCCAGTTCCGGGTTCTTGCGTATATCTTGTTGTAATATTCCTTTCGGATACTATTGTTTACTATGAACTACTGAGAGTCCTTATTAGTACGTTTCTTTCTTGTTAATGTTGAAGGTCGCGCAATGGCACCGCGCCAAATTGTAATCGTTCGCGTCACGTGTTCTAAATATAGCTTTAATATTTTTCTACGTGGTAAACATTCAGGTGATAACACCGTGAAATACCTACATAACACCTGACATAACTAAAAGTATTTGAATACGATACAAATGATAGAGAATGGAGAACTAGAGAAATAGTGTTACGGTTACCCCGTGCATGTAGCGGGGCATCGCCTCTGAAATGATTCCTCTCGTGAACGCGATTGTTGTGACAGATTGACAAACGTCAGCGTGTAACAAAATTGTATCTGTCAATAGGACGGTATTTTTTTTTAAATAATCGGAGCAAGTGTACCTGTGTTGTTGTTGTTTTTATTAATGTTATGTATTTCTAAACATTATTATAAATATATTATCGTCTCAAGCTTCCTGCACACCTTTCTCCGCATAAAATTTAACTTTGCCAAATATCATACTCCTCCGTTCGTACTACTCGTAAAAATCTACTGAAAGTTTTTGCCTCACAAATTATTAACTTAATAATTGGTATATTTATAGACTGAATACTTATTATGTATTCAGTCTATAGACATAATATTTACCCCAAATATTTGGTAGGTTTCGCTGTAGGGACTAGGCAGGTATTTTGTACAACAGACAGCTGTAATCTCTGTGCAATTTAACTTCCTGCAAACGTTTGCTAGATTATTACAACACTGTCTTGGAAGTATGATATATGCCGTTAACGCCACAACGGGATAGAGACAAGTTATCTGTTACATTTTTCGTTTATCAAAAGATAAAATGAAATTTTTGACCGATAGTGGCAAAAGTCGGAGCCTAAACTAATAGGGTCACAAACTATGATAAGGTTCCAACTGCAAATTGTTCTAGATTTAGTTCATAAAATTCACTTTCATTCTTTCAACCATGAGCCAATTACCCATGGGCGATAAAGCATCATATTGTACTTGTCGACTATTTTAAGTCGAGACCTGAGTAAAGAATAATGAGAGTCGAAATTATTGTTAATATTATATTGTTGCATGACGAAAAAAGAAAGGGATACGACCTAGCTGGATCGATCTTTCTCTTTCAAAACTTTCGTGGTTATACTTGCAGCCGTTTTCGAGAATCCAATTATACAATAGGTACATGGTGTTTTTTCAGCAAGTGTCCAAACTTTCAGGAGTGAATATACTCTTGAATACAAGCTTCTTTCACTATGGGATCAACTTTCCTGCTTGAAAAAAAATCAGCTGTTTCCTACAAAAGGGCTACGGCATAGATAGCATTTTGTAGAAAACAGCTGATTTTTTTTCAGCTCGTTTGAAAGTTTAAGATAAGATTTATTTATTATCTTATTAGTCGTCAAACTAGGATATATCATAAAGCCTTGTAAGTCGGCTATGAAATTGAACCCAGGGCAACGGTAATTACATAATTAATAGTTTTGGACAAGATCCAAGCTGGCGTCTGGGTTGTCAACTTGTCATGAAGTCGGGATATGTCTACAGCGAGACATACTCCTGCACATAACACATAATACTGCAGTGATTTACAAACATATACATAACAATAAACACTGCTCGTAATAGCTAGAGCTAATTGTGGGAGAGCCAGGCTTCGGCATAAATTTACCGGCTCGACCGGGTAAATATCACGGCCTCGCAGAAAACCGGCGTGAAATAACGCTTGCGCTGTGTTTCGCCGAGTGAGGATACCGAAGGCCCAAGGGGGTTGGGGATTTTAAGGACTGGGAACGCAAGTCGCAACACCCGAGTACAAGTGTAACTTCTCTGGTGTTGCGAGTGTCCATAGGGCGGCGGTAATCGCTTACCATCAGGCGATCCGACTTCATTTCATAAAATTAAAAAAGTAGCTGTCGTTGAAAGTCTGGTTTGTGGTTCGTTGGTCACAGCTATACTGGTTGATTACCGAACAAGCAGTGGTGTAACAGTTTCAGTTCGTTGTACTGTCAGGCAAACTAATACTAATCGTAGTTGGATCATTCTCCTAATTTGTTGGTTTTTTAACCCCCGATGCAAAAATAAGTTTGACGTGTCTGTCTGTCCGTCCGTCTGTGGCATCGCAGCTGCCAAATTATGAACCGATTTTGATCCAGTTTTGTTTTATTTTAAAGCTGACATGATCGAGAGTGTCTTAGCTATAATTCTTGACAGTAGTGCCTTACTGACGAGCGGTGGCAGAGTTCTATTTCAGCGCTGTTCTTTTTTTCCGGCCGAAGTGATTCCGTGTAGTGCGAACCTTACAATGTAGGTACCTACATGAACAAAGAAATAAATTGAAACAAATTAGGTAATTGAGTATTAATCATAATTAATAACTATCCTTTGTTGTGGATACATGGTCGGTAGATTACGTGACCGGCGCTAAAAAAATTTATCCCCGACTTGATAAATCGCTCGATGATTAAATGTAATACTTTGTAACGGTTGGAATGTGACAGGGGCGTGCGCTCCATATAGGCAGAAATGCAGTGCTTTACTTGTCATTCACAGATATTTTAATAAAACGTTCGTACGTTTTAGATGACTTTAATTAATAGTAAATAAATTAATTAAAAAAATATAATAACTTAACGCCTAATATTTTATAAATAGCAACTCATGCCGGTGCGTGCTGCAGGACAAATCATCGCATGTATGTGTAATTTTCATACTTCGCAAACGCACACACCCATGAATATCGACATGATTTTAAAGCGAGTAACTCATGCGGTCATGCCGCAGGCGATGGCCTTCGGCTTCGGGCGCCCGTGGCGCGAGCTTGGTACTACAACGAGTTCTATGATTGTCAGTATAATGTTATTTACTAAGAAAACTTACTTGATGGCACTTTACGTGGAAATTATAAATGATACTATTTTCAGAGAACGAACATAACCAAACATAACTAAGTATATTATTATCTACGTACTAACGTAGTATATTATTATCTCTGTGCTATAAAGATAAATTGTTAAATAAGCGCCCATAGCGCCGCCTGCGCGTTGCGTCGTCGTTTTAACTAGGCCGCCATCTATCGTGAATTGACGACATTTAATTTGAAGTGTCCCGTAGTGCCGATGTACTTTATCAATTCAATTTTTAAAAAGAGGGCGTTGTATGAATAAAATATTGTTATAAATTCATATTTTATTCAGTAATCATTGAAAATTTTGAAGAATAAACTAAATAAATCACTGACGTAAAACAAAACAAGTTACATGGCGGTTTAATTGTGCTTTTAATGTGATTTACTTTTCCATGGTTCACAATGCTTACTCGTAGCGACATTTTTACGTACTGAGCATGTACTTAATTTTCCACTGTATGAAACTGACCAGACATGGTTCGGCTATCCGATCGCTTCCGAAAACCGCCGAACTGGCTTGTCGGAAATTATTCGTTGCCTATAATCCGAGTAAAAATTATAAGCCACGAATCTAATAAATCGACGTATGCATTATTTGTTTAAATAGAAGAAACGTTTTGTGTTTCGCGGGGGCCATGTTGCATATTTCATGTGATAAGCATTGTTTACAATTTAATCGCTCCAGTTTATTTATAGTTTTCTTAAAATATTTTTCATTTTAACATTTGAAAGTGTGTACATTTAACAGTTTATTACTGAGTTTCTATAATAATTGTAGTGATTTGCTTTTACTAGTGAGTTAGTCGATTTTTTTTAAATGTTATTTGACTGTGAGGTTTGTGTTGAAAATGTGTGTTTATTAAAAATAACAAGTTCTCACAATTGTCATTCAGTGAAAAGATTTAAATTCTGTCTAAAGGTAGGTGTGTACCCGAGTTACAACAATTAAGCAAAAGCAAAGCAAAAAAATAATGTAACTCGAAAATTTCATGTTAAAAATTATGAAACGTAGTTAGCTGTGTGGTTGTGTACACACGATTAAATTATATTGTTTTCCTTGCATATTATTTAGTAATTTACATCGGGATATAGTAATCTCAAGTAACCGGAACCTTGAATATGTGAAAATTGAAGCTGACTGACTGGTGAGTAGTTATAATATTTTAAAATATGCTTATTATTTTACTTATTAGAATTTCTTCCGCCGCGACGATCGATCGCTGTTTTGTCTGCGTTGCCGTAGAAGATGTACATGAATAGTAGTACATCTGAGACTTACTCTGTTGGCATGGTTTCGACTTAGAGATCCGTCGCTTGGCTGTAGCTATGCTAAAAATCTATAAACGAAAAAGTTTTTGTGACCCGAGTACTTTGCCGCATACCCAGTGTCATAATCCTGTGCACGCCACTGGAATGTGACCAATAAAAAAATTCTGCTTTTCTATGATTGGATACTTGGGTGAATGGACTTGATGATGTTTGTATATGTCTATTCCTGTGCAGGCGCTACCGGATGTTTTGTCTGCGTGAATCAGAGTTATTCACCCACCGTACATTCAACACCTGAAGGAATTATACTTTTAATTAAAAATGTTAAATTCGCAGTATGGCTCCAGTCACAGACTCACTCGTACCCACGCGATTTGATGCGTGTGCGAATGCGACCGCTATACTTGAGAAGTTGAGACTGAAGTCATACTGCAATTAACTATTTTTAATTGCGAGAAATGGCCCGCTGATGTACTATAAGGAAATCTAATTAATGAGCAGGTAGTACCTATTAGGCTGGAACTATATGCTCCGGAATCCGGTGAACATTCAGAGCACTGAAAAAAGAACTCTGCGTTAATACAATAGAGTTGAAATCAAACGTTTCGAGTGACGAGCTGTCATATTTGACATTTGAATCGACACTTATGTGTTCGATTTTCAACTCTATTTATATATATATATATATATATATATATATATATATATATATATATATATATATGGCGTCGGCTTATGTTAAAACCATTTGCCAGTGTCAAGTACAAAAATACAGAATTACAAAATCCCACAACGTCACCCATTGAACTCGCCGGCAAAACAACTCTATTTTCTATGCTCAAAATTTTCTACGGCCTTCCGGATTCCGAAGCATATAGTCCCAGCCTTATAATGACGGATTACGGAAAGCAGTCTCAATACATGTCGGTTTCCTTTCATCCACATTCGTAACTGAAGTTTTGTAACCAGCTATGAACAAGGAATTTTCTTATCGTTTGATAACCAGCTACGAAAACAGAATTAAATTTCTGTTTTTGTTACTGGTTTTCATAAACAGCTACCAAAAAAGGATTATTTTTCTCTGTTCATAACTAGTTACCAAAACAGAACTGCATTCATTTTTCGTAATTTAATTTTTTTTTTAAATACAAGCAAGTAGATTATATTTATATCAATGAAGTGTAGCATTATCGTCGAACTGGCCGATATAAATAATGTGTCATTATTTGTTATTGAAATATCATTTATGTCTTTGAAATGTCCGTGATTTGAATAGTTTTAATGCTAAGAGAAAAATATTAATCTCCTTCAGTTATGAATGTAAATTAAATGGGTTAAAGGGCAGTAGACAGTAATCATGGAAGCAATTGAACAAAAATCTATAGAATTTGTACCAACTAAACGAGGGGGTATGAAACTGCTCTATGATGGTCGGCAATACCATTTAAGAAAAAAATACACCAATGCAAGTAAATTTTATCAATGTTACAACTTAAGAGGCTGTGGTGGTAATGTAACACTTGACAATGAAAATAAGATTATAAAAGAAAATCCCCATGACATTAATAAGTGCCTACCTAATTATATGAACAATTTAGATGTTAGTAATAATTTAGAACCTATACAGAAACAATATGAGGAAATGATCTCAGAGCTCCTGGATGTCGGTGCAGATTTAGTATGTACGCTACCAGAATTCAATAGTGTAAAAACTGGTCTGTACAATTCAAAAAAAATAAAAGTTTAGGTGTGTCAAAATTACATTATAAGTCTCATAAAGAGGTAATAATACCAAAAAAGTTTGACAATTTTCTACTGGCTGACTATCAAGATACAGATGCATATAAAGATACAAGAATACTGGTGTTTTGCTGTCCTGATATTACAAACATTCTTATTAATTTTGAACACTTTTTCATGGATGGTACTTTTAAATCGTGTCCAGCACCGTTTCAGCAAACATTCTATTCACGGATACAACAAACGTTGTTCCTTTGATCTTTGCATTCCTTCCGAATAAAACAGAAAAAACATACGAGACATTATTTGAAATGATTAAAAGACGTTTACCTACATGGAACCCCAAAAAAATTACGCTTGACTTCGAAAAAGCAGCCATGAAGGCAATTAAGAAAGTTCTTCCAAAATATACTATAAAAGGTTGTTTTTATCATTATTGTAACAGTCTCTTTAAGAAGGCTAAGGCGTTGAGACTAAAATCTCGAGTTCAAAGACGGCATGTTGCTAGATGTGCTGGCTTAGCTCGATTACCATTAAATAAGATTTTGTCGGGCTACAAATATATAATGCAAAGATTACCTAAAAGTAAGTTTTGGTTAAGTGATGTTAGTTTTATTAAGAAATGGTGCTGCTATAAAGAAGATATCAGAACTACCAACCATCTTGAAGGATGGCACTCTAGGCTTAATAAGTATATAGGGCGTAAAAATCCTTCTCTGGCTCATGTTCTGGAACTTTTAGTAAAAGAGACTAAGGTGCGTGTACGTAATAAAACTAATAAATGCCAAAATTATTTAGAAATAGACGCTGAAGTCAATTCGGCCATTGAAGATTTAGAAAATAATATTATACGAGGGCACTGAAAATTTCGGGAATCAAGGAAGTGACACAACATTACTATTTAAAAATGTATTTATTGATTTTCGAAGTATTCTCCGCGAAATTTGACACATTTTTCCATACGATGGAACCAATCATTGAAGCAACCATTCCATTCGGAAGTTGGGGTCTCCAAAATGGCCGTTTTGTAGGCGTCCACAGCTTCTTCAGGTGATGAAAATCTCTGACCACGCAATTTATTACTTTATTTTAGGGAAAGTATAGAAATCATTAGGGCTTAGGTCGGGGCTGTACGGCGGATGGTCTAATAATTCTATGATTTCTTGCTTTAAAAACTCTTTTGTTCTGTGCGCGGTGTGCGAACTCGCATTGTCGTGATGGGGGATGATGCGGCGGTTGCAGTTCTCTTTACGGAGTTCAGAAACGACCTGTGGCAAACAAATGTTAGCATACCATTCTGCATTAACCGTTCTTTGTCCCTCAATAGGAATAGTCGCAACATGGCCGGTTTTGGAGACAAACGTGGCCACCATTTTTTTTTGCAACACTCCGTGAACGAACAATTTTTGTTGGCTTTAACTCATTTTCGAACACCCAAACTCGTGACTGGTTTTTTGTTTCGGGTTCGTACGCGTATATCCAGGATTCGTCACCTGATACGATGTTGTATACAGCATTTGAGGATCCTGCGTGGAATCTTTCGAGAGTTCTGACGCACCAAGTAACGCGAGTCGCTTTTTGCTCGTCACAGAGCAAATGCGGTATCCATCGGGAAAGCAACTTTTTTACACCTGATTGTTCATGCAAGATTATTTGTATTTGACTCATGCCAATGTCTAAAGTTGCCTGAATTTCGCGGTATGTCACATGTCGATCTTCCTCAATCAGCTTACGTACAGCATCAACGTTTTCTTGGGTGACTGCAGTTTTTGGACGACCTTGACGGGGATCATCACTGAGCTTCACACGTCCACGTTGAAATTCAGCAAACCAGCGATAAATTGTGGTTTTGGATGGGGCTTCATCGCCAAATGCAGAAATCATCCGGTCAACACACTGTTTTTGTGTTAAACCACTTCGAAAGTCATAATAAATCATCGCTCTAGAATTTTCTCGAGTCAATTCCATTTTCTCAACGACTAAACAAGTTTGACAAGACCGAGAATCTTTTTTTAAATAAATAAACGGTATTCTATTTTTAAAACCAAGGAGTTTTAAATTAAAAAGATTTTAATATGACAGGAACAGTGGAAATATTCCATTCCCGATACTTTTAGTGCAGCCCTCGTAACTGTTGGACACTGGAAATTATTTCTCCATATAAGATTTAGTACTCGTATATTATATGTATAGGTTTCGTAGGAGGGGTTATTTCGTAGGTTTTTTCGTAGGTTTTTTTCGTTTTTTTTTTCGTTTTGTTTTCGTTTAGTTTTCGTCTAAACATAAGTAACAAATATAATAATTAATTTTGTAATAATTAGTTTTATTTGCGTTTAATCATAAAAATATATACGTATTGCAAATTAGGAAAAAAATATAAAAATCTTTCGTCATTGTGTGTTTTTAAGTTTTATGAGTTACGAAAAATAAATGCAATTCTGTGTTGGTAACTAGTTATGAACAGAGAAAAATAATCCTTTTTTGGTAGCTGGTTATGAAAACCAGTTACAAAAACAGAAATTTAATTCTGTTTTCGTAGCTGGTTATCAAACGATAAGAAAATTCCTTGTTCATAGCTGGTTACAAAACTTCAGTTACGAATGTGGATGAAAGGGTCGGTTTGATATCATATTAATAATGCGAACAAATTATATATTTGTAAATATATAGATAATTTGTTCGAAATAAGTTCATATCATATTATTAACTTATTATGACAACAGTCAACCTGCTTATGAATTCGATTTTATGATAGTACATATACTTAGTACTATAAATATACCGTGCCAGATTTGTCTATATTCCAGTTATTGACAGATCTGGCATGAATTAGCCGCCGCGCACTATTTCAGAAATAGTTATAGTATTAGTTTGATTTAATACGTTCTACTCAACATTTCTTTTTTGTCCACAGCCTGCGTGCCGCGATAAGATGATGTCGCGGTCGGCCTTCGCCCTCGCCGCCATAGGCCTCGGCCTGTCCACCTTCAGCGTGCGTCAGATGATCATCCATCAGTCCAGACGAATCTAGACAGAGCGTAGTACCTGTAGACGCTTCTGTTGCCGTTTGCCACCGTGTTACTGCAAAGCGCAAGACCCCTTTGTAACGCACACAATAATATAAAAATGGGAAAAGAAAAAAATCTTTAAAAATGGAATTTTACCGTAGCATAATAATTTTAAGGTATTAAAATTTGTAAAATGCATTTGACAAGATTCGATTATTGGTAAATTCGTGTCTTACTTGGCAACCCCATGAACAAAATGACGTCATCGCGTCTCATGTGCATACAACCATCTAACCACCTAAACATGGTGTGCCCTAGCCAATATTGTATAAAATTGATTGTAAATTTGTTTTGTCAATTCGGTATGAATAAGTATTGTAAAAATGTAATTTATTTCGTTTTATCTGTGTCAGTGTTGCCACCTGTTAGATAAATTTTAGTGTAAGTAATCGGGACATATCCGTAATTGTGGTGTGTGGATGGAAGATTGTTTCCTTGTTTGTGATGGAAGCCAAATACATGTAGAAAATAAGAGTTGCTGTTTCATTTCATTACCCTCTAGATTGAATTACTTCAAGCTTGAAAAAGACAAAGAAAATAAATTATTTAAATTTATTAATATTTATTCACAAATACGAACAAAAATCCTATTTATATTATTTTTAACAATCAACATCAACAAATTCGTATCATAGTAATTTGTATTTAATACCATATCATAAACAACGTTGGATATCATAATCTCAGAATTATTCACATACATCCATTATTTCTTTCTTTCTATGTAACGCCTAAAAGGTAAAATATTATCTTAGACATTGAAACTAGAGTATATTTAGCAAGTACCCATGCAAATTAAGTATGTGTAAAACCAGGCCTGTCCCACTTCCCGTGTAGGTATTGAAAATATAAGTACGTGCAGCGGCCGACTCGAGCGGGCCAATCATAGGGCCTCGCGCGCGAGCAGTGAGTGACGTACGCGCGAGATTTGTTCGTTGCATTGTTTTATGGATTGGATTGAATCATAGATCGATTTGAAGTCATTTGTTGACAAAAGTACTTAAGAGTAATAGTAAGGCGGCGTGATTAAACATCTTTGAGTAATATCAGGTCTGTGTCACTTCCCGTGAAGGTAACGTAAGTAGGTATGCGCGAATTAAAGAAATTAGAAATAAAATTAAAGAAATTAATTATTTAAATTTGAATTAAAGTACTATTAACATCTACCTTAGGTTTATTTGGAAAGTAATTTGTTCACTAAAGTACAGTAGGTAGGTACTAGAAAAAAAAGTTGTAATTAAATATTGAGATTAAATTATTTTCTAAAAGGAGACAACCCCGATTTCGTCAGAAAAGATAAGAGTTACGCGATAGAAAGTGACGCAATGTCTAGGTAAATTTAACCGTAGGGAATCAAGCGCTGCGCATCTAAATTAATCGTATCGTAGCAAGAGTCCCTATTTCTTTAAATGACTTTTCGGAGTCAATCTTCTGTACTTGTTCTAATATGTATTCTGTCGTAAAACATTAACTATGTAGATACAGTACAACTAGTAACTAAACGAGAGACATCACTTACTAGTTGGGATCTTTCAAATAAGAGTCTACTGACTACAATATGTTATGTATTTTTAAGATTGTGTATAGATTAATTGAAAATAGATGCAAGATATGACGCCTCTCGCTCTTTCTAAATTACACCTAACAAATTTTTCTTTTGCTTATTAGTCAATTTGTGGTTAGTAACTACTTGTAACTCTTTTTAGCCCAGTCAAATAAGCTATTCAGTTACCTATTAAATTATACAATAGCTAACTTCACACCATGCCTAAAGCTATGTTATTAAAATATATTCTTCTAAATTTATAGGATTATCAATTGTTAAATGCTGCATATTATTTCGGAGATAGAAAGCTGAATTATAAAACACTTTTGAAAAGAAACTTTAGTGCCTCAATGAATCATAAAAATGAGTGGGGTTTTACTATATTTTATATGGAATGGTATTTTGTAATGGAGTAACTTATTCGTTCTTACATTTACTTAGTACTTTTAACGTATCATCCATAAAGTTTGTGATATTTCATTTTAAAGTTTTTAAAGAAATGTATGAAAATTAGCTGTGCCGTTACACTTGAAAATGTTGTCCTACAAATACCTAACGAGTTAGTAATATTACAATAATGTAGGTAGAATTCTCTTTGATATTGGGCTACAACAAGTAACCCAGTAAAGTTTCGCAGATTTGAGATTGCAGCGCATACTTTGTTCTATTGTAAAAACAGCGGCGGCGCTAGGCAAAACTTTCATTTCATACAAACTTTTTAAAACATTTTTGGGAAGCCCCCAAGCCCAGCGCCGACACTACATATAAAGCGTTTACATCTGTTTCTTTGTGCACTTAAGCAGCTGTGCGAGCGGCAGGCAGTGTATTTTCCTGTATTTAGCCGTATGCTATGGCCGCTTGAAGTATCGCTCGTCGATCCTCTTGGCTAGGCTAACTAGGCTGGTGCACTTGCTCACTGTGTCGGCGAGCCGACGGCACGGCAGACGAGTGGTGATGATAGTGAATACGTGGCCGAATACTAAAGCGTCTAGTTCTGTTGGCCTGTAAGAAAATAAGGGGATTATTATCTTTTGTTGTCAAAAACATTTCACATTGTTTAATATAAGGTCTTTAAGACCTATGAAATTGCCGTTTTGTATGAAAAAATTTAAACGATTTTTTTTCATGTATTTTTTATTTGTATTAATCGAAGTAATCACCCATGCAATCAATGCGTCTTTGCCAACGCAGTGGCAGTTTATTGATGCCCTTCTTAAAGAAATCAGCTGGACGGGAGGCAACAAATTCTTCAAAGGCATTTTGTACTGCCTCTCGGGTATTGAATTTTTTTCCCGCCAAGAAGTTATCCAAATTCTAGAAAAAGTAGTAGTTTGTAGGCGCAAGGTCTGGTGAGTAGGGCGGATGACGGAGAGCTTCAAACCCCAGTTCTTGCAACTTGGCGACCGTCTGCTGTGCAGTATTCGCGCGCAGGTCGCGCGTTGTCGTGCAGGAGCAGCGGAGACAAGCGATTGACCAATGCTGGTTGGAGATGTGGCAGCTTCTGCATCATTGTGTTCAGTTCTTCACAGTACACATCTGCAGTAATGCTCACCGCGTTTGGTAAGAAGCTGTGATGAACCACACCGGCGCTAGACCACCAAACAGTGACCTCACATTTCTAGGGGTAAGTTTTCGTTTAGGGCATTGTTTAGGTGCTGAACCAGGATCCAACCAACTTGCTGAGCGCTTGCGGTTATCAAACAGAATCCATTTTTCATCGCAGGTAACAATGTGGTTCAAAATTCCTTCATTTGTGTGTCTGTTGAGCAGTGCAAGGCACGTCTCGACGCGTACTTCGCGCTGGCGATCATTGAGTTCGTGGGGCACCCATTTGTCAAGTTTTTTTACCTTGCCAATTTGACGCAAATGGACCAATATTGTTTTGACGCTAACGTCGAAAGCTGCTGCTAATTCAGCCGTAGATTGTATATCATCTGCTTCCACAATCGCCTTTAATGCGTCATTGTCGACCACATCTTCGGACGACCGCGAGGTTTATTTTTCAGGTCGAAATTTCCAGAACGGAAGCGAGCAAACCAATAACAGGTGGTGCGTTGGTTTGTAGTGTTAGCTCCGTAAACGTCGTTGATGTTGCGTGCCGCTTAAGTGCCGCGTTGCTGCCACGACGGTACTCATATTCTATAATTACTCGAAATTTTAACGTATCCATGATGACGAAAAAGATTGAAATGCGATGAAAATGTAACACTAATCAATAAACAAATGACTTCTTTTGGAAAAAGAATTCTATGTTTTTAAAATAAAATTAATTTGAAATTAGAATTCTTAGCCAAACAAAAATTATTTTGATTTGAAATGGCCAGTACTGCAGAACGGCAATTTCATAGGACCTATTATTATCATATTTATTTTAAAAGGAATATTTGGTACAGTACAGTGTGTTGAAAAAAGTTTTCATACCTGTTGTCCACTATTTATTTATTTCTTCAAATAAACTGTATAAAACTGATTATTGCTATTAAAATACATTTAATATCAATAATTTATAAATGATTATAGAATAAATAAAAAATAAAAGAAATTAATTTCTATTGTTTTCTTCACTTGTAAGTCAACACATAAGTCAACATTCCAAATTCAAAATCGTTTTTTTCCAACATAATAGGTAATATTATGTTTCAGGCGAAAATCAAGTTTTCAGCGTACATTTCTTCAGTTGTTACAATCTTTACCATTGCATCTGTAAATCCCAGTAGAACTATTTTTATACAGCTGCAGCCGTGTTTAGTATTATAAAGGTCCAAAAATTAAGGATTATTCGAGTAACTACTAATGCCATCTAGTACACATAACTATGAACTTTTAATATGTTTAACTATATTATATTGTAGGAAGGTAGTTGGAATTTGAATGTTAAGCAGTTTAAACGTCCTCAAAATTTTGTAGTATTACCATGACGTGGTATAATTTCAATCGCTTACCGTTCGGGAAATAAGAGCACACAAAAAATAAAAAAACTAAAACCTGAATCATCCGCACGAGCTGAATTAAAATTATTCTCAGAGTTATGATACTGAGTATTTGTTATTTTTGCATCCTGGATGCCACCCCTGCTATTTCCATCACTAAAAATTTCACAAATCTCATATTATGAAATTTTAATTACTAATTACAAATACTGTAAACAAATTACTACTATTAAGAATTGTCATGATATAATTAAGCATTACCTAGTTGCTTCTAAATTCTGATTATTCAAATCGAGTTTAGTATCATTCTTATACTCAAAACTGTTACGATCGAATACTTCAAAATCTTCATAATCAATAATTTCTTTCAACACGATAGTGTCCTCTCCGACTACGTCAAAATTACTCTTGGACCTCGTGTTGTTATTTTTCAGTTTGCCCGAGCCAGCCGGAACCGCAATCTCGTAGTTTATCTTTTTCACTATGTTAGTAGAGATCTGATCGGATTTATCAATTATCTCGTGCAATATATCAACTGGGAATCGGAATTTGTCATCGATGAAAGCTGGTTTATTGTATTCGCATGATATTTTGCCTTTTTTTGACATAACAGAGACTTGGTTCGATGCGAAAGGTCTATAACCTAAAATTATACAAACGTACTAACATTCTTAATCTTGTGTTTGACTATTACAAAGTTTCGCTTCGTTTACCCAACATATTTTTTTACAAACCACTGAGGAACACACTTATGACTTAATGTGACTCATCAGACATCTGTTGCAGGTGTCAATGGGTGGCGGCAATTGCTTAGCATCAGGCGGTCCGTTTACTAATTTCCCTGTTTAGTCTGTAGAAATAGCAATCATTTATTTGCATAAATAAGGTACAATATGGTGATAGGTGTTACATAGTTGGTACATTTGTTGATTCTTATTTTGCCTTTCAAGTGGCATACAAATTATTGTCATATAAAGAAAATTAACAACTATTAAAATCTTCAACTGTATATAACTTAAAACCATATATAGGTAATAAAGTTGGCAAATACATAAGAAAAAAGTAGTATTAAGTTAATAACCAAAAACGTCCTTTCGATATTTCAAACTCTCTCCACACACACCTCGGATACGTATTCTAGAACTCGCAATGGGTTTGGTCTTGGGAACAATTTTCTCTGTGGTAATCTCACAGAAATTAATATTCAAGCCCTGGGTTATCAAGTTCTCTTCTTGGCGCTACAGAAATAGTTAATTATTAATTAATTATATATATTTTTTAATTCTACAATAACATTATCATAGTGCTCATTCAAAGGTAAACATATGCTGGTAAAATATGCTTCTACTTAGTGACTGGTTCATAAAGTATTTGTGTATTATCCTGCCGCTTTCAAACAATATATAAAATTAAACAAAATTTCCATAAATCGATTCACCAGTGTTAATTTCAACAGCAAAAACTATAACTCCCTATTCTATGGATTTGTCTACAACTATGATTTTGTCTATGACTCAACAAGCTCAGTTTACCGTCAGCTTCAAGCCACTTAATTCTGTTATCTTGACAACATGACGAAGGAGCACATTAGAAATGGGTTTGATCATGAGCGCCGCCTTGGGCCCGCTCGCGGACAGTAGTGTCCGCACATGACCATACATTAGGGCGTCCAAGTCGGAGGGGCTAAGTGGAAGATTAAGAAGGTTACATGAAAACCTGAGTAGCTATTAATAATAATTATGTTCGCCGGACTACTCTACACACGGTCGGATTTGATGGATTTGGTCCGCTCCGTACCGAATCCGTACGTGTGTAAGCACTTTAATTGTAAAATAAAATGGGATTAATTAATATGGGATTTTACTAAAGCCATCTTTGGGACAGCCTTTATAGATTATAGAGGTCAGTGAAATTTTTGAATAGACTACTTGAATAACTAATCCTAGTTTATCGAAATTAGTTAATACTTGAAATGCGCTGAAAACTTGATTTTAATGCCTAATAAAGTTAAGCCGGTAGTGAAATCCTTTTCAAAAGAGTTTCTAAAAACTTACGTTCCAAAGAAAAATTCTTTATCACCAAGCCGTTGACTTAACGAATTACAGCACTGCTCCACCTGAAAAGTAATAATAACATATTCCTTTAGTAGTTTAAACAGCTATCATTTTTAGAATCCACGCTATACATATTCCTGCCGAGATATATAAGATGTTTAAAGGCCGGTTTCCGAGGGTTTTTGTCGGTACTTTACCTATTAAATAGCGCTTTTGATTTATTAACGCGTTTACGTCATTCAATCAAATGTGCTATTGAATTGATAAACTACGGACAAAAAAATTCAGCAACCGAGCATTGCTTTATTATACTTACATCAGCCAACACTTGTTCCAGTGTTTTTTCATGCCAGTGCAGAGCCTTCAGTCTTTTGACCACGGCTGCGCGTTTGGTCCTGGTCTGTATCCATCCCAGCGGCCACGGGTACACGGAGGAGTTGCGCACCCTGGTCACAGCGTTGAAGGTCTCTTGGTCCAGCCACGATATGTATAGCTGTAAATAAAATAAATAACTACGTTTTTAACTAAGCTATGTGTAGAAGAAGCAAGGGTCGACCTTTGCAAGTGCTCGTATTATACGCCCGCGAGATTTCTTTCTGCGCGAAGTCGCGGGCACCATCTAGGTTAATATAAATTTGTATTTGAATTTAAGGAATTCTGTTTCTAAGTTCTATGGCTGTTAATAAGATTGTGCTTCTTTTTAACTTTCTTAACTTTTTTTTACTCTGTAGACTGTACAGTGTTTATAATACTGTGCATTTGGTTAGTTGGATAATGGACAAACCTCTGCGTTAACCAAAACATTGGTAATGAGGCTCATGTACGCCCTCATCTCTGCGCGCTCCTCTGAAGACAGTTTGGAGCAAAGCGTCACGCCCTTGTTGGCCGCGAACTGTGCGATAGACTCCAACTCGGAGACCACGAACGCACCGCATTTGATGAACGGCACGCGACCGGAGGGCGACATGAACTCCGCATTCCATCTCATCTCCACTTCGAATGGAAGATTACACATCTGAAAATTGATTGTTACGAGTTAGTACGGTAGCAGTACACTTTCAGATGCCCACTGTCTAACTGGGAAAATATGATACAATCCTTAGGAGGACCTGTCAGACAGACATTCGGACCTAATATATAATAAATTGTAGCAGCTATAGGACACCCCAATGATTAGGGTGTCCTATAGCTGCTATAGTACAGCATACAGATCTAGGCTTTTTAAGTCTTAGGGCTTAGCATGTCCTTCAAAACACTGCTCCCCAGTGTCGCCCAGATCCAAAATTAGATATAATAATAAAGTTAGATTATTACTAACATCAATCTAATTTTATTATACACATCAGCATGCTTAGCATATTCACCATAGAAATGCTTTCTTTTTACGTAAGAATAGACAAAATGGCAGATTGACAAAGGAAAGATGTCATTTTGTCCATATTTTCTGTCTATTCTGGTGTAGACAAAACGCATTTCCATGGTGGCCATGCTAAGCATGCAGACGTCAATATATAGATATTTACATTTTATACCTTCAAAAATGCCTGTACTGCAAGGCAGCTTGCATTATCAGGTAACAATATCTGTTCCACCTCGTAAGGTTGGAACAGTTTTACATTGTCCGGCCATGGCTCCTGAGCTGAAAATACAAATTACCATGATATTTTTTAAAATAATGGTAATTGAAATTATAATAACAAAAATATGTTTTAGTCACAAATAATAATAAGACAATAAACATTTATGCGTCCTATCTAGTTAGCTATTTGCAAAACCAGTACTGTAATACTAAATCCTATAGATCTAGTATAGTAAACATAAATAGATTCATTGACAATATTCAAACTGAATTGCTTCAGAATTATTTCATCAGTACAATTTAGTATTAAACACACAGGTGTAAAGTACATTTGTGCATGCATAAGCCAAGATATCTATGTCATAGATATAAATGGAATGTTCATGGTTTATGTTATTACAACATATTTCCCTAAAAGCTGCTATTGAGGTACTGCTTAGATTTTAATATCATGTAATTTTCTGATGTCTTTGAAAAAGTTAGCAGTTAGTTAGCAGTTCTGCAAACCACACAGCGAGTCCAGTCTAAACTACGCCTCGCCGTGTAATTACACAGATTCACACATGTACACATGTAACAAAACAAACCTTATCATGTAAGGTTAGTCATGGTGTATGGTTTTTTATGTATGTAGTATGCAATAAATGCTTAGCTACACATGCACTACATACATAAAAACCAGCCTCCGTTTTGTTGAAAAAGCACTGCCTTTACTTTTTTTATTTGGTCTGAGAGTTAGCAGACCAAATAAAAAAAGTTCTTGAGTTATAAAAAAAAACATATTTATTTAAAAAATGTATAGGTATATATGTATTTTTTTTTTTGAGATAAACATACACTTATTATAGACTTGGAATTATAAAAAACATAAAAACAGAAAACAGGATAATGTAACAATATTAAGCACCAAATGGCAAGCTCATTCTAAGTCAATGTTTAATGTATTTAGGAGTAAAGTAAGTCGTTATTTAAATGTTTTAATTAATAATTTATTAAAACACTAGTTTTATGGACATAGAACACACTGGGTTCAAATAAATAATACCAAAAACGAATTGTTCTTCTGACGTCATATCTTTCATCTTAACCACCGTAAACTAAAACTGACTGAAACTGAAATGATGAAATGGAAGTCTTTCAGTAGGATTGGGAACATCCCGCATCTATAATTAAATAACTGTGTCACACAAAAGCTTTAAATATAGTAAAAACAATTATGTAATTCGCGTATGTAGCTAAATAAACAAACTTACATATATTTTATTAATAACTTACCATTTAAAGACGTGGCTATAGAGTCAGCTAAAGTCATTTCCGGCATATTTTCTTTATTGTGATTGCAAAAAAACTCTATAATTTAAGAAACTAACACAGAAAATTAATGAAATTTACAAAATTGGGCATTCAACTTTCACGCAAGGCCTCAAATTTTCGCCTTGACAGTTGACAGCATAGATGTTAAGTAATACTACTGAAGGTTGACAGCAGACCAAGGTTCCATATTATAATTTTTTATTTATTTATTGCGTCAGCTTATCTTAAAATCATTTGCCAGTGTCAAGTAAAAAAGGCGGGAAATAGAACTTTCGTTTCAATTTTCAACACTGTATTCCTATATCGTCAAGTCTAAAGTCTAGTCAAAGTCCAAATAAATAGTCAGTACAGTCAATGAGTCATGTCAGCCGATTCAGTAAAGTGGTAGACGCTTTACTGAAAGATCCTAGGGAGTTTTGGCGGGAAACACACAAATAGCACGTTTTTAGAAGTTGTACCACTTGCCCACACTCATGCACGTTAACGAATATTTAATATTTAATATTCTACCAATACTACACATTAAGAACCGAGATAACACAAATTTATGAAAAAAATGCAAAATCCAAACGTCACCCATTGAATTCCCCGGCAAAACTCTTTTAATATATTTATGGTGGAAGGTATTAAACCATTGCTATAAAAATGCGGATAAGCTAGGGCCACAGACACAGTTCCTTCTTTATGAACGTTTCTTTATGAACGAAATACAAAACACACATGCCCAACACGTGCTTAATCTTTTTCTTTTTTATGTCTTAATATGTCAATTCGAACTTAAAGAATGATGCTGACGTGCGTTTTATCCAGGAAGCTAAATATTAAGATCAACTTTGAGACAGATTGACAGATTTAATAAAATAACGCTCAGTTTTCCATATATTTCTATACAATATGACACAATTAAGATTGTGCACAGATTGTAAATTAAATAATTTAACACGTAATTTTTAGGTTACCGTTTTATACAATCATAGGATAAATCTGTTTTTGTTGTTGTTTTAATACTGACGCAAAATATGTCTGAAACAGAAACTTTAATTTAATGAGTTGAAAACCACCCATGTGTATGGGATACTTCTATTGAGGAGTATCACGGTAGAATTATATACTAAGTTTCATCAAAATCAGTTACTAGTTTTTGGCTAATGCTAATCTGAATTTTAAATTATGACATGTGTGTGAAGTGGTTCATGAATGTTGTCTATGGATTAAGATTCTTACTGATGTTGTTGCCTAGTGTGGAATATCACATTTATTTAAGTTAAATTTTAAAATTGTTGACTAAAGATACATAAATCTAAAATAAATAGGTATCTATATATGATTAAATATCGACTGACTTGACTTACGGCCCGTTTCATTATCCGATCTACCAATAACTATTTGTTAGAAACGTCAAATTTGTATCGAAAAAAACTGGCAAATCATTGAATGACGACGATTCAGCAAAGTCGAAGACGCTTTACTGAAACTTCTCCTAGGGAGTTTTAGAGGTACACAAACCTATAGGTACACACTTTTTGCAGTTGTACCACTTGCCCACACTTATGCTCGTCGACAAATATCTAATGGTTACTATTTTACCAATATTAAACAATATGAACCAAAATAACTTCTTCTTCTTTTGGCATAGCCGAAAAATAAAAAAATATGGAAAAATACAAAAACAACAACATCGCACATGACATCCAAGTACTACTTATTATCTATGATGACATCTCGGCAGAAGTCATGACAAGAATTCTCATTAATGTCATTTACATAACTATTTTTCTCGTATTTTTATTATGCTTATGAATATGACAGCTTAAGACTAATCAAATGTTCAAGTTTTGATAAATGTTAGGTACGATACTACTGTAGCCTTAGACCAATAATCCATCCGGAGTAGCCATTGTCAGGCGTTCCCCGCTGCCAAAGGTACGAGACCGCCCGTGCCGGTCATACCGCGCGGTTACTTAAAACTAGATTAGAACTTTTGTCAAGATTAACTTTTAAATTATTATATTTTAGCCATATAAATATTTTGTCAAGTGTAGAAGATATTATATTTTGATACGATTGTTTGCTCTTCCATTTAATGAGCACACTTGTGTCATCTGCGAATAAAATAGTTTCTTGATCGACAGCGTCAGGAAGATCATTTATGTACATTAAAAAAAGAATCGGTCCCATTAAGCATCCCTGAGGAACACCGTAATCGTTGTGTAAAGATCTTGACCTGCTATTAACTTTAGTGCCATTTTGTATTTTAGTTATCTGCACACACTGCTGTCGCCCGTTTAGGTAACTTTTTATCCAGTCGTTTGCTTTTCTTCATGATATTATGTCACTAAACACATTGAAAATTTGCAAATTATAAAAAAATAATTACTTATTTAAAAAAAATCTACTTTATCAGTATGTTATTCTGACTATTAATTTTTCAGATTTCCTAAGGATACAATGATTCGGGATGTCTGGATTCGAGGTTGTGCAAATCATATTTCGTGGACTGTTTCGTACGAGAACAATTTGCTCACAGCATTTTGAAGCTTCATGTTTTATAGAACAAGCGAATAACAAGAGGAGATATTTTAATACGTATTTACTATAGCTTAATAAGCGAAATTGTAAATTAAATATTGTAGTAAAACAAAAATCCGTTTAAATTCTGTGTCTCAAAAGAAAACTCGTGTTTCCAAAATCATTGTTTTTGTACATAATTTTTTTAAATACATTTTAAATAAAGATTTTAAGAAGTTTTTCAGTTGAACTTATTTCAAGGAGTTTTGCCGGGGAGTTCAATGGGTGACGTTGTCGAATTTGTAAAATTGCATAAAATTGTGTTATCTCAGTTCTTAATGTGTAATATTGGTAGAATATTAACCATTAAATATTCGTTAACGTACACAAGTGTGGGCAAGTGGTACAACTTCTAAAAACGTGCTATTTTGTGTTTCCCGCCAAAACTCCCTAGGAACTTTCAGTAAAGCTTCTACCACTTTACTGAATCGACTGACATGACTCATAGACTGTACTGACTATACAGGATGGTCCAACTAGTGACGTCAATAAATTTTTTTTAGATTCCTCACACCTTGGGGTGTACGAAATACCCCATATATGTACCGCGACTTTTTGCAGTTTTCGAGTTATAATTTTTTTTGTAATTTTTAATGTTTTCTGCCAGCGAGGTTTCAAAATTCATATCTTTTTTTGTTGTAAGTATTTTGCAGTTTTTTTTTCAGTAAAATGATTGTCTTAAATGTTGTTCAAATAAAAAAAAATCTCAGCTTCCTAAAATTAGTTAAAGCTACTCAAAAAAGATTTTAAAGTTAGAACTTTAGTATTTAGTAGGATTTACCCAAACATTCGACTTCACTTTAAAAATACAAAAAGAATTTTCTATAGCTTCTGGCTAAGTTTAAAAACTCCGCAGGGTTCTCCACTACTAAAATAATAAAAAAATAATGGTACTTAGTTAAACTTTTTTCGTTGTAATAGGTCTTTGAAGGCGGATAGGCTAAAAATCGTTATAGCATGATTTAAGCATTAAACATTTTTTCATCTACTTTTTATTATTCCTATGGTAAATTGAACTCAAAAATGTAATTTAAAATCAATTTTAATTAAAACTCGTGTAAAATCATTGTAGGTCTTGTAATTTTACAATAATATTGGTCTCAGCACTATGGTCCTAAACGGAGAGTTAATTGGACCCTTTGAATTACCAGCTACGTTGAATAGCCAGGAATATTTAAATTTTTTGCAAAACAATTTTGTGCATTGTTAGAAGATGTTAACCTTTATATTCGACAAGAAATGATTTTTCAACAAGATGTAATACAAGTAAGAGAGCATTTGAATACCACTTTTATAGAAAGATGGATTGGGCGTGCAAGGCCGATCGAATGGCCTGCGCGTTCGCCAGATCTCAACTCCATCGACTTTTTTGTTTAGGGATTTTTCAAAGAGCTGGTTTACGCGAAGGAAAAAAACAATTAAACAGAATTAAGACAAATAATATCAGAAGCGGAAAGAAAAAAAAACAAGAATATCCGAATAGCTTCAGGCAATTAAAGCATAACTTTTTAAAACGTTGTCGGTTATGTATTCAAGTTGGAGGAAGGAGTTTTGAAAATTTATTATAATAAATAGTTTTTTTCAGTAAATTGTGCCTTTTATTTGTTATTAAAAAACAGGTAATTTCACAACTAGCAATAATCATTTCGAATAACATTTTGAATTTTGAGTGGTAAGTTATTACCATTAAATATAAAATTATTGTAAGAATTACATGAGCTACATTTATTTTACGGGTATTAAAATTAATAAAAAATACATCTTAAAGTTTAATTTACCATAAGAAAAAAAAATCATTTTTAATGCTTCAATGATTTTTAGCCTATCCACCTTAAAAGGCCGATTACAACAAAAAAAGACCAATTAAGTACCATTTTTTTTCTATGACTTTGGTAGCTTAGAACCCAGCGGAGTTTTTATACTTAGCCAAAAGCTATGAAAACTTCTTTTTGTATTTTTAAATTGAAGTCGAATATTTGGGAAAATCCAGCTAAAGACTAAACTTCTAACTTTAAAACCTTTTTTGAGTAGCTTTAACTAATTTTAGCAAGCTGAGTTTTTTTTTTATTTGAACAACATTTAAGACAATCATTCACAGAAAAAAAACTGCAAAATATCTACAACAAAAAAATATATGAATTTTTGAAACCTCGCTGGCAGAAAACATTAAAAAAACACAAAAAAATATATAACTCGAAAACTACAAAAAATCGCGGAACATACATGGGGTATTTTCGTACACCCCAAGGTGTGAGGAATCTAAAAAAAAATTATTGACCTCACTAGTTGAACCATTCTGTATATTTGGAGTTTGACTAGACTTTAGACTTGACGATATAGGAATACGGTGTTGAAAATTGAAACGAAAGTTCTATTTCCCGCCATTTTAACTTGACACTGGCAAATGGTTACGGTGGTTACAATGGTTACAAGCCGATGCCATATATAGAAAAATATTTCAATTTTTCTGCAGACTTCAGGACGTCACAGACGTCGAAGATAATATAATTTTTATCGATGGATATTTATATCATATTATAGGTAGTACGTAATATGAAAATGTGTAGTATCTTAGCCGTCTGTGAAAGTTCAAACAAATTGTATAGCAAGCGATATTACATCTTAACATTAAATATTAAAGTATGTTCGCCGTCTGTAATGCCCTTTAGAAATAATATAATAGCTTAAAAGGTTTGTCACGCACTCATTAGAATAAAATACAGTTTTTAAGTAGATGGTTTTTTTTGGCGGATGATGGTGTTTAAGGACTAGTCCATTAACATTAAACTAACACTATACCAAAATTTCAAATTGCCTCAAATATATTTTTTGGGAATAAAAAAATTCACTTTCACCGACTTCAAAATTATGAAGATTGAGTAAAGAAATGGTTAAAGTTTTAGCCGAATTTAAAAGGGGAATCCTACTACTATTATAAATGTGAAATTTTAGTAGGATGGATGGATGGATGTTTGTTACTCTTTCACGCAAAAACTACTAAACGGATTTCAATGAAATTAAAACATAAGCTACTTTTTATCCCGAAAAAGTACAGTATTCCCATGGGATACCCGATACTATAATTACGCGGGCGGAGCCGTGGGAAAAAGCTAGTTATTCATAAAATAAGTTTTATTACATATTTTTTTGTGCATTTTTACTTTGGAAGTCGGTTTTAATGCTCTAAACCCATAAATTTTTCGAAATAGTAATTAGTAAGTACCTGCATTGTGGCAAGAATGAGTTTTATTCGTGTGTGATATAAAATTGTAAAAATAATAGCCATAGAGCTCCAGACAATTTGTTCATTATAGTCCCAGAAGATAACGAAATGAGGAAAGATTGGCTTGAAGTTGAAACTCGCAAAAAGATCTTAAATCATTTACAACTAAAAATTGATTGTATATTTGTGAAAATACATCTACATGCTATAAATCAACACAACTATTTATCTATAAAATCAATATGACTATGAAAGCCATTTTAAATAACATATTGCATCTTTTCAATCAATTTTAATAAAATAAAATTAATCAATTTATTTATACAACTACGGAAAAAAACACATTAAATGAATATATTTATTAATATTTCTGTATAATTTTATATTCATCACATTTCGTACTATTTTGTTCACCATGGATATTTAAATATCGATAGTGTCAAGCACTAGCGTTGCTTGAATAAAAATGATATTTATGTACACTGACAGGCTGTTTCCTTTGTGTGCGTGCGTATAGTTTATGTTTGTGTTTGAAAATATTTTCGTGTTGGTGCGTAACGACGTGATTGAAAATGCATTTGGGAACGTACCCATACTACGTGACCCGTTTAGGGGGATGTGGGAGGTCTTAAAAATACTACGCTCAGTTACAGGAGCGGGGGGCTTAAATTTTTGTTACGTTGTCGATTTCGCCTAAAGAAATTTTGCGCTTTTTCTACTTTACCTATATTCGAATATGGCGCGCAGTGGTGAAATTCGCGGATTCTGCGGATTCTCTCCAGGAGGCCTCATGAGGTTTTGTGGGTTATGGAAAAAAGCGTGGAGTGGTTAGATGTCGAGGCCGTCGATGAAGAGGAAATTACCAAGTCTGAAGAAACTCCTGATACTACTGCCCCCGTGATCAATGATGTATCCGAGTTGATGATTTTTTAGATTGATGCTGGGAACGTATTCATTGGAGAAGTGTGAGATGGATATTAATGTAATTAAACAGTAAACATGTGTTTTTTTTGTAACTTAAGTTACTGTAGCAATATGTTTTTTTGATAAGTTTTTCTTCTTCATAATATTTAATTTACTAGTAATTATAAGCATGTATGCAGTCTTATGCAATAAACGCCGTATTCATAAAAACAAATATGAGTTAAATTATTTTCAATTGTTACACTTTCTGCCTGCGAAATGATTAAAAATCATACTTGCTTGTCAATACTACGTAAAAACTTTAAGAAGAGGGGGGAAGTCTGGCATATACTACGAGTGGTCACCGATGGGAGGGAGGGGTCATAAAATCTTTAAAAATAGGTCACGTAGTATGGGTACGTTCTCTTACTGTGTAATCACTATTTGTGTGCGTTCCCCCGCAGAAAGTGGCAGACTTTCTCGCATAGAAATTAGATGTCATTTCGTCTCCGTTTGGTTGGATGCTCTAAGAGATAAGAACGCTTTATTAATACGGGCCTAAACTGTAGCGGATGACGGATGGTGGCTGGACCCTTTTGGGAGTCTAGGCACACAAGATTAAAAAAAAGTTACTAATAGGCAGTAGGCAAAAAATAAAAATGATTGACAAAATATGATACGACTGGCACTAATGACGATCATAAGTACAATATAATAATAGCGCTGAATTTGCAGGCTGGATGGTCAGCCTGGAGTCAGGCTGGAGTGTTTTTAGTGAAAATCGTGCAGAGTTGTCAAATCTGACATTTGACACTTGGCACTTCGATTTTCACCTGTATTATTCATCACAGACGCAGAGTTCTATTTACAGTGCAGTTTTTTCTGTTTCGACCACAAAAAAACGAGAGTTTTTTGTGGCGTTGGCGTCGCGGCGCGCTCAAAGCCCATCGGAGCAGCAACGCCCTCGATCTCCTTAGTAGGTATACTTATGTTGCTACTTTTTTTGGCTGTTTAGTTTATCCATGCACCTGCCTAGATCAAGAATGAAGTAAAAATACAAGGTTTGGCGAGGATGTGGAAGTGTGACGTTGTTGTTTTTGTATGTTCTCCTTAATTGTTATTTCGGTCCTTAATGTATAATATTGGTAGAATAATAACCATTAAATATTCGTCAACGTGAACAAGTGAGGGCAAGAGCTACAATATCAAAAAGCTTGCAATTTTGTGTTCATTAAACTCCCTAGGAACTTTAAGTAAAGCGACTACCACTTTACTTAATCGACTGACTTGACTCATTGACTGCACTGACGATTAATATCGACTTTGACTAGACTTTGAACTTGACGATTTAGAAAAACTTATTTATTAAAACAGTAAGATGTTACAAACAAATAAATAATATTATTTTTAAATAACAAGGTAAAGCTAAATTACATACCTACTCATACTAAACAAGAAGACTTAACTACAAATAAAACTATCCCTACAAACACTTATACCTATTTCCCACGTTTTTAAATTGACGGTTTTATTTAATAATATATTATTAGCCCTTTTAAATAAATAAGCACTAACGCCATAATTATTTAAAAAATAAACTTTTGACAAATGTGAAATGACGTACGCTGTATGCAGCGGTCAGCGTCCGATTCTCAAACATTTACTAACAATTCTTTTATTTCGATTTACGAGCAATAAAACTACAAATTCTAATAATTAATCATAATTATCAAGAACCCATTTAATTTTAACCATTATTCGGAAGTAATATCATCATGGCTGATGTCCTAGACATTGAAAATTCTGAGGAATTTGAGGTTGATGAAGATGGTGAACGTAAGTTAAAAATAATTGTTATTCTTTTTGTTGCATCAAGTTAACGGATAACAGTGTGTATAAAATAATACATATAAATGAAACCTATAAAACATTTTTTTTAATTGTAATTTCCTTAGATGGATTTAGAGGTTATATATTTTCGTTACTTTTGTTTATTTTATTATTTATTATGTGTTATTCCTAAATTTATTTAAATCTTCAACATACAATAGTTGTTGTTATTATTTTGTTTAATAATGTTAACATTTTTAGAGGGAATCGCTCGCCTGAAGGAGAAGGCACGAAAACGCAAGGGCCGTGGATTTGGTAGTGAAGCAGGCAGCGGTGGTGCCGAAAGAGGTAACAGAGGAAGGTAATATTAAGTTCAAACTGTCTTTAAGTATACTTATAAAAATAAATAGCTCCTCAGTAAAGTAATAAAGTTACTGAGGATTTATTTATTTTTATAATGATCAAAGGAAATCATGAATTTTGTATTTGTGTTCACAAAGTAGTGATTTTTCTTTGATCATTATTCAGCTACTGTACATACTAGTAGAATAAAATTCTAGAGGAAACCTTTTTTGAATTCAATTTGAAGAGTTCATAAGTAAAAACAGTTCTATGTTAAACACTTTCTCAATATACAGTAAAACCCGTTTAAGACGATTTCACAGGGACCTAACCAAAAACGCGTCTTAAGCTCTAAAGTGTATTATGAGGGATAGGGAAAATAAAACACTATCATTATGTATTATCTTCTAATTTCGTACATGTAGGTACTATTGAATTATACAAAAAAATAATACATAGTGTAATTATAATTACTTTATTTAAAGTAATCCCTTATTTTGGTTAGATAGAAAGATTTTGATGCATTAGTAATTACAAGATTTTTCAACATAATTTAACTTTTGCATCTTGGCTTTGCTGATAATGCCTGGGCGTTTGACAAAATTGGAATTGACTCATCCTCGTCTTCATCACTATCACTTAGGGCCTCTTTTTGTGTTATTCACATTCTCAATAAGATCTTCAATTTGTTGAATTTTGTACGGTGCCACATTGTCATCAATGGAAGAATATCCAGCAAAAACCTGCAGTATCACGGGTTCTTCTTCTTCCAACACAATGTCAACCCCGTTATTTCTGAAACCTGCTTTCTTGAAACAATTTTGAATGGTTTCCGACTTAATTGCTTCCCATACCATTACAATGTTTAGAATCGCATCATGCGCAGTCAAGGGTCGTTTGCTATCAGGGTCTTCCATTTCTTAAAGATAGAGATATATTAGTCTTGTCTTTTCGAGGCCCGTTCAGTCTGCCTCGAGAGATAATACGTGTGGCTCATGTTGGCAGGAGTATCAAACGGGATATGAAAAAAATAAATATCATATTTTACAAAAATAACATATCCAGTTACTAGGGTCTCCTTTTAAGTATAAACCTGTGTTAGGAGAGTTGTTCTTTCTGTAAACAAACAAAAATACATTAATTTTTAAAAAGTGAGTAAGCCTTAAAATTTAATGTATTTAAACTTTACATGCACACATGAATACACCTACATACATAATATCTTACAGCTAAGTAGTTCAACATAATACATATGAAAATAGAACAGTACCTACCCTCTAAATAACAATCAAAATCAATTTCGATCACAAAATGATTCTATACATTAGGTAAAACATGTTGTAAAAATATGTTTCGAGAATTGTCGCTTTTCGTATAATTTTCATAAAAAAACTATGATTTCCAAACACTTAGTAGGATGGTCGCGCTGTGATTGAAATAAATTACTATGTTTAATCATAATCTTATATATAAAAATGGATTGCAGTTCCAATGTCTCGCTAAAACTCGAGAACGGTTGGACCGATTTGGCTAATTTTGATCTTGAAATAATTGTGGAAGATCAGGGAAGGTTTAAATGGTGACAAATATTAGAAGTTTAAAATTAAGACAAAACAACGTGAGTCGGGCCAGCTAGTCTAGTATACAATAAGGTTCTCTATTACGGTATGTTCTTTATCCCGAAGCCAGTTTTTTAATGTGTAATTTATGGATTGTTGACATGATATAGTGCATCTATGGATAGTTGTGGGGTGAAATTGTTGTCATTAATGATGTAAATTATTTCTATCGATGTCCATAAAGTTTTAATGAGCTCCTTCCATAAGCAGTTTAACTTATTTTCAAATGCTATTTTTTGTATTGTCCGTTTTTTATTTTGCTTGATGGGATTGTAAGGGTGTTTACTATGAAGTTTTAGAATCAAGTGTGGAATGTAAAGTTTCCGTGCAGATAGTAAGCCACATTCAGAGTGCAGACTATTGGTTGGGTAACTATAAGGTTTAAAATAAATTACTTTAAGTAATAGTCTATGTGCTCGTTCCAATTCTAGAAATTTGGTTTTGGTAGAACCGCTCCATATTGTGATACAGTAAATTAGTATAGATTGGGCCAAGGATGTCTATATTTGTTTTAATAGGGTTACATCGGCCACTTGTCTAAGGGTCTTAAACATCCAAGAAAGTTTACGAATTCTACCTATCAGTAGATCAATGTGAGGATACCAAGTAAGGCGCCGGTCAACTGCAACATGAACAATTTTGGTCGGTGAAGTCTTTACAGACGTGAATTTTTGGTTTGTAATTAGAATTTAGCTGAAAGCTGTTATAATTTGTGAAACATATATAATTGGTTTTACAGACATTCAAAGTTAATAAATTGTTATCCAACCATAAAGCTACTTGGTCTAGGCCTTTTTGAGCAAACCCCATGATAGGCCAGAAAAAACTATGGCGGTGTCGTCAGCATAGGAAAATATTTTCTCGACTTAAATTGATAAAACTTTTTTTATATTTAAGTTGCAGAGGTAATTAATATAGATTAAGAAGAGCGTCGGCCCTAAGATGCTCCCTTGTGGTACGCCGTAGGTAATATCAGCGCCCGCTCACTCAAGTTATCTCCTACTTTGACACTCTGCTGTCGATCAGACAAGTAGTCACTCAAAAGAGAGCTAGGGGGGTGGGGACAGAAACGGTATCAAAAGTCTTTTGAAGATCTACAAAAACACTTTTGGTTTTTATCTACCTTCTTCGAGATGTGTTTAATGTTAAGGTTATAATAGCATCTTCTGTAGGGATGCCTTGCCTAAAGCCGAACTGGTGGTCAGATATTAATTTATATTTATTTTAAGTAACTTATTAGTCTACAATTTATAATATTTTCTAGTACTTTTGAAAGAACCGTAAAGACTGAAATGGGTCTATAATTGTTAGCTCTCTGTCTCCACTCTTATGTATAGGCGTGACAACGGCAAGCTTGATCACGGTAGGAAATATGCCCTGTCCTATGCAAAGGTTTACTAGATGAGTTACAACAGGGGCTACCTCCCTGCCAACAAGTTTCAAAAATTTGGTCCCAATACCATTCCAACCTGCGGCACTACTACATTTTAGGACCATTATAATTCCGTAAACTTCACCTGGGTCAGTCTCCAGTAAAAAGAAGGAAGAGGCTTGCTGTGATTTAAATATGTTATTTGACAAATGCGTATCTTGATAGGCGCGATTTGATCATTTTAAATTGGTATTGTGACCTGTCTTCACGCATAAGGTGGGGATTTTCTAGTTGCCAACTTTGTAAATTGTGAAGGTTGTTACATTAGTACAAGTTTCTCTTTTTCTACATTAATAGCAATAATTCACTATTCATGGTAGATACAATGATGAATTGTACCATTATAAAATCTACTTGAAACCGACATTATTTAAAAAATATTGGTCACTCATGCCTTCATACATTTTTTTATACCCAAAATGTTTAATGTTCGATTAAAAAATATTATTATGCCATTTTTTCTAAAAGAAATGAACTTGCATATTTAAAAAAAAGGTGCAATAACTAGTCATACTATTTACTGTCTATTTATCAGCATAGTTAGTGTATGATGTATCAAAACAATAAAAAACCGATGTAATTAATTAATTCCTGCTCAGTGTTCATAAAACTAAAATAAACGAAAACAAAATACACTTTTCTCTAAATAAAACTTATCTTAGGTATTACTTTATTAATTAATTATTATTCTTATTTATTTTGAACGGCCATAAGTTCTACTATAAGACATTTCAGGGTAATCCATTAATTACCGGACACCTGTATAATACACATTGCAGATACGACAGCCTAGCTCCAGAAGGGGATGGTAACACACCCGGGCCTCAGCGCTCAGTTGAAGGTTGGATCCTGTTTGTCAGTAACGTCCATGAGGAAGCTCAAGAGGAAGACATACAGGTAAACAATGTTTGTGGAAAAATATTTCTTACATACCTAATCTAAGTTTTGCTCACAAATGCAAGACACCTTGACCGCCATTTAATGCGATCGAGACATACTTCTTCTATAAATTAAATTATATTATTATTGTAAACCTGTATTGTTTTATATTGTATAAGTAATATAAAATGTAAACTTCCTTCATATGACATTAACCTACCACATATACACACCTCTGCAACTGCTGTATTAATCAAACAGATCTTATCACGAATTTGACAATGCTTTTCATAATTTTTAACTTATTTTTCAGAATCAGTTTTCTGAATTTGGAGAAATTAAGAACATTCATCTGAATTTGGACCGGCGTACTGGTTTCCTCAAGGGTTACGCTCTAGTTGAGTACGAAACATACAAACAAGCAGCTGTAAGTTATTTATCTGTGTAATTATGAATCATTAACCAGTAAAATGACAAGTATAAATTACTTATGCCTAGTTTCGGAGGCTTCTTCCGTAGTTTATCTATTCAAATAGCATTTTGAGTGGATTATTCAAATACATTATCCAATCAAAAGCTCTATTTAATAGATAAACTACCGATAAAAAAACGTAAGAAACCAAGCAAGCAAAAAGTCTACTACAGTCCATTCAGAGTTATTTTTCCTCTGACAGGACCTTTATGCTGATGATATAAGGATCACTCTCATAGTAACTCCAGGAGGACCTTTATGCTAATGACATAAGGATCACTCTCATAGTAACTCCAGGAGGACCTTTATACTGATGACATAAGGATCACTCTCATAGTAACTCCAGGAGGCCCTTTATACTGATGACATAAGGATCACTCTCATAGTAACTCCAGGAGGACCTTTATGCTGATGACATAAGGATCACTCTCATAGTAACTCCAGGAGGACCTTTATGCTGATGACATTAGGATCACTCTCATAGTAACTCCAGGAGGACCTTTATGCTGATGACATAAGGACCACTCTCATAGTAACTCCAGGAGGACCTTTATGCTGATGACATAAGGATCACTCTCATAGTAACTCCAGGAGGACCTTTATACTGATGACATAAGGATCACTCTCATAGTAACTCCAGGAGGACCTTTATACTGATGACATAAGGATCACTCTCATAGTAACTCCAGGAGGCCCTTTATGCTGATGACATAAGGATCACTCTCATAGTAACTCCAGGAGGACCTTTATGCTGATGACATAAGGATCACTCTCATAGTAACTCCAGGAGGACCTTTATGCTGATGACATAAGGATCACTCTCATAGTAACTCCAGGAGGACCTTTATGCTGATGACATAAGGATCACTCTCATAGTAACTCTAGGAGGCCCTTTATGCTGATGACATAAGGATCACTCTCATAGTAACTCCAGGAGGACCTTTATGCTGATGACATAAGGATCACTCTCATAGTAACTCCAGGAGGACCTTTATGCTGATGACATTAGGATCACTCTCATAGTAACTCCAGGACCTTTATGCTGATGACATAAGGACCACTCTCATAGTAACTCCAGGAGGACCTTTATGCTGATGACATAAGGATCACTCTCATAGTAACTCCAGGAGGACCTTTATGCTGATGACATAAGGATCACTCTCATAGTAACTCCAGGAGGACCTTTATGCTGATGACATAAGTATCACTCATAGTAACTCCAGGATAAAATAACTCTGAACGGGCTGTAACAGATAAATAAAAGTTATCTACTTTTAGTTTTTGAATAGACATGAATCAATTTAGTTAGTGAATAGATTAAACTGTGTTAAGCCTTAAACTGTGGACGTCAAAATATTGTAACATATTCATGGACGCGCGATCTCACAGACCACTATAATTTTCAGGTAATTTGTGAAGGTCTGCCTGAAAACTATCAGGTTTTTAATAATACTTTTGTTTTAACATACGTACGGGATAATAAATTCAAAAAATATACAAACATTTAGCTTATAATTTTTTATTTTCTTATATATCGAAGCAAATCACAACATAAGGCCCCTTTATGTCATCAATTTGCCTGAGATCAAAAAAGGATCTACAACTTAAAATAAAAAAAATATTCTAACATTTATTAATCAAATAACTGTAATGTTATACTATACCAAAAACATAAAATAAACTTCTGAACTTAAACCGTAAAAGTTCTGACAGGTCTTAAATGAATAAAGTTATTGTCAGTAATTGCACAACGGCTTAAAGCACTGAAGACATGTTATAACTGGATCGCAATTTAATTAAACAAGTGTAGTTAGTATTTCTCTTTAGTTAAGTGGACAGATTCGACAGGCGTTTCGCTTCGAAGATATCATTTCCAAAGGCTCTTCTAGAGGCAAGAGTTTGAGTTAATAACGCGTCTTTGTATATGTGGCATGATTAAAGATCTTGCTATAAAGCAGAAGTAATTTTAATATTTTTGACATCTTGATTGCATACTATTAAAAACAATCGAAAACAGATTTTTTGTATGTGAATCATGGACGAAGTCTCACATACCGCGGTCAAAGTTTAAAACTTAATAACTCACCAAATCTGAAGCCGGCGAAGCAATCTTCCGCCTCTGGGAACATTTGGCCACCAACGGGGGGGAACTGGGGTACATACGATAATTGCAAAGGAGAGCGGCCTGTGAGACCGCGCGTACATAGATTATAATATCTCCTATAAGTAAATCTTTGATGTACATTTTCCTAATAATTTCTTATTTCAGAGTGCTCGTGAGGCGTTAGACGGCGCTGATATCCTAGGGCAGGCTATCTCGGTGGATTGGTGCTTTGTAAAGGGACCGACAAAATCTCACAAGAAGAGGCGATAGACTTACGATACTCCAGATTATTTTATTCCTTTAATAGTTTTATGTATTGCACTAACTTACCAAAGTGAAGGAGTCCCTTAGAAACTTTACTTATTTCTGCAGTTTTTAAAATATTGGAATTGATATTCTTTTTAAATTGCCTTTTTTTTTGCAACATATTATAGTTTCTTAATAATTGCAATTAACGTAATTTTTCCAATCAAGTATCTAACAAAATGTGTGAAAAATACTATGTTGCAAATGCTGTGCATAAATCACGTAAGCTAGACTTATTCTATGTAATATAAGATCCTTCTAAATCTGGTGTTTTAATTAGCAACCAATTCTTTTTGCTTAAGAACAAACCAATATACTACTCGAAAACAAAATAAGCACCACCCAAACCGACCAAAGTTGATTTTTTTACACTAGAAGACACTTATAAAAAACTGGCTTAAGACAGTCAGTGTAGTTTCTCACATTAATCTTCGTGTTATATGATTCAGAATTTGATTGGAAATCAAAATAATAAATAGCACCTTATTATCATTTTTTTTTTGGACCTTGTTAAAGTTTTCTTTCAGTATCCGGACCGCACCTAAAAATTCTTGCCGACCCCTGCACTAAGCAGTCATTCTTGTTAGGTGGATATTTTTAACATTCACTCCTCATAAACTTTAATGTACTAGCACTAACACTAACTTATATATTATATCTTAATACTAAAGAGTTATCTTTAATAGTCAAAACTTTATATTATAGAACAAATTTCTGAATTAATGTTTACTTGTCTTCATAGACTAGAGGTCCAAGAGAATGAAACACCAATTTTTCTTAGCCATATATTAAGTTTAAGCTATAGAGCTTGCATTGGATGCTATACGGGGCCATAAGTCTGCACATTCCTTGGCGACGGGTCCTGTGATGGCTGATCCTTTCATTTCACCTTTGTTATTCACTATGACCCCCGCATTGTCTTCAAAATATATAAACACCCCGTCCCTCCTTCTGAAAGGTTTCCGCTGCCGAATCACCACTGCAGGCATTACCTGGAAATTATTTTTGTGGTTAGCTAAAGAACTTACTCTTTGATGTCTAATATTCATGTAATTACTCTCAGTCAGCCAAGGCAATATCTACAGTCATTAGTTCAGTGTTGAAATAAGCGAAACCATTGGCATATCATCATAGTCTTGTTACAAGCATCACAAACTGTATGGTTAATATAATGTTAGCAAATCTAATATACTCTTGACTCTTTCATTCATACATATCAGTGTAACAAATTTTCCTATATGAACAAGAATTTTTTTAAACATTGAGCCCTGATTTCAGCTAAATTCTTTAAACACGCTTATCACTTAACTCTGATTTGATCTCTCCCTCTCATTCAATGGTAGGTAGAATGGGACAGACAGATCTTAAGCCAAAGCTCAGCATTAAACGCCGTTACAATATATAGGTGAAATTCGGGCATAGTGATTTTAGATAAATTGAAGGACTTTTATTTATAAATTAAAATCAATCAAAAGAAATTTCATACAAAAGTCATACTTCATAAACCTACGTTTTCTAAAGCAGTGTTTTTCAACCTTTCGCAAGCGATGCTCTGTTGAGTAGTGGAAGTAAAACCAAAGAAAAAACTATCAATTGTCTTTATGACGACAATTATTTGAAATTCGGGTTTACTGTGATTAAGAATAAACCACAGTGCGTTATTTGCTTTGAAACTTTATCAAGAGAAAGCATGAAGCCACATTAACATGCCACTTCAACACAAAACATCCAAATGAAAAAAATAAGCCCGTGGAATTTTTTGAGTGCTGAACTTTTAATATATTTACAGCAGGCCTAGTGATTCATTTGTGACCCAGAATTTATTTTAAAATTAGCTTTTCTTTCCGACTTATTTGAGCATTTAAATACCTTGAATAAAAGTCTTCAAGGGCAAGATGAAAATGTCATCACTGCAATAAGACAAAATACATGGATTTACAAAAAAAATTGACTTGTGGTCGTTGTCTATAAATCAAAATAACTTCAGATTCATTTTCATCTACACAATATTTTACTGAAGAAGTCGGATGTGAGATAAACATCAAGGCATATATACCTGGTATGAAAATGGTGTTAGATAATTTGAAAGAAGAATTATGCCATTACTTCTCAGTGCAGAGACAGTGGAGAACACTGGGCAGAAGTGGATCTTAAATCAATTTTTTAAATACAGCTATAAATGAGGTTATTTTGCCAACTAAGCTCAAAGAGAATCTGCTAGAATTATCTGCCGATGGGATGTTACACTTGGAATTCAAGTCTGCTAATTTGGATACCTTTTGGTTAAGGAGAAAAACAGAATACCCGGAATTGACAACTGAGGCTTTGAAGTGTTTGATTCCATTTGCCACCTCATACTAATGCGAGTTGACATTTTCATCAACGGCCCAAATAAAAAGTAAGCAAAGAAATAAATTAAATTTGAAAAACGATTTAGTTCTATGTGTAGCAAATACAGATCCACGATGGGAGAAATTGATAAATCAAAAACAAGCACAACCTTCACATTAACATGAGTCTTAGGATTTTATTTTTAAGTTAATTTGTTTGTAAATACATACAAATGTTTAGGAGTATATCCTTTTGTCAAAATTATCTTACTTAATAAATCAATCTTTTTAATCTTTAAAGGAACTTCCTTATGGGGTGATGCGGAGGGGTACCCTAGCCGGTAAAAAATGTCCGTAATGTAAGATTTTTATGTATAGTATTTATTATTTTCTTTATACCTCAAATAGAACTTAAAATTAATATTTTTAAAATAAGGAACTTTGTCGACCCCACAGGGGGTCGCGACCCACAGGTTGAAAAACACTGTTCTAAAGTAATATTGTAAGCAGAGGGGCCCTCTACTTACAATATTACTTCTCCCACAACACACCCCAAACAGTGATTTAAAGCTATTAAAAAGTTAGTGGAGGATATTGGATTATTAGAATGGTTTATTCTATGATGGTTAGAATGTAAGGGTAGATTGAAGGTTATTATAATGGTTAGGATGAAGGATAGGTTGAAGGTAAACAAGTACCTTCAACCTATCCTTACATCTGAACCCAAGTTCATACATTAGTACAAAAAAAAAAAAAATTGGGAATGTGCCTACCTTTTTCCTGAGTTCTGGTTTACCCTTCTTTACAGTGGCGACAATCATGTCTCCTGAACCAGCGGCAGGCAGCCTGTTCAAGCGACCCTTGATTCCCTGTACGGCGATTACATACAGATTCTTGGCTCCTGAAATATGATTATCAATTGTTATTATCTAATAGACACAGTAGCTATAAACATAAAATAAGTAGATGCACGCGAAGTGCGAAAACTTCAAACTAAGGTTATAAATTAAAAATAACGTGAGTTGTACTGAGGTACTTCAGACACAGCCAAGGAAAATATCATCATGTTTCAAAAACACAACGTGTTCGATATAAGTTTCATCACCAGTACCTTGTTCTCAGCCGTTCAACGATAGGTATAGGTTAGGATACAAAACATTTCTGTACCTGTGTTATCGGCGCAATTGATGACGGCTCCGACTGGGAGACCCAGGGAGATGCGGAACTTCGCTCCCGCGGAACCTCCACGTCCTTAGGAAACAGAAAATAAACACTTTAATCATCTCAACACTCACTGCACAACACATGAATAAGATGTATGTAAAATATGAAAATAAACATGCATTCACAGTTGTGGGGTCAAAGTAAACTATATTCGCGTAAATTTAACAAAATTGGCACATTATTAAAACCGATTAAAACAGATATATTTTAGAAACGAACCTCTCTTAGACATTTTGTTGTGTCAATTTTTTGAAAAGGAAATCAAACAGAGAATGACATTTGACGTAAACCCTAAAACTCACGTTTAGAAACAATGGAATTGACACTTGTCTGAGAAGACAAAGTTATGTGTTAAAAACGAAAAGTTGAAAAAGAACTGTTTAAAGTTATGTGTTTTAAAAGTAAATAAATGAAGAGTTGGCAAAAAATGTTGAAAGAAATTAAATTATGGATGTAAAAGCATATTAAGGCATATTTATTTAAGCACATTTATCATATTATCATTTTTTTTATTATAAAAATTTAATAATTTCTGAACGTAGTAACGTTCCGTTTGATGCATGAAAAACTTATAAAATCATTTCTAAAAAAACTATTCGCGTATAATTACAATGAAATAAGTAGTAACTAAATAAGTAGTATTTTACTTAATTACACAATTTACTAAGTGCGGTATATTATTTGACTAATAAATATTCGTGAAATTTTATAAGGCTTCAAAATAATTTTTAAAGCGTTGCGTAAATAGTAATAATAAAATTGGAGTTTTGCCGGGGAATTCAATGGATGACGTTGTGGTTTTTGTATCTATATAAATAACAAAATTATTTCGGTGCTTAATGTGTAATATTGGTAGAATATTATCCATTAAATATTCGTTAACGTGCACAAGTGTGGGCAAGTGCTACAACTTCTAAAAACGTGCTATTTTGTGTTGAGGGCAAAACTCCCTAGGAACTTTCAGTAAAGCTTCTACCACTTTACTGAATCGACTGACATGACTCATGGACTGCACTGATTATTTATTTGGACTTTGACTAGACTTTAGACTTGACAATTTAGGAATACGGTGTTGAAAATTGAAACGAAAGTTCTATTTCCCGCCTTTTTAACTTGACACTGGCAAATGGTTATAAGCCGATACCATTTAAAAAAAAATATAATATAAAATTGAATTGTCATTCTCATAGCGGATTGTCATTCAATTCGTTGTAAATTGCAATTTATTTTGTGTAGTATTCAGTATTTTATTTTAAAGTGTTTTGATTTTGGATTTAAATATGGCTTTTATGGGAGATTTAATGATGCCAGGTCCCTTTTGGCAAAATGGTCCCTCGCCCGGGGCATTTTACAACTTCCCTGGGAACTCATCAACTCATGAACCATCAAAACACACAGTTCAGGATTTCAGATCTCAGTAAGCAATTTATATGTTTAGTTTTTTTTTATTTTAATGTATTAGATCTAATCATCAATCAATAATTATGCTTGGGTGTACTAAACTACATTTACTATGCTTGACTAATATTTTAAACCTTTAACATACTCATTTAACAATAATGTTGCATTTCTTTTCAGCTCAGCTACTCCTATAACGACTACGACCACAGTTATTGGTGTAAAGTTTGACAAAGGCTGTGTCATCGCTGCGGATACACTTGGGTCATATGGCTCTCTAGCTAGATTTCGAGACTGCTCTAGAGTTTTGAAAGTCAATGACCTTATTTTATTGGGCTCCGGTGGAGATTATGCTGATTATCAATACTTAAAAGATAACATTGAACAAAAAATGTAAGTTTAAATATTGTCATTAAAATGTTTGGTGCTGCATGGTGCTGCTATATGAAGACAATAAGAACATCAGATTAAAAAGTTAGTGTTTTCAGCATCTATAACGTGTCCGGATGGTTAGGTCTGCATGTGAAAATGTACTGATCTACATAACGTACGTACTTCAAAAAGAACTTTTCCCAAAATGACTGATTTTCTATAGGTCTTTATTATTAAATGTCGGAAATGAAACTAACAAATATATGTACAGTTGCATACAGTCACTGTCTTTATTTTTAAGTTAACAAAATAATATCACATTCTATAAATTGGCAAACGAAACAAAAACACAAATCCTATATTATACTTAAACTATTTAAATGTGATGGTACATTAGTGTAAACGCTTTTTTAAAGTAGTGATATTTTCTAGAAATTAGATTTCAGTTATTTTACCGGTTTGCAATTCATTCAACTGGTTTTTATAGTTCTTGTCAAATAAAATATCCCGCCGTCGTCTAGTAACACCACTAAACAATGAATTTTTAATTTTAGTGTCTTGAAATTTCGCCTCTTTTTTTAGTTTATACAAAAATCTCACCAGGTTAGGTTTGTGTGGCATACATGCGTTCAATCTCCTTTGCCAGCCCTCGACAGCATTATTCGTACGATGCTTATCATCTCCGCATCCAACAAAAGGCGCACACAAACTCATCCATTGCTTGGAAAAGTACTTTTGAAATTTTATCATTTCTGGAGATTGAGGGAACAGAGATACCCATGCACTTTGAATTTTTTCCTTTGGTAATAATGGTAAATTAGCACACATTCTAACTAATGCTCTATTTTCCATAGTGGCGGTTACCTTTAATTTTTTAGCTTGTTTCCATACTGCTCTGTTGTAATGATAGTAACAGCCGCTGATCAAAGCAGACGGAAAAACCTCTTTTACGCCATTGATTATAGCGATTTCGAAGTCGCACTTAAATAATTATATTTTCAAACCCAGTCAGTCCTTCAACAGATTGAACATCCTGGTGTACGTCTCCTGAGATTTGTTGGGCAAAAGCACGTACACAATTGGTACTACATTTGTTGTGTCGTTATTTCTGCTAATGTGTACAGTAAAAAGCTGATAAAACGGTTTGGGGGTTCTTTTGAAAGTTCCATCGCCATACTTCATTTTGTTTTTATTTTATTTATGGAGTAACTTTCTGGCTTGGCTAGTTGAAAAAACCAGGATCTTCTCTTCCATACCATCTTCGATGACAAGGAAATTGTCAGATATCATTTGAGGAATTTCCCCATCGGCCAACCGATTAAATTCAGTTTTATTTTGATTTAAAATATTGTGCCTTTTTCTATAAAGGGAACTTTTTTTTTCCTCAAACGATGGCATTATTGATTGTCCTGAACCTTGAAAGACAGAAAGATGTTTTTCAAAAACCTTTTTTACTGGTGTCATATTTATAGATATCGCACATAGACCTTTTCATCGCACACTATGTGTATACGCAATTCCCATACTTATAGATAATGGAGCTGAATGTACCCTTTGTGTTAGGCTTTACGGATTTTCGACATTTAATAAAAAAGACCTATAGAAAATCAGTCATTTTGGGAAAAGTTCTTTTTGAAGTACGCACGTTATGTAGATCAGTACATTTTGAACCTAACCACCAGACCTAACCACCCGGACACTCTAAAACTGCCCTGGGACAGGGCAACCGTCATTCGACTGTCTTACTCCAGGGTAATTTTAGATGCCAAAAACAAAATGATGAGATCTTTTTTGTTATAAGACAAGAGAAGTCAAACAAGATCCAAAAATACAAATAGCAGAAAATGTTCAAATGTAAGATAAAGAATATTTCACTGTATATTTTCAGTATTGATGAACAATGTATGGGTGATGGTCTGATGCTGAAGCCCCGCTCCCTGCACTGCTGGCTCACCCGTGTGCTCTACAACAAGCGCAGCAAAATGGACCCCCTCTGGAACAATTATGTTGTTGCTGGAATTCAGGTAATGTAACCCTCACACTAACATGTTCTTGTTTATATAACAATAAGCAATAAAATGTTTCTAATTTGGGGAATTATTTCCTGTTTTTACTTGCATTATAATGTTTGTCTATAATAGTATAGGACAGGCAAAGACTTTCTGAATATGTTACGGCACCATCACTGGACTTCTTTAAAATTATGATACTGGACAAACTAGTCATATTCTAACTATTTTACACACAAATATCAGCTGCTAAATAATGATAATAAAATAATTGAAGCTTTAGAAGAATTAAATACGTTATAAAATACGTAAATGATATAGTCTATGTTCCCTGGGCTATTATGACGAATCTATTGACGCCTTATTTATTAAAATCGGACCAGTACCAGGACAAACATACATAGGTACATACATACACTGCCAAAATCGTTACCCTTCCTTTTGGCTTTGCCTTAGTCGGGTAAAAGAAATTATTATACCGTTTGGTATTTCAGGATGGAGCGCCATTCCTGGGTGCTGTAGACAAGCTGGGAACTGCATACGAGGATGCTGCTATTGCCACTGGTCTAGGAGCTTACATGGCCACTCCATTGATAAGAGATGTATTGGAAAAGGGACCCCTTAATGAGGAGTCTGCTAAGTAAGATGGTTTAAAAAGCAATAACAATTATGTTTGAGAAAATGCTAAACGAGGATTTAACTTATGAATAAGAAACGAAATTACATTTTTTATTATAATGAAATTAACTTTAAATCACCATTTGTTCTTGGGATGTCCTTAAAATAATAAATAATAATTAACTAAATGGATGATCATTATTATTAAATAGTGTTAAATTGGCTATAATTTGTCTTTAATTTGTTTTCTTGGAGTGAGATATTATTAAAACAAATGGTAATAAAATTGGATTATGCAGTTTAATGTCACTGTTGCAAATACATATACTTTTTCTATAATCAGCTAGAGTTGAGTGTCATAATCTTCATTCCATTTGCCACATATGCATGCACAAACAATTCTTAATGCCCTTTTTATCTTCAGGGCGCTAGTTCGCAAGTGTATGGAGGTGCTGTTCTACCGCGACGCTCGCTCGTTCCCCCGCTACCAGATGGGTGTGGTGACCGCTGCCGGGGTGACAGTGGACGAGACGGTCGAGCTCAAACACGACTGGTCCCTCGCCCACATGATACACATGAAGTGAATATAATGTTGTTTTTTATGGAATTTGGGTTTTTTTTTGTTTCCCTTAACCTACGTTCTTACGAGCGGATTTTCCGTCGACGTGAGTAAAAACAGCACTGTAAAATGAACTCTCCGTTTATACAATAAATCTGAAAATCGAACACACGAGCTCGTTGTCGAGTTGTCTTGCTGCGTTTCCATGCTTGCCGAGGCTCGGGAGGCCTCCACAAGCACAAGCGTAGAAAGAGGTTGTTTGGTTTAGCTTGCGTGAGCTTGTGGACGCTTGTACCCGGTCTAGTGTCGGTTTTTGGACACAGATCAAAGGGCATTTGCGACAAGCGTTCGTGACGCGTTCACACGTTGGCGCGCGCTTAGTAGCCGTTGTGATCTTGCGACAAACGCACGTCTAGTTCTGTCTACAAAATCAGCAAATGAGTGGCTGGTCGAACGAAGAGAGTTTATCGTTTTTGGAATATTACCAATATTACCGAAACGTCCATCTGGAACCCCAAAGACGTTAACCATAGTTTGTATTTAAAATAAAAGTAGGTTAAACCAAACATAATAGCCGATACAAGTTCGGTTTCCGCCATGCTTGGATGCTCGTAGCATACTGACGCATTCACAAGCGTGTAAACGACTTCCAAATTCCAAACGAGATTTGTGGACGCTTGGGGCTTGTGGAGGCTTGCCGAACCTCGGCAAGCATGGAAACGCAGCATCTATTGTACTAGCTGGTGTTGTATGCTATTGTAACAGTGATGTTTCGGTCGCCGTCGGAAGAAACGTTATGGTATTTTTAGTAGGTGCTTAAGTAGTTTCTTATTTAGGCAAAAAAGGCGTATGATTTTATGGTATTCATATACAAGCACAACAACCAGTGAAAATATCTCTTACATTTGCATTTCATTATTGACTTTAAAAAGTCCACTCCACTCATTATTGTGCTTGCCGGTTAATAGTAGTTGAACTATTGATTTTCGCAACTAACTGCCCACGGTATCCCTGTCTGCGGAGATCTTAGAGTAGAACATTAGTAGAGCAGTAGTAGCAGCAGTAGATCTTCATAAAGAAGAGTAACAGTTTATAGTAGAGTACATGTATTATATAACTGATAAGACAGCTTACCGACAAAATATACAGACCGTTTGACTGTTACCACATCAAAATTAAAATTATTCAGTGATTAAATATAGCAGTAATCTGTCAAGAAACCTACATAAGATTATGTAACTTAAAGTTATCAAAGTTTCAAAATATTTAGTCATTTAATATTAAATTTGTCCACATTTTTATCTAATTTTTTAAAGCAGAGAAAAATTTTGTTTCACAGAATATTGATTATTAGTTAACTGCCTAAGCGCCTACAGATTTTATTTTAAAACATTTCCCGATATATGGATCTTTAACTATATACACTGTACCTACATAATATAGGTACTTAAATAATTCTTAATTTCTAAAAAAATGTGGAACGCTTCACGATTTTGCGTGTCATCCTTGCGCAGGGGCCATGCTAATCTTCTCTGTATCGTTCCAATTTTAGTATATGTACTGCCGAAGCGAGTACATTTGGTATATCGTCTTCGCTTTATATGTACTTGAGAGAATCAAAAACATCAATAGCGCGATTTAGGGCTTGTATTAAAATTTCAATATTGAAATTAATATATAGTAATTTAATTGTTACTATACAAATGTATGTGATTAAAATTAACATTATAAGTTAAATATTCTAAAAAATAATACTCTTAGTTATAAAATAAAAATAATCTTAAATATTTTGACTCAACGCCATCTATTATAATTTGATGTACAACTTAAATGTAGATTGTAGAGCTTATTAAAATTATGGTACTAGATATTGAAAAGGGTTTTAAATATTAGTATGGTATTAACGTATTAGGGTGCTTTTATAATAAACTACTGATTCCGGCTTTACATTAATCCAGAAAAATTATAGAAAAGTATATGAAATGAGTATTTAAAACATTTCTGATCTTGATATAAGGAATACGTAGCGGCCTTTTCAATTGCGTACCAACTAGTATTTATATGTTTATATTCGTTAATTTATAATAAATATTTTGATAATCATACACGGTCATTATAATGTTTTAAAAAATTTATGTTGCTCTGCATGAGCCATGTAATGTAGAGCAGACTCTACTAGTGATTAGCGCCATCTAGAGTTTAGTTTTGTGGCTTTTCGTTAACCATTGGGTTAGCGCGTTGACGCTCAAGCCGGAGGTCCCGGGTTCGAATCCTGGCAGGAAACAAAAAGTTGTCTGTGTTCCTGGGTCATGGATATGAATTACATGCATATATTATTTATACAATAAAAATCTTAAATATAAGTAATTAAGTATAGTACAAAAAGTATTAAATATATTTCTGTTGTCTGGTACCCGTAAGGCCGTAACACAAGTTCTTCGAGAACTTAACGTGGAACCAGATTGACGTGGTGTGAAAGAGTCTGAGAGAAAAGAGAGAGTAAGAACTTTACTTATATTATGACTCAAAATCGTAAATCAAAATCGAATATACTACTTAATTTAATTTCTTATTATGACGTTATTTTTATAGCTTTTCAATACAACATTCTCAATATTTTATAGCAATACATTTAAAGTAACTTTTTAATTACACTCTACACTTCGCTTTTGTTTCTACCTCATGCTAACTCTACCATATAATATGATTCCTCATGCTTCCGATAGATGGCGCTTATATGTCAGCTTTTTAATATGATTACTTTTCTTGCTGTAAAATAAAAATATTTATTTGTATTTCTTAATTATAAATATATTATTCAATATAAGATTCCGAATAACATTATTTTTCTTTAATATCTTACATTTTTTTATAGAAATCTTGAATATCATCTGAATCGCGCTATAAGTGTTTTTAGACTTTCTGGGTATATATAGAATGAAGTTGGAGTTAAAAGTGTACTCGCTTCGGCAGTACATATACTAAAATTGGAACGATACAGAGAAGATTAGCATGGCCCCTGCGCAAGGATGACACGCAAAATCGTGAAGCGTTCCACATTTTTTGGATTTTTCATTTTCGTAATGTTCGTTATGGTTTTATAAGATTGTATATAATACTATCTTATACTTTAAAGTATGAAGGTAGCCTTTCGATGCACGCGACGCGAGACCGCGACCCGAGACCAAAATAAAGCCACTGCTTAGTATGAATTTATATGGAGCTCTAAACAATCCTCGCGATCCGCGACCCGCGACCCGCGTCGCGCCACCGGACAGCCACTCAGCCAATCAGAGAATCTAATTGACTGAGTGGATGGTCACCGTCGCGGTCGCATAGATCGGAACGTTAAATTCTTGTATAAATAGGACGGTGGAGCAGGGCGGGTACTTATGGTTTCATTAATAATATCACGAAGACTTTTAAAGTTTCATAAACATATCTAATATTAAAACTAGCAAAAAAGTGGTGCTTTTGGAAGGCTCGCGACGTTTTCTACACTCTTCGGCAATTTTAAATGAGGATGAAATTTTGTCGTAAGTATTATTACAACATGGGAGGGATTCTGTAAATAATAATTCATACCACAAATCGTTTTTAGGGTTCCGCACCTATGAGGTAAACCGGGAGTCGGGAGCTAACTATCTACTAAGATTCCAATTTCCGTCTGTCCGTCTGTCGCCAGGCGTAATTCTCATGATCCGTGATAGCTAGACAGTTGGTGTTTTCACTTTATAACAAAAGATCTGTAAAATATTGTTTGCATATTATTAGTATGAAATTAGCAGTATTTTTGATTTATGGATTTCTACAATTGTTTGCGCTGATACCGACTTCAAAATAAGAAAATTGAGTAGGTAGTATATTTTTATCTGTAGCTGCTATTTTTTTTACATAATATTATGCCTCAAAGGAAAATAACTAAAAAAGAAGAAAATTGGGTTTTGTATTTTTAAATCTTCTTCTACAACTTAGTATACACCCATAACGGCATGAATAGTATTAAAATAAATAAAACAACTTATTATCTACTTAAAGAAGGAAAAAAACATTCAACAATATTTTATTTTCACACCTGGAACCAGGCCCTTTCACACCTGGAACACTAGAGAAGTTACTTCTAAGGCATCCGGAACCTCGAGCCACTCGGCGAAACAAAACGCATGCATTATTTTACGTTATTTTTCTGTGGAGCCGCGGTATTCTCCGGTTGACACATTCGACCCGAGAATCGCCCATTTCTAGTTGGGTAACACGAAACAAAAGTTGGATTTTTGTAACTTAACTACTATGTTATTGATATATATATATATACTATATTATGACGTTTGGAAAATCAATTACAGAAACTTAAGGAAAGATTTTTAGGCAGAAAATTTTGAAAACATAATTTTTTTATATTAGGTATATACCAAATAAAATTACATAGAACTTTTACAGCTGATTAAAAATATATTCTTAACTAGCTTTTGCCCGCAGCTTCGCCCGCGTGGGAGAGTGTTCGTGGCAAAAAACTGCTCAACAGACACACAAATGAAGGGATTTTGAACCGCATTGTTACCTGCGATGAAAAATGGATTCTGTTTGATAACCGCAAGCGCTCAGCAAGTTGGTTGGATCCTGGTTCAGCACCTAAACAATGCCCTAAACGAAAACTTACCTCTAGAAAAGTGATAGTCACTGTTTGGTGGTCTAGCGCCGGTGTGATTCATCACAGCTTCTTACCAAACGGGGTGAGCATTACTGCAGATGTGTACTGTGAAGAACTGAACACAATGATGGAGAAGCTGGCACATCACCAACCAGCATTGGTCAATCGCTCGTCTCCGCTGCTCCTGCAAGACAACGCGCGACCTCATACTGCACAGCAGACGGTCTCCAAGTTGCAAGAACTGGGGTTGGAAGCTCTCCGTCATCCGCCCTACTCACCAGACCTTGCACCTACAGACTGCTACTTTTTCCAGAATTTGGATAACTTCTTGGCGGGAAAAAATTCAATACCCGAGAGGCAGTACAAAATGCCTTTGAAGAATTTGGTGCCTCCCGTCCAGCTGATTTCTTTAAGAAGGGCATCAATAAACTGCCACTGCGTTGGCAAAGACTCATTGATTGCATGGGTGATTACTTCGATTAATACAAATAAAAAATACATGAAAAAATTCGTTTAAATTTTTTCATACAAAACGGCAATTTCATAGGTATATAGTCATATATTGTCTAATCATTATCAGCACTTATTATCTATTGTAGCAGTAGGCTGTAAAAATGTAGCAGTCAGCATTAAATATAATATAATTTTGGCTATAGCAACATTTCAAATACAATGATATCGGTGTACTAAACTATGAGGAGTACCTGTGTCACCATAATAATATGTTGGTGTATCGTGAGAAGATGGTGGTGATGATGATTACTGTGAGTGGCATATGCTTGCAGCACGACTCGGGAGTTCTGTTCAGTACTTTTAGATTCAGGTATACCTTGGTGCAAAATATTTATTTTTGGTAGCATATGCCTGGAAAAGTCAAAATCACAATATGTGTCCGAATAAATTTAGAGGAGTTCCCTCGATTCCTCATAGATCCCATCATCAGGTCACCACATTGGTGTCAAAAAGACCAATTGGGGATTATACCCTTTACAGCAAAATATATTTCTGAAAATAGGTTCACAGGTGGCGGAGTAATCGTTGAACATACAGAAAAAAATAATTATAAACAGCCGAATGTATATAACCGCCTCCTTTTTGGAAGTTGGTTAATTACATTTTAAGTGGAGAGCAGTAACCGCAACGCATTAGTGAAAACCGCATTCAAATCGGCGTTGACTTCGTACGCACAAAAACAAATATCTCGGGAACCGTACATTTTTCCGCAATAAAAAGTAGCCTACCTTTGTGTTAATCTAGAATCTAAACTACTACCTACCTACCTTTAGACAAACGGACAAACAGACAAAAATTCTAAAAATCATTGTTTTGGGTTCTATGTCGTTCATTAAGTCATGTAATAGTTTTTCATATATATCTTCCATGTACAGACAGCGACCAGTTACAATTTTATTATCTGTATAGATAACATGAATGCAATCAATTTCACTAATTGAAATGAGCTGTACGAGTCGATGACTTCGGCGCTGTAAGATCCATTCATACTAGATTTTTTTTTTGCATAAACTCTTTACATAGGCAGTAAATCATTTCCCCAAAGTTTCTGCAATAGATTTTGCAAATATCTGCAATAGATAAATATCTATGCAGTATGCAGGAACTTTTAAAAAGTTTTTTAAAGTTATCTATTAAATATTAATCTTATGACATTTTATTTATTTCTTTATTTTATTAATCTCCCAAAAATTATAAAATAAATTTTCGGGAGAGGTGGAGTCCAAACTAAGCCTGAGCCTGTATATAGGTAAAAAAAACAACCAACCCAACCCCAACCCCTCCCCCCACAAACTATTAACTTATTTATTTACCAATTTATTGCACACAAGAAACATTTATAACATTACAATTTACATGGAAGAACGACACAAAGGTTCTGCTTATTTCTAAAAAGAAATTTAATAAGACTTATTTACTTAATCAAATATTATTTAATAAAAATTATAAATCTGGAAGATGGAGCACGCGCGTGTGTGGGTTTGGTATTTTAATGTTTTAATTGTTAGTGTAGTGAATAATTTTTTACTTATAATTAGTTATCTCGTCTCGTAGTTAACTCGTCCATAATAGTATTATATACTCGTAAATTATCTAGGAGTATTTTAGATACTAGAAAAGTTAAATCTACAATCTAAAAAGGCCACTTTAGGTGGTTTCATATTATGTTTCATACATTTTTTTCCATACAAAAATCGTAAAATTGTAAAATGGCTAACATGATTCATCTGATTTCATCATATTAGAAAAAAACAATTTTGACAGTTTTCAATAGAATTACGTTAAATGGCGCACATAATATGAGTTGAAAAAAATATATTAATCATAATATGAAACACCCAAAGTGGCCTTTTGAGACCCCCTGGACTTATCTCGTAGAAGGGCTGATCAGCTTTGAACCGCCGTAATAAAAGACTTCAACGGGCGCGGCACTACGTGGAGCTACAGCATTTCAATGTTTACATGGGTTATTTTTTATATTACTTGTTCAACCCCAACTATATAAATAGGTACGTTATGATTAATTAAATTTAAAAATTCTTGATTTTAGCGAAAACAGAGAAATAGTTCGCTTACCAATGTAGGAGTTAGGTATTATCATAAACAATTTTTTGCTGTCTAATTTAACTTAAAGTGAGATTAACTAAAGCTCTCACACTAGGATGTCGTGTGTTGTGAGAGCTGTAGATTAATATTGTACTGTAATATTCATGTAGATAATGAGGTATAAGGTATTGTTTTAAACACTTACGGATTGTGTCTCCTCCCGTGACCACGGCTGCTGGAAAGTAGCCGAAACGTCGGGAAAAAGAAAAGTGCAGCGCGACACAATCCGCAAGTGTTTAAAACAATGAACAATATACGCGCAAACATAAGAAATTATTATGAGGTATAAGGTAGTTGCAAAATCAATTTTCTCTTTCTCTCTCTGCGCGTCTCTACGCCTATGTAAGCTTTTTACAAGCTGTCGATGAAGTTCTGCTCTGCAGAAAGTTTATTAACATATTTCTAAAAACTAAGTACGCAGATCATATTATGCCCTAGTCCTTAAAATTTCAAAGAATTTTCATCAATATGCAGACAAAAGGAGAGTATTGTTTGAAGAAATATACAGAATTTAATGACCATGATTACCTATGTTTCTTTCAAAACTATACATAAACTGGATGTTGATTCCTCAAAATAAAGGAAAATCCCACTTTCTCTCGAAAATCTAACCGATACCCGAACCGATATCTAACCGACTGCACTGGCAACAGTAGCATGTAACCGGCCGCGGTTGGAAAGTAATTTAGTGTGCCAGGCGAGAGGACGCGCTCAGTGAAGCCGCAGTCGCCTAGCGGTCAAGGCCCGTCAACGTCTCCAATAATAATAAAAAAAACCCGCGCGCGTAACTGTCAAATTAATTTTTTAATTCTTCTCCTTCTTTAGATAATTGTTTCTTTGTTTTTTTTTAAATTCAGTTCGAGTAACTGTGAACGTGGATTTCGCAGTGAGTGAAGCGGATAAACAGGTGAATATTATTTTATTTGCAAAAATTTCATTGGTAATGTTTCTCTTTGTTTCGGTGATTTATTTTGTTTAAAATAATAGTATGACTTTCAGTATGTGATCTTGATGTTGAGGGCAGTTTATATGAGGTATTTTATTATTTACATCAAAAATTTAATCTTATTTTAAAGGTAAAATAATATATAAAGAGATAAGATGAAAACGGAATAATGTACCTAGTAGCTGTGTGCAAAATAAATACATATAAGGGAAATAGAAAAATGAATGTAAGGGGACTTTTTATAGTAATTTATTTTAATTTTCCCAGTAAAGCTTACATTTGTTTTTACTTATCGGTGTGCAGTCGAGACGATCGGGAATAACGGCCGTGCAATCATAGGTTGTTGCTCTTCCTACCGCCTCGCACCAGGGAAATAAATCCAACTCGTTTATTAAAGGAAAATTATCCAGTACTAAGACAACGTAACGGGAGTTTCGCTTACACGGCAAACCTCTTTGCATTTGCGCAAAAAGTACCGATACCGATGCGTTCGAAAATGTAAAATTTTCTAGTGACATTCGCGCGAGCCTCGGCTGCTTGTACTTACGAGGCAAGTTGTTGTTATCGCGTTCCGTTGTGTTGTGCGTGAATGTGGGTCAGTGAAATGATCGAAACACGGTCCCGTACGACTCCGACCCGGACGGCCGCCCGATTTTGTCGCGCCGACACTGTCCCACATTCTCTTCTATCGCTATTCGTGATTCAAAACTTGCGAATTCCTACCGGTCAGCCAATTTTCGATTCGGAATGTTCAAAAATCGAATATCTTACATCGGTGTCGCGTTTTTTTTATTGCGCAACGACGCACTTAAAGGTTTTGGCCAAACAGCCAGTGGCCCAATTGCGGTTCACGGTAATTGCAATAATCGTCCACGTCGATTGACTTACTTCGAGATAAGCCCGAGATAAGCAGGTTCTGGCGGGGTCATTCACATCGCCCGGCTGTGCCGATGGGAAAGTATGGCCGAGGAACTTTGCCCGTTATTGTGTGAAACTACAAGCTTTTTTCACGGTGCGATAATTTCATTTTCTGTACTTTACGAATTATTATTACGTCATTATAGTCGTCGAGATAAGGTTGTCTAATTGGGACCGGGCTAACGGTGAATTTCTGACAAGATGGATTCGTTAGATATACCTATGCAAAAACTTAACGAGTATCGAAACAGTTTCAAGTATGTAGGTCATAAGTTCCGTATTGGATAAATGTTGTTAAACATCTAATTGATATTAAATTGAAATTGCTCTGTGTGTTTGTTAATAATACCTATGGACTCTACACATCACGTTAATCTGGTCTCATGCTAAAAATCCGAAGATCTAGTGTTACAGGTACCAGAGAACGGGAAGTATACTTTTATACTAAACATAACACATCCATGACCCAGGAACTCAGAAATAAGTATTTATGATTTTTATTATATTATACAATATTTAATACACATCCCTGACCCAGGAACACAGAAATATTTTTGTTCCCGCGACTTCTGGCTTGAGTGTCAACGCGCTAAACACTGAGCCACAGAGGTCCTTGCGCGTCAGTACTCGGTTTGTTATTCTTTAGCAAGCAAGAAAATGGGATTTAGATATATATCTAGTTCACGTTTATTGCGAACATATTGCTCCACAGAACAAACTGAAACACTTGGGCTTTCAAAATCTATCTTGTCTGTGGTAAATTGTAAACAAATATACTGGACTTTGCAATTTTGAAACTATTAAATATTACTCAGGCACATTGCAAAACAACTTAGTACCTAGTCTACCTTCTTTCGTTTTAGGCATTTGAAGCCTTTCCATTTTAACGATTAAATAATAAATTCTCACCGCTACTTAAAATTAAGAGTTACTTAATCGCATGCTGTCTCTGTGTCTGCTCGCCAGAATGACTAGACTTGCATGCGACTTGATTGTCTCTTAAGTGGCGTTAAATTATTCGGATGTAATGAAATTTGACGACCTCGTGGCTCAGTTGTTAGCGCGTTGGCGCTCAATCCGGAGGTCGCGAGCTTGAATCCCGCCGAGGGAACAAAAAGTTTTCCGTGTTCCTGGATGGTTCTGTATTAAATAGGTATATGTAATAAAAATCTTAAATATATTATGTAGCTACAGTATAAAAGTATTAAAAATATACTTCCCTTTGTCTGGTGACTGATGGTCCCCATAATACAAGTTCTTCAAGTACTTAGCACAGTGCCAGATTCACGTGGTATGAAGCGTCCACAGAATATATTATATCCTTATCCTTACTAATGTTATAAATGTGAATGTGAGTTTGTTTTTTTGGTTGTTTTAGTTTCACCTAAAAACTAATTAACCGATCATCATGAAATTTGGCACAAATATAAAGTAGACCACGGAGAAGGCAAAATGTACGGTTCCCCGGGATCTCGTTTTGCACGCATGAAGTCGCGGGCAACATCTAGTTATGATAGAAAATATGCTATGATATACAACAATTACCCCGGACCGCAGCTGCTTCTGTCATAACCGTTCCGTGATTTTGCGACAACTCATCACCATACAATGCGGGCAAAATTCAACTGATGTATAACGTAGATGTCCATCACGACCGTATATATCAGCACCAGATCATAAACTCATCCTCATTATCATCATCAGCCACTAGCTTTCCCGCTGCTGGATCAGATGATGGTGAGTTTATGATCAGGGGTGTTAGCACTTACCAGGAACAACTTACAGGAACGTATTCGTAGCCGCGCCTATACTTACAAATACTTTGATGCTAAGCCTCCTGGTGCTACTGGCGTGAATTACTTAGTACTGCTAGGCACCGCTGACGTTGTGCTTCGCTGAGAGATTCATCATCAACTCGGGTCCTTATAAGCCTTTAGGTAAAAGACCGGTAACGCACACACGCACCAATCGTTTATACTTCATATCTTTAAATCAAAGGTGGAAAAGTACCTCAGTTATAAAAAGTATTATACAAAGTACACAAAATGTACGTGTTAAAGTAATCACGAGGAATATTAATGTATCGTACTAAATGTACCGTTAGGTTCGTCCGCACTTCTTACAATGTGGAAACATCATGACTAAAATCCTATCGAGACACACGTTATTAAATTCATAATTTATTAAAATAAAATGCAGGCTTAAAATAAAATAAAAAACAACGATAATAAATTAAACATAACAAACCTATATGAACATTACTAAACGATTAACCTGCTTTGGTAATAATTTTGTGAAATCGTTTTCTTGAGAATGATGACTCTATTTGCATTTCTAGTTATATTAAATCATCGATATCTAGACTACCCACTAACTATAGTTCCTATTTACAAGACTTTTAGAAGTTCCTTCTTCCAATCTTGTATCTTTCCTTTTGTAAGCTTAGTGCATGGAGTTTAAAGTAAAAGCTCTTGATGAAACTGTATTTTTCATAAAATTCATAACCACAATACATAATAATTTAATGAAACTACTTTTATGAAATACGAATATTGACAAGGTTAATTATCTTTCGTTTATTATGACGTCATATATTATACATATATTCGATTTCAAGTTTAAGAAAAAATGTTGACTAATAAGCGTCCGACCACGGCTTAGACTGACTCTATCTATTGCTGAAATCTCTTGAATCACTCTATCTATGGCTGAAAACCGCATCAAAATCCGTTGAGTAGTTTAAAAGAAAGAAAGATAGTTTGCAACAGGTTAAAGATTACTCTGCGCCTACATCTGACACTAATATATCCCTGCTATCGCCTTGCAATTACGTTATTGATGTCTCATCTAATCTTCACATCTAATACCAAGCTGGTGACGAGCGCGTGGGGTAAATACAGTTGCCCGTCCCACGCACTACAAGGAGCGGAAAATCGCAGATATTAAATTATTAAATACGAGATGATGCCCGCGACTTCGTGAGCGCAAAAGAAAAATAACGCGAGAACCGTAAATTTTGCCGCAATAAAAAAAAAGTACATACGTTACAAAAAATACAAAAAAAATCGTTAAATTTTTTATACAAAACGGCAATTTAATAGGTAAAAACCTAATATTAGTATGGATTCACCAATCACGGAAATTAACATATGTTAAATATACGCTGAGTGTACGAGCTAAACGCTTATATTTTGGGGTGTTTTATGTATCTGGCCGATAACCTATGTATGCACTGTGCAGTATGGCAGTTTTTGGAGTTTGCACCAATCAACACCCGTTTGATGTTTATGAGAATACCATTTTGCTGTTTTAACATATCGAGACTGCATCGAAATTGTGTCATCGTAAGGGTCAGTTTACGCTGCGACGATACCCGACTGCGCAGCGCTGCTGTTTAAGATAGATGTTCAAATTAGAACTTTTTTCACTACACAAAAAGATACACGTTTCATTGGACATCAGTCATACACTGCACGTGCGCTGTGCAGCGCGGGTCAACTTGACATGCGAACTCTTACAATGAAATGTTCATTTTTGTGTGAATTGATCCTAAGATTGAATTAGCGGAATCGACCTGCTGATCTGGTCTTTTCTTCCGTAGACAATATCTACTTCTACGATGCTGCTACGCGTGCTGTAGCCAGGCATGTATGTATGGCTACGTAGAATAACTTACGAATTATGAACTTCCGATTTTGTTTTGCCGGTTCTTCTCGGCGGGCTAGGGTTGAATCGGCGGTAGAGGCGGTAGTTTTCTTTTCTCACGATCCATACATAACTTCGTAAGTTTTACATGGAATTTCATTTTCATTTTCACGGTACTTATAGGTTTAACTATCTTTTGCCTGTGGCTCCGCCCGCGTAAATACAGTATCCCACGGGAACACTGTACTTTTTAGGGATTAAATATAGCCTAGCTATTTTGATCCGAGCCTAAAATACTAGCATACCAAATTTCATCAAAATCCGTTGATTAGTTTTTGCGTGAAAGAGTCTCAAAAATGCATACATCCATCCATCCTCACAAAATCCCTGTGCTCATTGTCGTGTCATTCAAAACTCGAAAGTAAGTAATTGAAAATCAACTGAATTCTTTTACCGTCTTATCGCATAGAATGTCATCAAAGACCGATTGCTCCTTCGGTATCTAAGTATGAGATTATAGATTAAGATCTAGATGTTGGGAGAATTAGGGCGTGTACCGCCGACGTAACGGTACGACTTGGATCTTGATATTTAATTGCTAACCGGCCGGCTAGACTACGGCAGTCGGCACACTTACATTAGCGCGGTGTGCAGAAATAATGTAAACTGCGCTTAAAATACTTCTTGCAATGTTGCGCTTGAATACTATATTCTTGTTATAAACTCCAACTGCATTTTATCTATAAAATTATCGCAACACAAAGCTGATACAAGATTATATTAATGTAATTTGTTATGGCAGTAGTGTGCTATAGGAATCGTGCGTGAAATATAGAGGCAGCACTACTGTCGAAGTGAGCGCTCTCTGGTGTTTCATTGGTGAACATAGTGGTATCAAAACAAATATTTAATAACATTAACAAAAAGTTATAACAATGGAAAAAATAAGAAAATATGGATTTAAACCAATAGTTAATAATATAATACATGGCCAGAACGATGAGAAAGACAAAAAATTATTAAAATCAAATTGTTGAATAACTTAATACCTCATCTTGAAAAGTTTTATTTTGCCCAATACATACAAAAATTATACGCCAAAGACTCAACTAAGTAACAATACATTTATGATTATCATTAGTACATTACTTTTTAGATATTAATTATAAAATGACCTTAGAATAATTTTGCATTCGACCGAATTCGAATGTGCAGTATTGAGAAAATGTTATAGTACTTGTTATCTCTAAGACTGTTGAGATTTTAAAGTTGCCTAAAATTATTTTTATTATTAACTTAATTTTATGCAAATCGTAAGAAATTATTTTTTGTACTTATTCATTACGAAAAGTTTTATAAATGTTATCTTTGTTAAAAATATTTAATATTACAAGCAAATAATATATTATAAAAATATTTATCATTTATGAGTCTGTAGGTACTTACCTTATGTCAGATTTATTATAAAACAGAGAAATAATAAACATTAAATTTGAAATTATTTAAGAAAATAAAACCTTTCTTTTTGGTAAACAATTAATTCGTTTTTATTTAATACAATTAGAAATTTTATTCAGCTTTTACAATTATTTGAAAAAGGCTTATTTGTCAACTTCTTTTTCTTTAAACAATGGCTTCTGTACATTTACCAAAGCACAAATAACAAAAACGATTTCATCAATATGAGGAAATGATGAATTATGTACTTTTGATAGAATTCTAAAGTCCTTAATTCGTTGATTTACTCATTCTATATGTATCCTCACAGAAGCAATGTTGTATGTTTCGTCAACTTCTTCAGGGGTGAATTGATCTTTCCTTTTAATTCAAGTCATTCAAGTCATCAAATCATTCAAGTCAAATAATTTCTCCTAATACGCTCTCTGGAAATTTATAAAATTTCACTTCCACACTGAATCCACGTTCTCGACGTGATGTATTATTACATACAAAAATACAACAATTTTTTCCCCTAGCTGGCATTATTTAAAACAAATAAATATATTTTATTTATAATTATTAAAAAGTAAATCACATGTGTTTAGGTTAAATACATGATCCCAGCTGTTTTGGATACTTGACACTAGTTGGCGTAACAGTCTAGAAGCACGATCCCCATATGTAGCTCAGGATTAACACACACACATTTTTTATCCCGAAAAAGTACAGTGTTCCCGTGGGATACTGTATTTAAAGCTAGTTGTAAATAAAATATAAAGTACATTTCTTGCAGACCATAGTCCATGGTGTTAGTACTTACATTAAAACCTTACACTTATGTAACAGCAAATATAAGTACCTTTAATTCAAATTCAAATTATTTTTTTGGAAACAAAAAGTTGTTTTATTTAGATGTCTTCAAATAAACTACACGTCAATATCACATGGAAACAAATAAGAATAAAAGTTCAACACTCGACCTAGTGCCAATAATGTCTGAAAATTTAAGTCAATTTTATAAAAATAATAAAAAAAACAAAATTAAAACTATTAAGAATTAACTATTATATAGTGCGTATTTAAGTCTTATATCCTTTGCCGAGCACTTGGAATGTGATGATATCGTAGAATATAATATTTCGTCGGCGTGTCAGTCCCGACTCCTGCCCTATTAGGGGATGTATTGTTATCACAGCACACCTTGGATATCTTCTATGATCCTTTACCTTAGAATATCTTCTAAGGTCAAAGTTTAGGTGGTGAATGGTCACAAACACATGGACACGTGCCAATACTTAAAAAATATTATCTTTGTGGCTCAGTGGTTGAGCGCGTCGATGTTTAAGCTGGTGGTTGCAGGTTCGAATCCCGCCGATGGAACAAAAAAGCTTTCTGTGTTCCTGGGTCATGGGCGTATACTGTGTATTAAACATGTAATCAATGTTTCCGTTGTCTGGTACCAGTAACACAAGTTTTTCGAGAACTTAGCACGGGTCCAGATCGACGTGGTGTTAGAGCGTCCGTAGATTATTATTATACTTATTCACGACACAATTTGGCGCTAGGTGTGTAGAAAAAAACCCTAAAATCGTTTTAGGTTTTTTTTCAAAGCTTGTAGTTTTACTTTAAGTTAGTATTTTAAAAGACAAGTGAATATAAAATAAACATAACTAGAGTCGTGCGTCACTGGGCCTGTGATGTGACGGGAGATATAACAATGCGGTGACAAATCCAAGATTCTTGTTAACTCACTTAACGATAATTAACTTTTAACTAAAATTAACTGATAACTCTTACTGAGCCTTTAAACTGTTTAAGTTAACATTGCTTAAGTGAAAATAACTTTTTTGATTTTAATGTAAAAAAAGGTATATTCTGCAAGTAGATACCTACTGTTGAACACTACAGAAAATAAATATTTGTAATCTTGGTCGATCGTATTTCGATATTAACATAACTGGCAATTTGCAATATTTAAATTTTGTTTTGTTAATTTGAATATCAAATTAAAATCTATTAAGGTCAGTTTTCGGAGGTTTAGCCGAATAATAATTATATAAATAATAATAGCCGAATAATAATAGTGTTAAATATAATATATCTAATATCTATCTATAAATAATGTAACCAACAGACAAGTCCTTATTACATTTATGTATTCACCAGATGTTGCCCGCGAATTAGTTCGTATTATAGTTGCATATATATAATCGGTTTCTCGAAAACGGATACAAGTATTAGATACCGTGAAAGTACTGGCGAATCCTGCCTGATTTCCATCAAGAGCGTCCAAGTTTAGAAGATATGTGATTTTAAAAAGTTATTATATAAAAAATATATTATATGAATCTCCGAATATCAGAGAATTCATGTGCAAATTACGTTCTTATCTGTGGTAATCGTTGTCATCATATCTTTATAGTCTATGGTTATGATGCTGTAAATTGTCAATTTGAGGTCCATCTAGTGGCCCAATAGATAGATTTATTTTTAATTTAGTATAAAGTTATTTTCTTTTTCTATAGTTCAGCAGTTTAGTACTAGTATTATGAAAAAAATATATATTTGGGGTCTTTACTATATATACTAAGAAAAATAATTATTATGTTCTTGGTTTTCGTAACGTGAAAGCGACATCTATCATTTATCTCTTAGCTTATTGCGTTTCCAAACAAACTAGTTATTAATTTAATTACGTAATTGTCATCACAACTAATAGATGTCGCTTTTCCGCAAACCGCCACTAGGGAAATTTATTGAACAATAGGTTAGGTTATATTTAATCAATTATCTTTCATCCCTCGAGTTTGATGTATAATATTATTGCTTTTTTTGTTCCTATGATCATAAAGTACAACTTACAATAAATACTTTTTGTGGCCACGTATTTTAATTACCAGACAGTAAATGTATGGCGACTTGCCGATCTCCTTTAGTATGCAGGGAGTTTTGCGTGAGAAAAATTGATCTAGCTAGGTCTTATCCCTGGGAAACTGGTATTTTTTATGTGACACTTGTTTTTTCTTTCATCACGCAATAAGATATGAGTAATTTCGATTTCTAATCGTCAAATTCGGATGGCGTTTTGGTTACCGTTAGACTTTTTGTGTTGTTGGCGAATTGGTGTCTCGGGTTCGAATTCCGGTCAGACGAATATGTTTTGTTTCCAATTTAATGATCATGATTCGTCAAAATAGTGATCATGATTCGTCAACATTCGTGAATATGATCGTGATTCGGCTCTAATGAGCTGGTGGTCAGTGTCGGTCGGCGGCGACGACGTGTATGTGTGTCAGGCGATTACCGTTAAACGCCGCACGTGGGAATGTGTGAAAGTCATGTGGACCGTTTTAGCTTTGACTTCACTTATTTTTCTTAAGTTCTTTTCAAGACTTCTTGAAGTTATCAAAATCATTTTTCTTTTACTTTAAAGTACAAGCATATTAAGCATAAGTTTAGACTTTTGACCTCGTGACCGTAAAACCATCAGCTGGTTTTAGCTGCGCGAGACTTGTTTTTATAGACTGGACGACTTCGTAGCACTCAAATGAATAATAACTAAATTATCCGAAAATGAGAAAATGTATTAGGTATCTTAATTTTACCGTCGACGCATGTCGCCGCGAAAGGCAAATTACGTCCAGAAACGTCTTTGTCCAGAAAGGCAAATTACTCGCGTAAACCTACGTCCGTAGAGCTTCAAGTCAAAATGTCTGGCGGCCTACATGTTATGGACGATACGCGCGTTAGTAAAAAATACGCGCGTCGGCCTTACGTGCGCTTTTATTACGCGCTTTCTGGACATATACTTAGGGTCAGTTCGCACCGCGATGATACGTGACGCTACGCGGCGCTGCACTTTTAAGCTATTCAAAATTGCTAGCTAATCGATAGCCGCTGGTACAATGGGACGGACAATGAGGCCGCGACGCGGCTGCAGCTACTAGATACCAGATTTTTACTTCTGTTTAACTTTCTTCATCGATATCACCGTCATTAGCAGCGTTTTTATCTATAAAGGGATGTTTATCTTTATAAAATGAGTTTCATTGAAGAAATTAATGGAAACTATGGGAACTATACAACCCCTTGAAGTTTTAACATGGACTTAACCTATAACCCTGTATAAGTCAAGTTTTAGAGAATATCAATGCCATGTCCTATAGGAAGCTGAAGGTTCTAGCAGAGGATAGAGAAAAAAATCGGAAGTTCCAATGACAAGGGCAAAACTTTTAAACGAAGAAGTAATAAAAAAGGTTATAGGTAATATTATAAAGATCTATGAAGAGCATCTAACGAGGCATAGAGAGCTGGGAGATTTGCTTTTTATTGCGTACCTACGGAGTACGTCGTAACTCGTAAGTGACTGTTTTATGTTTGGGTATATTTAACTTCTCTGTAACTCGTCCGGTATTCCTTAGCCAAAACCGTCTACTGATCTTACCAGTGACTGTGACCATGTAAGGCGGTAATAGGCGTCACCGGTCTCACTTGACCAAAATTTGCATACCAACTTTCACTATGGCGGACGATACCTACTTGTCTGATGGTATCTCCCCGCCAATATCCTTTGTTTGAAAACATCGCTTTTTAAGAAACTTTAAAGCGTTTTTTTTGCAATGTTGTTTTATTCTGCTTTCATTTCATTTGGGTTACAAAGCAAGTATGTAATAGTTACAAAGTAAATATGTTGTAATTTAATATTGTGATTGACTAATTTTACTATTAAACTAATGAGACTTTATTACCTTAGATACTACTTTTTATATTGATATTAGATACTCGAAAGCTGAATTATTTATTTTAAATATTATTTCAATGTCGTCTAAGCCTAAGTATAATAATCTAGCTAGAACTTAATGGCCAATTAATTTGCAAAGTATTTAGTATTAATACATATATTTAGGTTATACTTATTAATTCATTAAAATATTAATTGAATAACGATAAATCGATACATTTCAAAAATTAAAAGTCTCAAATTAGCGATAAGAAATGAGGATAAATAAAATAAAAACTTTTGAGTAACAGTTTAAATTATAATGTACAAAAGCTCTATTACATTATGACGCCATATTCCACTCTGTATTTACTTAGGTCATACATTATATTGTAATTTACATTTTACAAGCATAATATATTGTAAGTAGAGTACCGCTAGTGTTGTGCTAGCAGTCAGCGCCCAGCGGTGCCGTTACTGCTGCATATCGCGGCACGGAGAAGTAAGGATTGCGGAACAGAGGCATAACCGCGCGTAACCTCCTCGCATTAACATATTATGCATATTTCATACATCTTTTTCCTAAGACGTAACATACTAAAATTCTAGAAAGAGGAAATTATATATATTTTAGTAAGATGTTTAGTTATGTTTTAAATAATATAAATGGGTTTAATTTCATCTTTTAATAATGTGTGTTCTTTGTTGGTGTATCTATTAAATAAATAAATAATAAATTAAATAATCAGTTTTTTATGAATATAATGCATAATGTGTGTTCATATATAATTATGTATTAAATATACCGATCGATACTTCCTACCTACAAGACTTCTATCTCAATTTAAATTAAATTAGCTTTTTAACGGTAATTATGAACATTGGAGTGACCCGGATTACGGATACCTGTGCGGTGTGCCCAATTAGGCTAACAAGATACCGTTTTATAGATGTCATATAAACACGAGCGCCTTCAATTCTCAATAGCCGTCCTGCTGATTAAGGATTATAAATACATATATATTAATATATTATACATAGGTACAAATAAAAAAATTAAGTGTTTGTTTGTAATATTAAATTGGCAGCTTTTTACTAAATGCATATGAAAAATATATACGTTACTTACAATACAAAATCAATTTTTAAATTTTTTGTATGTCCATCTGTTTGTCTGTCCATTTGTTTGTTCCGGCTAATATCTGAAACGGCTGGATCGATTTTGAGTGGCACTACAGTGATTACTTCGCTCGGAGAATACTGTGAAATCATCCAATCACGGATGAAAAAGCCTCAATTTTGATTGTTTTTTTTTGTTGCAGGTGTCATCAAATACAGCCATGAGAGTGTTATAGCCGCACCATGGGCCCTCCCGTCAGCTCCTGGGCTAGCCCACGGCTGGGCAACAGTGACAGTGGGAAGTGTTTGACAGTGAGTGTGGTTGACAGTTTGCGAGTGGGTCTGAACATCTCGTTCGCGGTGGTAGTGCTGCAAGTGTTGTTGAACTTGAGTGCTGTGTCCGCTGGCCCGGTGATACTAAATTTGGGCTATTTACAAGGTAATGTACTTTCGTTATGTTTACTATGTGGCTTAAAAAAATATTAATAAATTAAATCCCAAAACCACATGTTAAAAGGGAAGCCACTCAGGCATCGACCACGGCAGAGGCGCCTGATCCTCCGTGGCCTACAACTAAACCTTATTTAGATTTCTCGCAACCTAGGGGCTGGGTAGTTAAAGTCAACAAGATTCTAAAGTTACGAACCTAAATAATTCAAGTAGTTACCAGTACGTGCCTATTTAAAAAGTATTTTCATATCTTTTGAAATGTAACGTTACCGGTTACACTAAGGTCGGAACCAATATTTTTACAATAATAAGATTAACTAATAACTCTAACTATCCGCAATAATCTGCAGTATTATCAGCATATTAATCGGTTTTTTCTGCCGCTAGGAGGAGACCCGACTCGCTCAAAAGTGACATCTGGTGGCGGAAGTGATTTTAAAAACTGTCGATATGAATTTCCGCAATTTTTTCTGTCACCTGGCGGCGTAAAAGTAGTCTTGTCAAACAGCTGTCAGACGTCACGAACTTAAAAATCCAAAGATTAACTGATAACATTAATCGACGATTCATTAATTCATTTCAGTTTCATTAATCGGAGTAGTTAATCAACGAATAATGTTGACAACCACACAAATTAGCGATTAATACAAATATTAAATAATACAGTCATCTATAACCCGCTTACAACAGATCATCGTTCACGAGTCAATGTACGATGAGTCAAGGAGTTTCTCGTTTATCTAAATTCCAAGCATATTGCATTAGTCATAGATACGACCAATACTAATTAGCCTAGAAAGAGTTCTCTGAAGGTTTCCAAAAAACGGCAGTACAGGCAGCGGCAGAGTGGGGTACAAATATTTGTAAGTTTCAATTGCGATTTGCAACCTAAAGGTAATGTAGAACACATGAAAAAAAAACAGTGGCACTGCGGGAGTCCCGACAGAAGTAAAAACAATAGCGCGCAGGACCCGACCCCATCCTACCTAATACCGTACCGGTGTTAGTAACAGTGACGCGAGTTCAATGGTTTTTTCCCATCTCTAAAAATGCCCAACGCGCCAAAGCAGTTTTCATGCCAACAAAAGTTAAAAACTATAACCCGACTACGCAAATTATATAGCACAAGTCACCCGGGCGCGTTATTACGAATCTATTGACACCTTATTCATTACAATCGGATCAGTAGTTTAGGCCATACGATGGAACAAACATACATAGACTGCCAAAATCATCACCATTCCTTCTGGCTTCGCCGTAGTCAGGTAAAAATGAAATACGTAATGAAAAAGCATAATCCGTTTTCCTAATGGGTTCCGTTGTTAAAAATGAAGCTTATGCAATTAGGAATAAAACTGCCAATCTATTCCGCTAGAGGCGGTTCCCAGTATAACCTAACCAAAATTTACATAAGATTTGTTACTTTTTGTTACCTTCAACAAAGAAATATATAAATATATACAGCCGAACGTACCGCCTCCTTTTTTCGGAAGTCGGTTGAAAATAGGAAATAATATGCATCATTTATTTAAATGAAATCAAAGCTTAAAACAAAACACTCGTGGCGCTTTGGAATTTTTTCCGCGCTATAAAATACTGTTTATAAATAATTATAGACGAGGCATGTCGAGACAGAAAAACTATGCTGTCATTGCCCCATCTCAGTACATCTAAATTTTAATAAGTAGCTTTTTCACCCGGCTTAATCTTATATTATTTTGCACTATGTTGCACATACACAGTGAGAGTAGTGGCACTTATTACCGTATGCTTAACTAATCCTCATTGTTGTTCTAATAGGAAAAGTGAATTTTCTTTGTTCACTCGCTGTTGCCGATCAACATTGGGAAGTATGAGAAAACACTCGCTATAATAGCTATTGTCCGTATGTAAGATGTTGTGAATGTCGATTAGTGGAGCTTACAACAATCGTATATGATGTGTAACATCTGACATCTCAGGTTGATAATTTAAGCAACATTTAAAAAATATCTTGAAAAATATGCTTATTCCGGTATTTTTTAGAATACTTATTTGTAATGAAGAATAATTATTGAAATAGTTGCACACTTGACTTTCCGTCCCATAGTTCACAAAACCACTCCCACAGATTCAATAAACCCTTATTAGTGATTCGAACTAAATTATTAGTACGAGTACCTGGGAGACTGAGCTTCGAAGGTCGATAAAGGGATTAAAATAAATAAAAAATTGATCACTTCAAAAAAATAAATAAAAAGAATCACATCACATCAAATAAATAAATATTCCGTCTGACCAGAATTCGAACCCGTGACTCCAATTTGCCAACAAAGCAAAAAGTCCAACGTTTCACAAGCCACCAACCGGATTTGACATTTAGAAATTAAAATCACTCGTATCTTATTACGCGACGAAAGAAAAACATGAAAGAAAAACATTCAAGATGTGTAGTTTCCCGGGAATATCCTTAGGGATTAGACCTAGCTAGATTCTCCCCCAAAACTCCCTGCAAGTTAAACTCCGATTATAAGTATACACAAGATTTGCTCGTTTAAAGTATGATATTGTTTTCATCGGCCTCTAATGATGGGTCACGCCCAAGTAGCACAAAACTGCTGTATAAGATGACACAAAGGGTAACATCGGTAACTTTAGCATTTAAAAAAAGGTATAACAGTACACTATAACTGCAATAGCTGAAAATTAAAGGCTCGTACGCCTGTATATTAACGCCATTACGCGTCGCAGATACCACACGGTAAAGCTGCAAGCGCAGCGTAGAGCTATTGGCAATAAATAGAACTGTAAGCTGCAATAAAGCATATTCGTGCACTTTAACTCAGCTATATTCTGAATTGAAGGCCACAAGTGTACCCCCAGACTGCTTGCATTTTAAAAAAGAACATGTGAGCTACTATAATGCAATCAGTTCTCCTGTGACGTCGATTAATGCGTCTTGCTGCATAAAGTAGAAATTTAGCAGTGTTAATCAGCTTGTTACACGCAATCGTATAACAGCGCTTAAATAGCCCACATGGCCACTACGGGTGTACTCTTATCATGTTAAATTACAGCATTTACAGTACACAGTTATAAATTAGCTCATATGTTACTCATTATTCCCATTACAGCTGAAATCATGTGCTTTAAATACTTATTTATTATTAAAAACTTATTATTGAAAAGTGTATTTTGTTCGCGGGAAAGACTCATAAAGTCGTGTCATTTATTTTGACTATATGTGTGGCTCAGTGGTTAGCATTGGCGCTCAAACCGGAGGTCGCGAGTTCGAATCCCGCCAAGGGAACAAAAACTTTTCTGTTGTCCTGGGTCATGGACAGAAAACTTTTTGTACATACACTATATCCATGACTCATGGATGTGTATTAAATATGTGTAGAATAAAGTAAAAATCTTAAATATACTTCCCATTGTCTGGTAACTAAGTATGTTTGTAACTTGTGTAACACAAGTTCTTCGGATACTTAGCACGGGACCAGATTGATGACGTGGTGTGAAGCGGCCATAGATATTATTATTATGTATCGGGAAAGTATGTATCGAACACAAAACCACCATCTTAATTTCGAGCCTTATCCATGGACGTAAATATCGTGTATGGATGGCTCCGGAAATTAGTATAGATAAGAATATACTTAGTTTGTGTCATAAGCTTATGGTAAAGGTTTTTAACAACCTTATTATACAAGTTGTTCCGTTTAGGACAGATTCACGTTACGTCAGATTCGCCTTAGGCTGGGACTATATCTACCGGTATCCTGCGGGTCTGGGAATATTTAGAGCACTGTTAATGGAAGTCTGCGTTTATACAATAGAGTTGAAAATCTATGCACCGAGGCAGTGTTGCCAGGTGCACTGCACAATTTATCTGTATATCAAACTGTTAAAATCTGTATGACCATTTTGTAAGAAATCTGTATGATCAATGAAAAAATAAAATTTAAAAGGACAATGGATTTTATGTGATTGAGAATTCACAGTAGGTATACGTGCAGTAGTTTAAATCATATAAATAAACACAAACATTTAATTCAAATAGTATGTCGGTACTAGGTACATAAAACATACTTTAAATAAATAATTAGAAAAATAAAAAACCCGACTGCAAAAAAAAACCTAATATACCTAAGATACATAACGCACTAAAAAAAATGGAACAAGACTGTAAATTCACAGTACTAAAACCTAATTCAACCTCTATTTTAGTTTAACAGATTACACTATGGGTTGAAGATTATGTGAAGTGAAATAATTGTCATGGTGTTTGTTAGTAAGTGGGACCCATTTATTTTCGTACGATATATAATTTGTAAATATATATAGTGTAATCTGTTAAACTAAAATAGAGGATGAATTAGGTTTTAGTACTGTGAATTTACAGTCTTGTTTCAGTCTTTTTAGTGTTAGGTATCTTAGGTATATTAGGTTTTTTTTGCAGTCGGTTTTTTTTATTTTTCTAATTATTTATTTTATTTTAGTGTTCTGTCCGGCATATCCTTATGAACTAGAGTGTGTTCTATTATGACTTTTGTAAATTGGACAAAATTTATTATTATTATAAACAAAATAAAAATGAAAATTATAATTGACGTAAGCGATTCAATTCCTCAAGAGAGTTTTGGTCGTGTGGTTGACTTACAATAGTTAGTCTCGTTTTACTCATACGATTAACTATACCGGGTATAGCAAAAATGCGTAATTGGATCCAACATTTTTATATATTTAAAGCTAAATACGACTATTTGAATCCATTGATTACAAATTTATTCGATAGATTTCATAAAAATGATTGTAATTATTCCTGATTAAATTTAAATACTTGACATATGTGTATTTTTGAAATCTCCATTTAATTTCCTTTATTTTGATACCAATGTCGATAAGTTTGGTTAAAAAAAAATTTGAACTACTTATAATTTGGCGCCAAAATCCGCCATTTTGTCATTTTAAAAAAAAAAAGCTATCTAAGGACACTTGGGTTATTGAGACAAATCGAACGATACCTTAATTTTCGAAATCCATCTAGCCGTTTGGAAGATACGTGGGAATAAAGAAATTTACATACAAACATACATACAAGATACGCGCGAAAAACCTTCCTGACAGTCGGGTAAAAAATAACAAATCAACAAAATTATCAGCGTTTGAATTAAGGAATAAGGTAAATTAAAAATTTTATTTATAGTCTCCGCGCGCTATATATTTTATTTTTAACTTTATATATTTACCCCCTTACCAATAAAAATATTTACACATGAATAAGCTATGTCACAGTCTGAGAAGCGACTTTTTCAACGTATCAGACAAGTACATAGTATAGGTTATCCATTGTGTTAATATTATTATTAGTAAGGGAGTATAAGTTTTAACTATTGTTTAATTTTACCCAACGATTTCATACTATACCTACACTTCTGTATATAGTATGATTTTCAGGCTGTCCTGCTGATGCTGTAATGAGTCAGCACGTGGACCGAAACGGTATGATTATCGAAAAAAGTTAAGAGAATTGGGTTTCTGTTAAAATTCCGTATAAAAATCCGTATCGCAGATCGAAAATCCGTATAAATACGGAGAAATCCGTATATCTGGCAACACTGTACCGAGAGTCGAGCTGTCATTTATGACATTGACATTTGACTCGACACATAACTGTTCGGTTTTCCACTCTATGTTCTTCACCGGCGCGGCGTTTCGGATTCCGGATCATATAAGTCCCAGCCTCTGGACAGATTCGCTTTAGGGCCGAAGTATAGATAGTCAACAATTATATTGAACATTTTTTGTAACTCACATCAGCTCATAGACCATAGTCACATCGATTTAATATGATACTTCCTTTGTTACAAATGAATAAACAAACCATAAACAAAACTTAAGTAATCCCCGTCGTTGTCAAGCTGTAAGCGAGCTGATGATGATAAATTATAGCTAAGATTACTTTCGATCACGTCAGCTTTCGAACAAAATAAACTTTATCGAAATCGGTTCATGCGTTTGGGAGCTACGATTCCACAGACAGACACGTCCAACTAATTACATACCTCCACCCCTCTGCTTTCGTCGGAGGTTTTATAGAAACACACAAAATATATTTATAGCTAAAATACAAAACTAATAAATTAGGATTTTACACTAACTATAAGAATTATCAATGACCCTAATATTCATATTCAAATGTTTATTTAATTTAGTTCTAGATTCATTCACAAATATAAAAACAACTTTATTTAGGAGAATAAGGAAACAACAATAAACCATAACTTTCTATTTTGGCCAAAGCCAAAAACAGGTTGTATGGGAATTTAATTGAATTTCCGACACATAGACTACCGTTGTAAAGGCCGCGCGCAGGCGCGACAGGGCTGCCACTTCTCTAAGATATTACAAAATAATGTATATATGAAAATAAAAAAATTTACTAATATTATAAATGTGAAAGTTTGTGAGGTTGGATGGATGGATGAAGAGATGGGTGTTTGTGACTGTTTTATGCAAAAACTACAGAACGGATTTTTAGGAAATTTTGTATGGTAGTAGTTTAGGCTCTGGATTATGATATAGGCAACACTTTATTCCGAAAAAGTACAGTGTTACCGTGGGTTACTGTTTTTACGCGGGCGGAGCCGCGGGCAAAAGCTAGTATTTTATATATGGTCTGAATGAGCCTCATAAAATGTAAGTGTCTCTGTATAGAATTATAATCTGAGACGAAGAAAAGCCTTGTATCATCTTCGTAACAGTTCCTATTAAGCAATTAGGGTGACAACAAAATGAATTTTTACCAAGTATTTCAGTAAACAGAACTGCGAAGTGAAGTCACATCGTAAAAATCTACGAACTCGCACAACTCATCGCAACGCGCATTCCTGCGAACTCAAAATTGACTTTATTTCTCTTTGCTATATTTTCTAACCAACAACAAAAGTATTAAACTCTTATCAGTATCCATATTAGTACTCAATAGTTTACAAATATGTTTAATTACGGTTAGATTGTCGAATGAATGTCATCTGAGACATAATTATGATACGGAATCCGGCGGTCCCGGGAAAATTCAGAGCACTGAAAATAGAACTCTGCGCATTAACATTTTCAACTCTATGTATTAACATAGAGTTGAAAATCGAAGTGTCGTGTGTCGAGCTGTCATATTTGACTTTGACATTTGACTCAACAATTGTGTGTTCTATTTTCAGCATTATCACATTAGCGCAGAGTTCTATTTTCAATGCTCTGAACTTTCCCCGAACCTTCCTGATTCCGGATCATATAGTCACAGCCTTATCGCATTTAATCGCGTCGCATTGTTTTGGTTTCGCAATTATGTGTGTAGCCCTTACTTCTAATAAAAAAATGGTAATACACGATATTTCGTACGGCATGTTGTACAAAATCAGTTTGGCAATCCCTCCAAATTATGTGAATCTTCTTCGCCTCCTAAATAAAAGCACCTGTACACCTGACAGCTTCTAAACAAAGTTTAACGAACACATAATAAATAATATGAAAGTTATTTTATTATTTTCTTATCTGTTACTTGCTAGCCCTACGTATGTGTGTCAGGAGACTGAATCTCGTCACCTTGAGATAGGCTCAAACGGTGCATTGTGACGCACGTGGCAGATAACCACACAACAGAGTTTGAGATGCTCCTGATTTAAGTAACCTTTGTGTAAACTGTAAAGAACTCTTACGTACAAGCAAGTTTTGGAAAATAAACCTTTTGTTTTTTTAACGTTTTGTATTGTACAGCATTTATCGTTAATTGCTAGCGCATTAAAAGCAAATATATATACTTAATTATTATTTGCTAAATTAGGATTGACTTTGATTATAATAATAATTTAATATTGTGGCACCCATTTGCTATGCTATTTGGATTCCTCGTTTCGTTGTATATATTCATTGATAGATGGCGTTGCGTTGTTAGATACTTGTAACAATCCAAAAATGACGTCTGCTTAATATGAAATAGAATATGTAGATAAAAAACTCACGCTCCAAGGGCTCCGTCCAAAACGGGAAAAATCTCGTTTGATGTATGGGAGACGGGAGTCCTCCTTAAATAAATTTATATATATATATATATATATATATATATATATATATATATATATATATATATATATATATATATATATATATATATTGTTCTGTTTTTAGTATTTGTTGTTTTAGCGGCAATACATCACCTATGAATATTCAACTACCTGGCTATAGCGGTTCATGAGAAACAGCCTGGTGACAGACAGACGGACAGAGAAGTCTTCGTAATTAGTGTCCCGTTTTTACCCCTTGGTTTCCCTAAAAACCATACATTTTGTAGCGTTTACCTTTTAATAATTAACACCAGTTACATTCGCCTAGTAACCAGTTTTTAAATTGTGTGTATTGTGCACCCATTATAGGTACCTACTTAATATGCATAATTCTTATAATATAACCATCGATGTTCCTTTGTAATAACCGATATTTTGTATTGTTGCAGGTCCCGTATCCGTAGCTAGGAATATAAGACACTTGCCATGTGTGTCAAGAAGAACGAACCAAGAAGGTTTGTGTATGTTCGCCATAGACTGTCTTAAGGCGAACGGCACACATTTAGGCACCTGCATAGACAGGTTTTACTTCGGCTCGTGCTGCCAAATACCTGATAAGGACATCCTACCACAGATCGTAGGAAATAATATAGAAGATAATTCAATAGAAAACGCTAACTTTGTTCATCCGCAAACGGATGACAAATATGTAAGTCATATTAACAAAGTAACAGACACAAATAAAAACAAATATGGCATGAAAAAACCAGTTTCAAGTACACAATCACCTGCAGAAACGATAGAGCCAAGGACAGATTTACCACTTGCTCAAAATCAAAAAGACGATGCCAAAGTAGAATCAGATGATCAGACGACTCTTGACAATGACATATCTGATAATAAAGTGACAACTAGTTTTAGTTCATCTAGTACAGAGTTGCCTAAATTAGATACATCGAATGGTGTTACTGATTTACCGATGAAATTGTCAACATTCCAAACTGTTTCTGGTGGAAACAACTTTATACCAGATAAAGCTGACTCACACAAAACCAACAGTGACAACACAGATTCACCAAAAGTAACGACGTCGGCAGCAACCAGTGAATCTAGCTCAATCCCACCTAGGCCTTACCGACCAACTTACAAACCCAGACCGGGGTATAGACCAGTTAACTTCACTAGACCACAGTACAGTACAAAACCCAGGCCTACAAAACCTATAACTATTTCCAGTACTAGAAAGCCTGTGTACAGGATACCAACGAAAAGACCTTCATCCAAGAAACCTCTACCTATTCCTCCTAGACTAAACATAACTATACTTCCACAATCGACGAGCTTAAGACCAACATTTACTAAGCCATCGAGTACTCCCATTACTTTCATTAATACATTGAAAGAGGAAACAAAGCCGTCAACTACAACTACAACAACTACAACGACGACGACGACGACAACCACTACTACAACAACAACAACTCCAGCACCAACAACAACCCCGGAACCAACAACGACACAAGCACCAACTACCGTGACAACAGCTGCGCCGACAACTGTTACAACTACAGAACCTTCAACTGCAGCAATTATGGTCACTGCCACAGATAAAACAACCGATGTTGCAGACGTAACAGAAGCATTGTACCCAACAACGGAAACTACGACGGTAAATGAAGACACAACAACAGGAAGAGCTCCTGTGGACTCAAACACGGACTCATATAAAGAGGTAACAGAAAGTGCATCAGAGGCTGTAACAGAAGAACCTACGACTACTGAACCTTCTAAATCTGAGGAAGCCCCGGCTACTTCGCCAAAACCTTCAACAGAGTATCCTCCGTTGGTGACATGGTCTAATCCTGTTGAATCAGCGAGCAAGGCGCCCGAAGTGGGACCTCCAAATCATGGTAAGACATTTCACAATACATACTAGATAAGGAAATATAAAAATAATTATTCATCGTTATTTTTATATTTTAAATATTAACAATATAAATGTTCATTGATCGTAGATAGGCTACAAAACTTCATTATGATTACTCAGAACTAAAAAAATATAAAACGTCGTTTCGAAAGACATAAAATATTTGTTTTCCATGTGATCAAATTTCGGAAATTCCCAGTGATCTCATACAGACTCACCTGCTTTGCACTGACTTTCTCTACACCAAACAAGTAAGTTTATATTACGTAACATGATAATATTTTGTATCACAAATTCCGTCTGTAGTTCCGATTATTCAAAAAAAAACACGTTGGATATACTAGATAAACTGCGTGATTTTTATTCCGTTTCAAGAGAAACAGGGAATGTTTTGTATTATATATATATAAGCATTTGTGTCAAAATAAAAGTAAATGTATAAATAAAAATAGTAAAAAAATATTTAAGTATTGCGTGCGGTGTTGTTAAACAAAATTTCACCAAGTCAGAAAAAAGTAAACTAAGTATGCCATACTCTTTCTCATCTATCTATCTCTATCTCATCTATTTATTTATTTATTTAACAATTTATTGTACACACAGAAAATTATGACAATACAATTAACAAAGAAAGATGACACAAAGGACTGCTTATTTCTAATTAGAAATTTCTTCCAGCAGCCCTACGGAGAGAAATGGGATGAAATATAGCAGTTAGGATGTGCACAATATTATTTCTACAATTATTGTAGAAATAATAATTCAAATATTTATATCTATATTAAAATAAAATATAGTAAATAAGCTAAATAAATAAATTAAAAATGATAGCTTGTTAATATATATAAATACTAATATAATATTATTATAACTATAATATATAAATACTATATGTATACATAATAACGGTATCTATATGGATTCAGATTTGAGGTAATGCTCTTTCAAGCGTCTTTTAAATACATCGATGTTGGGACTGTCGCGAATGGTGTAAGGTAGAGAGTTCCACAATCTAACTGCATGAACAATGAATGAGTAGGAGTAGAAGTTGGAGCGATGGGAGGGGAGAGAGATATCTAATACCTATTGGTTACCCCGTTTTTGCCAAAACGGAACAAAAATCACCCAGTACAAAAAAATCAAACCGTCAATTTGATTTGATGACTCTAATTCGAAAGCAAACATTTCTTGGACCAAAACCATACTTACAAAATTACTGCTCGTTTTACGGCCGGTGTGTAAGCTAGGAACTTACACATACGACTTTGAGCTGAGGGAAGTAGGTATATAGGTTAATGTGAGGGCTGGAGAAATCTGGGACTGACCTTATTGTTGAGCTGGTGGTTCTGTATCTGGGCGGAGGTTTCTTCTCACTACACTACACAGCTGTTGAGCGGATTATCGATAGATTTATCGCGGTTCGCCGGCGAATTTGGTATTATATTAACGAGCACAAATAAATATGCGCACACGCGTTCGCGTTCACTAGGTTTCGGGATGAGCTGAAAATGCATCTGGCGCGGGAGGGGTTCTAATTGCAAGTGTTCGTCACTCTCTGACAGCGCCCCTTTCGGTCGGCCATACATCACGTAGTGATGTCCTTTGTGTTTATTCTAAACGTCGCGCTAGTGTTGGCGCGAACAGCCGGTTTCAATAACCTATCTACCAAGAACTATTTGTCAGAAACGTCACATTTGTACCGCAAAAAAAACCGGCAAATGATTGAATAACCACGTTTTTAACAAATAGTTATTGGTAGACAGGTTATTGAAACCGGCCGTTAAAGATCTCTTTTTTTATATCTACCTATTGTTGCTGTTTGGTTTCGTATTCATTAGAAATAGCAACTTGTACCTTAGCTACTTAAATAAATTTTAAAACATGTTTTCTTGCTTGGAATACAATACGGAGCAATAAATGTATCGGGTTATTATGTATTCAGTCCAAACGCCAGGCCCAAGGTGACCAGGCCGTTGCCATTGTGTGACCACTTTCTTCGGATGGCAACCAGCCAGCTGCATGTTTTATCTGGCGCCTAATAACTTTCTCTTCGCCTAGATCAGAGAAAATAATTTTTTGCATACAAATTGGACTTAAAGCTTAAGGTATCCTAATAACGGTTATAATTTTAAGTAGGACACTTAAAATTATAACCGTTATTACGATACCTTCTTATACAAACGAAGTATACCTGAGAATTATATTATTTTGATTAAAGTTTAAAATGTTAAAAAAATGTGGAACGCTTCACGATTTTGCGTGTCATCCTTGCGCAGGGGCCATGCTAATCTTCTCTGTATCGTTCCAATTTTAGTATATGTACTGCCGAAGCGAGTACATTTGCTTTGCTAACTTCATTGTATATATACAGGGGAACATAAAAAACACCTATAGCGCGATTCAGGAATCTTGCAACATTATAGTTGAAAAACCGTATTTATAAAAAAGAAAATTATAATCATAAACACTATTAAAAGAAAAACGTTTTACACATTTTTTTAACGTTCTATATAAATTGTTGTATAAAATACAATTTCAAAACATTTATAGGTCATAAAAGCGCCATCTATCGCAACGCTTTTTTAAACTATTTTAGTGGTAGAGACTCGCTCTACATTTAGTTGAAAAGAATAAGTTTATAAATGTGTTTGATGATTTCTTAAGCACTATTATATTGTTTAACTATTTTATCTTGCGTTTGATCTCACTAACATGAACCGTAAGCTCAAGACACGGCGTTTAGGATCACGATAATCGTGACTCGAGCGTTCCATTTTTCTCTAAGTGGGATAAATGCTATCATGTTAACAAAGAATGAAAAGAGTCTTGCCATGGATAAGTAATTGGCTTTGATATAACATTCCATAAATCCATACTAACAATTAATAGTTAAAACCGTTCAAAAATATTTTTTTTGTACCTGAGTACATATGGGTAGAGCTTATATTTGTTCAGAACTATTGCCACCTGCCGTTAATAGATGGCGCTATGATATCTAAGTTTCCGCTGCAAAATATATTAAGTTTTAATAATATAATTGATTACTTAGGTATTATATAATAGATAGGGCCCGCGACTTCGAGCAAAAAGAAATCTCGCGGAAATCGCACATTTTGATGCGATAAAGAGTAGCCTATGTTCTTCCCCAGGGTCTACTCTATATTTGAGTAAAATTTCATCAAAATCGGTCCAGTAGTTTCGGAGCCTATTCAATGCAAACAAACAAACAAATCTTCCTCTTTGTAATATTGAGTTAATGTATAGAAAAATAATTATGATAATAAATAGGCTTGCTTTGACATATGATATTGGATGAAATAAGACATTCTCTAATTGGAGAGATTCAGAGAAGATAGGACAGTAACGTTCCTACTTCTATAGACTCAATATCTACACAAATGTTTCTTCTAGAGTCTTGGGAGCCGGTCACACCTCCGGAAGGCTGGGTTTTGATATCGACCATGTCACCCAAACCAGATACCGCACAAAAGGGCACCACGCCAAACATTTCCACATCTACAGCAACTCCGATAGACATACCGAATACAACATCAAAAACAGAGTCGCCAACAATATTCACGCTTGAATTTCTGACCGAATCACCGCAGACAACAAAAACAACAGAGAAATCAGACGCGTCAGAACCAAATTCAACACTTCCATCAACATCAGCTGGCTCCGTATCAACTCAGGGACCGATTCCGGAGTTCACAGTGAACGTGACGTTGTCGCCGACTGTACCGACTTCCACAGCGAGCATGGAAACTATTAGCAAAGGAACTGTTGAACAATCTACAAGCAACACAACTGGTAAGAAAGAACATTCTATTACTACGTGTTTATTACGGCCTAAAACGGAACGCTATTCAAAATCCCTTCTTATTCCTATATACAGGCTGTCGCTGTCTCTGCTAGCTGAAAAGACAAGGACAGCGTGTAAATTTAAATATCGTCACTAATACAGTATTCGGCAGTTAGATGGCTAATTAGAAATGAATGGTTTTCAGAGTCCGCGACCACAGTAGAGGCGACAACACAACTGGCCACAACCGTAAAACCCACCACCGAAGCCTACAACATGACTGACTATAAAGACGGTGAGTAACTCGCAGATCTTGATAAAATAATAACATTATAATTGGACGACCTCTGTGGCTCAGTTATTCAGCGCGTTGCTGCTTAAACCGGGAGTCGCGGCTTCGAGTACCGCAGAAGGAACAAAAAGATTTTCTGTGTTCCTGGGTCATGGATGCGTATTACATTCTTAAATATATGTATAGTATAAAAGTATTAAATATAATTCCCGTTGACTGGTACCCCTAACACAAGTTCTTCGCATACCTAGCATGGGGCCAGACTGACATGGTGTGAAGCATACACTCGCTTACTTTATACTAAGCGATTTTTTTGATTGTATTTGGGCCCTACTCAACTGGCCCTAATAGGATATACCTCGTGTCAAATTCCACAATTTTGCAAATTACATTTTTAAATTGTTGAATAGAGATACATAAATCTAAAATAAATTATTATTTCGGTTACTGCGAAATTTTTTTAGGCAACATGCCTATTGTTGTAACTAGATTAAATAATGCCTGCTAAGAAGTTACAAAGGCATGTATTTCCTTAATTTGTACTGTTCAATAATCATATGCAAGGAACATATTATAACAACTGTAATTATAACACTGACCCTCAACAATAATAATATGCTGAGTTATTTAAATAATCATGTTAAATCGTTCGGCGTACCGCAAGGTTAAGTACACGGCCGTGTACTTTTCCTATATTTCATAAATGCTGTGCTAAAAATATTTTAAGGATATATATTTTGTTAAATGTTACCACAAAACACACAATAAACATGTATAAATATTAAACAGGTACCGATTTAATACCGGATTCGCTTAAAAGAGTAAGTTGTCGCTGCTTACTTTATATCGAGCGACAGAGAACATGCAAATGAGCTATCAGACACTTATTAAAATAATGTGAAACGTGCCCTAAAGTAGGGGTAAATTTTAAATATTATTTTCATGTACGGAACGATTTGCTTCACACTTGCAGTTGTCACTTGTCTTAGTTTATATTACAACAATGAAATAATAAATAAAAACACAACATTGTCTCAGTAATCAGTATTATTCTTATCAATTCCGCGTTCGTGTCATCTACATGGCCAATTATTATGTAATCTTAGTTTCAGATAATGTGAGATGATAGATCTCTACTTACAAAGTTATACATATACTCGCTACGTCCTCATGATACGTGTCTTAGTAGTTCCAACTCCTAGGGTGTTCCCCAACGTGTGTTGTTTGAGACATTAAAGAAAAGGTAATTTTTAAGATAGCTATTCAAAATTGAACTTTATTCATTACACAAGGAAACACACGTTTCATTGTAAGCGCATGTGCAGTGTATGACTTATGTCATATGAAACGTGTATTTTTTTATGTAGTTAATAAAGTTCCATTTTGAATAACTATTCTAAATTGCAGCGCCGCGTAGCGTCGAGTATCGTCGCGGTGTGAATTGACCCTAATATAAAATACTTAGCGTATTCAACGAAGCACAAAATATAATAAGTAACACATTTATATACAAAATAGTTTTTGAAGGCAAGGTTGAGACTTGACTTATTGAACCTGACGTTACAAATATAAATCCAAAAGCTGCAAAACATAGACATGAGATATATCTATGATCCGATTAAATCTAGACGTAAACTAAAACACTTAAATCGACCTAATTAATGTACCTACTCGTATCACTGTATCTTAATACTTTAAACGAGACAATCTTGTATATTATATATAATCGTAATCTCGGCAACGGCTGCAAGTATTTACATGAAATTTAGTATGCAGGGAGTTTTGAGGGAGAAAAATCGGTCTAGCTAGGTTTTATCCCTGGGAAACGTCGCATTTTTAAGTTATTTAGGTATTTTATTTCGTCGTGCAACAATATATCAATAATTTCGTTACCATGATGTCAGCCCGATTGGCAGTTTTTTTTTGCATTGTTGCGTACCGTTGTTACTCCGGTAAAATATTTTTGTGATTATTTTCATTTTTTTTAAATCTACTAGAGCTCCGAGCAAAGCTCGGATACCCAGGTTTATTTATTTATTACACGGTAAATGCGTGACATTTAAATTGGTAGCATTATAGTGTGTTATCGTTTTTTTTATGAAATGAACCAGGAAAAGAGCAGACGGATCGCCTGATGGTAAGCGATTACCACCTCCCATGGACACTCGCAACACCAGAAGAGTTACACTTGTAACTTCTCTGGTGTTGCGACTTGCATTCAGAGTCCTTAAAATCCCCAACCCGCGTTTGGTCTCCGGTTACTTCACTCATTCAGCTAAACACAACGCAAGCGTTATTTCACGCCGGTTTTCTGTGAGGCCATGGTATTTACCCGGTCGAGCCGGTCCATATATGCCGAAGCGTGCCTCTCCCACAATTGATCGTTGTGTTTTGTTTACGTTTAGACTATCCATACTTGCATTTTTAGAATTTTTAGTGTAACATGCGGTGAACCTTCTCTGATTTTGTATTGCTCGGAGCGAATCCAAAAAAGGCACTTGTCATCGACATTCCCTGGCAAAGCGCAGGTCAAAGAACTACCTAGCCTGACAGTGTATCTACAGCGGGCGGACAAACAATAAAAAAACTCCTCGCATTCGTTCAAACAAAGTACAAACAAAGAGTGTCGAGCCGGCAAGGACGCGCGTCGTTTATATTATTTTGAATTTAGAATACTAAATATCGTTCTTTGGGATGTTTTTTTTTCTAAAATGTCATGGGAGTACGAGGATGGTAGCTTATAATGCCAATTACATTTTTCAGTGTAATAACAAGAGAAAAGAAAATATTAAAGTGTTATTCGTTGCAAAATATACATTGAGTGACATCGAAAACTGTGTGTAGTACAATAGTTACAATAACATAGACAATACAAGACTATAAACAATATTAATAAGAATAGTTCTCAAGCTCCGACCTTCGTAGTATATAACGGACTTTTTCATAAGAATCAGTGTGTTAGAGAAAGATGTTGCTAAACTCGACGTTGCTGATTCTATAACGATTAACTTTTTGATGAGTGTTGTGAGATGTTGCTAAACTCGACGTTGCTGGTGCTGGCAGTGTGCGGGCGTCGCCTGTGGCCGGCGGGGCGCATCGTTGGCGGCGCCAAGTCGGGCTTCGGGCAGTGGCCGTGGCAGATCTCGCTGCGGCAGTACCGCACCTCCAACTACCTGCACAAATGCGGCGCCGCGCTGCTGAACGAGAACTGGGCCATCACCGCCGCGCACTGTGTGGACCGGTGAGTTTGTTCCTGCCAGGGCTTAAAATTAGTTGGTAAATGCCATAGGGGTAACTAAAGGACTAGCAATAACGTATACTCGGAAATTTGTCTTCTCACCTCACGTACTTATACGATACCTTAAATAAGGCTAGGACTATATGCTCCGGAATCTAGAACGCCGATGAAGACACACAAGTGTCGAGTCAAATGTCAATGTCATAAATGACATCTCGACACTAGACCCTTTCATTTTCAACTCTATTGTATTGTCGCAGAGTTCTATTTTCAGTGCTCTGAATTTTCACTGGCGTTCCGGATTCCTCAGCATATAGTCCCAGCGTAACTTGTTAAGATTCGCGTTTACTCTGGTGAAAGCTAAAAGTTACTAGGCTCTTATAAAGAAATTTTTTATTAAAAAAAGCTATACAATTTCAAAACGTGAATGGTATAGAAAGTTAAAAATATATTAAGTACACTGTACAGTTTTTTTTACATTTTAAAGTGTTCATAAGTAGCGGTTAATTTGAATGCTAGAGATGTCATATGAACACAATTACATTTTCGTTAAGGCATCGCTCGCACTTGCCAGGATAACGAACCCGGAAGATGCGACGACGCCGTTATTTCAACTGTCAAAGTTATTTTTTTTATTTTTTTGGCAATTTGGTGCAGTTAAAGTTATGCCATGCCGTTCGCGTTGTAAACAGCTGATCTTTACGATCGCTTCAACTGTTTTTATTTATTAATTTTACGATTATTTTATTCGTTTTTATACGTAATAACGTTACCTGGTTTACCAAATATGAACGCGGAACAAACGTTCAAACGCGATACGCGTTCATACGCGTTTCGCTGATATTGCGTTTGTGACCATAAAATACGTGATTTGTTTGTGCAAGTTTGTAATTTATTTGTGTAATATTTGGGTACTATAAAAAACATTTTGTACTCAAAATCTAATGTGGAGATTGATACGAATTGAATCGTCTATATTTTACCCGTAAATCGCGATCCTATATGTTACATGACCCGCTAATAATTATTACCTTATTATTATCTCAAACTTAGGTCCTAGAAGTTATAAATCGCAGATCGTAGATAGCCGATAGGATAAAATACGTAGGATGTTAAAAATAGAATCAGATAACGTGCTAAAGTTAAGTTAAGTTTGCTCATTATTAAGCAAAGATGCTGTAATAATGGCATTAAATCGTAAACGCAGTAGTTTCGCACACACATAAAAGCACTTTTACAAGTCCTAAAGATAACCATTCTTGTTGGTGCATAAGATGAAATTTTAAACGGCTTGAGGAAACTAGATTATTATATATAATTTAGAAGGAAAATGACGCCGCATTACCTCTAACGATGACCTTAAGATATTATCGCATCCAATTTATAACGTTTATGGAATGTCACTTTTTGTAACGCAACAAAAAGCCAGAAACGTGGACCGAAAAAAAGCAATTTGACGCTTTATCGAATTATTATTTATGTTGGTAATGTGACTCACAAGTTCGTCAAGCGGCTTGACTCAAGCCGAATGACTGAGCTGAAGGCCCCACATCACCATGCAGGTCCACTTCCTGTGAATGCTCCGGGGGTCGGGGCGAAACGCGCGTCGAGTTTTGCAACCTGCATGGTGGTGTGGGCCCTTGCACGATCTTGCTGCTTGTGTGGTGGTGGTGTTTGCACGATCTTGTTTCTGAGTGTACGCATAAGCAGTGTGGGAGGAGGGAGGTGCTTTACGCATGCTTATGCGTGCACTCACACATTTACTTGTAGGTTGTGGGTATTTTTTCGCAGGATATCGCTAGACAGAATATTAATTAAATTGTATGATTAGTAATGGTTGTCCTCGCATCCGCAGCGTGCCGCCGTCGGAGCTGCTGGTGCGGCTAGGCGAGTACGACCTGGCGTCGGAGGAGGAGCCCTATGGCTTCACGGAGCGCCGCGTGCAGATCATCGCCAGCCATCCGCACTTCGACCCCGCCACCTTCGAGTACGACCTGGCGCTGCTCAGGTAACTAACCAATAACATATTTTTATTAAAAAAAACCCAGCCAAGTGCGAGTCGTACTCGCGCACGGTAGTTGCCGTACTATAAGGTATCGAAGTCCGTCTGCTCGTTTCCTGGTCCATTTCATTAAAAAAACTTCCACAGACCCTATAGTAGTATTCCAGATACATATTAACCTACTAAAAAAAGCTAACAAGGATAATAGAGGATATACTTAGCTAACACGTCTATTGTCTGTGTGATTGCAGGTTCTACGAGCCGGTGACGTTCCAGCCGAATATCCTCCCCGTGTGTGTGCCAGATGATGATGATGACTTCGTGGGCCGCACCGCCCACGTCACGGGCTGGGGCCGCCTCTACGACGGTAAATAACTGTCTACCATCCACAGCACTGTCCACAAAGAATCTGTTGTCATATTCTATGGACTTTATTTATCCAAAATACAGATAATTCTTAACATTATATAAGTATTTTTAAGTGAAACCAGCGGCGTTGAGAGTGAAATTTGAAGGTCGCGTCACGTCTAACGATTTTGTATATAACGCCATCTGTCGGAAGCTACTTTTTACATAACAACTTACCTTTCTCAAGTACGGCTCAATACACAGATGGTGCCCTAGCGCCAATTTTAATTTTTCGATTCTTTTTTGAAGTGATGTTCTTTAGGAACGATGAGAGTATTTTTGGTTTTTTATTATTTTTTATTTATTTAGGTAGGTAACAAACAGTAATTTACAATCAATATTAAACTTTTAACTACTACACAACAACAACAACTAGACCTAAAGTACCATAATTTAGAATACAAATTAACATTAAATAGTAACAGTGCTGTAAGATATAATGAACCTTAATCCTAAACAAAAACATGTTTATGAGCCAAATATTAAGTCATTTAATTTTATTTTGTACTTTTAAGAAACTTAAGAGTTGTTAAAAAAATTATCAACGGATTTGAGATAACAGTCGCCTGAAGTAGGTATTTGTCGCGCAGTTTGTATGATAGGGAGGAATATAAAAAGTGTCCAAATCTAGATATTTAAGCCTTAAGTCCAACCGCTGAATATTATGTCTTGCTGAACTTTCCCCATTATCTATAGACCAGGAACTAGACCGATAATCGAGTGCAGCCAAAAATTTATTTTGAATACTTTCGACGCGGCTGATATTAAAAGCATACTCTGGACTCCAAACCACACTCACGAACTCAAGTATACTGCGAACATAGGCATTATATAGCAGTTTAAGAGTTCTCATACATTGAAAGGGATTGACCTATTCGAATATAATAGTTATTTGAAAGTTTTAGCTAAAATCATATCGATATGTTAATTGAAGTGAAGGTTGACGTCCATGGTCACTCCAAGATCTCGTATTGAAGACACTCGACTAAGGAACCGCCCCCCAATCGTATAGTCATAAGTGATAGGAATTTTCTTCCGCGTGAAAGTTATAACATGACACTTGTCAGTATTTAAATATATTTGGGTAGTTTTGCAATATGTGTCGAAACTATTTAGATCGTTTACTCTCTAGCGATCAATCGCCATCGGACACTACTTGTTTTTCTAATTTTGTATATTTTTGTGTTATCTGCATAGAGAAGGTGATATGAGTTCCCAAACATTTTCCTATATCGCTAACGTACAGTATGAAGAGTAAAGATCCAAAGATGGATCCTTGTGGAATACCAGACCTGTTAACAAGGAACGTAGATTGATACCCCTTTAACGCGACGGCCTGACTGCGGTTGGTCACAAAGGAATATACCCATCGCAGAAGATCACCGTGTATACCGACCTCCAGAAGCTTCCTGATGAGAACCGAGTGGCTAATTTTATCAAATGATTTTGAAATATCGGTATACACGGCATCTACTTGGTAAACTTCATCCATGGCATTAAGTATTAAGTCTGTGTAGGACACTAGGTTAGTACCAACGCCACGAGCCCGAAGGAAACCATGTTGTTCGTCGGACAGAACATGGTTTAATTGAGTCCCTAATGTAGCGATAATAATCATTCAAAAACTTTGCCAAAAACACAAAGTTTTGATATATCAAACTGCCTATAGGCCTGTATTGTTTTATATCGTGTTTATCGCCACCTTTCGGAATAGGAGTCACTAGCGCCTTTTTCCATATGTTCGGAAAACATCCTTAAGATTGATTTACGATATCTTAAGCTAAGCTGTATTGAAAATTCCTTATATAGACTGCTGTTAAGAACGGGTACACCTTATCATAGCCAACACCCTAGTTAACGTTCAATTGTTGAAAATACTTTGAGACAGTAGGTTGGGGGATTTCAATTGTTAATAAACTAACTGACGAGGAATTATTTCAAACGTTCATATCAAATTTGTATCGCGTCATTACAAATTACAAACATTGAATTAATCGTTAACCATATCACAGATGTGTACCGGATCGGTTGAAGTTTCCCCATTCATGTGTTTTTTTCCCATTCAGGTACAGAGTTAGACCCTCGCTTAGACTTAACGACTGACCAAAAGTATCTAGGCGATGAGTGAATTTTGTCTTCGGAAAAATTGATAAAGTTGTTATAACATTATTTTTGAAGCAGTATCTCTTTCGAGCGTAATTCCTTAAAGAGCTGGTAATCATAGGCGTTACTATATTTTATCCACCTAGTGTGAATTTTAGTTTTTTGTCTTATCAGCTTTATAAAGGCTCTAGAATACCAGGGTGGAAAGTTTGTATTCGATTTGACAAGTTTTTAGGCTATGTGCCTTATCCATTAGATTATATAAAATATTATAGAAGTAACTAACTGACTCCTCCGTAATCCAACATTAAGTTGGGAAAATTCCGATAACCAATCGACCGCTATGATTCTCTCGCTCATCTCCTTAAAGTCTGAAGCATGATAAATAAATTTCACTTCTGCCACGTGTACTCTGTACAAGTCATGTTTTTTGAGAACTCAAACATGTTGGACTTACTTCAGGGTCACTACAAGGGCTGCACTAAAAGTATCGGGAATGGAATATTTCCACTGTTCCTGTCATATTAAAATCTTTTTAATTTAAAACTCCTTGGTTTTAAAAATTGAATACCGTTTATTTATTTAAAAAAAGATTCTCGGTCTTGTCACAAGGTCTTGTCAATCTTGTTTAGTCGTTGAGAAAATGGAATTGACTCGAGAAAATTCTAGAGCGATGATTTATTATGACTTTCGATGTGGTTTAACACAAAAACAGTGTGTTGACCGGATGATTTCCGCATTTGGTGATGAAGCCCCATCCAAAACCACAATTTATCGCTGATTTGCTGAATTTCAACGTGGACGTATCAAGCTCAGTGATGATCCCCGTCAAGGTCGTCCAAAAACTTCAGTCACCCAAGAAAACGTTGATGCTGTGCGTAAGCTGATTGAGGAAGATCGCCTGACATACCGCGAAATTCAGGCAACTTTAGACATTGGCATGAGTCAAATACAAATAATCTTGCATGAACAATTAGGTGTAAAAAAGTTATTTTCCCGATGGATACCGCATTTGCTCTGTGAAGAGCAAAAAGCGGCTCGCGTTACTTGGTGCGTCAGAACTCTCGAAAGATTCCACGCAGGATCCTCAAATGCTGTATACAACATCGTATCAGGTGACGAATCCTGGATATACGCGTACGAACCCGAAACAAAAAACCAGTCACGAGTTTGGGTGTTCGAAAATGAGTTAAAGCCAACAAAAATTGTTCGTTCACGGAGTGTTGCAAAAAAAATGGTGGCCACGTTTGTCTCCAAAACCGGCCATGTTGCGACTATTCCTCTTGAGGGACAAATAACGGTTAATGCAGAATGGTATGCTAACATTTGTTTGCCACAGGTCGTTTCTGAACTCCGTAAAGAGAACTGCAACCGCCGCATCATCCTCCATCACGACAATGCGAGTTCTCACACCGCGCACAGAACAAAAGAGTTTTTAGAGCAAGAAATCATAGAATTATTAGACCATCCGCCGTACAGCCCCGACCTAAGCCCTAATGATTTCTATAATTTCCCTAAAATAAAGAATAAATTGCGTGGTCAGAGATTTTCATCACCCGAAGAAGCTGTGGACGCCTACAAAACGGCTATTTTGGAGACCCCAACTTCCGAATGGAATGGTTGCTTCAAAGATTGGTTCCATCGTATAGAAAAATGTGTCAAATTTCGCGGAGAATACTTCGAAAAGCAATAAATACATTTTTAAATAGTAATGTTGTGTCACTTCCTTGATTCCCGAAATTTTCAGTGCCGCCCTCGTAATTATACTGTATGAATATAGCTGTAGCAGCTATGCGGCGACTTGTGCTTATGACCACGCGTGTGAATGTCCGTGTGTCCGCAGAGGGCCCGCTGCCGAGCGTGCTGCAGGAGGTGTCGGTGCCGGTGATCAACAACAGCGCGTGCGAGGCGATGTACCTGGCGGCCGGCTACAACGAGCACATACCCAACATCTTCATCTGTGCCGGCTGGAAGAAGGGCGGCTCCGACAGCTGTGAAGGTAATGTCACCATTGAAACTGTTGAAGTGCTCAATTAATGATGGCACTTTCAAGATTTAGACTCAAACTAAGATAGCAGCCATATTAGTTCTAACTTAGAACAAAAGTTGGCGTTATCAAGTGAAAAGGCACTGTCAAGTTTTAGGCTAGAAAAGCAAAATATACGTTATATTAGTTTTATTACATTAGTTCCAGTTTCGATAAGAGGTGGCGCTGTCTGGTGTTACACGTCAGTTAATAAAATAAATATTCGTTATAACTTTATAATATAAGATTGATCTGACATGTTTTTCTTGTGTAATTTCAAACTAGAACCATAATAAAATACTTAAAACAGACAGGAAAATAGAAAATATATAGAAAAAAGTGGAATCTGACACATACAAGTTCAACTGAAACAGGTAACTATCAGTTGATACCTCTCATCTAAGTATGTCTCAGTTGAACTTGATTTGTTCTGCATCAAAATTTTTATCAATCTCATTTTATAATTTATCCCGAATCAAGATTTAAGTACTGATTAGCAAGGCTTTTCCAGGCGACAGCGGCGGGCCCATGGTGATCGAGCGGTCTCGGGACCAGCGGTTCGTGCTGAGCGGGGTGATCTCGTGGGGGATCGGCTGCGCGGAGCCCAATCAGCCCGGCGTCTACACGCGCATCTCCGAGTTCCGCGACTGGATCAACCAGATACTACAGTTCTAATTGCACTTGGCTGTCTGATGTACCTTGGCGGAGTGCCACTTTGCCCAAAAAAACTGTCAAAATTAGCGCCCGTGATTGAAATTTCCAACTTACGTTATAGTTTGGTGCTTTTTAGGGTTTTGTTTATTGGTGAAGTGTGTAATTCCAACGTTTGGACAATGAGACTGAAACGTATACTTACGCAATTTTATTGCCTCCGCCCCTTCCCGAAGCGACAATATAATATTTTATAATTTATTCATTAGTTAATTTAGAAATTTACAGCTATTTTTTTATGAAAATCAAAATTAGAGTGATAGTAAATAATATACTGTAACAACTAGGTATAAATGATAATTTTATTATTTATATCTTTTGTCAATCTTTGGGTTTTTGGTGCTTTCTCTTTTCTTATCATGAACAATCTTCATGAAATGCTTAGCTGATTGCAGCTATTAGCTATTTACATAAAAAAGTGAAAGTAGTAAGCTGTAAGTTAAGAGCAACGAATTATTTATTTATTACAATACAGATAGCTAGGTATTTCTTTTGTAAGTCATGATGACAGTGAAATGATAACTTTAATGTTATGGAATGGTCCTGTGTCGGACCAATTAGCGCCACGATCCTAATGGCGCTAGCCGAAGTTTTCTAAGATCGGCGCTATATACGTACACCATCCGAAATCTCCTACAGTGGGTTTCGGCCTGACCGAGCATACCAACTCGCTCGGTCAGAGATCTCGCTTTAGAGCTGCCACTTATTCCCACAGTCCAATGGTCCAATATTATAAGATTTATGATTATGAAAATGAATAAGTACATAATTAATTAAATAATAAGTTCATTGTAAATAATTTTAAACAATTTAGACATGCATTTATTAATTTATGATCAATTAAATATTAAATTGAGACTCATTGAAGTAGAAATTGTTGTATTTTTTATTTGTAATAAAAAGATAAAACTAATTTTTGTTTGTATTTGTTACCTTGTTGTGTACTATTTAGGTGACTCAAATAGAAACGGCAGTTTCAGTGTTTATAAAGTTCATCTAAGTAGGTAAGTTATATTATTATTTAATTTTAAATTCCACATAACCTCAACCGCATTAATGTATATTACAACCTTACAACCATTGATAACTAATATAATATAATACATCTATGCTTGCAACACTTTTGATGATGAATGATGCCTTTTTTGAATCGATGCACGCCCAGACACGGACGGTGGACCACGTAAGTATGAATTTCAACTAAGTAAATAGATTTTTTTTCATTCTGTTAAGTTTTTACGTATTTCTTCGATACTCTATTCGAGGGTCGCGAAAATACGTTTTAAACTTTTTTAATCAAGTAAGTAGGTACGTAATTTCTATTTTTCGCACGCAGTTAGGTAGTTATGTTGAATAATATTAACAAGTGGGGAAATATTCAATCCCCCACGGGTTTAATATTTCTAGTGACTAATGTACCTATCTAACGAAGAAATAAATATAATTACCTAGTTTAAGTAAATAGTAGAAAAAATCGACATAAATTATTTTCTATTTCTTATCAAACTATTAATACTTGCAAATTAAACAGAACACATTATAATAGTTGATTACAAACAATCAAACTATAATAATACAAGTGTGGGCAAGTGGTACAATTGCAAAAATCGTATTTTGTGTTCTTTTCAAAACTCTCCAGGAAGTTTCATTAAAGCGTTAACTACTTTGCTGAAACGACGGACTCGACCATGGAGCTGATATATGAGAGGAGACGGCATAAGCAACTGTGAACTGTGATTTCTACTCGGTCCCAACGTCGTCACAATGGGCGTGGCCTAAATCAATGTACTGGCTAAATCACTTCGTTCTATAATCTAAATCATCGTTCGTACTGTGCACACCTCTGTGATTTCGATAACTTTTTGTGCGTTGTTAAGTTTCTAAGAAGAAAATCTTGAACGAAGAAAGTCTTATCATGTAAAAAATACTGTAATAGGCGTTCTGATGCTATGCACATTTCATGTGTAAGTAATTAAAAACTACATTTATATTCATTGTTCTAGAAAAGATAAATTAGAAATTATTCCACTTGCCAATAGATGGCGTTTTTGAGCTTTGCTCACGGAAATTAAAAATATATTCTAAATAATATGTACTAAATCAATATTAATATATTATTTTAATCATCATGCGTTTAGTACAAATTTTAGAATATTATTTTTTTGCAGTACGTCTTTTCAGTCGTAAGGTAATATTTAGTTTTTCATCATTTTACGTCCCAGTCGACCAGGATGTAATCTGGCCTTTAGTGCCATCTAGTGTGAGATAGCAAATCTACTAAATAAGGTCGATAACGAACTATGTGCGTAGTTTTCGCTGTTGACCGGTAGACGAGTGGGCGGAGTCAGACACCTCACCTCGCAAAATATCACGCTTTGTTTCATACTGAAATCTACTACAACACCTCCTTTCTATAATACCTCCATGGACTCGACATATTGCCTGCACTGATTTTGACAAGACTTTGGACTTGGCGATTTAAAAAAACGGTGTTTTCAACGAAAATAGGCTACTTGACCCTTTTTTATTTTTAACCAAATCGATTATTTAAATTAATATAACCAAGACGAACGATAGTAATAATAATTCTTCTGTTACTCCAAAAAAATAATAGAATATTATTTTAAAACCCAAAAAACCTACAAAACGTTAATTTAAAAAACGCTTTTTAAAAGAGCCGATAACGCCTCTCACCATGTTTGTCAATAGATAATCTGTGCTCTGATGTCATACTAATAGTAAAGAATCACTTGACAGCTCAGTGCATGGAGTTTTTGACAATATGACAAGTGACGTTTATTTGTTTACTATTACCACGAAGTATAATAGATATAAGGAGTCCGAAAGTAATGTTGAACAAATGGTCTCAATTTATGACATATCAAATAATAATAATGGGGGCAGATTTTTTTGCCGGTAGAGCGCGCCACTTTTGAAGAAGTACTCGTTTAAATATACTTGGTAGAAAAGAAATAATAAATAAGTTTTTGTTAAACATATTATTTATTAAAATAGTATAAATTACATTTACGTGAAATAATCAGTAATAGTAATAATAGTATCGGTACGTCCTGAATAGTTGCGCAGCTAGTGGCAGAGAAGAGAACTATGATCTGGGTTTATTATTGGGTACATAAATACTATGGAAACGCCTATACCGTTCGAACTCCATAAATTATCCATACTTCGTGACTATTACTATGACGTCACATCATGGCCGATCGCACAAAGCACAGATAATATTGTGTTTTTGGTTGTTTAAATAAAAAATATTTCGATCGAATTAAGTTTATTTATCCATCTTGTTCTTTTATTACGTTTTCCTAAGCCAAATACTAAAGGAAATACTCATTCAAATGAGTCAATTATTTTCCCGCCTTTTTAACTTGACACTGGCAATGATTTTATTTTTATTTATTTTTTTATTTATTTACAACTTACAACTTCTATCATTACAGGTTTAAACCTAATACAATAGAGTGTTACTAGTAGGTATTTAAATCTATCTTACTTGCTACACAAGGTGACCTTAGTGAACTCGTTCAATGAGCACGTAAATAAATCGACGGTGTTTGCGACCGTGTTCAGCGTCCGCAGCGCCCGCGTGAGCGGGGCCATCCACAGCAGGTTGGTGCGCGCGCGCGACACCTCCAGCAGCGGCGGTCGGCGCCGATGCTCCGCGTACCCGTCCGGCACACACAGCCTGGTAAATTAATATACTGTCGTAATAAAAAGGCATAGGAGTTTTGCCGGGGAATCCAATGGGTGACGTTTGGATTTTGCATTTTTTTCATAAATGTGTGTTATTTCGGTTCTTAATGTGTAATATGTATATATTAACCATTAAATATTCGTTAACGTGCACAAGTGTGGGCAAGTGGTACAACTTCAAAAAACGTGCTATTTTGTGTTTCCTCCAAAACTCCCTAGGAACTGTGGGAGAGCCACGCTTCGGCATAAATGGGCCTGTTCGACCGGGTGGTATCGTATGGGTGTGTATCGCCGAGTGAGTGAGGTTACCGGAGGCCCAGGGGGGTTGGGGATTTTAAGGACTGGGAACGCAAGTCGCAGAACAATGCGAAAACAGCAACACCAGAGGAGTTACAAATGTAACTCCTCTGATGTTGCGAGTGTAATTGCTTACTATCAGTAGATCCGTCTGGTAATTTCCTGGTTTATTAAAAAAAAAAACTTTCAGTAAAGCTTCTACCACTTTGCTGAATCGACTGACTTGACTCATTGACTGCATTGACTATTTATTTAGACTTTGATTATACTTTAGACTTGACGATTTACGGTGTTGTAAACATAAACGAGAATTCTATTTCCGCCTATTTAACTTGACACTGGCAAATAACCAGTTTTAAGCCGTAACGCCGTCAACAAATAAAAAAAAAGGTAATTTTTGATTTTGTGTTTTGAGCACGGTTTTGAGGTTAAAAAATCCACAACAAATGTCCGAATTTTTTATTACAATTTAATTACAAGATTGAAATACACTTTTAGTACTAATAGTGCTTTTTGTTGTATTATTAAATCAAACCATCGATTTATATTGAAGAGTTTAATTTGGAGATATATTTGATAAACCTTGAAACTCTAAAATGGTATCCAACACGAGGTAGGTATTACTCAATGGTATTTATTTAATAATATCAACCTCAAGTATTAATAGTAATTAATACTTGAGGTTGATATTATTCAATGAGCATAAATCGTATTAAACAACTGCTAACAACGCTTGTGATTATGTTACTTTATTGTTACCTAAACAAAAATGTACTTTATTTTTTAAATTTCAGGCTTGACAATCCAGTCAAAAAGATTGGTGGTACAAAAAATCATAAAAAGAAAGCAAAGTCTACCCGTTCTCTAATTAATTCTATAGAAAATAATGTGGAAATTGAGGTGGAGGTTCCAGTTGATAGTGAAGATACAAATGAAGATGTAAGTTCTAACAGAGTAATTACTCTATGACTGTCGCAGCGACTTATAAATCCTGATATATTTGAGCACTATCTATCTTGTTTCTTAGTTTATTATTTCTCTTGCATTGCAAGTGATGTAATATATAAATTTTATACTATACACCTTTTCTTTAAGATTGATAGTGTGACATTTTATTTACTTACTTTATATATTTTAGAAAGCAATATCTTTAGAACTCAGCAAAAAGTATCCAGTGTTGAAAGATGAAGAATTGATTAAAAAATTTCAAAGTGTAAAAGTAAATAATAACCAAAAAGGTATGAATTAAACCTCATTCTATTATTTAGTAATAATGGTAATTCCTGAGAATACATGTTACCTATCACTTGATTCCATTAAAAAAAACAGTTATTTTGTGTTTTCAGGTAGAATAAGACAAGTATTAAAAGACCAACTGAAAGATGCCTCAGACACTGTTTTACCGGATGTTATTCACAGCAAAATACAAGGCATCATCAAGGACTCCAAAAATCTGACAGAACCTGAGCTTCGAAAAATAAGGATACTTTATAATATGCTCAAAACTGCTGTACAAACTAGTAAACCTAATGATGGCAAAATTAAAAAGAAAAGTAAAAATAAAAGAAACAAGAACAAGAAAAATGAGCCAAAGAATGAAAGTAAAGAAAAAATTGAAACAGACATAGAATCTGTTGAGAGCAAACATGAAACTAATGATAGTAGTAAAGATAAAGACAACAAAGATGCTCAATATAGTCAAAACAAACCAAAAGGTCCCAAAAGATATGTGGTGTTTGTTGGGAATTTACCACCTCAAATTGAAAAAGAAACGGTTGGTTTTTTTATATGATTGAATACCTATATTTTTATCTATTTAATTTACTCTCGCTTAACACCTGAAACTCTATCTTCTGTAAGAATAATAATATTTGAATTGTTCTGTATTCATATTATTTTATTCCCATTTGTATTTGTTTATTAGAATACTACATAATATTGTTGCCCTAGGTGGTTAATTACATATTTCTATATTTTAATAGCTATTTTGTCTAGATTCTCTGTTAAATATTTTAAAAAATGTTGTATATCATTATGTATTACTAATTATAAGTAATTGTTCTCATTTTCTCTTTCCCTATAAACTAAAAACGCTTGTTTTTAGTTTTATTCAATTTTTATTTTTGTTTGTTTACTATGGTACTCACTGAAAATCAGCATTTTAATTTCACAACAATATGCTGAGTGAGCACGAATTTGGTAAAATATTTCTATTTCTATTCTATACTTCTATACTCTATACTAATATTACAAAGAGATAAAGTTTGTGAGCTTGTACTAACGGAGAGCCACATTATTTGTGAGTGTAAATATTATATGTGTAACACCCAATTTCCCTGAAGCTACGGGCAAAGTTAGTATTTTATAAGGTAGTTAACCAAACATTTTTTAATTTTTTTTACAATTGTTTGCTTTTACAGATAATGACACACTTCAAAGATTTATCAGACCAAATAGTGAGTGTTAGGATACCTAAACAAGAAGAGGGAAAGAAAAGTTCCATCGCCTATGTGGAATTAAAGAGTGAACATAGTTATGAGGTATAGTAACTATATACTACTGTACAGTCACATACATACATACAAAGAAACCTGGTATACACATTTCGACCTTTAATTGCTATGGCAATAGGGTTCACATAACCTAAGCGTCCATCCAAATATAATGTTACAGCACAAGGGGCAGGGGGGGTCATATCAAATGTTACAGCACATGTTAAGTACAGGTGCAGGGATACTACAAAAGCGTGACTTACGCCCGAATTAAATAACGTATGTAAAATCTTTGATTGACTTTAATCTTAGATCCTCAAACAAAAATTTACGTAAATTGACGTTAATCCAAGGATAGTTGAAATGTATTGAAATCTTGATCTCAGATAGCTAAATTGAAATTAAGATTGATTGTTAATTTCGGGCCTTAGTGAGGTTAAAAAAAAATCGAAATTTGCGTGACGTAATATGTAAACGGCCCCTAAGGGGACGTATAAGGACGTATAATTACACAAGTTAGAAAGTCGGACAGACAGAGCGAAACTATAAGGGTTTCTTGTAGTAGTACGAAACCCACTAGAGGGGTTTGTGAATGAACCAAAAAATATTTAAATACATACTGTTTGGTGCTCCACCCGGAGGTCGCGGTTTCGAATCCCGCCGAAGGAACAAAAAAAATAGTTTTTCCGTGTTCCTGGGCCATGGATGTGTATTAAATATATTTCCGTTGTCTGGTGCCCGTAACACAAGGTCTTCGAGAACTTACCATACAGATTGACGTGGCGTTAAGCGTCCATAGATATTATTATAATGTGTTATATTTCAACAAACCTGCTATAATCCTCAATTTTCCTTGATAATTTTCAGTTGGCGCTGTCTAAACACCACTCCATGTTAGGTACAAAGAGGATCAATGTCCTATACACAACTCAAAAAAACAGCAAGATCAGCAAAACTGAAGCCAAGGTGTAGTAGTCAACTGTTTTATTTTTCAATTGTTTTAACATCTCAAACCCGTTGTTTAAAGCAAATGTGTATTTTTTCTATCAACAGAGCAAGTCTGCAAAGTTGATAGCGTTACAAAAGTCCGGTAAGCTGGCGGGAAGTGTCGCTATGAACAAAAAGCGAAGTCACCGCAGGAATAAGGCGAAACGCGCGCAGGCCAAACTACAGGCTTCCTCGTAATGACACGACAGTATTAAAATCTGTAAATAGTATATATTATACTTTTAACCTCAGTGAAATCTATGATTACATATTGGTACCCCTGTTACAATGTATCATTGTTACAAGTTACTTTTTTACTTTTATTATTAAAATAGGGTATGCTCTTTGTATTTCTACAACTACTAGATGTTTCCCGCTACTTCGGACGCGCAGAACAAAATCCCGCGGGAATCATGAATTTTTTCTCGATAGTCTACTCTATCTCTGTGCCAAATTTGATCGAAATCGGTTGAGTACAAGCGGAGCATGTTCAATGCAAACAAGCAAATATTTCCTCATCTATGTATAAAAGGCAAAGCCGATTGACTGATGTATCTACCTACACACAGTAGATACATCAGTCAAACCTTATGGCTAGAAATTTTAAATTTTGCACACGTATTTCTCATATGACATAGGTATCCACTAAGGAAGGATTTTTTAAAATTCAACCTCCAAGGGTAAAATAGGTTACAATGGGTCTTTATGAAACTTTTTATTCCTTGGACATATTTGCATTATATTTCGTATGAATTGAGTACGGAAAAAATAATGAGATGTGTTTTAGCGTTTTCTAAAATTCAGCCCTTGGTGAGTAAAATGGGGGATTAAAGTTTAACCTAATTTCACGCGGGTGAATCCGCGGGCAATTAATGTTAGTCATAAGTGTAGAAAACAAAATCCAAAGAGTGCTTATGGGCTAGTGTGGCAACCCTTATGGCTAGAAATTTTAAATTTTGCACACGTATTTCTCATATGACATAGGTATCCACTAAGGAAGGATTTTTTAAAATTCAACCTCCAAGGGTAAAATAGGTTACAATGGGTCTGTATGAAACTTTTTATTCCTTGGACATATTTGCATTATATTTCGTATGAATTGAGTACGGAAAAAATAATGAGATGTGTTTTAGCGTTTTCTAAAATTCAGCCCTTGGTGAGTAAAATGGGGGATTAAAGTTTAACCTAATTTCACGCGGGTGAATCCACGGGCAATTAATGTTAGTCATAAGTGTAGCAAACAAAATCCAAAGAGTGCTTCAAAAATTATTTATTTATTCGTATATATATAATTTATGTATCCATTTATAATTAAATCAACCGATGCACACAACAGAACAGTCACACGACACTAATCTCGCGCGAGACGGAACGGCGCGCCGCGCGACACTAAAACTATTCATAAATTAAAACCTGTCTATTACTTAGAGTATTTACGGACAAAATATTAAAAAATATTTTTTTTAATAATTAATACTTTAAAATACTCGAGTAGATGTAAATGTTCACACTTTTGTGCCGTAGGAATGATAAACTCAAATAGCTTAAAACTGAAGAGTCGATTCACAAATAGATATAAGCGTACAGTTGTCTGTTATACTAACATAGTGTTCATCCAGAACGAAATGCGTAAATTAAGTTATGATCATTTCTTATATTGATAGATAAAAAAGAAAATACAAATATTTTTGGCGGCCCTCGAGGCTTTCCAATAAGTCAGGAGCTGCACTGGTTAAAAGAGCAAAAAAATTGTAAGTACATACTTATAAATGAAAGTAGAAAACTAATTTTCTCAATCAGTTTGCTAAACATTATCTGTTTTCGTAAGGCAAATTATTAGTTTTAATTTAGTAAAATAATTAAAACATTCATTGGAAATAAGTATCTTATTCGGTCTAACGTAGCAGTTCACTTAATATGTTGATGTCATAAAAGATATTATATTTAGTTTGTTCTATTCATATACATAATACAATAAGGAGAGTCGAACATCAGCGTCTGTTACCTGCAGTAACTTCATATAATATTGTGATTGAACCACATGCCGCGTGGTGTAAACCAAAAATAGTAAAACCACGGCCATTTTAACTTAGGCCTAAAATCTTAGACCAATAATAATATTATTATTAATTACACTCCTTAGTCTACAATATATGATATTTATAGGAATCAGAGCTCGAAATACGTAAGACTTCTAATTTTATTAAGTTACGTTCGATTTTGTATTCAGGAAACTCGTATTTCGAACGCTGGCTACCATACACGCTTCCACCGAGAAATCACCTGCCGATTTCTCGCCATCAACGTAAAACGACAGATCGACAACTTTTTTACAACCACAAACACATTTACATTCAACTCTAATTTATAACTGGCCAATGAGAACTTTAAAATCGTATTCGAGAAATGCCGGAATACTGCTTCGTTGCTACGCGCAAATAATATAAAAAAAAATAATATTCGAAAAGATGACATCAATAATATCTATATTTTCTATGCTTAAAAATAGATCTCGCTCTAATACTTTAAAATTCTAGTAATACCACTAGTATGTACAGTCAGCTACATTAAATACAAGTACACTCAACGTCATATGTGCGTCGCCTAGTTACATAAACATCACATTTTCAAATGAGATTCTCAATGTACAACACGTCTCGCCGTAGTAGGACACTAGTCCTGGTTCGTTCAGGAATGTATGTCACAAGCTTGCTAGAACTGACAACTGTTAAGCTAATTAATATGAATAAAATAATATTACATTATATGTTATCAAACAAACTTCATAAACATGGGTTATAAAATCTGTGTAGTTTGAATACCGCGTTTTACCACATAAATGTTCTATTAGTCAGGTTTCTAGCATGTCATCATTAGTTACAGATGAAATTCGAGACATAAGACTTATTATCAGCTTATTAGATGAAGAACAGGATAATATAATCGTCAAGAATAATCTTGACGATTATATTATCCTGTTCTGCATCAACCGTTCAACCGTTGCACAGCTTTGTAAGACAATATACCTTCTAGGTAAATTACTGTCGTATTAAAAAAAAAAACAATACTCATTACAAACAACATACAAACCTCATAATTTCGATTCAATTCACAACAAGTGGCAGCGGGTGAATTGACAATTTTTGTTTGATTTCACACATTAGCTTACTAATAAAAATTAATACATAACTATTAAACATTCAATGCTGCTGTCTCTGTCTGTCAACTTTTCCAATAATAAATAACAGACAAATATAGCAACATTGAAAAGCTTGTCCATTGTCTAAATATTTTTATTAGTAAGGTATATCTACCAAAGATATCTATGATTTTAAAATTACAAAATTTCACTCGAGATCTCAAATAATTTGTCGTGATAACCTTTCCAGTCTAATCCTGGCAGTAAGTCGGACTTGTCAGTGGGTTGGTATTCAAACCCAGCACTATCCAATATTTACTTTTCAAGTCAATTTATCTGTTCAGTAGATAGGTGCTAGTTCATTTCTACAGTTTAGACCGAAAAGTATCACACATAGACCTTTGTAGAGCATCATCTCAAACACTAGTAATGTGACATTTCCAATAGAAAACTACAATATTTCCTTTTCAACATAGACGTATATATTATAGACGATGGTGAAAACGAAGATGGCGTAACTTTTTGTGTATGAGGATTTGTTCTGTCAAATGTACGTCATAGCCTATCTTGAGTTTTGAAATCATTGTTTTTCAAACGTCGATGTGATTGTTTCTGGCCGGGACTATCAGTGACTAATCAGGGGCGCATTCAATCCGGATTTATACCACTGTAAGTGACCAGTGTTTTAGTCAATGTATATGTGGTGTCATCAGCGGCCTTCAAACTTCGCTCGCCAGGGGCGGATTCGTGTGTGGTCAGGGCCAACGCGTCTCGAAGAACTGTCGCATGCTGTGTCCGGCGCGGCCCACGGGCGAGTCGTCCTCGTTGAACACCTCGCAGTTGCTGAATATCAGCCGCACGTCCGACGCGAACTCCTCCTTGCACTTGTAACTGGATAGAGAAAGAAAATCGTAAACTATAACGTCATGATTTTGTAAATAGATCCTATGCCTGTATGTTAGGAGTAGGCTACACACGTAGGCATATAAATTTTGTTTTCTCGTGCTTCGGGAAGTTTACAGCCTCCTTAGTCATTGAAAAGATGTTAGAGCTTTAGAAGAAATTTCCCCTAATTATTTTAAGATGCCAAAAATAATGTCTATGGGAGCGTTCAAGTATTACGTAACGCAATTGGGTGGGAGGGGGAGGTGGATACCCACTTTATTTATTGAAATTATTATGACTTAGATAAATTTGCCACTTGGATGTAACGTAACTTTTCGGTAGGGGGGAGAGGGGTCTAAAATCTTCAAAAATTGCGTTACGTAATACTTGAATGCTCCCTATATACAATCTATACCTGTACAAAATTTCGTCTATTTATATTCATAATTACAGAAGTTAGCAAGGGAGGACGTATGGATGGACGGATGTTTGTTACTGTTTGATGCAAAAACTACTGAACGGATTTTGATGAAAGGAGACCGGCAAGTCGCCATACATTTACTGCCTGGTAATTAAAATACGCGGACACAATAAATATTTTCAAGTTGTACTTTATGATCATAGGAACAAAAAAAAACAGGAATTATATCAAACATCAAACTAAACTTAAAAGATAATTCATTAAATATAAGCTAACCTATTGTTCAATAAATTGCCTTAGTGGCGGTTTGCGGGAAAGCGACATCTATTAGTCAATTACGTAATGAAATGAATAACTAGTTGGTTTGGAAACACAATATGCTAACAGATAAATGATAGATGTCGCTTTCACGTTACGAAACCTAAAAACATGATAATTATTCTATTTCACACCCTAAGTAATATATTCCATAAAACTAGCACCAACCTGTTTATCTACAGAAAAAGATATAACTTTATACTCCAATAAAAAACAAATCTATCTAATGGGATACTAGATGGAGCTTTTACGTCTGAAATTGACAATACGTATGTTGCACATGAATTCTCTTGATATTGGGAGATTCATAACTTTTTATTCCCAAGTCTTAAAAATACAATATTTTTTTATATAATAACTTTTTAAGTACTATAAAACCTAAAAATTAGTTAGTAAGTGTAGTAGTTTAAAAAGTACAGCATTCCCGTGAGATACTGTATTTACGCGGGCGGAGCCGCAGTCAAAAGCTAGTACCAACCCTTCCTCAGTGTTTGATATTTTTTCTGCGGCTAGGGGCAGACCCAACCCACACAAGGCATCATCTGGTGGCGTAACTGGTATAAAAACGGTCAATAAGAATGTTCGATTCTGTTTCTCTCACCAGGCGACGCTCGGTAGCCCGACGGTCCTTGTCGTGTCAAAAAGCTGTCAGATGACACGAATTTGAAAATCCTCATTTAATAATATCATGGCGGGTGTGTACTTACACAGAGTCCTGCAGCTTCCGCTTTATGGTGGAGAGGTCCATGGGGCACTTGATGACCTTCCGGTACTGCGGAAAGTGCTTCGTGTTGACCGGCACCAGGAACGGCCACGCGTGCTCGTGGCACTCCATCTCGCACAGCAAGTTTCTACAGACATACAGTCATATTTGTATTATATTCGCGTTAAGTTTGTAGTGAACCAAAAATATATAATAATATATATAAAAATAATAGGTCAAAATTGACCAGTGACGCATATTTTTGTTCACGTTATTCAATACGTAAGCAATTTTGACATATTTGTAGGTATGGTTAACTGCAAAATTAACGCGAACACTCTATAGCTTGCTCCCCAAACTAAATTTTATAAAATGTGGCGAATTAATTTTAAATAAAAATTAAAAAATATAACTAAGCTTTAGTTAAAGTTTTTTTTACGGCCTGTACGGTGTGCGGTGTGTATAGTTTGCAACCATTTTTGAGATTATAGTCTTACTACAAGAGTCTTAGAGGCTCTAAGTTTCACAATCTTCTAATAAGTGTCAGATAGCTTACATGCAAGTTTTGTCTCTGTTGCTGGATATAAAGATAGCTGCGACAAAACTTTCGAATAAACTATCTGACACTCATTTGAAGATTTGTGAGGCCAGACCAGGCCCTTAGTAAAATAAATATTCCTCACTTGCAGAACAGCATCTCCTTGGACATTTTCTTGGCGCAACCTTTGTCTTTCTTGGCCCGCGACAGCAGTGGGATGTTCTCCACCTCGGGGTCTGGAACTGAAGTGGAATAAAATTATTGTAACCATCTATTTTGACGAACTCTGTGGCTCAGTGGTTAGCGCATTGGGTGCTCAAGCCGGAGGCTGCGGGATCGAATCCCGCCAGGGACCAAAAAGTTTTCTGTGTTCTTTCGTGGACTTACCACAGGACCAGATTGACGTGGTGTGAAAGCGTCCATAGAGATTATTATTATATTATTATTAGCTATGTTTAGAAATTAATGCGAAAAAAATGTAAACTAGTGTTTATAATAATTTACCTATTGAACTTTGAGTGGTCCCATACACGGTCCGGTTTTCCTTCAGTTCGGCCTGAACGGTTGCATCCGTTCAGGCCGATCGTATCATCGTCTGTGTGCAATTTCGAGATCACATCAGTCGGCCGGATGGACTGAAGCGATTCGTTCCAGTGTTGCTAACTCTGTTTTTGCGAAACTACTCAACTCGCGTCGTTTTCTACTAAAAACTACTAAAAGAGTACCGAAAACTATAAAAAAAAGCTACTAAACTTAGGAATCCCTAAAAAACATAGCATTTTTAGTTTTAATATTTTTTAAATACAATAATTTTACCGTTAAATAAATAAAATATAGTAGGAAATATTACGTATATAGAAATTAAATCGGTAGTTTTAAGCGACTTATGGACGCGTGCTAATATGTGCTATTATGATAAGGTGTCATAATAGCACATAGAAGCAGGCCATTTTGCATATTATGATTACTGTCTGGCTATTTTCTACAAAACTACTACTACTACTAACAACTAAATTCATACTAAAGAGGGAATAAAGTACTAAATTTAGTAGTAAAACATTGTAAAACAACTAAGTTGGCAAAATTAATTCTGACCTGAACGGATGGACTGAACGGTAATAAAATTGGACTGAACGCTAATAAAATTCGAGTGTAAAATAAAACCGGTCAAGTGCGAGTCGGGTTCCGTACAAAACGGAAAAAGTCACGTTTGTTGTATGGCAGCCTCAAATTTTTATTTTATCCTGTTTTTAGTATTTGTTGTTTTAACGGCAATAGAAATGTATGTAATTTTCACAAATAAATAATGATGTAGGTACATCATTATTTATTTGTGAAAATTTTAACTATCGAGCTATCACGGTATAAGAAGGTTAAGATACAGCCTGGTGACAGACGGACGGACAGCAAAGTCTCAGTAATAAGGTCCCGTTTTTACCCTTTGGATACGGAAATCTAAAAATGGCAACGTGGTCTACAGAATATTTATTAGAGTTCATTGAAGTATTTAAAACTTTAGAGCCACTACGGCTGATAGAATCTAAAGACTATTACTACAAAACAACGAGAAATGATTTCTATAACATATTACTGGAAAAATGTACGACACAATAATTCGGTTTCGTCGATAGCGTGATTACAGTTGCAGCAAAAAACAATTAATAAATAAAATAATATAACCTAACCTAATCAAGAGCATGTCACGACATATCTAAGGAGAGTTCCGTAACTATCAACGCGCAATAGGTTTTCTTTGAATTACTTAAAAAGTTATTGTCATAAAGTTATTACAGAAGCTAAGAGAGCGGACAGACAGACAGACGGACGGACAGAGCGAAACTATAAGGGTTACTTAAGTATTGAGGAACCCTAAAACACGACCCAAGCTCGCGGCAAACCAGATACGATTCTCCGTGCATGTGCCTGAATCCGTTCAGGGCGAACCTTAGATTAAAACGCCTAGAAACCGGGTACGCGTATGAAAAGTGAAGCAAATCATACTGAGTCATATAGACTCGGTTTGTTCGAACGACCCGTCAGTTGTCAAGGTCAAGCGCTAGTGCATACATCTCCGACTGTGCATACATTATGACGGTTTGTGTCGTTATTGGCTGTCACAATGCATCGGAAAGTAATAAATGCAAATATTTACAACATTTTAAAATAAAATCATATTATGTCGACATCTTGCTGCCCTAATGTGAATTGTGAAAGTGTTACTTACTAGTAATAATATAAGAAATTTATTTCTTAATTTTCATGGCTAACTAATAGTTGCAACTAAGACAAAGATTTTAATATTTTATGACTTTTTTAACTATCAATTTAAAGTATTGCCAGTATTAAGATAATCCTTAATATATTCCTTAATACCAGTTTCATATAAATAATGTTCACAAATCATGTTTAGATTGTTTAAAAATGAAATATAAGTTATATTTTTACATTTTACGATATTAGGAAAACAAATACAATAATTCCAATTTTAAGAGCAACATTTTCCGGGGAAATTTCGCCTTGAAACTGTACACACTCCACAACATTAAAGTTTTGTTTGTGTGCGTGTCGGTATGTAAAGCTTACACCTACATATATATGTTGCTTGCTTCACTTTGTACGATGCGTTTGTTTGAAGACTACCTAGGGGTTATTAATTAAGGGCCGAACTAACGTCAGTTCGGTCGGATGCGATTTTTTTCGTGCATGTGCTCGAATCCGTTCAGGCCGAACTGATATCAGTTCTAACTGAAACGATCGGCCTGTGTGGGCCTTAAGATATTACAAATTTTCTAATTCATAAAACTGGGGCAATACTAACGGTAATCGACCATCGTTATCATTGGCCAATGCCAATCAGCGATAAAGAAATAATTAATACCGTGCCCGTCAACGCGGTCTGTGTCCTCGTGCTGCAGCGCGCCGTTGCCGGTCACGAACTGCATCGCGCGTCGCTTCTCCGGCGGACCCTCGTCTGCTGATAGCTCTTGCAAACCTGAAGAAAAAACGTTTTTATACCTCAAAATGATAAAATAATAATTTTTAATCGCTCGTTAGTAGTATCGATTTGTTTAACCCTTAAAATGGAGATAAAATCCATCTTTTGAATAAGTGATTTCTTATATTCTCCACTAATTTGTATAATATTATGTTCCCTACTAACGCTGTCATAGAGGCTTCCACATAAGGCTGACCTTTTTTTTGTCAACAACCATCTCACAGCGCATTTTTTACGGATTGTTCTGAAACCTGTTACCGATACTATCAGAAACAAAATAAAACTTACTAGTATGGTGCAGTCCGTTCTCGGGGTCTGGCGCCGGCTCTACTTGAGCCTGCTCAGGAACATGCTCGCGCTCGCGCTCGGGCTCGGGCTCGACGGCGGGCGCGGCGGCCGGCGCCTCCTCCGCCGTCGTCGACGTGGACGCGTGCGACGCCGCCGGACTGAGAGAGTATTGGATATTGTTAAAACAATATAGTACTTGTGTTTGTCATTAGAAAGAGATGAAAATAAAGCGTTGTGACGACTGTGAAGATGAAGTATTTGATCACAATAAACCTTGTGTATATCGCCTTTTGGTAACGCAGTAATGATACAGATACAATGCAGCATTGATAGAGTCGTAAATTTTCGCACACCCTACGCAACACAACGATGTTTTGAAAAAAAAAAAAACATCGCAAAATGACATTGTATTTGCTAATAAATTGCACTGTACCGATGCAAAAAATACCAGTACAACAATATTATTGGTTTTAAATTTTAATAACCATTTTGTAGCGTTATCAAAATATTTTTAAACTTAATAATAATTATATTTATGACGAGCTGATGGATTGCTTGATAGGAAGCGGTAGACATTCGCAACACTAGAGTTTAGAGGACTTAGTTGCCGGGATTCCTCGAGTCCGTGGTATCCTCACCTGCAGTGGCGTGCACAGGATTATGACACTGGGGTATGCGGCGAAATACTAGGTCACAAAAACTTTTTCGTTTATAGATTTTTAGCATAGCTACAGCCAAGCGACGGATCTCTAAAACGAAACCATGCCAACAGAGCAAGTCTTAGATGTACTACTATTCATGTACATCTTCTACGGCAACGCAGACAAAACAGCGATCGATCGTCGCGGCGGAAGAAATTCTAATAAGTAAAATAATAAGCATATTTTAAAATATTATAACTCCTCACCAGTCAGTCAGCTTCAATTTTCACATATTCAAGGTTCCGGTTACTTGAGATTACTATATCCCGATGTAAATTACTAAATAATATGCAAGGAAAACAATATAATTTAATCGTGTGTACACAACCACACAGCTAGTTATACGTTTCATAATTTTTAACATGAAATTTTCGAGATACATTATTTTTTTGCTGGTTTAATTGTTGTAACTCGGGTACACACCTACCTTTAGACAGAATTTGAATCTTTTCACTGAATGACAATTGTGAGAACTTGTTATTTTTAATTTTTAATAAACACACATTTTCAAAACCTCACAGTCAAATAACATTAAAAAAAATCGACTAACTCACTAGTAAAAGCAAATCACTACAATTATTATAGAAACTCAGTAATAAACTGTTAAATGTACACACTTTCAAATGTTAAAATGAAAAATCTTTTAAGAAAACTATAAATAAACTGGAGCGATTAAATTGTAAACAATGCTTATCACATGAAATATGCAATATGGCCCCCGCGAAACACAAAACGTTTCTTCTATTTAAACAAATAATGCATACGTCGATTTATTAGATTCGCGGCTTATAATTTTTACTCGGATTTATATGCCACGAATAATTTCCGACAAGCCAGTTCGGCGGTTTTCGGAAGCGTTCGGATAGCCGAGAGCCATCGCCTGCCGCGAGAGTTTTGCTATATAATCATGTCGATATTCATGGGTGTGTGCGTTTGCGAAGTATGAAAATTACACATACATGCGATGATTTGTCCTGCACAAAGCAACCGCATGAGTTGCTATTTATAAAATATTAGGCGTTTTAAAGTTATTATATTTTTTTAATTAATTTATTTACTATTAATTAAAGTCATCTAAAACGTACGAACGTTTTATTATAATACCTGTGAATGACAAGTAAAGCACTGCATTTCTGCCTACAAGGAGCGCACGCCCCTGCTCACCTGGGCACCATGTTCGCGTCGAGGTCCAGGCTGGTCTCTTTGCTCTTGCTGTCGCGCTTGTTGGCCTTGCGCGGCTTCTTGGGCGGCGCGCGAGATATGCACTGCGAGCAGTACCATTTTCCGCGCGGGTTCTGTGACAAATGAGACAAGCTTTTATTTAAAACATGAGTTAATTATATTCATAAAATTATGATGTAAATGCATTAAAGGCTGCTGCCACGAATACAGCTCTACACAGAATTTGTATGCACTTATGTGTATAGTAATACAAGAAATTTGTTGCGTGTACGTCATACATTGTGAAACAACGCATCATTTATTGTGTAAGGGAACGTCATTAATCGGTCATTTTTGGCTTTACTACTGTTTTATACTAATTAACATTGAACAGATCATACCTTAGGCAGCGGCGGGTAGTGGCAGTCGTGGTGGTACGCTCGCGAGCACAGCGCGCACGGGATGAGCCGGCCCGCGCCGCCGCCGCACACGATGCACACGCGCTGCCCGCGCGCCTTGTTCACGCACTCCCAGCAGTACCTGTCACGAACGTAGTGTTTATCATCTAACAAAATGAGCCGACGCGGTAGGCGTGGTTGATATGAAACATTGAAATTATCAACATTAGTTAACAACAAATTACAGCACCACACTAGAAAACACTAATAATATATCAACATTAGTGTTTTCTTAACAATTAGTTTCTAGATATAAAAGAATTAGACATCTTTTATATTGCAAAACATACAATACATTAACGACATAGATATACAGTGCGACTACTTTCTTAATGTCCCTGGGGAATAATCGTTTTTCTATGGCAGCGACCAACAATGTACGGAACACAGATCCCCGAAAGACCTTAAGAAAGTAGTTGTACTCTACAGAAGTGTACCTTCATTGACGGGATCTTAACCAGTCTTCCCTTCCTAGTTCCTACATAAAAACAGAATGAATATTACCAGTCGCCTTCCGGTATTTTCTCCATCCGCGGCTTAAAGCAGTAGGTGTGGTAGCCCTTATCGCAGCCGTCGCACAGCAGCAGCTCCGCCTCGTTGTCGCCGGACTGGCAAAACTGACAGTTCTGTAAAGAAGGCATCGTCTGCACCAAATGCGGCCCGTTATTACGACGCAGAGAGATACGAGTGAAACAGAAGATTAAGAAAAGAAAGACAGTAAGTGAAAACATAGAGAAAGATATAATAGAAACAAATAAAAATTTTAAAGTACAAAAAAGTATACAAAAGAATAAGTAACAAAAAAAAGAAAGATATGCTGCAAAGTGCTGTACAGCTTATGAAATTGGAAGTCACAGTACTTTCTGGTTAGAGAATATCCTAATAAAACTTAAGAGCTCTTACAGACGTATGGCACCCTGCCACCTTCCGTTTACACCCTTCAAGGGCAGTCGACGAAAGGTGGCGACGGCAGCCGTAGAAAAGCAGCGACAGCTGCAGTTGTGCGGAACAGGAAAAAGTATACCCCCCATACCCGGATTCGTATTCTGGTTTAACGCTAATCCAGCGCTGCTAACTACTAACTGTAGTAACAACTCACGGCTTTCATGATGCTCTTGTCCCAGGCGACGCCGGCGTCCAGCGCGGACAGCATCATGGCGAGCTGCGCCGACGTGTTGCAGCGCGACACCGCCTCGCGCCACGTCGCCAGCCCGCGCGCCACGCCGCGACCCTCCGCTACAAACAAAATACATATATTATAACCTGACCACGAATATAGAAAATCTCGACGTTATTGTTAAATCTTCGAGAATTGCAGGTTATATAATCTGTCAAAAATATATTATCGTGTCTGCCGTCAATTATATCTTATTATATCAATATTAAATACATTTTATAGACAGTGAAGTTAAAACTAGTAGGAGTCAGGATAATGGAAGTTTTTATCAAAATAATTATTAAAGTGTAAAAAAATAATTACTACCGACTACTTGATCATTCCATCGTCTTTTCAATAATAATTTTTATGTTTTATGGAGTATTTAAAATATATTTAATACGATAATATCATTTATGTCAAAAGAAATTTTAACCAAAAATTACGATATTACTTGTTTTAAAATCAGTGCTACCTAAGCTAGGCTCTATTTTTGTCTACTTCACATAATTGCAGACGACATTACGTCCTAGCATCACCGACGATGAAATCATATCCCTAAATTGCCACCAGCTAGTAGAGGCATAAGTCATTACAACGCACAAAGCTACTGAAGTAATGACGATCACTTGTTTAAATTATCAAAAATATTCTTACATTTAGTCTCGCTGGTGGTGTCGGAGTGCGGGGACGTCGAGGCCGCGTTGCCGTGGTCCGCCTGCAACACCGCGCCTATCGCCGCCGCCGCGTCGGCCGTGCTGAGAAATAAAACTCAATTTTACTTCAGAAAAATATTGCCTTGACTATGCAGTGCTCCTTCAGAATACACTTTTACACTACGACAATTTGTTCTTATTCATAAGGTTTATACACTTAATTTAATTTTACATAAAAGTTCACAATCAATTAAAACATCCACTCAAAAGAATACTACTGCTTGTCTAAAACTGTTGCGCTTTCACAAAGCAGTACCTGTGCACCAGCGGCGGCTTCAGGTATCGTCTCTCGATGTGGGCCTCTAGCGCGGCGAGTTGGTCACGCGCCCGCGCCACTATGTGCGCGCCGGAGGCGGTGGGCGGCGGCGAATCGTGTTCCAGCCGCGCCGGTCGCCAGCCCTTCACCTGCATCGAGCCCGCTGCCACGCGCTCCTCCAGCGCCTCCACCTGCAAGGATAGTATACAATACATTTATTTGTGTACACAAGAAAACGCAATAACACATACTTACAATCAAAGCCTGACCAAAAATATAGAGAACCTCACCATATTGCAAAAAATTCACGAAACAGAATAGTATTGTCATATTAATGTAAACTTTTGAGATTTAGCCAATAACATATATCCGAGTTTTAGATGATTTTATGTAGCGTTACTGCAATATACTGCTAGTTTTTATTTTCCTCGTCGGGATTTAAACGTGTTTTATCGCTCTAATCATATCTATTAAAATAAATGAGACGGGTAATGTAACGACAGTTTTGTCGGCCGTAGGTGCTACGGCGTTGTACGATACTGACCATAGATTATACAGATGTATACTAGATACTGACCGCGGCGAGCAGCTGCATGTCGACGCGGCGCGCGGCGTCTGCGCAGTACGATCCGGGCTCGTCGGGCTCCGGCGTCTCGCCCACGGGCCCCTCTAGCTGTGCCGCCGGGTGGCCCTTCTCGATGTGGATCTGAATAATTAGTTTATTTAATATATTGATAATTTAAACACACAGTTATTTAGCTCCATTCACATTAACGCTAGTATATGATTCGTACTAAGCGATGGTCATTCTATAAGAAAATATTTTGGAATGGATCCAAAAATTAGGTTAAAACCCCCGGGTGTTCGCGACTTTATATGAAGGTATGTAAACAATAATATATTGTGTGTTATTCTGTGTTACTTCATATATGATCAAACGGCGAGACGTTTGATTTATTCGTGATTATCGTGTACATTTTACTTTTTAGCGCTCATTTATATTTGTACCTTGTTGTTGAAAGACTGCAGGTGATGAGCGAGAGCGGCGTGCAGCTCTCTCTCTCGCACGCCGCGCGGGTGCAGCGCGCGCATCAGCTCTTGCACCTGCTCCGAGTCAGTTATACGCCACCAGCCGTGTCTGTGAAAGTTACAGGTTAAACTATTTCCCAACACAAAGAATAATTAACTCGAAATTATGCACATAATTTACATTTTATGTATCTTATGAGTCACATAAGATACATAAAATGTATCTTAAGCCTATTTATGCTCGAGCCCCGTTAAGCTACTTTTATTTAATGTAAACGAAGAGCCGATAGTATATGTGTTTGGTGGTATATTTTATTTAACACATTTAATATATTTATATATATACCTCCTCGATAGGGTGGTGCTTTACGCATGCTTATGCGCGCACTCACACATTTGCTTGCAGGTTATGGATATTTTTCGCGGGATATTATAAAGTAACGCCTGATCCTATAAACTAAAATATTATAGAAATACCTAAGATCCTTGGGCACGTATTGGTTGTCAAGTTTCTTGGGCAGACCGTGTAGCTTGCAGTGATCCAACTGCTCCTGCTCTTCAGCCGTCATCTGTATAGGCGGCGGGCTGTCACAAGTCACGTACGTAGACAGGGCATTGAAGTTCAGCATGCCGAGACTAGTGAGACCCGATGCCTTGGACTTCTGCGCCGCCAATTCTTTAGCGGCGTCCGCTTGGAGTTCCTTCTCTAGATCGTTGTCCTGCTCTTTATTCTCTTCTTTTGCTAGCTGAGGAGCGGTATTGTTCATGCTGGCGTCAATCATATCCTGGTCTAGGCCGGACATAGTGAGACTAGAGTCAGCATACACGTTGTTAGCGGGCACTTGCACGCTGGTGACCATACTGTTGAGCGTGAAGAGACTAGGGTCATGCAACAGGTGCAGGTTATTGGACACGTCCCACTTGTGGCCCTGGGTAGGGATGATCTCCGCGCACGTGTGCTCGTTGTCGCAGTACACGGGCTCGCTCGGCTTCTCCTCGTTTATGCTAGTCAAAAATGAACTCTCGTGCCTTAGAATAGAGAACCATTTTCCTTCCATAATTTTGGAGTGTAATATCGAGTGGGCGGCTTCAGTGTCTAGGGACTCGTCTTTAACTTCCTCCTTCACTTCGGTTTTCTCGATTTCCGCTTTTTTGGCCGCGTCCAGCTGTGACGACACGGCTTCGGCCATTTTGCGTAGTTCTTCTAGATTGTTCACTAGGTTCTCTTTACTCTCCTCCGGTTCCTCCTTCTCTACGGTTTCGTTTTTAACCGGCTCCTGTTTGACTTCCGGCGATTTTTCTATGGGTTCCGGTTGGGGGTTGAACATGGGTTTGTGCGTAGGTTTCTGTACGAGGAACGCGGTGGGTATCGAATCTTCGATATCCAGCATATCTTCCTCTTCGTGACTCTTCTCCTGTATATATTTTTCTTCCATTTTAATTCCACCTGTAACAACAGAAACATTTTTAGTTAAGAGTTACATTTTATTTACCTACTATTGCATGCGCGCCGTAATTATAATGACGATAAAATACGTAATCAATGCAAATATGCGAGCTGGAAATATGCCCACGTCCTTAGTCGGACTATAATAATATACATAATACGCGAATTACGAACACATACAATATGTTAGAGGCGCGTTAATCTAACTTAATACGTCTTTCGCCGCTGTACTATATACGTACACATGTATCGTGCGCCCTGCGCGTCGCCCTGGCGCTCGAGGTTGGGTTCGTACTTGATGATCTGCGTGCGATCGCTGAGGTTCAGCTCTGTCTTGATGCTACGCAGCTCCTCCGCACGCATCGCGCTGTCCGACCACTCAGCTAGCTCTTTCTTCACTTCTGTACAGATATGGCATACATTACATATGTATTTTTGGACCCAAGACGCTCTGACGTGCTAACTATGTATGTCTTATGTTTAATTTATGTAAAGTTTGTATGTGTAAATAAATAATAACCACCGAGCCACAAAGATTGTCAAAATATTTTATCGAGCGATACAATGTCGTTATTATCCTAACAGCTTTGTTAGCAATTTGGGAATGTTACCGGAGATAGCGGTGCCAACCAAACAAACAAACACGTCATATAAGTCAAGGCTTGTACGACTTCCAGTTGTATTGCAGTTTTATAATGGTCCTTTACGGCCCGTTTCAATAACCTAGATAGGTTCACGCGACTTTTGAATGACTTCAACGAAGACACTTGTGACTTTTGTATGACGATTATACAACAACGTTGGTCGTATAAATGAGGCCCTTTTCGCGTTTAATAAACGTTATTAAAACGTCAGTGTAACTTAGCTGTGGTTATATAATAACGTTTACTAAACTAATGTACGACGATAAATTGTTACTTGGGAAGATATTTTTTAAACAACTAAGGTAAAAATCGCTTCGCCTGATAATGTTATACATATATAACTAAAAGCGTGTTTTAAAATGTAGACAATAAATTAAATACATAACAAGACAACTTATAAAAGTATCAAAATGCCACGATAACACCACAATACGTACCGTCCACCTCCTTGAGCGTCTGATTCAGCGCGTCGGACTCCAACTTGGCGTGGTAGTTCACGATCTCGGGCTGCGCGGACTCCATTGCCTCCACGTATACGCCGCCGCACTTGCCCAGCGACCAGTAGCGACGCCAGTACCTACACAAGGTAGTTTAAAAATATACTATTTATCCACAGTATACAACAAGCACTACGAGGGTCTGTGTTCTGTTCTGTTAAAATTAAATAACATTGGTCTCTTATTTTTACATACATTTGTAAACTACATATATGCAGCGTTCATAGCGATAATATTTTTGAGGTCAGCAAAGCATTGTCAACTGTATTCCAACAGACTTCCGAAGAAAGTGAGGAAGTATTAATGTAAGTACATATATTTCTTTGGAACTTTACAGCCTTAGCGGCTTAGCGGAATTAAGCTTTTAATAGCTAGTTGAATGTACGTCTGTTACCTGTCCTGTCCAAAGCACGTGGCCCTCAGCGCGTGCGACGCGGCCGCGAGCGCCTGCAGCTGCTGTTCGGACTGGCGTATCAACTTGTCCAGCTTACGGCCGAGCTCCTCCGATGATAAGTTTTTGTCCTCGTCCTGGTCAAGTTAGGCATACAATTATTATTAATGAACTAAACATAGCAACACCTAGTATTGTCCGTGCCTTTTTCGCGTAAATAGACAATAATAAAAAAAAAGACTGATGATTGATTCTAGATCATTGTACTCTCAAGTAGCTCTACTCTCTGAAGTTGTAGCAAGCTGTTGCAAACTTCGTAAAAATCATTTTTAACTTACTTCTTCTGGCTGCGTTCCTTCGCTTTCCAAATCACTCAGAATGGCGTCGCAGTCACCCATTACGCTGTCCTTGTCTATCTTGGCGTCGTTGGGCGAACATTCGTCCTTATTGTTATTCAACATTTCTTTGCTCTTTATATTATTCGAGAGATCCTTTAGAGGCGATAATTCCTTGTCGCTTTCATCGTTAGGCGGTTCTTTGTAAGGGGACGGCGTGTTAAGTTTAGAGTTTTCATTATCGGGCGATGATTCCTTATCGCGCTTTTTGGGTGTTTCACTTTTATCGGAACGATCTGGCGAAAGATAATTTCAGTTAACCTTGAAGTATTTACGTATTGTAGTAAAATATAATGGCTAAAGAAAGTTCAAGCTACAGTAATTGAATAATAAAGACATTTCATGCAGTAAGTCATATTTTGGTGGTTTAAAGACAATATAAAATCTCACCATCATCAGGCGACGTCCTGGTGACAGAATTCTCCTCCACCAGCCTCTGCATCCGCTCCAAGGCCATTGCCTGTTGCTTCTCCGTTTGTTCCGTTCGTAACTTCCTTTGATGTAACGCTCGAACTCTGTGGAACAAAAAAATATACATTACATACTAAATTTTTATTTCAAATTTATTGAACCCTATGTAATACATAAATGTATATTACTATGTATTATCTTAATATGTTACATTATCTATTAAGCCCGCCATTATTTATACGATTTATTAATCTGGCATGTTCTGTTAGCTTAATTCCATTTACGTATTTGCACGTACTTACGTATACGAATGTCAGGCAGTATGTAATGTTCATATTTGCGTATGCGCACTTATTGTGCGTGGATGTGTACGTACTTGCGTATGCGGGTGTCGAGCGTGAACCGTTCCCTGCGCAGCTGGGCCAGCTGATCGAGCGCGGCGTCCAGCTGTCGCAGCACCGCGCGTGACTGCGTCAGCTCATCGCACACGCGTGCCAGCACGCGGGCCTTAACTGTTGGGTTTAGTGCGACGAACGGCTTGTCGCGAAGCGTCTCTGCAAATTACGTGTATGTGATAAATCAAGGTACAGATATTATATAGATGGGCAATGTTAACATGTCTTAAATGCTGCAGATAGGAGCAAAAGTTTAATGACAATCGGGAAAATTAAATATAGTTAGTATAAAGGTCTTTTCAACCTTATTTTTTAATTTAGCTTATGTAAAAGTACAAACCGGATAGTTTATACGTGGCGTTGTTATGCAGATGGTCGTAGTAGGCGGGGTTCTTGGTTGTGGCGATGGCGTGCGACATCTCCGCGTCGCTCTGGTGATGGTCCGCCACGCGCCGCTCGCGCTCGCGCTCCACCGTCAGACCTGCGAATTTATCGTTCTAGAAAATTCCTCGTTCTTCGGTGGTAATTTAGATCTATTAGCTAATATCCACCCCTTATTTACTACTATTCAACTGAACAATGTAGGTAGATTTAACTTCCACACAAACTAAAGTTACGTTTAACCAATATTATTTATAATATATAATAAAATAGAACATCCAAATAACTGACCAGTGAGCGCCTTAACCTCGCCCGTGGCGTTGGCGTACAGGTATATGCGTAGCACCTCACTGAGGTTGGCGGGCGTGACGTCGCCCATGCGGATGGCCTGCCCCAGCAGCGTCGTGTGCCGCCCCGGGTGCGGGATGCCTGGGTCCTCTGTATCGTGAGACATTGTGGACATTTAATGGATGTTTATCATACGGCAAAAAGCAACATTATGTTACACTAGCTTTTGCCCGCGGCTCCACTCGCGTAAATAAAGTATCCCACGAAAACAGTGTACTTCTTAGGGTTAAAAAGTAGCCTATGTTTTAATCCAGAGCCTAAACCACTGCCATACGAAATATTATCAAAATTAGCGATTTTGGATATGACTCCATCTGTCGGAAGCTACCTATACTTCTTACATAACACCTTAACTTTCTAAAGTACGGCTCAATACACATTTACGATTTTAATTTTTCTATTCTTTTTTTAAGTGAGTTTGAATTTTAGGCACGATTAGAGTATTTCTGAATTTTAAATTATGAAGTTTCACTTCTACCTCGTGTACTCTATACACGTCATATCCTCAAAATGACAAGTTCTTAGAAACAATATGTTAGTCATACCTATAGCAATGATGAGTAGCCTAGTCATCACGGTGATGAGTTGATCCTCAGCCTCCTGGTTGTAGTTTGGTATCAGTCCTTGTTGTAACGTGTCTAAGCTTGGCAGTGATTCTACGTCTGAAACAAACAAAACGTGACTTAAGAAATATTGTCTTCCATTAAGCCCTCATTCTATGCTCTTTAACAGCAGTATCCATACCGGGAGTATGGATACTGCTGTTTTCCTTCACCTTTTGCAGTGAAATTCTTTTATTTATAGTACTTTTTTGCCCCTATTTTTGTAACAGCATATAGGCTTGATCATACCGAAGCCGAGCGCCTGGCCAAAGTTGTGCAGGAACTCGAACACGTGCAGCAGGTCGCCCATGGCCTGACCCGCCACGCGCGCCGGCAAGCGGGACAGCGCTGGCAGCGGCTTGTGGTCCGACAGCGTCGAGTCCTCCTGCGGCCTTCTGTAAATGTAAATTAACTGACGTGAATATGCCTTTGAGATTGCTTCCATAGTGGTGGCAAATCAGGAGACAAATTATTATGGCAAAAACGGAAAGGATAAAGGACAAAATAATTATTTACGCTAAATAACGACGGTGATGCCTCTCGCGCGGTGGTGAGGTAGCTCTCACATTATCAACAACATATTATATTTCAGTCAAGAAGTTTTTAAACAGTTACCTTAGTTCAGCCAAAAGTTCCATCTCTTTTCTTCTCTGCTGTAACTTCTTTTCTTTCACAAGCAAACGATCTAGAAGGTTCTGGTGTTTTCTTCTTTCCCTCTCCTCCCATCGTCTTCTGCCGTCCAACTGACGTATGAATGTTGTATGTTGACGCCGCCGTTCTCTCTCCTAAAATTGTTTTTAATAATGAAGGTTAAACAATTTGAGTATAGAACTTACGGAAATAAAACTAGCGAACCCCTGTGGGAAGATTAGTATGCGGATACTTTAGCTAGAATTCATAATGTTAATAAAAATAACTCTACTATTATTTTGTGTGTATTTACATAGTATTTATCTAACTACTAAGCAGGATATTGGTACTCGTTGAGAAATTCCAAAGCCTCTGCTTACAGAAGATGTAGTTATTTAAATATTTATACAATATTTATAAAGAACAACCAACCCAAGATTAAAGTAAGAAATTATGATAAAAATATAAAAAATTGCAATAAAACACAAGAGTTGAAACACATAAGTGTGTTTTTGTAATAGCTAGCAAAGTTTAAAAGCATTAGATCACCTACTAAGGAAACATTCGGTCTGGTGGAAACTCTAATTACCTCGGAAATGAATTTTTGCTGTTCCCCGATGAGGGTAGATTGAAAAAAAAAACGACATGTAGAGTTGGGTGCGTACAATAAAGTTGTAAGACAAAAATGTTTTTAGTCACAATGCTAATTATGTTTGAAAGATTTTTCAATGATTTTATTCTACATTTTTTATCCATAATGTAACTAACGGTATTACAAACTATTATGGGCCTTTCAATTAACCAACCTGTTCTTTCAGTAGCATAGTCTGATGTCGCTTGAGTTCTCTTTCCTGAAATAGATTAAATATGTATAGAGCTTTTGATTTGAAATACAGCAATAAAAAACATTGTAATATGTTAATAGATAATACTACTGAACTAGAGAATACTACTGAAAATAGAATACAAGGTGGCGCAAAATTAATCAACCAATTTTGTTTTAAGTAAAGTAAGTAAAAGAAAATGCTTTTGAGCTATGGAAATCTTTATTAGGACCTTTACAATTTTTCTCTTTGGTAGAGAATATGAAATTCGTCAAGTGGCCACCGCCACTGCAGCGTTAATTTTATCGCATACATGTCTTTTTGTAAAATGTCCGGCGATAGCTTTTCGCATTCCTGTCGAATATACTCTTTAGGGGCTGAAATGTTCGAAACTTGTTGGCATAAGCCCGCGACTTTAAGTAGCCACGAAGAAAGATATATGGGCGGTTAAATTGGACGATCTTGCTGGCCATGCCAAATCAACAAAACTAAGCTTATTAAGAAAATTAAGCTACAAGGAATCGCTTCGACACAATTGTTCCAGTCTTTTGCGGAGTATAGCTCTTTATTGATTTTCTATACTATGTATTCTGCAGCTCTAATTCAAAAATTCCAAATATGATAGACATACGACGCCATTTGTATTAATTATAACACCTTCCGATAGACAAAGGTATTTGATAGGTCTCGCTCGCTTGACCGCCCAGCGAGACCAATGATTAGTCTATACCGATAGATTGTAGAGTGATAAATTTACACCACCGTGTTTATTAGTAATAATATCTATGAACGCTTTCACAACACGTCAATCTCACCCCGTACAAGTTCTCGAACAACTTGTATTAAGGGGTACCAGACAACGGGAATATATTTAATATTTTTTACTATAGGTACACATTTTCAAGAATTTTACTAACTTAAAAAGAAAACTTGAGCACTGCGCGTTCAACGACTGAGACACAGAGGTCGTCAAATATATATATCGGTGTATATATATATACATATATATATCTAACCTAACATTTCATTTCATATGTATTTGTCGAATTTGCCGAATAAATGTTTTATTAATATTATTTTACCACAATATTATTTTTGTAATGATAATATATTATATCTACAACAAAGCCAGCTATCTAAACAAACCTGCTGCCTCTTCGCCTGCTCCTCCATCTTCTGTTTCTCAGCCTCCTCCTGCTTTCTCTTCTTAGCCTTTAGCAACAACATCGAAAGCGGTACAGCAAATCATAACATACACCAAACATGAAACAAAAAAAATCGAATATACTGCTAATGCGAACAATTTGTTTTGGCTTGTTTTACGATATAAACATTTTATAATTTCCATTATAATATTTTAACCAATAAAATAATAATTTATTATTAAAACATCTGCGCAAAATATTATAAAATTAGATCAGTACCTAAATACGATTATATATTTATATATTTATATAATCCTATTAAGGTTGGTTGGTTGGTTTACAATTTACATTTAAATGAGCTTCTGAATTATATTTGCAAACTTTTGTAAAAATAATTGAAAGATAATTTAATTTATTAAAATAAAATTTAAGCAGTTATAACAGTCAATAACCGAAAGGCATAAAGCGGTGCACAAGGAATAATATAAAAAATCAATATTATCTAATAGAATAAGTACAAACATTGTTTCCCTACTCCCTGTAGGTAACAAGATTCCTTTGTTTTTGCACCATAACCAATGAAAAAAAGGAAAAGTTGTGCAATATGCTGTTAAACACAATCGCTGTATTTACAAGAGAAGCATTTTAGGGTTAATAGACCGTTACACTACAAAACTCCACCGTTAGACAGTTAGTTAACCCCGTGTTAGTCTAGTAGGTGTCCAACGTACCGGACTAACGTCCTGGTGAACTGATATCGACAACGCGCCATCTTTGCCTACGCTGAACGTCTCTTTATTCGCTTTTTTCGATATAATATCGTTCAAAATATTGTCGTCCTCGCCGCTCAAGTCTATCATATCTTTTGTCTTATCTTTTGGTATTAATGCGAGATTTTGAGACATGAATTCATTTTTGGCGTCTAAATACTTCTGTTCTATGCTTTGCGGGTCGCCCCGTTCAGACTTTTTGACCTCCTTCCCCTTGCTCCACTCGCAGCCGTTGATGAACTCGGATATTCGCGAGTACGACTCTATCAGTTTCTCGATGTTGTTCTCCTTGTCTGGCACCTTGCGTTTGTCGACAGTTTTCATCAGGCTAAAGTCGAAGTATTTATCGTTTGGACGTTTGGGGAGATCAAAAGCGGCCTTCTCCGCGAAATCCTTCATTTTGTCTAGGGCGTTATACTGTTCAGTTTCTTTCCAGTCTTCCGTGATGTTGGTATTGAAGAGCGAGTCTTTCAGCCCGCTAACCGGTATAAGGGAGAGACTAATCTGGGGCATGGTCTTGTCTTTGTGTTTTTGGTAGTCGGTATTTTTCCAGTCCTCGGACTTGGTCGGCAACGCCTCTATGGTGAGCTGCGATCTGCCTTTGTTGATTTGCTGTGTCGAATGTTTGCTCTCGTTAATTTCGTCGTTCGTACACTTTATTATCAATTGGACTCTGACAACATTGTCAACGCACCCGGTGTTAGAAACCCATAAACGTTTACACATATATAAGGATACTACGATTTGAACACACACTACGAAAGGAAGCTAAGAAATCTACGGTAAAGCGAGAAGTTGCCGCTGGACAACTTGTCACGTTACACATCTCTACAAGTGAGCACAATGTTGCCAAGCATCAAATTGATAATAAAACAAACACAAGCACATGAAATAAAACATAAATATATATATATATATGTATACTGGTTCCCATATTATTTTATAAGTAATATCAACTCAAAATATACACAAATACAATACTAGTAATAATATTTAAATAAAGTCTAATAAAACTAAGACCAATTCTGCAATAAAATAGAAAGATTCACAAGGAAAACTACTGACTAACATACATAACACAAAATGGCGAAATCTTTGCAGTCAACTGTACAATGTAAATTTTGTAAGATCGAATGATTGATGTATGCTACTAAATATGGGTACTAAACCAGGGCAAGTTGAAAAGCACCTACAATCTTACCTCTAGCAGCTGTTGACTTCTTGCTTCCTTTTCCCTCTTTACATATTCTGCCTTCTCTGACCTTTCTAGTTCTCTTACTAAACGAGCCTAAAATGAAATATAAATCAATTGTTTACATAAATTAGCTGTATCATCGTATGCTTGCATCTTGTATTACGAACACATTATAAAAATTGTATGTGATGTGTTCTAAGCGTTTATAGAGTATATGTTTGGACTTATTGTTACAGTTTAGACTTGGGGTTTATTCACTACACAAAAATATACACGTTTAATGAAACGTGTATATTTTTGTATATGCCTGATGTCCAATGGGACATCAGGCATACGCTGCACATGCGCTGTGCAGCGAGCCAATTTACATTCGAACTCTTACAATAAAATGTGTATCTTCTTGTGTAATGAATAATGTTCAATTTTGAATAGCTATCTTAAAAATTCAGCGCCATGTCGCGTATCGTTTCGTTATGTGAATTGACCCTTAGGCTCTTGTAATCTTATTAATTTCGCAAAATGAAAAATATGTTTACGAGTACATAATGTACGAGTGTGCGTGTATGTGCGTGCGTGCATACCTGGTGCGCGCGCGCGTCGCGCTGCGCCTGTTGTCGACGCGCGAGCTCCATGCGGCGCTCGAGCGGCGGCGGCGTCGGTCGCCCGCATGCCACACGGGCTTCCTCCACCCTGCACGATCATTTTTTGGGTCAGTAAACAGATTTATTGGCGTAAATACGTCTTTAATAATAGTAATAACGAACATACAAAGTACGTAAAAATGAACGATAGTAATACAATTTGGTATTACAGCAACACATTATCTACTATCTTTATCCAAAATTTAGCTTTACATCCATATTGACACTGGATAAGTTAAGTCAGGTTAGTAAAGTATCAAAGAATTTGTTACGCGAAGTGAAGAATGAGTCGCATCGAGTTGAAGTGAGTAATATACCTCTTAGTGATCTCCGCCTCAGTCAACACGGAGGGCTCGGCGCCGTCGGCGGCGGGCTGGATGTACTCGCCCAGTATAGTGCGGCTGCTGAAGCTGAAGTTGTCGCGGCATAGCGGCGGGCACGGATTCGCTTCCAAGAACTGCAAATATATCGTGTTACATTACAAGTGATGGGGGTTCTGTAAGCTACATTTTCTATATTAATTAATTTCGACTCGATTCTATATCCGCCAGTAAACTGGCGGATATAGATTTGTGGGAATAGTGGGAGCCCCAAAGGAAGATCTCCGACCGAGCGAAATGGTACGCTCGGTCAGGCCGAAGCCCTTGTAGTCTTTTTACTACAGAAACTTCGATAGCGCGATTCAGGATTGTGGCGCTAATTGGTCCGCCACAGGTTTATTACCACGTTTATACCCGACTGCCAAAGAGCTTGTAGGATACGACCAGGCTTCAGTACTCACCGTCTGCAGCTCCGCTGGCGACTTGATGTGCAGCGCTGCGTGCGGCTCGGGCGGCGAGTACGACACGTCGCCGCGCACGTGGCACTTGCGGGACAGGCCGCGGACCAGCGTCACGCGCCGCCAGCCTGGGAGAGTACAAGGTGATTCATTCATATAATGCGATGATAGGTCAATTTATGTCGGAAATTGCTTTCCTTACTTTTATAGTTTTTAACTATATATTATATACTAACGTACATGAGCTCGAGAATAAGTGAAGTGTGTCAATAAGATCTAATAAGATATAAGAAATTATAGCATAGTATTAGAATAGTTCTAGCACATCGTACCATTTAGCATGTTATTAACTTTACGTGTAATAATCTCGTTCTCGAGTGTCCTCCAAATAAGGCGGACCACCCAGTAGCGTAAGGTTATCAGTTGATGTATTTCAGACTTTATTAAATATGGATTGGAAGAAAGTAGACGTTTTTCTTTAACCTCCTTAAATCTCATAATTTCATATGGCTACCATTGAATGAAAAACCATCTTCATGTCATGCTTTGATAAATAGAAAAATAATTTATTTCATTAAAATACACTGTAAATGTATATATATATATATGTAGACAGAAGAGGTAAGGACAGGAAGACACAAAACACACAAATATGCCAAAAGGTATATTTGTGTGTTTTGTGGGTAAAAAGTTTAAATAAATAACAATGTACCTAGAGCCAGCGGCAGGCGCAGCGGCGGGTCGGGCTCGCCGGTCTCACTGTCGGACGCGGCGCTGTCGGACGCGCACGAGTCCGTGCTGCCGCCCTCGCCGACCAGCGCCCGCAGCTTTTCCTGTTGGACAATTATATTATTACAGTCATAGGTGCTCTAATGCAGCAGCCGATAGCACTGGCTGAAGATCAAGACAGAGCTCGCTAATTATGTATATACTTATTATAGTACACATTATTTAGTACAGACTTTCCGAGCAACAGCAGCGCGCGCCGCAATTCCAGGGCCAGTATATTGGCCACGTAGTTCTCGGGTCCGCGGCCATCATCAACTCACCAGATCCGTCTCCCCCAGCAGCTGCTGCGCGAGGGCCGGCCGCAGCCCCAAAGCGCGGCTCTGCGCCAGCAGCGAGGCTACGGTGTTCTTCTTGGGCTTGCTGACGCCGCGGCCCAGGTTGCGCGGCCGACCTTCACGCGCGGGCCAACACGACACTGCTGTTAGTTCATATAGGTTTCAGATTCAAGGACTTGTAGTTTGAATAGCAATAAAAGTAAATGGTAAACAGAATTATTGCCATCTTTATTGAGCTAAATATTAGAAATCTTTGCAAACAAGCTTTCATTAAAATTGGGTAATGTTTAAATGTACTTGTTGTGTGTTTTATTCATTCGTGAATGTGAATTTTGTTACTTATTTGTGGCTTTTTAGAGAGAGAGAGACGTAGCGTGTATGTTATGTGATGTTTGTTTCTGCTCACCTTCACTGTCCTCGCTGCCGCTGGAGGTAGGTCGCGGGGAATGCGCTGGCGCGCCCGCCTCCGGCGCCACGCGACGCGGCTTCGCGCCTGGTTTCCGTCGGGCTGAACATATTGTTCAAGTTTATAAGGGAAATACTCAGCAATTTTGTTGTGTATTTCCTTTGTTAACAGTATATGACGTTAATAAGCCGACGAATCGCTTCATGGAATGCGATTGCCGTCGCGATATCAGACACGTCGCTAATTCTTTATTGGCAGTTATACATAACGCTAATGTTATTGTCATTTTTAAATAATTGATATTTATTACTTTATTTCACGATTTTTGATTTGGATGAAATAAGGGATAATACATTGTAATGTTCAGAATTCAGAGTAGAAAAATTTAAATGGAAAGTAACCTCTTATACAGACTCTAAATTTAAAATGTATACTGTATTACTAAGTTGTAACTTACATATCCTATCATTAGAGGCATTGAGAGAACTGCTAAGTGATGTTAGCCTGGACAGGGCGTCGGACGCTTGCGTACTCGCTGCAAAATGAACAAAATATACATACGAAATTAAACAAAAATAAAAAATAAGCTAACATGTAAGTACAACCATACTATGGACCGAGCAATATATTTCTTTTGTTCATAACACAATATACGTGTTGCAACGGGATACAACTGCGATGCCAGCTGACTGCCGATTAAAGAAAACTCACGCGGCGTGGGTTTGAGGGACAGGTTCAGCGGCGCGTCATCGTCGCCCTTCGCGCCGAGGTCCAGAGGCGAGTCCTCCGTGCTCGTGTTGTTGGACTTGGTGCTCAGGTTGAGACCCGAGTCTGAAACAATGGGTACTCATAGAATAATAATACCAACATAGTATAAATCTCAGACGAATCAGTTACAGCCACTATCACTGAAATAGGTGTGTGCCAAATATCAAAAAAAATATACACGACACACTGCTTTGTATTCTCAAAACTCTGTACATAGCCAACACTAGCACTATATTAGGTCCTTACATATGAAATTGGCGTTTTGTCGCACTGGCCACTTTGATCTCAAATATAATATCTTCTTTGGTTAGGAATTCCAATTTCAAATTTATACCGCTATTTACTCATGGATTTGTGTTTCGAAAACCGTAATTCATTTGTATTTTCTTCTTTTGATTTTTTCTTTGCGTCACTCTGTTTACAAAATGAAAAACTTGAAATATGATATTATTATCGAGTACGAGTTCCACCGTGGCACCAGTGCTGCAGAAACGGCTCGAAGGATTATGGCGGCGGTATCGCAAAAGAAAACAATGTGCGTTTTTGGTTCCGTTATCGTTCTGGAAATGTCGACCTGCAGAACAACCCCCGTGGACGGCCGGAGACCAAAGTTGATAATGAAGAATTAAAGGCTATTGTGGAAGCGGATCCAAACCTCGTCCGAGTTAGCTGCAGACTGCTATGTAGTGATAAAACTGTTTTAATCCACTTGAAACAAATCGGGAAGGTGAAAAAGCTTGAAAGGTGGGTACCTCATGAATTGAGTGCAGCAAACCGACAAACGCGCGTCGACTGCTGCGTTACATTACTCAATCGGCACTATAATGACGGGATTTTAAATCGAATCATTACCTGTGATGAAAAGTGGATCCTGTACGATAATCGGAAACGCTCATCGCAATAGCTGAACCCTGGCGAACCAGCCGAAGCCTGCCCCAAGCGAAAATTTACTCAAAAAAAGTTACTTGTGAGCGTTTGGTGGACTAGTGCCGGTGTCGTTCACTACAGCTTTCTTAAATCTGGCCAGACGATTACGGCAGATGTATGTTGCCAGCAACTGCAAATCATGATGGAAAAGCTAGCTGCTAAACAACCGAGGTTGGTCATTCGCTCTAGACCACTGCTGCTTCAGAACAACGCTAGACCACACACTGCACAACAAATGGCTACCAAATTAGATGAGCGTCAATTGGAATGTCTAAGACATCCACCATACTCCCCGGACCTTGGTCCAAGTACTCTTCTTTTTAGTAAAGGAATCAATGAACTACCTATGAGATGGCAAAAGTGCATAGATAGCAATGGTATATACTTTGATTAAATAAATATATTATGTTTAAAAAAAAATCGACTTTATGTTCCTCCTTTACAAAACGCCAATTCCATAATTATGTAATGACCTAATATTATAGAGTTTCAAAGGCATTGGCTAGCCGCACACATGCAATATTATTGCCACAATAGATTTGTCAATTTCTTCAACAATAAAAGGTCCCCGCATACTCCACAACTTTATTGACAAGAAAAAGAAAGAAGTTAAGAGAAACAAAAGGAAAAAAGTTTTATTATGTAGGAAATTAGTATATTAAATAAAAAAAGCAAACAAAAACAAAATGATGGTTAAAGATGTGTAATTTATAGATATCCCCCTTACTAATAAAAATATTTACACAACGGATAACTTAAACAGCGTTGCTATCTTTTTCTCTCAAGTGACATTTCCAACGTATCAGACAAAGACAGCAACATTGTTTTAGTTATCCATTGTGTAAATAGTTATATTAGTAAGGGGGTATGTGTATGTAATTTACTATATTGTCAATTCAAATCATTTATTGCATTGTCATTTTGTAATGTAATGTTTAGAGGGTTCTTCTACTTCTTAAGGTAGCGGTTTCTGTTGATTCTTTAATGTCTTTATATGTCAAAATGTATACAGCTGAAGGACTTTGTATCTATTGTCATGAATAAATAAATAAAAAAAAAACAACAATATTGGCAATAACCCTGCCTCCTCCCGATATTGTCGGCGTATTTCAGAATTTCCGGAAATTTCTCAACAATATTGTACAATTCGGCAACATGGCCCGCACACATGGTATATTCTTATCAATATGAGCATTATTGTCAATATGAGCATTATTGCCAATAATATTGTGTGTATGCGGCTAGCCATAGACTAGCAATATATAGCAAGCAATATATATATAGTAGTGATGTAACGTATGTCTTTTTTTTTAGCATTCGCGAATGCGAATGCGAATATCTGCTACCGACATTCGCGAATGCGAATGCGAATATTCAGTTTTGTTAGTATTTGGCGCCAATTTGTCTTTGGCTTGGCGGCAGTCGCGTTCGGACAAGGTTCGTTACGTTTGTATCTTCCGAGTATTGCCGAGTTCATACGAACTCATCTAAATAATCGAAGTAAAAGAAATAATTTTGTGTTTTTTGTTAAGTATGTATGCAACTTTTATGGTTTATCGTAGAAGAATAATGTTTTTGTTTAATTATTACTTTTAGTTTTGTTCAAGGTGTTGATATAATTAAGTTCCTAACAACTCAGTTCCTAACCAAGTGATAAAATTAAGACTAAAATGTGAATACCTTACGAAGTTAAGTTACTTTTTCTCTAAATAAAAAAAATAAATGAAAGGATTTTGATTTTATTAACCTAATGTTACCTTCAACTTGTTTTTGTTTTCTGATATTCATATTCGCAAAACATTCGCAAAAAATTTGCGAATGCGAATGCGAATATACAAAAATGTGCGAATATTCGCGAATGCGAATGCGAATATTTGTTACATCACTAATATATAGCAAATATATATAGCAATATATATAGCAAGATATTATTCAAAGGTCGATGTTTAGTCTATGTATATTTTTTCGGCCTACTACTGTGTGTCCGTGCTTGTGTACAATCTATTGCGATGGTGTTACCTGCGGCGCTGGAGCCGGCGAGCTGTCTCTCTAGCGCGGCCAGGCTAACGCCGCTCTGGCTGGCGATGGTCTGTAGCAGCTCACGGGATATACCTGACATTAACAATAAAACATTGGCTATCTTCTAATAAGTAACTTATAAATTAAAATTGTGATAGGTTATATTTCAGTTTCATTCATAGTAATAAAGGAATGGGAGACGTGAGCACTGTAGCCTTCTGTCTGCTAATGAGGCCTGCTTTACGTCTACTGGTAAATTTCGTAGTGGGTCCTAATGTACTTGTCATTCAGCTTCATCATACATTTGTACATGATAAAGTATATATAATCCCCCTTACTAATAAAACTATTTACACAACGGATAACTAAAACAACATTGCTGTCTTTGTCTGATACATTGGAAATATCACTTGATAGAAAAAGATAGCAATATTGTTTAAGTTATCCGTTGTGTAAAAGTTTTTATTAGTAAGGGGGATTATAAATAAAGTAAGCTATTTTGACATATTATGTACGCATCATTCACTGTCTTCTTAACGCGAATAGACGATAGCGATAGTGTACTGTGTATACTTGCATCAATTAATGTTCTAGAATCTAGAATATTGTACGGTCGCCGACTAACGCGGTGTACCACTATTCGGTCTTGTTACTATGGCAATAAGGTTTAAATATGGTGGTACATCGGCTTTGTGGGCGACTGTACTGTGGCCTCACCGGCATAGTCGGCGAGGTTGGGCGGCGGCGTACCGGACACGGAGTTGGCGCGCTCCGGTTTGGTCGGCAGCCGGATCACCTCCACCGACGACCGCGAATTACCATACTCGTCCTGTTAACGTTTGTACATTTTATAAGATTCTTTTCTATAGAAGTTAGTGCTATAGTTAAAAACTAGGGGAAATTAAGTCTCTAAAAATCTGCTCCCCTAGCACAATAACCGACCACCTAATCCTCATTACTTTAATATAATAAATAATAATGTCACCGTACCACTTTTTGCCGCTTGCTGGGCAGCGGCGCGGCGCGCTCGCTGGAGGGGTGCACGGACACCTGCGGCGGATCCAGCGAGATCGTCTTCTTGCGGCCCCGGTTGGTTGTGCCTGGCGGCACCTGCAATAAATAAGTTATATTAACACAGTACCATTACAGTATGTTTGTTTTAGTTACTTACAGTCATGCTTGTATCTAGATATTAAGCTTATGTTAGAATTAAGGTAACATTTTTTAAAACCATTGACGTTAGAGCGTTTTTACTACATTACATGATACGATAAGCGATATCGTACAGCGTAATATGAAAACGCTGTTATTCTCATAATATTCAGTTCTGGCGTGTAATGTGGTGTGGTGTAATGATGTATTGACCTTGGGTCCTGCCAGCGACGACGTGTATTTGATGATCTCTGTGTCGGGTGGTAGCCTCACGCCGCCCAGTACAGAGGAGGGATCACTGTCAACATACAAAAACTATAAGACAAGAAGAGTCACGGGGAAGGAAATCTATTCGGCACTGGCCACATAAAGGTCTTATTTAGGGACAGATAACTGTCCAGAAGCCAAATTCTTGTAATTAAAACTTCATGTGTGCAGTGTGTGCTGTGTATTGTGACAGCTTGCCCAGTCGCTAGAGCCACACAGTGAATTGACAAGTTTTAATCATAAGAATTGACCCATGAATGTTACATACCCAGATTCCAAGGCAGCACTAACCAAAAAGAAAAGGATTTAAATTAATTCTCCGTAACATAAAAAGTCTATAATATCATGATATTCATTAGTCATTATTAAGTTACTAATCAGTATAAATTTTGAGGCACAGATTTAAACATAGTTATATGATTTTGTTTTATAATGTCGTGAGTTGTTACCTAAGAATATTATGAGGAAGGCCCGTCAAGGAGTCGATGCCTGTTCTCCGGTCTTTCTCCGAGCCAGTCATACCAAAAGGATATAACTGCGACATATTCTGAAAAAGATTATCATACTTTTTAATACAACATTAAATGGTTAACAAACTAGACAGAATCAAACGAAAGGTGTGCTGAATGCGAGTTTTTGTCACTACTCGCCGTTAAGAAGTTTACTACAATTTGTATGGCATTGAAACAACGCCCCTAGTGGCATACAGTAGTAACTAATTCGATGCCATACAAATTGTAGTTGACTTCTTCACGGCGAGTATTGACAAAAACTCGTAACAGCGCACGGATAAATTGTGTAAGTAATTTTTATACACTATAAAGAGAGAGATTGAGACAAATTACGTTTACATAATATATTTAATTATTATTACATAATATATTGATTTTGTATCAATCCTTGGTTTAATGTACTGTTCTCGTGGTACTTAAACATATCATTTATATTCCAACGAGCTCAAGATCAAGTTAATGAACAAGGTAGCTTTCCGATGCACGCGACGCGCGACTGCGACCCGAGACCGATATAACGTCGCGGAGCCACTGCTTAGTATGATTTTATATGGAGCATTAAGTAATTCCCGCGACCCGCGTCGCGCGACCGGTGGGCGTGGCCAGAGAACCTGATTCGCTGATTTGCTGGTCGCATAGATCGGGAGGTTACCTTTACCTTGCCCTTAGCAGCGGCGACGGCGGCGTGGTACGCGCCGTGCGCGGCGGCCTGCGCCAGCATGAGGTCTCCGCGAAGCAGCGCCAGGTCCCGCTCCTTCTCCTTCGACGACGACGATGATGAACTTTTCCCTGGAGTTAATGAAGGTTACGGCTACATTGAAGAGTTTGTCGTCTGGAGATAAGATGAAGACGGATCGCCTGTCGGTAAGTGATTATCGCCACTCATATACAGGGTTTTGATCAGATCAATACAGACATTGATCCTTTAAGCCTAAGGGATTGTAATTCCCATCATTTCCAATATTTTCTACAATGAAACCCATATTCCAAAATTAATATTTTCCAAGATTTTGGAATTTTATACACCAATCGACTATACACGCATAACTTGGCGTTGCGTTAAATTGTTCCTAACACAATCTTTCGGCAGTACACAGTTTCGCTAGTTATATTATAATCCTACTGTTTTTACAATTTTACGGTGACATAATATATCACGCCTTTTTTCAGTCGACCTTTTACTCTAGCCCGAACGACGTATGCGCATGGGAATGCCGAAGCATGGCTCTGCTTTTCGTCGGTTTTCTCGTCAAGTCTACTTTCTCCTTTAAGTCGGTTTATACTTTTTATGAATAAGCAACAACTCACGCGACGGCAGCGGCTGCTGCTTGCTGGACTTGGAGTGTAGCGGCTGCTGCGCGAGGTTGTTGAGCGAGGCCAGACTCGACAGCGACGGCGACGACATGGTAGACGGCGAGGAGGTCTTCGGGAAACCGTACGACGACCCTGGAACAACATCAACGAAAATATAACGGTGCGAAAAATCGGCAAAATACTCTAAGCAATGTGCTTGGCAGATTTAAAATGTTTTCCGTTTATAATAACACTCTTTGCAACATGGTGCATATTAGCCCCAGAGCTACTAGAAAATTTAGAGCAGGTGTTTGAGGCAAGCTGAAACCTTGTCCTATACTTCTCCTATTGATATAAACTCCTCGACTAAATGGAATGTCTTTATTTTTCCAACTCTGTAAACATTAAACTACAACTTATAAAAAAATTAAAAATTACTCAAACATAATTTTTGGAGAAAAAAAAACACATTTAAAAATTTGTATTTTGACTCAGCACCTCTCTGACCAGCCAGTCCTGCAGTCTCGTCTCGAAATGAATGAATGAACTGAACAATACAATTATTTAGCAGGGTTTATATACAATTTCTTACTGGGTTTTCTTACGTGGGAGAGAACGCTTCGGCATTAACTCCTCTGGTGTTGCGAGTGTCCATGGGGGGCGGTATTGCTTACCATCATTTCATAATAAAAAAAAAAACAGTATACTCACTCATGCTGGGCTGCGAGCTGGCGGTGCTGGTGGAGGGGCTCTTGTCCTTCGCCGACACGCTGGAGGACGAACTACTGCGACCCGACCTGGAATAAATGTCGTTTATGTTATACGATGGCCTTACTGAGGCGATGTCACCGTGACTCGAGTGGATTTATTGTGATTTGTGACTAATCATAAAGGTAGGTAAGTACTATTAGATATCAAATAGAATATCATTGCAGATTAGTACGCTTACTCACGCGCCGCCGCAGCGTGATTTGTTTGGGTTTTGTGCCGCAGCGCCGACGGTGAAACACAGCTTAGCAAAAATAAAATGAACCGGGAGTACGGCGGCGCACGCGTCGGGAGCTGTGGCAGAAAAATCCAAACAATACCTAGCGCGGCGCCGCCGTGGGAGTTGCGGCGCGTGTGTAAATGCAGTAACTACATATTAAGTAATTATTCTCTGCGTATTCAAAAACGTATATTTTTTTATGTTACTCTAATAAAATATTTATGTTACTATTTACTATAAAAAGATGTAATAATAAATACGTCTACCCGCAGCTAAGCTAACGTAATGGCAGGTGGACTGAGTCCAAATTAGGCTGTAGCTTAACTTCTATTATTCCATAAATTGAAAAGACCTCACACAAAAGCCTGATAGTGCTGAGTGTGTTTTTTGAGTGAGTGAGGATACTGGAGTCTGGAGGCCAAAGGAAGGTTGGGATTTTGAAATTTTTATGCCGATTCTTCAAAAATTATTCGCTTTTATCTCAACTGGTGTGTCGATTCTTCGAAAATTGGCCGCTTGCATCTCAACTGGTGTGTCGGAGGTCCATGTTCAATGGGCAGGTATTCGCTTGCCAATGTTGTTGCATTAAAAAAGTAGTAGTTACCTATCATTCCTCGAGGGGGGTTTGCTGGGTTTCTGGGGCTGCTTCATGCCGGACAGCGCCGACAGGGCCGCGTACGGGTCGCCCATGGGGGGGAAGTTGAGCCCGGAGGCCTGCAGCCTCGCCAGGTAGTCCTGTGCCGCGAGGTGGGACGCCATGGACCACCATGCCGCACCTGGATAAATATTACGATTACCTCTTGGACTCGATTAGACCGCTTGCTAAATTACTTTAGCCTTTAATTATTATCTTTGATGAACACTACCACTGTGACATTTATACATACTAGTAAATGCTCTATATCTCTACAGAGCAATGCCGATTCTATCCGAATATTCAGGCGTCGATGTGCGCACTTTTTGGCTAGGTAAAACCTGACCATAAATTAAATAAACCGTCGCTGAGAACGCTTCAAAATTTATCGCAGCAACACTACAAAAAGCAGGGATTTGATTGGTTAAATCACAAAGATTTTCATTTTGACCAATAGTCCATAGTAGTAAATATGGCGAGGTCTTCTATTCCTGGTCAGGCTATACCAGTAACTAGCAAGTATGAAAGACTACTCACTGGCGGCAGGATGTAGTCCGAGGGAGGCAGCCTGGTTGGCGGCGACGCCCAGCGTCGTGGGCGGCGGGTACCGCGAGCCGAACCCGAACAGCGCCGCCTGCGCCTGCGCAGCTGCCGCACCGCCGCCAGCGCCGTCTCGTCCCCAGTACGCTGGAACATCATGGCATCGACGTTAGAATCGTTATTGTATCCTGTGGCATGGGAACTAATAGCTCTAGGCTACCGCCTATTATTATATCTAAAATTGTATATTCCCCAAGACCAATAATAGTATTATATAATTATATACATATAGACAAAGTGGAGGAGATGATGATGCAACTTTTGGTAAATTTAAAACTTTCATACTGTTTGCTGATGACATAGCTGCCGTAGCTGAGAGCACAGAACATCTACAAAAACTCATTTATCACACATGAACACAATATTTTCGGAATATGGAATGAACATAAATTTTAAAATATATATATTAGATTAGGTTAGGTTACATATGAAATTGGCGTTTTGTCGTACTGGCCACTTTGATCTCAAATATATCTTCTTTGGTTAGGAATTCCAATTTAAAATTAATACCGCTATTTACTCATGCATTAGTGTTTTGAAAAACGTAATTCATTTGTTTTTCCTCTTTTGGTTTTTCTTTGCGTCACTCTGTTTACAAAATGGAAAACTTGAAATATCGTATTATTTTCGAGTACGAGTGGCACCGTAGCACCAATACTGCAGAAACGGCTCGAAGGATTAATTATGTGTATGGCGACGGTGTTGCAAAAGAAAACACAGTGCGTTTTTGGTTCCAACGTTTTCGTTCTGGAAATTTCGACCTGCAGAACAAGCCCCGTGGACGGCCGGAGACGAAAGTTGATAATGAAGAATTGAAGGCTATTGTGGATGCGGATCCATCGCAAAACACGTCCGAGTTAGCTGCAGGCTGCGGTGTTAGTAATAAACAAATCGGTTGTCTGTAAAGTCGGTTTACTGACGATAGTTGAACGTGACAACGTCATAAGAAATGGAACAGAGCGAGGTGACGCCGCATGAGTCATGTTTAGCGAGGTAACGCCGCAGGAGTCATGTTTTTTCGTGCGTGCAGCCGGCTCCATCGAATTATAAGACGTTGTCACGTCAAAAACTGTTTCAATCCACTTGAAGAAAATTGGGAAGGTGAAAAGGCTTGAAAGGCCTCATAAATTGAGTGCAGCAAACCGACAAACGCGCGTCGACTGCTACGTTACATTACTCAACCGGCACAATAATGAAGGTATTTTAAATGGAATCATTACCTGTGATGAAAAGTGGATCCTGTACGATAGTCGGAAACGCTAATCGCAATGGCTGAACCCTGGCGAACCAGCCAAAGCCTGCCCCAAGCGAAAATTGACTCAAAAAATGTTACTTGTGAGCGTTTGGTGGACTAGTGCCGGTGTCGTTCACTACAGCTTTCTTAAATCTGGCCAGACGATTAACGACAGACGATTACGGCATGTATATTGCCAGCAACTGCAAATCATGATGGAAAATCTAGCTGCTAAACAACCTAGGTTGGTCATTCGCTCTAGGCCACTGCTGCTTCAGGACAACGCTAGACACAAGACGCAGGACAACACACTGTACAACAGACGGCTACCAAATTAGAGGAGCTTCAATTGGAATGTCTTAGACGGAGGCCCGGGGAGTACGGTATCCACCGTTGCTTGCTCTTGCAAGCACTTGCTCCAACAGATTACCATTTTTTTTCGAAATTTGGATAACTTCTTGCAAGGGAAAAAATTCAATTCCGATGGGGCAGTTCAAAGCGCCTTCAAAGATTTTATTGATTCCAGTCCGAATGGTTTTTTTAGTAAGGGAATCAATGAACTATCTATGAGATGACAAAAGTGCATAGATAGCAATGGTATATACTATGTTTAAAATATATTATGTTTTAAAAAAACGCCTTTATGTTTCTCCTTTACAAAACGCCAATTTCATATGTAATGACCTAATATCTTGTAGCGGATAGATGACAGAGTGACCATGGACAACTAACGATTAATGGAGAGTTAATAAATTCAGATACCTAGGAAGTATAATAAGTGACGACTCCAGATGTACTGCGAAAATTACCACTAGAATTGCAATAGTCAAGAGAGAATTCAATAAAAAAAAAAAAATTTAACACCAAAAATAAAAATTTAAGTAAAGAAGCAACTAATAGAAACATATATCTGTATATATCATATATATATATCATATATATATTTATATGGTAGCGAGTCCTGTACAATGAGAAGTAGGGATAGGGCATGATAAGAAGCGTTCGAAATGTGGTGCTGGAGAAGGATGCAGCGGCTAAGTTGAAAGGAAAAGAAAACTAACGAATAAGTGCTACAGATGATAGGAGAAAAGAGAAACGTATTAAAAACTCTAGAAAATAGAAGAGGAAAGATGATTGGACATTTTATAAGACATGACACATCCATGAGGACAATATTAGAAGGAAAGATAGAAGGAAAGAGGATTAGGGGTAGGCCAAGGAAAAGCTATATCAGTCAACTTGTAGAGAATATAAATGTCATGTCCTATAAGCTGAAGGTACTAATGGATGATAGAGAAAAGTGGCGGAAGCTCCACCAACAAGGGTCCTGCCTTTAAATTAAAGAAAAAGGTAATTTTAAACTGGCCCTATAATTTTCCTTGTTTTTATTAAAAGGTGTCGATTATGTTAGCTTCTTTATAACGCGAATCTTAAATTAATATTAGACCCAAAATTTATTGTCTACCAGCCTAGCAAAAATAACCTGACATTATCGATACAGTTCTTGTTCGATCAGGGTTCAATGTAGATCCATACATAGCTGTTCATTATATCTGTTACATAATATTATAACTTATTATCATATGCGGACGTTTGTTACATAACAGCGATATGTCTGACCTTGACTGACGAAACAGACCTGACCTATAACTAAATATAATGTGGGTCACAGCCGCCGTGATCACGTGACGTCATAGTTGCCATGATCATGCGACGTCACAACCGCCTTGATCATGTGACGTCACAGGCCATAGAATGCGTGTAAAATGATAACACTTCATATTTTTTAATGTAACAAAAATCGGACTAGTAGATTAGACGCTACGGTGGAATAAATAAACATACATACAATTACATACATACATAGACTTGCAAATTATTACCCTTCCTTTTAGCTTCGCCGTAGTCGGATAAAAATTCAAGGGCGTACCCAGGATTTCAGCTAGGGAGGGGACAGCTCATACCTGTTTCGAGAAGATTGTCGGTCTGGTATATTGAAAATACCAGACCGACAATCTTCTGTACAATGGGGTACGCCCATGTAAAAATTATGTTACACACGACACACAACCTTACACTACCACTACCATGCGTTTTTACGTTTCCCCTAGTTTACGTCTCGGAACCTCATAATAATACATTCGTCCATAATTTGCTTAAAACTACCAGTTTAATTACTATATACGTAATATTTCCTAGTATTTATAATAACATGCAATATAATATTTTTTTAATATAACAAAACCTAAAATGCCGTGGTTTTTCGGGGCTTTACGGATTCCTAAGTTTAGTAGCTTTTTTATAGTTTTCAGTATTATTTTAGTAGAAATCGAAGCTAGTTTAGTGGTTTCACAAAAACAGAGCTGGCAACACTGGAACGAATCGCTTCACTCTATCCGGCTGACTGATGGGATCTCGAAATTGCACACATACGATACGATTTTGCATCCGTTCAGGCCGAACTGAAGTAAACCGGACCGTATATGGAGCCCCTTATAGTTTCGCTCTGTCTGTCCGCGCTTCTACCTTCTGTAATTATGAATATAAATTTACGAAATTTTGTATTGTTATGCACTGTGTATAGATCTCAGTTTTGGCATCATAAAATAATAATAATTTTATATTTTAGGGGTAGCTCTCCATACATGTGAAGTAGAGATGAAATTTTTTTTCGTTCTACCCCAAATTGTTGTATAGGTGTTTTAAAATAAAGGCCAGGTTTCATACATATGACTTTTTTTACAAAGTCAACTATTTTCGAGTAATTGGCCTCCAAAGTAGTCCAAAGTGGTTTGGCTGGCTGACGGCTGGCTCGAAAAATGTGAAAATATTCATGATGGTAGTCCATGTGATGAACTTTAAAGGAAAACTATAAGGGCTTATACAACTTTGTTAGTTTAGGAGTTATAGATGCCTAACTTGTAAAATGCGTTTACTTGAAAAACTTCGTACAAAAATAACGAAATAATAAGTAAACATGAAAAATATTGGTATAATGATACGGCACCCTATGTGTGCGAGCCCGACTCGCACTTGGCCGGTTTTTATATGTTATAACACGAGGTTGACACAATTGTCAATCTTTGTTTCACATTCCATGGATTTTAATTGCGTATTTATGAGACAAAGAAGCCCTAAAAAGTTGAAACTTAAAAAAAATTAATATCAATTATGGTCGAATTTCGACCACAGGGTGACCTTAATTATGTTACTATTAAGTATTAACTAGCGAGTAGCGACCCGCCCCGGCTTCGCACGGATGCAATGTATTTTACATAATATAAACCTTCCTCTTGAATCACTATCTATTGCTGAAAACTGCATTAGAATCCGTTGAGTACTTAGTTTAAAGATCCAAGCGAACATACAGCGGAAGCGACCTACTTTTATACTATGTAAGGATACTGGATAGTCCCAACTCACTATTGATTGCAATTTGCAAAGTCTATTTAAAGTCATATCACATAGGTTTTACACCACCGCACACGTGTAAGCTATATTTAGACGTAATGTGAGTTATTTTCGTACAATACTCGTGTATTTATAAACAAACATACCTAGCGACAGCTCGATATTTTATGCTGACGATTTGACATACATTATAGTCATGATATGGAGGTCGAATTAATAGAATATTTTTAGGTCACTATCCTACTAAAATTATTCAAGTATGGTTGGTTGTATGTTTGTTATTTAACGTTTTTAAAACAGCTTAACGGCCGAATACTGGAACGATAGTTCAATTTCAGTGCAGTCATTTTAATAGGTAACATTCGACGTCTATATCAGTTTTGTCTTCATAGTGAGGGAGGTGACCTGCTTAAAAACATCGATTAAAGTGATTGAATCGATACGACTTGAAACATATGTGAAATTTAAAAATCATCAGGTGAATCCCTGTCCCATTATTATTTTTAATTTCGTAAATCTAAGGAACAAAATAAGACAAGTACATAAATTAACTTTTTTATTTTTTGTATTTTTATAGTTAGTTAAAAGAATAATAAATATAATTATGTTTTATTATAATCACAACGTGGTTATTAATTTATGGTGATATTTCTTCACAAGTAATCATTGCATTCGATTCTACTTATCAGCTTTCGATTTTTAGAGTAACCTCCCTAGTGTTTAAAAAGAAAAAGGGTTAACTGACGCAACATTGTAAAGACGTTCAGTTCTTTGGATCAGAAATTGTTTATTATGTTTAGAATGGTTTATTAGTGAAAGCAAATCGTAAAATTACTCGTATCGGTCATTATTACAATAAATATGTAATCGTAATTGAAAAAAGTTAAGGATTGTGCAGTTCTAACAAAACGAAAAAATATATTATTTTTATGCCCGCCGTTACAAGGTTACGTTGTTGAATTTTGATGAATTGTCAAATGTTACCTATTAAAATCTCTGAATAAGGAAACTAACTAATGGAACTGCCACAATAACATATAGATTATTTTTTTTGTATATGGTACAAAAACAACATTTTGTATATGGTATAAAAAACGAATTGATGAAAATAGTGACTTCTTTGTCTAACGTATGCAATAAAAACAAAACAACAGTAACTTATCAATATAGCTAACATTGGCAATATTTTTCGTGACGTCACGAGTGTGCCGTGTCCGCCATATTGTGACGCTGTGTACTTACCTACTAGACCTTTAATAATCTGTGACTTACGCTTTGAACTGTCACTTCGCCTGTTGAAAAATATAATTTTTGAAGATATTTTGAAGATTGTGCTTAAATATATTGAAAAACCTATATTTTACGATGCCTAATAAGTGCAGCATAATAAATTGCTTGTAAATTGGTGCAACATCAAGCCGAAATCGGCTAAATGTAACATTTCACCGGTAAGTTATTTTATCTCTGTTTTGTTATTTTTAGTATTGTAATTTTGTAGATATTGTATTTTAGTATTGGTTTTTCGTAGAAAACGTAATAAAATCATTAAAAGAAGTATATTATGTGTAGTTTTCATTCAAAATGTAGCATTTTGGCTAAGTTTTAATTGTCTTTGTTTTGACTGTAGTGATGTTCTTGTAATATCAGACGACTATAATAGTATCGATATTTTTTGTTGCACTGCGCGGTATTTCATAAGTATTTTGATTTTTGTTTTCAGACTGCCACAAAATAAATACAAAAAAGTATTTGGTTAGAGACCATCGGGAAGGAAAATTTAAGAACAGATTTAAAACATATTTACATATGTTCTTTACATTTTGATGAAAATTCATTTAACAGAACACTGGATGTCATAAGATTAAAAGATGATGCAGTATCATATCTGTGCATATAAGTGAGAATAATTTAACATGACTATTCTTTTCTCTAACCTTTAAATCGACAGAAATTAATTCTGTCCACATTGCAGTGATTATTATTTATGAAATTTATCTGTTTTTAGCAATCTTCAACCCTACACCAATCGTCTCTTACAGCTAGAGATGATAATGGAGCCAACCAACAGAATGTAGAATTGGTAAGTAAGCCCGGTGCATAATATAATTTTACCAACTTAGGTTAGGACAGGCAGAATATAAATGTCGACTTGTAAAATTTTTTAATCATTATTATTTATGAACAATATGTATTCTTTCAGCAACCTTTAACACTAAAAGAATCTGCTCCTGCAACAACAGATGGTAATACAGCCAGCGATCAGAACATTGAACTAGTAAGTAATTACAGTGCACATCTAAGTTCTTACTGCTTGTGAAATTGTTATTGATACAACCAGATTTTTTAACTTTCGGTCAGTTCATTTTTGTAGTAACAGCATGTTATTAAAAATTATCATTAATGCTTACTATATTTAAATGTTAAATTTCGTAATTAAAATCTTAAATATAAGTATATAATAATAGTCTATTTCAATATGGAACGGGTGTTCGGTCTCTGAATATTTACTTTATAGCTTTTATTTATATTATTAAGACTTTTACAATAAAGCTAAAACAGCATTTTCTTTTCAGGATCAAGCTCTAAAGAAATTGAAACAATTGCATATACAATTGGATCTTTGTAAAAAATTTGAGAAAATTCTTAAATTCAATTTCAATAAACCAAATTTTGAAAAATATTATTTGTATATACAAATTTTCTTTTTTCGTCAAAAATTATGGTGAACATGGTTTTGAGACCGATTCAAGCGATCATGATGCCAGCAATAAATATTTATTGATGAAAAGTGTAATTAAAACATATATATATATATATATATATATATATATATATATATATATATATATATATATATAGATTTCATTATTTTGGGAAAAAATGTACCGAAAAAATATAATTTCGAAAATATTTCAACAAAATTGTTCTTTTCAGAAATGAATAATGTAAATAAATAAACATTATAATATACGAATATTCTTTTTTTTTATAAAATATGATGATTCATCACCAATCTCGATATTTTTGAATACTAGCTTTCTCCCGCGGCTCCACCCGCATAAATATAGTATGGGGTATCCCACGGGAATACTATACTTTTTCGGGATAAAAAGTAGCATATGTATTAATCCAGGGCCTAAACTACTACCATACCAAATTTCATCAAAATCCGTTCTGTAGTTTTTGCGTGAAAGAGTAACAAACATCCATCCATCCATCCTCACAAACTTTCACATTTATAATTCTATAAATTATATAAATATAATAGGATTGTTCTACGTGTCTGTGTCTTCGCCTCGGGCGAAGTCGCGAGCAACCTATATCATATGGCGTTGGATAATCATTTACCATTTTACAAGACATGTCGAAAGTTGGTGTCTTATATTTTACAAATTACGAGGGTATTATTACAGACGGAAGCTAGTGTAAATAGTAAAACTCAAGTTTAAATTGTATTATGGTAATGTCACAGAGTACTTTTAGACAAAGTGGACATAAGTATAAGTAATATATAAAGATAAGTTTCATCGATAATTTTATCGATAGATTGGCGAAAACACTCACAGTATCAACACTAAGCCGCCATGTTTAGCCGCGTAGGTATGTACGATTTTTTCGTAGGTATGACAGTTCCATTAGTTTCCTTATCCAGATATTAAAATGACTCCACTTTAAGTGACGCTCAAGTCACATATGCTGTCCTTGTCATTTCGGCTAGCAGAGAGAGCGTCAGCCTGTGAATAGGAGGGCTCTTAACTTTGATGAGCGGTTCAGTTTTCGACCTTTAGTTCCTCGGATCATATCAAAGGAACTTGTTGCTGGTAACCGGCTTCGATCCTGAGGCTTTAGTCAACATGTCTTCTTTAATTACAAAGATGAAGTTCGAAAATCATAAATGTATGGGGATTGACATATTTGGTCGGTGTTTGGTACTCCTATGCACTTTATTATTTAAGCACTACGTTATCGTTCTTGTTGCACTTTGTCTTCGCAGCCAGAAAATATAATATTTATATATAACGTCTACGAAAATCAATTACGGATACTTCGGGCACATGATTCACTGCTTGTGTAAAGACGTTTAGGCAAATAAATATTTGTCATACTCAAATTCAAAATCATCTCATGTATGGGTGACTCTCCGCTAAACGCAAACTCGTCCATATAAAGAAATAATATTTTTTTCGAGTAGGAAAATTATTTTTCCGCTTAAACGTCTTCTAATCAGCAGTAAATCATGTGCTCGAAATATCCGTAATTAATATTTCGAGACCTTATATATTTTATGGCTCCTTAGTGCGTATGGCTCATACGTCATATGTTTGCCAGGCTGCCGTAGTACGCGCCAGGCCTAAGGCCCCTGGCTACACAGGAGTTGCTATGGTGGGAATTTTTCATTATGAACGTGAGTTTTGGTTAGGTTTGACGTCACACCAATCACCATGCAAGTGCCACATGTGTTCCTGTTATTCACGGGCCGCAGGAAATTTTCCGCGGAAACATAAAGCGTGCGAACTGCGAACGGCCGTTGAGGAGTGCCAATTTTTCGGTTCGGTCACTCACCTAAGTCGAAGAATCCTAGGTGTAATCCAGTATATGGTTAAATGATTTGAATGTCAAATAAACTTATTACTCCTGTCGCAGATAGGCATTTTGTTCTTCATCCTATTGAACATCATCATAGTTAAATATAAAATGTAGTCGCTCCCGCTATCTGTTCGCTTAGAATAAGGGTTTTCGACATTTATTCTGCCGCTAGGGAGCAGACCCAACCCACAAAAACCGTCACAAGCGTAGTTTTCAACAATAGATACAGGATTAAAGAGGAAGGTTTATATTATGTTTAATACATTGCACCCGTGCAAAGCCGGGGCGGGTCGCTAGTTGTGTATAAATCAAGTATTGCGGCGAGTCAAGTCTCATAAAATCAATATCAATTCTACTTAAATCTCTTATTTTAGTATTTCTTAAAAGAAATACCCTACAGAGCTTTAATATTTTACTTGTCAATGGTTTCATATTGAACACCCAAATATTTATGAAGTCAATCAAAGTCTAAGTCATAAAAATAAGCCGACGTCTTTAAATTAAGAACAGGGGGTCTAAAAAGGTCACTTTAGGTGTTACATATTATGTTTCATATATTTTTTCCATTCAAAAATCGTGAAATTGTAAAATGGCTACATGATTCATCTGATTTCATCATATTATAAAACATAATTTTTGACAGTTTTCAATAGAAATGCGTAAAATGGCGCACATAATATGAGTTGAAAAAAATATATTAATCATAATATGAAACACCTCAAGTGGACTTTTTAGACCCCCTGTTCTTAATTTAAAGACGTCGGCTTATTTTTATGACTTTTAGACTTTGATGGACTTCATAAATATTTGGGTGTTCATTATGAAGCCATTGACAAGTAAAATATTAAAGCTCTGTAGGGTATTTCTTTTAAGAAATACAATCCATTTTTAAACCCCCGACAAAAACAAATTGGTGTTATAACTTATAAGTTTGACATGTCTGTCTGTCTGTCTGTCTGTCTGTCTGTGTGTCTGACGTATGACGTCTGACGTCTGTTCGTGGCATCGCATCAAGTCCCAAATGAATGAAACGATTTTGATCTAGGTAATTTTTTTTAAAGCTGAGGTAATCTAGAATGTTCTTAGGTATAATTCATCATCATCAGCTCGCTTTAGTTCCGTCATCATGATGGTCACTTAAATATTTTAACTTTATGTATGTACATTGTACAGTCGAGGAAAATAATTGTATAGCCAAAAGAAAATATAGTTTCATAATAATAATTATTGTCCTTATACTTTTTTCGTATTACATTATACTGACGTGTGACGTGTCGTTCGTCGGGATTGTCGGGATTGTCGGGATTGTCGGGATTGTCGGGATTGTCGGGATTGTCGGGATTGTCGGGATTGTCGGGAAATAGTGACATGGCCAATTTCAAAAGTATGTAAAACTGCTAAACATATTTTAAACATTCCCTTCAATTCTGGAGTGTTAGTGGCCCCATACACGGTCCGGTTTTCCTTCAGTTTGGCCTGAACGGATGTAAAATCGTATCGTCTGTGTGCAATTTCGAGATCGCATCTGTCGGCCGTATGGACTGAAGCGATTCGTTCAGTGTTGCCAACTCTGTTTTTGCGAAACAACTAAACTCGCGTCGTTTTCTACTAAAAACTACTAAAAGAGTACCGATAACTATAAAAAAGCTACTAAACTTAGGAATCCCTAAAAGTCTTTTTAGGGATTTTGTGTTTACAAACATACATACATTTTCAGGTTTAATATTTAACCGTTAAATTAAAAAAATATAGTAGGAAATATTACATAATATATAGAAATTAAATCGGTAGTTTTAAGCGACATAGAAGACAGCCATTTTGCATATTATGATTACTGTCTAGCTATTTTCTACAAAACCACTACTCACAACTAAATTCCTACTAAGGAGGGAATAAAATACAAAATTTAGTAGTAAAACTTTGTAAAAAAACTAAGTTGGCAACATTAATTCTGACCTGTACGGATGGACTGAACGGTAATAAAATTCGAGTGTAAAATAAAATCGGTCAAGTGCGAGTCGGCAAGATGAGTTCCGTACAAAACGGAAAAATTACGTTTGTTGTATGTGAGCCCCAAATTTTTATTTTATTCTGTTTTTAGTATTTGTTGTTATAACGGCAATAGAAATATCTACATCATACATTTGTGAAAATTTTAACTATCGAGCTATCACGGTATAAGAAGGTTAAGATACAGCCTGGCGACAGACGGACGAGCAGCAAAATCTCAGCAATAGGGTCCCGCTTTTACCCTTTGGGTACGGAACCCAAAAATGGCACGTGGTCATAAGAAATTTATTAGAGTTTATTAAAGTAATTAAAACTTTAAAGCCACTATGGTTTATAAAAATATAAAGACTATAAAAACAAAGAGAAATTATTTCTATAACATATTACTGGAAAAATGTATGACACAATAATTCGTAATAAAATAATAAATAATTAAAACAATTGCAGCAAAATACAATAAGTAAATAAACTAATAGCCTAAACTGACCCAGAGCATGTCACGACATGTCTAAGGAGGGTTCCGTAACTATCAACGGGCAATAGGTTTTCATTGAATTACTACAAAAGTTATTATCATAAAGTTATTACAGAAGTAAGTAAGACAGACAGAAAGACGGACGGGCAGAGTGAAATTATAAGGGTTCCTTAAGTATTACGGAACCCTAAAACACGACCGAAGCTCACGGCAATTTTCCGTGTATGTGCTCGAATCCGTTCAGGCCCCTTAGATTAAAATGCCTAGAAACCGGGTGGGTACGCGCATGAAAAGTGAAGTTATCATACTTAGCCATATCGGCTCAGTTTGTTCGAACGACCCGTCAGTTGGCAAGGTCAAGCTCTAGTGTATACATCTCCGACTATTAAAATTTTTATATAAAATAAAATCATATTATATCTCCATCTTGCTGCCCTATTGTGAATTGTGAGTGTTACTAGTAAAAATAAATTTATTTAAAATTTTCATGGCTAACTAATAGTTGCAACTAAGACAAAGTTTTTTAATATTTTCTGATTTTTTTAATTATGAATTTAAAGTATCGCATGTATTAAGATATCCTTAATATATTCCTTAATACCAGTTTAATATAAATAAAGTTCCCAAAGGTTTTAAAATGAAATATAAGTTATATTTTTACATCTCACGATTGTAAGAAAAGCAAATACAATAATCCCAATTTTAAGACTACACACTACACAACTTTAAAGTTTTGTTTGTGTTCGTGTTTTGTTTGGGTTTGTGTTCGTTCGGTATGTAATGCTTACGCCTACATCTGTATGTTGCTTGCTTCACTTTGTACGATGCGTTTGTTTCAAGACTATCTAGGCGTTATTAATCTAAGGGCCGAACTGACGTCAGTTCGGTCGGATGCGATTTTCTCCGTGTATGTGCTCGAATCCGTTCAGGTCGAGCTGACGTGAGTTCTAACTGAAACGATCGGCCTCTCGTCTGTGGAGGCCTTAAACGTATATGAGTTGTCCAGTTAATATTCGTATAATGTTCGTCATTAGTCACTGTCATATCTGTCGCTGGTAGCTCAGCCAGTAATTAGCCCCCTAGGCATTGTAATCATGTCAAAGACACGCGTAATATGTATTACGTACATAGCTAATGAGTGTCGTCACATTATGAAATGGAGTACTTGTATTTCCTGAGTCATTAATTTATTACTAGAGGTGGCCCTGTGGTCGAAATTCGACCATTAATGTTTTAATTTTTAAGTTGCAACTTTTTTACTTTATTTTGCCTTTCGATTTGCGTTCGATTTTCGAAACCTTTTTTATTAATTTTTAACATACTTAGAGCATTATTAAAAAAAACTATTAGCTTTCTGCTCACCTTCCTCCACATAAACTTTAACTGTGCCAAATTTCATACTCATTTCATTAATAGACTGTAGTCTATTAACGTAAAATACTTTACCTAGATATCGACAAATAGCATTCAAAGCACACAATAAATAACAATTTATGCGGTTTAAGTGAAATGTTGGGTAAATATGAAAATATCAAGTGACGCAGATATTTTCCGAAGTTAAAATTTACTCTATTCATCAAATTACGCTTCCACCACAAAAAACGCTCCTGTAATTTCCAAACAAATACAAGAAATTACCCTCTCAGATTTCACCATCAAGTCAGTGTGGGCTTGGAGTTGTACATTTTACGGAAGACACCCAGTATACTTTCCCGTTTCTATAGGCGTACTAGTCTAATTTGGTCCCAATAGCCGAGCAATAAAGTTAAACGCACCGGCATGGCGTACTGACGCGAGGTCAGTGCCCCCGCGACCATCGCGAATACTTATATCACAACGAGTTTTGTGTTTGTATTGATAAATGTATTGATTTTAAATTGTTCTTGTAGAGTTAAGTTTGTCACATTTGCCTATTTTTACCCGACTACGGCGAAGCAGTATGCATGATTTTGGCAGTCTATGTACGTTAGTTCCACCGTAGCTCCTGAATTACTGACCCGTTTTTATAATTGAGGTGTCAATAGATTCGTAATAACATCCCGGGTACCATAGGCTACATAGTTTACGTAGACGGGTTATAGTTTTTTTTTTAAATAATAATTGTAGTTATTTTACAAATTCTTCTTTTAACTTTACAGTTTGGAATTAATATTTCAAAAGTTGTAGACATGTAAGAACGGCAACGCGACACGTCTAGGACACGGTTACAAATTACATGCAGGTAATATTACATAGATATATTGTGTTTAGTCTCTATAGGCTATATTGTCATTTGAAACACATTCTAATCGGATACTGTAATACATAACGTTAAAATGGGTGTTAAAATGTTCCGACTATCCGGCCACTTTCATAGTCGGCGAGTAATCGGCAAAGATCGCCGACTATTCGGCTTTTTTTTAAATATTAGGTCCTTATAGGAATCAATGAACTACCTATGAGATGGCAAAAGTGCATAGATAACAATGGTTATATACTTTGATTAAATAAATATATTATGTTTAAAAAAATCGACTTTATGTTCCTCCTTTACAAAACGCCAATTTCATATGTAATGACCTAATATTTGAGATCAAAGTGGCCAGTACGACAAAACGCCAATTTCATATGTAAGGACCTAATATATCTTCTCTGGTTTGTAATTCCAATTTCAAATTTATACCGCTATTTACTCATGCATTTGTGTTTTGAAAACCGTACTTCATTTGTTTTTTCCTCTTTAGGTTTTTCTTTCCGTCACTCTATTCACAAAATGAAAAACTTGAAATATCGTATTATTTTCGAGTACGAGTTCGAGTGCAGAACAAGCCCCGTGGACGGCCGGAGACCACAGTTGATAATGATGAATTGAAGGCTATTGTGGATGCGGATCCATCGCAAACCACGTCCGAGTTAGCTGCAGGCTGCGGTGTTAGTGGTAAAAAACTGTTTCAATCCACTTGAAGAAAATTGGGAAGGTGAAAAAGCTCGAAAGGTCTCATAAATTGAGTGCAGAAAACCGACAAACGCGAGTCGGCTGCTGCGTTACATAACTCAACCGGCACAATAATGAAGGGATTTTAAATCGAATCATTACCTGTGATGAAAAGTGGATCCTGTACGATAATCGGAAAAGCTCATCGCAATGGCTGAAACCTGGCGAACCAATGCCTGCACCAAGCGAAAGTTGACTCAAAAAATGTTACTTGCGAGCGTTTGGTGGACTAGTGCCGGTGTCGTTCACTACAGCTTTCTTAAATCTGGCCAGACGATTACGGCAGATGTCTATTGCCAGCAACTGCAAATAATGATGGTAAAGCTAGCTGCTAAAAAACCGAGGTTGGTCATTCGCTCTAGGCCACTGCTGCTTCAGCACAACGCTAGACCACACACTGCACAACAGACGGCTACCAAATTAGAGGAGCTTCAATTGGAATGTCTAAGACATCCACCATACTCCCAGGATCTTGCTCCAACAAATTACCGTTTTTTCGAAATTTAGATAACTTCTTGCACGGGAAAAAATTCAACTCCGATGAGACAGTCCAAAGCGCCTTCAAAGATTTTATTGAATTCCTGTCCGAATGGTTTTTTTAGTAAAGGAATCAATGAACTACCTTTGAGATGGCAAAAGTGCATAGATAGAAATGGTATATACTTTAATTAAATAAATATATTATGTTTAAAAGAATCGACTTTATGTTCCTCCTTTTCAAAACGCCAATTTCATATGTAATGACCTAATATGTATATATATACGTCTAATTAATCAGTTTTGGTTGCCAAAGTGGGACGTGAGTATTTTATTTTTTTATTTATTATTTATTTATTCAGAACGCATACAGTCTTTTCTTAAATAGGTATTATACATACAAACATTTTTTTTTAACAAATTTTGAATGTAGTTAATAATAGACCTAAAGGTTCATACCTAAGTTAGTAAAATACATATTTAGTTGGATACCGGAGCGCGAATCCCAGTTTGATCTGTGGTGTGGTGTATAGTGTATGTGCGGTGTGTAGTATCAAGTATGTGGTGTGTACTATGTGTGTGTGTGTGTTTGAGCATAATATTATTTGGCTTTTTCTTATAGTTTAGGAGGTCTTTTACTAAGCTACGCCCACATGACACAATACTAATTAGCCTTCTTTTTATAACTGGCCAGTGCCACATGTCACGGCCAGTTTTACGCTATGGGGAGTTATTATTATAAAAACTCACCACCGAAAAGCCCAGAGGGGTCGAGCATGGAGTCAGGCGGCGGCTTCGCGGCTTCCCCGCCACCATCTCCATTCTCCTTGTCCATAACACCCCTGGAAATTAAAACAAAAACAAATTAATATGTTGTTGTATTGATAGTGACAGTTTTAATGTTAGTGCGGTCTAGTGTCTACTACCTACATATTGCGGGACACCTATTTTCGTTCAGAGTGCTAAGTGTAAATTTTTCTTTTCGCATTCGATCGTGAGCGCCTTTGGCGTTTACTAGGAATTTGTATGTGATTTGTATAGCGCCACCTAGTTGTAAACGCGACAACTAGGTCAAATCACATATAAACGCCAAACGCGCTCACGATCGAATGCGAAAAGAAAAACTCACACTATGCACTCTGATACAATTTAATAAATTTAGATATATGAAATAATTAGCTTTTGCCCGCGGCTCCGCTCGCGTAAATAAAGTATCCCATGGGGGTAGTTTTTGGGGATAAAGAAGTAGCCTATGTTTTAATCCAGAGCCTAAACTACTACCATACCAAATTTCATCAAAATCTCTTCAGTAGTTTTTGTGTGAAAAAGTTACAAATATCCGTCCATCCATCCATCCTCACAAATTTTCACATTTATAAATAGTAGTAGGACTTGATTATTTTTGACGACCTCTGTGGCTCAGTGGTTGGAGCATTGGCGCTAAGCCCGGAGGTCGCGGTTTCTAATCCCGCCAGGGAACAAAAAAGTTTTCTGTGTTCCTGGGTCATGGATGTGTATAATATAATAAAAATCTTAAATATAAGTATAGTATGAAAAGTATTAAATATATTTCCGTTGTCTGGTACCCGTAACACAAGTCTTCGGATACTTACCACGGGATTAGACTGACGTGATGTGAACAGTCCATAGATATTATTAGCAACATGCGGATTAACGCTTTGATTAAACACGTAGCTGTTCTTAGGTTGGCCCACATTCGTGTTATTAGCGCTTTACAAGATAAATACAGAGAATAACTATTTTAGTACCTACCTAGTACTTACTACCTACATTTTGCAGGAGGAGCAAGGCATAAGACAAAAAAAAAATACCGAACTTCTGAAAAATAAGGGGAATGTTGGATTTTTACGTGAACCTCTGCGTGCGTTGCGTGGAAAATCTTTTTGGTGACCTTTGACTCCCGAGTAACTTTTTAGCGGCACGCGGATCAATGGGACTTGGAATTTGGGGATTTTATTTAGAACTATAAAAGGAAGGTTTATGCAAAAATCCAGCTTTCCGAAATATAATGTCTTTGTTCCCTGTATTAATATAACATACATTTCGTCAAAATTGACCAATGACGTACAAGCCGTGTTCGCATTAACCTATTAAAGTAAGCCACTTTGACATATGTACATTGTACATATAGTTCACCGACTTCTTAACGCAAAAAGACTATAGTTACTAACTAAGAACTTAGTGGTTAAACTGGCCAAGATCTTTTATCAGGATAATATTATCTTGATTGAAGCTCTTGGCCAATTTAACGAACTAATAAAAAATATTACGTAGTGCAAGAAAATACTTTAAAATGTAGTCACACATAAAAAAAACTATTAAGCAGTGCAAGAAAAGACTTTAAAATGTAGGTACACTTAACAGAGTGGTAGACCGTAGATGCTCCAAACTTTTAAAAGAAAACTTTTTAACACTGCCGTAAGTAGTTTTCTTTTACACTAATCTAAACTGTCGACGTTTATTATTTTCTAATTCGAATTATATACTACCGACTATAATTAATTCAAAGTCAAGTTTTTGGGGTTTGAAAAATAAAATCTACAGATAGGTATTATTTACTAAATGGTTATAGGTAAATTCATTTTGCACCAACACATTTTGCAAGTGCACAAAATCGACAGGTGAAACGCACGTAAAATATTGATTAGATTTCTATCAGGTGATGTCATTCAAATATCTACCCAGGGGTTAGCCTCAAATGTACATAGTACATACACTTCAGAAATACCATTAAAACTTGAAGAATCTCAAAGAAATACGTGTATTGTGAAGCAGGTTCCGAAGTAGGCCAATTGACCCAGGTCAGGGGCTGACGTAGTGAACCAGTGCCTCGCCGTTGTAAGTATTTAGATTATGTCATTTAATTTGTATTTTAAATATATTTAAATACAATATAAGCAGTTTTTCGTACGCGTTCGCGCTAGGTTTTCGTGGTTCATGTCTCGGAACCCTAATAGTTAAAGTCTAACGGTTCCGAGAACTCTTACAGTTTGACTATAAGGGTTCCGAGACGTGACCTACGGAACCTTTTTAGTCACGTCAAATCCGTCCGTCCGTGAAACCGACATTAATTTTGTTTCTCCATACAAACTCTCGAGTACCGTTTTATCCCATTAGGAAGTTAAGCGTAATTTGGAAAATTAGTGGTAATTCGACCTGCCGTTCAGCACAATTCGTTATCATGTAATATTTTGAGCTTTGTACAGACCAATAATCATTACAATCATGGAGAATAGAGTAAATGAGAGTCATCAAACCCGGCCTCAGATTTTGTTTGACAAAGCTCTGTCTACACTTTTTTATTTTGTCTGAGATCTGAACTTAGTTTATCCTACTAATATTATAAATATTAAAGTTTGTGAGTATGGATGGATGTTTGTTACTCTTTCACGCAAAAACTACTGAACGGTTTTTGATGAAATTTGGTATGGTAGTAGTTTAGGCTCTGGATTAAAACATATGCTACTTTTTATCCCGAAAATGTAAAGTATTCCCTGTGGGATTATGTTTACGCGGGCGGAGCCGCCGGAAAAGCTAGTACTCTATAATACATGTGTTTTTTTAGAGGTATAGAACTTTAAGCTGGCAGCACTTTTTTAACTGGTGGCCATTTTGTCAGCTGTCAAGTGATTTATGTTTAGTTTGGTTTGGCATTTCAACATGAATAGAGGAACGCCTTAACAACGCTTCCAAATTGTGCAAATTTATTTTGAAAATCATGGTTCTGTTCGAAATACGTATCGTGCACTACGTCCATTTTACGGTCAACATAGTCGTCCATCAGAGCAATTAATTCGAGTAACTATGGAACGTTTTCGCACCACGTTTACTCTAAAATCTAAATGATAATACGCATCCACAGAGACGTCGTACAGTGCGTACAGAAGAAGTCATTGCTGCTGTAGAGCGTAGCGTAGAGGAAGACCTGAATCAGTCTATCTGTCATCGTGCACAGGAATTTGATATGTGTCCATCCACTTTATGGAAGATTTTGCGGAAAGATCTTGGTTTGCGTGCTTACAAAATCAAACTCTTGCAAGAATTGAACCCACACGATCACCTAGCAAGGCGTATTCGATGAATGGGCCCAAAACAAGATTGCCATTGTTCCCGATTTTCATAAGCGAATTTTGTTTAGCGATGAAGCTCACTTTTGGTTGAATGGATACGTCAATAAATAAAGTTACAAATATATAAAACGCGTGCTTGCGTGTGTGCGTGCGTGCTTGCGTGTGTGCGTGCGTGCTTGCGTGTGTGCATGCGTGCTTGCGTGCTTGCGCGGGTGTGTGTGTGTATGTGTGTCTGCCTAACAAAAATCCGGTAAGATCAATTTTTCTATTTCATCGTATGTCTTTTCTTTAAGCCATTTATTTATCATTTTTTTAAAGGTGTAATTTGCATAATTTCTGTTTATTAGTTTTACTTTTAATACTTTGTTATAAATCGTTGACAACCGACACAGCACACAGTCTACTTTATTTCTACCCGCGACGGAACGGAGACGGTATACTTTTAGCATTAGCGTTTGTCGCTTTTAATTTTGCCACGTATCTCCAAAATTACTAGTCCGAATTTGATGCGGTTTTGAGAGATGTATTTGGGTTTGATTGTAGAATGTTCTTGGGTTTTAATGATAAAAACTCACCAAAACTACTGAAGGGATTTTCACAAAATTTGGTATTAGGTTTTAGTTTAGGCACTGGATTTAAAGATAAGCTGCATTTTATCCCGAAAAGTACAGGTTTCCCGTGGGTATTTACGCGGGCAGAGCCGCGGGCAGAAGCTAGTAATCAATAATCACAATTATTCATAAGTCATAAAGTTACCCGATATTGAATTTAAAATAATTTTTAACGTAGGTATAAAAGCTGTAACACGCAATACGACAGCAAAGGTCAAGAGAAAACGTACGGAAAGTTAATACAGTGTAAAGTAATTGGTACGGTAACTGGTAAGTGAAATCATATTAACCATTTTTCATCGCAGACCGCAGTCACTCGCATTACCGATTCGTTCAACTTATTCAAATTCGCAATAAACTGTATAAAATATATGTATGACTATAAGGCTGGGACTACAACTGAAAATCGAACACACGTGTCGAGTCAAATGTCTATGTCATATTTGACAGCTCGACACTTCGATAAATTATAAGTCTAATAGAACTAGCCAAGATTTGGGTAAGGGATAATTCATTCTTTGAGTGTGGCATAAACGAGGGCATATTTTCTTCTCGTGTCCAAAAAACCTATCCTCATTATACGATTCCCTCCCTCCTACAATCAACCTTAAATCTGTTCTGTGTTTTGTAAATACTCCTTTTATTTAAACTTTATGTACATATATTCTTACTAACAAAATAAAACTGAAGGTGTGTGGTATTAACCTTAAATGTTTGTGTTTGTTCTAGGTTAAAGATTATTCAGCAGACTCCCTCCAGTACACCGTACCCTTGTTTATTCATAAAACCCAATCAGAAGGCAGAGTTTTCGTCAACACACTCTGACATTGGCGAATCACTAAGGAGCCATTTTAAAGAAGAAGAAAACTCTACGCTGTGCTCTGAATTTCCTCGGCCCCCCCCCGGATTTGGATCATATAGTCCCGGCCTAAATATTTAAGTAAATTCCTATTTAAGTGTGTGTGTAATTAATGAAGTTCAAGTTTGAATACCTTGCTATCTTCAAAATGCAGCGCCGTGTCAAGTATCTTTTCGTTCCGGTTCGAATTAAAAAAGAGTATGATAGTAGACATTCTTACATACCGAGTCGTAAAAGAAAAGTTTGTTTTAAAAGGGACGGTATAAGTTACGACTTACGAAGTTACTATTTAGTAATTTGTAGTAGGTAGGTGGAAGTTTAGTATATTCATATTTGATTTTTGAGTTTTAAAGCTAGCGAAATCTGATTAAACTTATATTTTTTATCTAGTTGGTCCATTAGGTCGTAAACCTACTGGCTAGTGAGCTGCGAGGCTAATGCCTACTAGTAAATATGTTTAACGCCTTCTAATAAAAAAATATGTTTAACAATACCAATTAAGCTTTTTTGTAAAATAATTAAAAATTCAATAGTGTATAAACAAACAATGAATTAATCTGTACTCGTCGATACTACATAATAATATGCAGTAATCATAATATAGAGAAAATAGTTTCCGTTGCGTAATTAGTAGTTAGTTCGCAATGAATAGGCTTCGAAACTACTGGACCGATGTTGATGAAATTTGGCACACTGAGGTATAGGTTAGGCGGGTTTTAGTGTCGCGCTGACCGCGCGCTGATCGTCAGCGCCGACAGGTTGAAATATATGCAGTTCTATGAAGCGTTTTCGAATAACGCGTAGCGGTCAGCGCGGACATTTCATACATTTCGGAGTCGGCGCTGACGGTCAGCGCGACACGATAACCAGCCTAAGGCTGGTTTTAGAGTCACGCTGACCATCGGCGCTGACAGCTCAGCGCGTAGCTAGTCAGCGCTGAGGTTCAGCGCGAGACGTTTCAGTATCCTGCTGATCGCTTTGTAGTACAGACGCACAAAAATGCAAAAGGCATTAATAATTGCTGCTTTATATTACATCCAATGATTGAGCAGAGAGCCTTCGCAGGAGAATTTGTTATGTTATACAACACTCTGAGGGCTGACGAAACAAAGTTCTTTAATTACTTTCGAATGTCGACTAGAACTTTTGACGAATTACTGGCAAAAACACAGGATAAACTGGTCCATTGCAGCTTACCACGTGTGCCTATACCACCGATTGAACGACTGATGGTGACTTTAAGGTAAGAAAAAACATATTTACTTGGTATCTTAGTGTTTAATAAACATAAAAAAGATAAATTTTTCACATTATTCATCATTACGGCTTGCTGTTTGATACTCAGAGTAACCTGGAGTCGTATCATTGGTTTCATACTCTGAGTAACCTAGAGTAGTATAATTGTATGATGACGATACATACGAGCCATGTTGCGCTGGAGATCTAATGTCATGGGAGTGGGAGGATGCCGAGCTACTCGATCTGTAATTTTTAATTTCCATGGCATCCCGCAAAACTCTCGACCTAAACTCTAGCTTTTGTTCTAAATCGAAAGATCTTAAAAGTGGACCCAAAGAAGAGAAAAAAGACAGGTCGTCAGCGGCAATATCTGGTGTTTGATTACTGAGTAAAGTCAATAACTCTCTTTCAAACACAGAACTTTCTACGTTTGTTTCGTGCGGCCTGTTCTTTTTTCTTTTTTGGATCCAAGGTCTTTGTGATGAGCTGGAATTATCAGCATGGGCATTCTGTTCTCCTTGAAGAGTGTTTGAAGAAGCTTGATGCGATGACATATCAGAATCTTGCGTATTTTCTGAAGGTATCGTATTATCCAGTGACGCCGTATTATCCATATTTTCTGAAGGTGGGAGGGACATAGTTTCGTTCAGTGATTCATCAACTTCGTTCTCATTTGATGGAGTTAGGAAACTTAGTTCATCATAATAGATATATTTTTTGTACTTTGGTGCTGCACTTCCAGAAGGTGTATTTTTCGTAGCTTTCTTTGTCCTAAAGTATGCATCTCTTGCTGTTTTCCATCTTTGTTGGATCAGTTTTCCTGAAATAATACAATCATGATTTTTTGTTTTCAGATTTTTGGCTACGGGTCGAACATATACAGATTTGCATTATTCATTTAGGATTGGAATTGCAACAACCAGTTTGATTGTGGACGAAGTGTGTAACACAATATGGGAAGCACTACATGATTAATGCATTCCAACAAAAACCTCTGATATGTGGACAGAAATTGCTAACGGGTTTCTACAAAAGACCAATTTTCCAAATTTCATCGGAGCTATCGATGGCAAACACATTCGAATCGTAAATCCAGAAGGTGGAGGATCAATGTTCTACAATTACAAGAATTTTTACTCCTTAGTTCTACTGGCTATGTGCGATGCAGATTATTGTTTTACATATGTAAACATTGGATCATATGGAAAAAACTCGGACTCATCAATTTTCCAAGACAGTGCACTGTATAGGAGCCTAGAAAATAACACTTTAAATATACCAGGGCCTAAGCCACTGCCTGGAACAAATAGTCCAGTTGAATATGTAATTGTGGGTGATGGGGCTTTTGGTATATCTAGAAAAATTATGAAGCCATATGCGCGAAGCAATATGACCCATAAGAAAAAAAATTTTAACTATAGACTGAGCCGCAGCAGACGATATGACGATAATGTGGATTTTAAAGTTGCAAAGAATATAGTTAAAGCATGCTGCGTATTACATAATTTTATAAGAATTCGCGATGGTTATCGTATAGAAGATACATTTACGATTGAGGGTATGGTAGACATACCAACTGTGCCTACAAACAGGTCTGGCAACGCTCTACGAGAACATTTTGCTGAATACTTTTTGAGCCCTATCGGTATATAGCCCTATAGGGCACCCTGCCCTGGCAAGACTCATGTATATTTTAAATTTAAATGCTTTATTCGTCCCGTAGTACCTACACCTATTCCAAGATAATAAAATAATCACCTACCAAGATGTTGTTTTTCTTCTTCCGACACATTTTCGAATAGTGCGAAAACAATATCGTCCCAGGATTTGTTTCTAGCATCTTTATTTTTATACAGTGGATCGGATGCATCCCATAATTGCTTTCTTAAGCGTACTTCGTCGATCACTCGACTTGTGTCCTCATCGCGATTCATCATGACTGTTCACGCTGACGGCGTCCACTCTGCTCGACACTAGAACGCTCACTGAAGACAGAGGTGCGCGGGCGGCGGTGAGCGCCGACGGCTACGCGGCGCCGACGAGCGACGCGTACGCCCGCGGAAAGGTCAGCGCTGACCAACGTACGCGCTGATAGCTACGCGTTATTTTAAAACGCTTCCTAGAAGTTTATACATTTTGGCTGTCAGCGCGGACGGTCAGCGTGCGGTCAGCGTGACTCTAAAACCAGCCTAAGAGTAGATAGACCACGGGCGGGAAGGAAATCGGCTTCTTTTTATAGCGGAAAAATGTACGGCTCCACGAGATTTCCTGTTCCGGGATATTGTTTTAATCTATAGGAAATCCAGACTTATACCCAGACTAATAAACCTAGGTAATAATTTTTCGCATATAGGTACCTAACCTTTACAACTTAAAACAAGTGTACTAAAATTATCATAAATGCGAACGTTTGTATGCGTGTACGTGTGTGTTATGTTATGCGTGCTGTATGCTTTTTATGCCCTGTGTCAAATGGACCTGGATTAACATAAGTAAGGTATATAGTATAATTAGTATACCTTTAATCCCAGTAAAATGTATGGTTCCCGTAGTGCTGGCTAAGCGCAAACGAAATGGCGGCCAACATCTAGTATCTAGTTGAACAATAAAGTAAAATGTGCATTCTTGATGCGTGATGGACAGGTACATAATTATTATATTAATGATTTGTTTTATATTTATTAAACAAGAGAAATCTGTGCCTGATGCCTTTCCTTTGTTTAATTTTCATTGTTAATTTTATGCGTTGTTTGTGTAATGAAGCAAACGCGCGGACTGCTTTTGCAATGGTAAGTAATAAGTTACATTAGCGATACCAGAATTCTCAGTAATCGGCGAAAATGTTGGTTTTAAGGACGCGTTTACAAAAATGTGTTGTTTGACAGCAGCCTTAGTACGGGTTGTCATTTCTATAGAAATTTTTTTGTGCAGTAAATCCAGACTGTGACTAAATAAAATAAGCCTTATTGCCACGCATTAAGATTGATGCTTAATAGCAATACACGTGAAAATGTTGTGGAGACTTTTTATGCCTTTTCCAAATGTATTTTTAATTTTGTAAGTTTTTTTTAAATCAATTTTAATATGATTATATCCGCTATCTTTGGGTATTTTTAAGAAACAAAGTAAGCTACAAAAACGTTCCTAAACAATACACGACTACTTTTTGTAAATTTTGGGTGAAAAGTGAAGACTGTAGGTATAAGGTACTAAAGATAATATTTTTATAATAAGTAAATACTTTTTAAAACAATTTAAGATGAAGGTAGATGTACCTACCTACTCTATTTGTAATAGTGGTTACTTTCGTAGGATTTGGTTCCATTTGGTCGCATAATGGACCGATAAACAACCAATTTACGTCAAAGGACATTGGCGAATCCTGTCTGATTTTCCTGATTTTCCACCAAGAGAATTCATGTGCAAAACACGTACTTATCTGTAATCATTGTCATCATATCTCTATAGTTCATGGTTATCATGCTGTAAATTGTCAATTTGAGGCATAAAAGCTCCATCTAGTGGCCCAATAGATAGATTTATTTTTATTGGAGTATAAAGTTATTTTCTTTTTCTATAGTTGAACAGTTTAGCATATCGCATTTCCAAACAAACTACTTATTAATTTCATTATGTAATTGACATCACAAGTAATAGATGTCGCTTTTGAACATTAGGTTAGGTTAAATATTTTAATCAATTATCTTTTATACCCTCGAGTTTGATGTATATTATTGCCTTTTTTTGTTCATACACACAACAACATTTTGTTCATAAAGTACAACTTATAATTATTTTGTAGCCTCATATCATAATTACCAGGCAGTAAATGTATGGCGACTTGCCGATCTTCTTTAATGGAAATATGAAGACGTTTCCGAGATCCTGATTTTTTTTTTTAATCATTTACGGATATTTTTAGGCATATGATCTACTGCTTATGTAATATGTAAAGACAAATATTTAAATATTTCGTAAAAAAATACGTTATACTTTATAATAAAAATTCACTCCAAAGCCGCTGAGGTCATTAACCTCACAAAAACATGATTTAAAGAGGGAGAAAATTACTTTGCCTAAATAACATCAATACAACAGCTGTGTGAGGTCAATGATCTTAACAGCGCCGTAAAGAGCGTAAAGTATTTTATAAATTATTTTTCTGCCTAAACGTCTTGACAGAAGCAGTAGATCATTTGGCCAAAATATCCTTAATTGACTTTGAACAACCTTATTATATTATACAAGAATAGCTCGTTTAAAGTATAAGATCTCTCTTCTACCTTCTCTATAATTTTGTAGAAAGACGACGGTAGTAAATGTTGCTTTTTTAACCGACTTCCAAAAAAGGAGGCGGACGATTACTCCGCCGTCTGTGGACCGATTTTCAAAATTCTTTTTTAGATGTAAAGGGTATAATCCCAAATTGGTCATTTTGACATCAAAGTGGTGACCTGATCATGGGATTGATTCATGAGGAATCGAGGGAATTCCTCGAAATTTCTATGGACACGACGAAATAGTCCAGCATATGCTATCAAAAAAGTAATATTTTGCACCAAGGTATACCCTGGATCCAAAAGTACTGAACAGAACTCCTGACTCCTTATAGGTACATTTTTGGGGATTTCATCGTTGCCACTGAAGAACTGCAAGCATATGCCACTTATATTATATAAGTATATGCCACATATTACTGGCGATTTTTTAGTAGGGACCACAGATCGGTAATGCTTATTTGGGGAAATACCACGGCGCTAAATATAACCGTGGAGTTTGTTTTGTCGAGAGAGTGAGAATAGCGGAGCCTTTTTTGTGTTTATAAGTTTCTTTCTTTCTTTTCTTCCTTCTTGTTATAGATATATATGCCAGTGAAAGTCCCGTGAAAATAGGTCTAGCCGTTAAAAGCTGTTAATTTGAAATTGCAAACAGACACTTCCATTATGTTTGTCTGTATAGATATAATATATTATTATATTATACAAAACAAATAGTTGAACTAAGTAGTCAAAGATGGCCGAAAGCACGTCGAAGGAATGCCGATAACAGTCACAATGTGTAATTGCAAAATTCTACATTATTGTAAAGGTGATAAGGTCGTTTTTTGTATCATTCTTAATAGTCGTTATTACATTGTGATTTCGAGTGCCAAAAAGTGTCGTGCCAATTTTTCCGTCTAGCCCCCATTCGCAACGCGCCATAAGGAACTTCGTTCCAATAAAACTTATTTTCTAAATAATTCCCCTTTTAATTACGACTAAAATTGTAACTAATTCTCTACTCAATCTTCATGATTTTGAAGTCGTTACCAGCCAACTTGAACGTGAGTTCTATAAAATATTGTTTTACATAACTCACGTTCGTTGTTGTTCTATGCGACTGCGATATGCGACTTGCCAATCTCCTTTGTAAACACGCCCTTAATTCCGATGATTTGAGTAAAAACATTTCTATAGGTACTACTCGTATATTCTCTCTATCTCACGGACACCGTACACAGGCATTATGATGCAGGATAATAAATAATAAACTCGTATCAATGAGCTAAACGTTATTCAATCCCTTTCAGCTATTGTATCGTGAAAGAGTTAAGAGTATGTGGAATAAAGTTAATTGAATTTAACGCTCGAAATTAAAAATAAACCTATTTTACTTAGGTATCTAAGACCACTATAATATTTGGTTAATCCAAAGGTTAAATTTTAATATTTTTACTATTTATTTTGTACCCGGACCTTCTATGGATTTATGATTTCCGACGTTTTAGTTTAAGGAGTAAGGAGTTAAGGACCGACTTTTACATCGATAGTGGCATGCTATTCACTATTAAGGAATTTGTGTAGCTTCACGGAGGAGCTAGCTAGCAATGGGTAATTACATGTGGTCTCGAGGCTCGGGTCGTCGACCCGCGATTGTCTCGTTCAGTAGAGACTAGAGAGCACCGAGGGAACCGGTAGGCCATTGTTCTATGACCGGTAACACTATCGCACTATTTGATATATAAAACTACTGCTACCAACTTTGTAGCGGTTTCTTTTATGTCATTTGAGACTAGTTAACTTTGCGTGTATGGAAATCTATCCCATGGGTAATATATTTCTTCAAGATAAGCAAAAGCCTATATCTTTAAAAATAAGGCACTTTATTAATATCTGTATTAATATATAATCTTAACCAAGTGCATGTGAGCACATGTCTAAGCAGGGTTCCGTAACTATCAACGCGCAATAGGTTTTTTCAAATTAGGAACATGAAAAGTTACTGTCCTATTTCGTTGTAAATATTTTTTATAAACATTATTAGCATGAGATTATCGAGCATGGAAAGTTACAAGTTTCTATCTCTTAGGCTCACTTGCGCAGATCTGGGTTAAAGTTAACTCTGGGTTAAAATATCATGTCCTCTCTTTCATAAATACGAAGAACGAGAGAGATAACATGATATTTAACCCAGGATTAACTTTAACCCAGATCTGCGCAAGTGCAAAAAGTCGTGTATGAAAATCTACACTTCAATCTAAAATCTAAACCTCAAATGTATTTAAAAAGATCTATTTGATTACTCCACACAATGAAGTAGAATGAGAATAAAAATCATCCCTACTTCAAATGGTTTGGGGATTAGGGAGCCACCCCTAATATATATATTTAATTTTATGCTGCCAAAAATTAATTCTATATAAGGTTTGGTAAAATCAATTATGGATATTTTGGGCATATGATCTACTTCTTATGTTAAGACGACAAGGCAGAAAAATAATTAAAATATTTCGAAAAAAAAAATTACATAAGGCCTACTTGTGGCATTTTTTTAAATGTTTAATTTTGTTTTCGTTTATGGTAAAAATTAGAATTTTTTGTTAATATGTTATTATATATAGAATGTTATGATTTACATTTAAACTTGTAGATTAAACTAAACATTTTCCCTTTTTATTACAAAGCCCCCTTAGCTAGGCCTTATTACCCGCACCGACCTTATATTGTTTAATATTGTGTCCAATTTCTTATGATTTTATTCGAACACAGGCGCATTTGGCATTGCATTATACCAAACAATTTTTGTGCGACAGCGAATACGAGGAGATAACAAATAATACGAATACAATTATAGTATACTAAACGCCTATCCCCCTTACTAATAAAAATATTTAAACAGTGGATAAGTTATACAATGTTTTGTCTTTGTATGATACGTGGAGAAAATCGCTTGGCAGACAAGGACAAAACATTGTATTGCTTGTCCATTGTGTAAATATTTTTATTAGTAAGGGGGTAAATGTATTATGTTATGTAACCAATCAGAGAAAACACTGCGCATGCTAAGCCTGCTGGGAGACCAGGCAGCCCTGGTATATAAATAAATAACCCAGATACATACATACATACATACATACATACATACCTATTGTATCTGGGATAATTTTATAAATTCTTACATTGAGTTTTTAAAGATATAACTGACCTTGTAAATATTCTTTGTATATGATATTTAAAAAAATATTCTGATTCACATACTCATCTGACCGGTAATCGAACCCGAGACACCAATTTGTTAACAACGCAAAAACTATACATATGCATACCAATCTACCATTAGGACTAACATTTATAGAGTCGAAGTTTGTTGCATGACGAAAAAATAACATTTTAAAATGCGCGGTTTCAAGGGATAAGAGTTAAGACCTATCTAGATCTAATTTTCTCCCCCAAAACACCCTGGTTTTTCAAAATCAATTACGGATATTTTTGGGCATATGGACGCTGATAAGCAATACTATGTCAACCCAAAAAATGACTAAAATCAGTCATGTGCATTGTGCCTTATGACTTATGTTGATCACAACATAAGGCACAATCCACTTGACTAATCGCTTTCTCAGGCGATAAACTATAATTTTCAAAATAGTATTATGTGAATTAAATCATTTGTGTTCTGAAAAACTGATAAAAACTTTTGAAAAGTAGTTGAAATTCTCTATGGCATAAATTTAATTAAAAGAATAAGAATAAATTTAATTAAACACGATTTTCTCAAAATGGCGATTTAGGACACATTATTGCTTATCAGCGTCCATATGATCTACTGCTCGTGTAATATTATGTAAATATTTAAATATTTAGCAAAAAATATGTTATACTTTTTAATAAAAATTAGCTCTCTAAGCCGCTGAGGTCATTGACCTCACATAACCTAAAATTATTTAAAGATGGAAAAAAGACGTTACCTAATTAACATTAATACAACAGCTGTGTGGGGTCAATGACATTAACAGCGCCGTAAAGAGCGTAAAGTAATTTTATTTTTCTATTTTTTTAAATAATTTTCTGCCTAAACGTCTTGACATGAGCAGTAGATCATTTGCCCAAACTATCCTTAGTTGACTTTGTATATATATATATATATACATATACAAGAATAGATCGTTTAAAGTATAACATCTATCTTCTACCTTCTATATAATTATGTAGAAAGACTTTCGTTCTATGACGTAATGACAGGCAAAAGCAAACAGGCAGAAGTGATAGAGGTAGATAGAAAGTAACAGAGTAGTCTCTTACCGTCTACGTTGGCTCTCATTCAGCACTCCGGTGGGTGGGGGTGCCGGACCCGCACATAATCACGCCTGTCACTGTACTCCTGTGGTCATGGACCATGTTACTATGTCACTGCACTGTACACAACACTGCACTAACACATCCTCGGCAAATCCATGTATCTGTAACAAGCGAATATGACGTTAGTTTCATCTGCAAGTGGATAAAATGTAGACATTACTTATTATACACTTACCCCCTTACTAATAGAAATATTTATACAGTGTATAAGCTGTACAATGTTTGTCCTTGTCTGATACGTCGGAAAATTAGCTTGGCAGACAAGGACAAAACATCGCATAGCTTATGCACTGTATAAATATTTCTATTAGTAAGGGGGTAATATTAAGAAGATTTAAAGTTTGTGACTTTGTGAGAATCTCTGGATCTACAGAACCGATTTTGGGCTAGAATATAGGCTATAAATTATATAGATATTGTGTAAAACCCAATTACCGCATAATACGTATTACTATTATCTTCATTATTGCCTAAATATGCCGACCGTGAATTAGAATTTGCGTACCTTCGTGCGTTATTGTCGCTCTAATTGCGGTTATTGTCGCTCGGTAGCATTCTTGCGTGTAAACCTACTACACGCTTTTATTATTACCCATTTGTGTAGTCTTTTTAATTATGTAAAAAATATTTCGCATTGCTTGTTACATAATAATAAACCAAAAACCTTGTGCCACCAAAATTATACCTGTCATTGTATTGAACCCAAAAGGTCGTAAGAGAAAGAGGGGTGAGAGTAAAAGAGAAGGCAATACACGCTCAACTGAGGGTAAACAATAAAAAGCATTGTAGCATCGTAAGCGGTAATTTTAGCACCCTATTTATGGAATAATGGATCCTTGTTTTTAGGGGCACGATGTTTGGGTAAGTTTATGTAAGATTTATCGATTTATGTCATTTATTAAAACCACGTTTTGTCAAAAATAATATAATAATAGGTTTTTATTGAACTTGTAGGTATTTTGTGTTGAGCTAAAATAAATCACTTTTTGTTGGAGTTTTAAAAACAATTAACACACGTAATTTTTAGGCTTCCGTAATACATAAGGAACCATTATAATTTCGCTCTGTCCGTCCGTCTGTCTGTCTGTCTGTCCGCGTGTAATTATGAATATAAATGTTAAAATATTTTAAAATAAAGGCAAGGTTTCATGCTGGCATTTCTTTTGGCATTTTCTGAAATAGGACTTTTGAACTTTTGAAGTAATTTGAAAAACCTTTTACGCGGTTATAGTAACGGAACCCTCCCTAGACATGTCCTGACATGCTCTAGGTTATTTTAACTAGGTAGAGACGGAGATACTTTAATCGACGGAAAAGAAGAAACATAGTACCTACCGCTCAATATTGTAACTACGAAAGTTTCATTTCAAAAAATCATTTATCAGCATATCAATAACTAAAGCAGAACGTATTATCAAATGTTCGCCAAACTTAGCTTAACTCTCAGACCAAATAAAAAACTAACTACCCCTGGCCGAGTAATTGCAGTCACAGTCACTCATGCAACAAAACTACGCCATATCGGGCAAGCTGTCGCGGTATGTGGCTTTTGTCTATGTAGTGCGTAGCTACACGCGCACTATATATACATAAATAACCTAACCAAGAGCATGTCACGACATGTCTAAGGAGGGTTCCGTAACTATGAACGTCCAATAGGTTTTCTTTCAATTACTTCAAAAGTTATTGTCCGATTTGGCTCAAAATAATTCTCTTAAAGAGTTTTTAGCATGATCTATCAGCATTAAAACTTTCAAGTTTCTATCTCTTATAGTTTAGAAATACCAACTTATAAACCACTTTGGTGGCCGATTACTCGAAAATGGTTGACTTTGTAAAAAAAGTCATGTATGAAACCTTGCCTTCATTTTAGAAGACCTATTCAACGATACCCCACACGATGGGGTAGAAAAATTTTTCATCCCCACTTCATGTATGGAGAGCCACCCCTAAATTATAATATTATTATTATTTTATGATTTCAAAACCGAGATCTACACACAATCTATAACTGTACCAAATTTCATCCATTTATATTCATAACTACAGAAGCTAGAAGCGCGGGCAGACAGACAGACGGACAGACAGAGCGAAACTATAAAGGTTCCTCATGTATTACGGAACCCTAAAAACCGGCCTTAGATTTTGTTTGACAAAGCACTGTCTTCACTTTTTTATTTGGTCTGAGGTTTAACCCTAAACCTGGAGTATTCAAAATGATTGTCACCCTACTGAGGGGAGAGGGGCGATCCCTTTGTTGGCACCCGAAATGGACAAATTATGGGACGGCGGTTTTATTATACTTCTTGTACTTATCTGGGATTTCAACACGGTCGATATTGTCACTAGCGCTATCGTCTGACTTCACTTGTTATGTTATACTAATTTTAACGTTTTCTGAGCCTTCAGCCAAGCTGCCATCGCTTATTACGACGACGAAGTTCGAAATCAAAGATGTATGGGATTTGACATAAGCATCGCTGAGTGACATAAGCATCGTTATGTCAGTTGTCATTCAGCGATGCTTATGTCACATACCATACATTTTTGCTGTCGAACTTCGTCGTCGTAATAAGCGATGGCAACCGGGCTAGGTTATTTAAAAGAACACCAGACTTCCCTGTTGCCCTGTTGTTGGTTCCTTAAAGGACTTACAACTAATAACTTCATTCTTAAGACTTTTTTCCTTGTCATTCGTAGAAGAAATTATTGTTCTGCAAACATAACATCACTTCGTCAAACTCATAATGCGCTAATCGCTATTGTTCAACAAGCCGCAGTAAGAATTTAATGCACGGAAATACCACCGCGGTACTTGATACGACTAATCAAATAATCATGCACTGTAAACCATATACACAACCATATACACAAATATAGTCCCACTATATTATGATCCGGAATCCGGAAGACCGTAGAATATACAGAGCGCTGAAAATGGACTTAGGAAATAGAGTTAAAAATCGAACAAATGCGTGTTGTCAGATTTATAATTGACATTTGATTTGACACTCAAGTGTTCAGTTTTCAGCTTTATTATACTAGCACAGGGGGCAATTCTGTTAAATAAAAAGTGCAATAATACAATTACAATCAAGACCCGATACGTTAAAACTGCCAAACGGCATTCTCGCAAACGTTAAAGCAGCGTGAAACGCGCTCCGATTGGTCCAAACGTCACAAAATCAGTTTATGATACCGTGTCGCTCACTCATAATACAATCAACGTAATGAAAGTCTACTTTAAATACGAGAATTGAGGTTCAGAGTTCTATTTTCAATGCACTGAATTTTCCCGGGCCTTACGGTTTCCGGACAACATAGCCCCAGCCTTACACTTGTCATTCGCCTACAACGTGTAAAACTCACCGGTCACCGCTAGTTCCGCACAGCCATCCACGATCACATACAGTCATCCACGATCACACACAGTCATCCATAGAGTTCATACACATTACACAGTCATCCAAACTGTCCGTCTGTCGCGGCGAGCGTGGTGCCTGTAGTCGGTAACTACTAACAGCACGGACGCGAGCGTCGAGTTTCACATTTTGTATGGATCAAATGAAATCCAATTTCGGACTGTTCAAACTGAATAGACACAACGATGGGAATTTATGTACTGTCGCGCACATAAGTATTAAGATTGATTTGATTACGAAATGTCAACCAAACTGTATAATTGAAAAACCTATGTAACAGACACACACACATAGATAAACAGATACGTCAAATTTATAAAACACCTCTTTTTACGTTGGGGAAACAAAGAAAATTACAAGGTTTCTATTATTATAAGAGTCTGTTTCACAATCTTCTATTACGAGTGGGATCGCTTATTCGGAAGTTTTGTTTTTGCTTACTTTATATCGATAAATATAGACAAAAAATATAAAAACAACACTTAATTTTGAAACATAGGTGGGTTAAAATAAAAATTACGTTGTTTAATGTTTTAAATAACTACATAAATAAATAAAACCTACATAAATATTTTTAAAATGAAATAATTTATGTACCCCAACAAGAAAACAAATAAAAAGTTATAAAGTATCAAGATATTATTGTTGTTGTTAGGAAAATACAATCTAGTATTATTAAGTGCAGCTATGAACTTCTACTTATACAGCAGGTAGTCATACCAAAAGGGCAAAATAGCACCTAGCCAAGGTCTTGAATATGATTCATAAATCATAACTTGTAACAAATTTACATAAATAGCAATAAAAATGTGACGCTAATGTGCTGTAATCTGACTCAAGTTAAAAGTATGAACCTTTGGACTTTAATGTAAATACCTGTCGTAGTGTGAGATTTGATGGCGAAAAATGAAATTAAATTAATAGTGGTCGAATTGGTCGATAAAATAAAATATTTCCAGCAAACTTAGCATTAAGCACAATAATGAAATGCCATAAAAGCACTTGTGCGGAGAAGTGTACTCGCAATCCAGTTTCCATCCATGCCCGTCACACACACAACACCGTACAGAGTGTCCCAACAAAATAAAACATCGGCCATCGTATTGATTCCGGCCTTTCTCTCTGCGTCCCTCTCCCACCAGCACTGGATAAGCGAGACAGCGCACTTTCTTGGCAGTCAGATGTAATGTTGTGTGCAGATTAATGTGTGTACATAATAGGTATAAACTGGCGCCACACCTACGCTCACCGGACACTTATAACTTTGAACTTATGTAGTAATGAAGGTAAGAACCAATACATGGAATAAGAATAAAGGTAGCAGACAACTGGGAGCTATTGCTTTAAAGGTGCATAACCAGAACCGATGGAAGTGCGTTTTGAAATTAATACTTTGTTAAGAATGAAGAAAATTGCATGGACGCTATGTAAACTCGTATTATTTACAATCACAGAAGCAATAGCCCTCTTTTAGGTCAGCGGGCTTAGCATGTCGATCAGAAGAAATAATTTTAAAGAAGAAATATTCTATCCAAAACAGTTCGTTGCAAAATAGTTCTTAATCCACGGTAACAAGATCGTCAATAGAAGTCAATAATATTGACTTCTATTGACGATCTTGTTACCGTATCAACTCAATATTTCTAAATAGCCATAACACCGCGACGATATGAAACGCTACGTGGCGCTGAATTTTTTAGATAGGTAGCTAATGAAAATTGAACTTTATGCACTACACAAAAAGATACACGTTTCATATGACATCAGTTAAACACATTGCACATGCTCGATGCTACATGACATTCGAACTCTTAAAATGAAACGTACAGCTTCTTGTGTAATGATAAAGTACAATTTTTAATGGCTATCTTTAAAATGCAGCGCCATGTCGCGTATCGTTTCGTTTCAACAAAATATATGGGGGCTATTTGAAATTTTCATAAAATTTATATTTCCCATTCCATTCGATTCCATGGAAAAAAATCTAAATCGGTTAATTTTTTTAGTGAGTTGTCTTCTCATTCCATAAATAGATGTACCTACCTACAGATAGTGATTATAGATGTTTTATCCATTTAGTCCACTTCGTGTATTTGGGCCTACATGAAATAACCTACCCAAGAGCATGTCGGGACATGTCTAAGGAGGGTTCCGTAATTATCAACGTGTAATAGGTTTTTTCAAATTACTTCAAAAGTTACTGTTCGATTTCGTTCAAAATAATTTTCCTAAAGAGGTTTTAGCGTGATCTATCAGCATGGAAAATTGCAAGTTTCTATCTTCTATAGTTTAGAAATGCCACCAACTTAAAAACCACTTTGGAGACCGATTACACGAAAATGGCCAACTTTGTAAAAAAGTTATGTATGAAACCTTGCTTTTTTTTTTTCTAATTTTTTAAATTTTTTATTCTACACGATGGGGTAGAATAAAAAAATATTTTTCATCCCCACTTTACATGTATGGAGAGCCATCCCTAAAATATAAGATAACTATTATTTTATGATGTTAAAACCGAGATCTATAGACAATCTGTAACTATACCTTTCATCCATTTATATTCATAACTACAGAAGCTAGAAGCGCGGGCAGACAGACAGACGGACGGACAGAGCGAAACTATAAAGGTTCCTTAAGTATTACGGAACCTTAAAAATGGTTGTCTGTTGAGTCGGTTTACAGACGATAATTTTACGCGATAACGTCATCACAAGCCGAACTCTCAGGCCGATCTCTCTATCGCTTGTTCTGTTTGCCGCGCTCTCGCTTGCACGCTCGACTCAGGTGGAACGTGACCGAGGAACGTGACAATTTTTCGTGCGTGCAGCCTGCGTTCATCGATATATAAGACGTTAAAGCGTCAAAAAATAGTTTTCTTTTACATTATGAAATAATTAAATCTAACAACTTGATAAAAGTATAAACGAATTAAGATTTTATGTGTAGTTTTGTAATTCATCTAATTACATTTCAAAGTAACGAAAAAAAGTGGAATATTTTTTTACAACATTAGTGTAAAAAACCTACAAATTAGTTCAATTACGTCAAATACAAAAATATTTACGTAAGTTTATACATAAACGCGCAAACTTCGGAGATATCAGACATTTTGTGCATGTGGTCATAATAATTTACGTAGCAACTTATGTACCTTACAGTGCGTCACCTGTGGGCGTTTTCACAAGACAATCGTTTATACAAAAGCGCTTCAAACAATCTCCAGTTTCTTTGAAAATATTGTTTTTAGTAAGTATGTAGGTACTTTTGTACACTGTTTTATTTTTCATGAGAGCACTATTCATTTATTATATTATTTAAAAAAATACAGAAAAATACCGTACTACAATTTAGAATTGGATAACGATGTTTTACGATAAATAGTACGAATCCGAAAGACACGAAGCGAGGGGATTAAACGAAGCCCCTGCCAATTAAAAGTTAGTTAAACGCTCTCTGTTAGATCTCAGTATTGATCTCCGCTCCCAGCCCCAGGTCCACTGATAAACCGAACTTAACGCTGATCAGTTATAACGACCACGTAGATCTGCTGACTGCTACACGCGAAATGAAATGAAATGATGCTTTATTTGGTGAATATGAGTTACATATAGGTGTTACATTTTTACATTAGTGCGCTAGTCCAAATATTTTGTTTATTAAGTTGCTATCATTATATAACATACTTATTGCTTTAAAATATATATTTAATAATAAAATCTAATTGTCAATGATTATGTATTATACAAACATCATTAATTATGTCAATAAAACGAATGTCAAAATTTAATCTTGTTATTACAATTGTCAGATTACTATAAAATGTCAATAAAGACAAAAAAATAAATATCAACCAACATAAATTTATTATTATAATGTTAAATAATAATAGTTTAATGTCAACTCATTAAAAATTCTTTCACGTCATAATAAGATTTATTTACTAACATTTTTTTTTTTCAACAAAATTCTCTAATCGACTGTTTTTTAGACAGTTTTTTTATATGTTCAGGCACCTAATTGTATATTTTTACACATGAAAAGGGTTGTTTTTGGTTTTTTATTTATTTTATTGGTCTATTTGAATTTCTTAAATATTTTGCCGGGTACTTAACATAAAAATGTCATTGTTGTGTATTTGAATAAATATTGAATAATTACTTTTTAAATTTAATATTTAGTTCCTCGTAAGTTAAATAGTTTTGATCAGTCATTTAGATACTACTTAAATGGAATGAAGTTGGTGGCAGGTCCATTATCTACGCTATGCATTCAGGTAGTTAGATCCAACATTATACTAGACCGAGATCCCAGGCTCGCCAGACTACCCTTATAATCTTACTAATAAAATGTATATCATGTTATTGTAGTATTAGTGTGTACAATGAACGTATACATACTCACTAGTTTCCTTCTCTTAATTCTCAGGTACATGGCAAAAAAGGTACAAAAAAATTGTACTAACTTTTCCAACAGCCTTTGAAATTATTCTAAAGTATGTTATAGTAGAATAATGACAATTAAATATTATAGAGTAACATTTACACCGATTACTTATTTTAATGTTGTAGTTTACATAAAAATAAATTAAATTAAATTTGGTTTTATTTGAATTACTTCAAAAGTTATTGTCCGATTTCGTTCAAATAATTTTACTAAAGAGCTTTTAGTATGATCTATAAACATGGAAACTTACAAGTTTCTATCTCCTATAGTTTATATGCCAGGGGGGGGGGGGGGGGACCAACTTATAAACCAGGGCTGATTACTCGAAAATGGTTGACTTTGTAAAAAAACCATTTATGAAATCTTGCTTTTATTTTAAAAGACCTATTCGACGATACTCCACACGATGGGGTAGAACAAAAAAATATTTTCATCCCCACTTCACATATATGGAGAGCTACCCCTAAAATGTAAAAATATTATTATTTTATGATGCCGGAATCGAGATCTAAACACAATCTTTAACTTTACCAAATTTCATCAATTTATATTCATAATTACAGAAGCTAGAAGCGCAGACAGACAGAAAGTCAGACAGACGGACGGACAGAGCGAAATTATAAGGGTTCCTTGTATACTAAGTTTAGAGAAATATAACTTGGAATCCTTGCGTTATTCTAAAATAGAAAAATAAGATTCATACTTTATCATAATGTAAATAAAGGTGAGTACAATTTTTCGCAATTTTAGCGCCTTGTACCTAAAAATTTGCCCACGGTACAAACTAGCGGGTATGTATACGTTAGTTGTACACACTAATACTAGTCTACAATATGATATACATTTTATCAGTAAGAATAGTCTGGCGGGTCTGGGATCTCCGTCCATACCAAAAACCATTATACATCAATATTTAGTTCATCATAGGATTTCACACCGTCCAATCTCCCCACACTACACATTTACTGACTTACCACTGGTTTGATCTAACTTGCACATAAGTTAGATCATTCCCAGTTGTAAGTTACTAATGATTTTGATGATCAGCCAAAACGTTTAAATAAATAACTACAACTTTTTATAAAAACTATAACCAGACTACGTAAATTATATAGCCTATATTACCCGGGCTATTATTACGAATCTATTGGCACCTAATTTATTAAAAATGGGTTAGTAGTTTAGGCGCTAGCGTGGAACAAACATATTTACATACATGCATAACTTGCCAAAATCGTTACCCTTCCTTTTGGCTTCGACGTAGCCGGGTAAAAAATTTAATGATTATTTTCTTATTTCGGCGAGTGCGGGCATTATACCCGCGACCCGCGTGCAAGTTGCAGCAGATAAAAAACCAAAGGGCTCGTACCAAACGACACAATGGCGGACAGCTGCGTTTTGACAGATTGACGAATTCGAGTTGGGAGTGGAGCACGAAGATAGGGTTTCCATTACCTTTTACATATAGTTCGCGTACGTGCACAAAACTTCGGTTTTTCATAAATCTATACGTTTGGACTCTAAACTTTTTTTCTCTAAACTTAGTATGAACAGAGAGAGATATATATCTCTGTTCATACTAAGTTTAGAGAAAAATTACTTCAATAAGTTTTGTTCGTTATTCTGAATCCAAAAAACAAGATTGATACTTTATCAGAATCTAAGTGAAGTGAGTTCAATTTTTTTATACCTTTGGCGCACTGTGCCCGAGAATTGGCCCACCGCACAATCTGAGGGGTATACAAACGTTAATTGTACACAACTACGAGGACTGCACTAAAAGTATCGGGAATGGAATATTTCCACTGTTCCTGTCATATTACAATCTTTTTAATTTAAAACTCCTTGATTTTAAAAATCGAATACCGTTTATTTATTTAAAAAAAGATTCTCGGTCTTGTCACAAGGTCTTATCAAACTTGTTTAGTCGTTGAGAAAATGGAATTGACTCGAGAAAATTCTAGAGCGATGATTTATTATGACTTTCGAAGTGGTTTAACACAAAAACAGTGTGTTGACCGGATGATTTCTGCATTTGATGATGAAGCCCCATCCAAAACCACAATTTATCGCTAGTTTGCTGAATTTCAACGTGGACGTGTCAAGCTCAGTGATGATCCCCGTCAAGGTCGTCCAAAAACTGCAGTCACCCAAAAAAACGTTGATGCTGTGCGTAAGCTGATTGAGGAAGATCGACATGTAACATACCGCGAAATTCAGGCAACTTTAGACATTGGCATGAGTCAAATACAAATAATCTTGCATGAACAATTAGGTGTAAAAAAGTTGTTTTCGCGATGGATACCGCATTTGCTCTGTGAAGAGCAAAAAGCGGCTCGCGTTACTTGGTGCGTCAGAACTCTCGAAAGATTCCACGCAGCATCCTCAAATGCTGTATACAACATCGTATCAGGTGACGAATCCTGGATATACGCGTACGAACCCGAAACAAAAAACCAGTCACGAGTTTGGGTGTTCGAAAATGAGATAAAGCCAACAAAAATTGTTCGTTCACGGAGTGTTGCAAAAAAAATGGTGGCCACGTTTGTCTCCAAAACCGGCCATGTTGCTACTATTCCTCTTGAGGGACAAAGAACGGTTAATGCAGAATGGTATGCTAACATTTGTTTGCCACAGGTCGTTTCTGAACTCCGTAAAGAGAACTGCAACCGCCGCATCATCCTCCATCACGACAATGCGAGTTCTCACACCGCGCACAGAACAAGAGTTTTTAGAGCAAGAAATCATAGAATTATTAGACCATCCGCCGTACAGCCCCGACCTAAGCCCTAATGGTTTCTATACTTTCCCTAAAATAAAGAATAAATTGCGTGGTCAGAGATTTTCATCACCTGAAGAAGCTATAGACGCCTACAAAACGGCCATTTTGGAGACCCCAACTTCCGAATGGAATGGTTGCTTCGATGATTGGTTCCATCGTATGGAAAAATGTGTCAAATTTCGCGGAGAATACTTCGAAAAGCAATAAATACATTTTTAAATAGTAATGTTGTGTCACTTCCTTGATTCCCGAAATTTTCAGTGCCGCCCTCGTAATACTGCAATATGACATAGTACATGTCATCAGTAAGAATATATGGGGAGTCTGGCGGGGCTGGGATCTCAGTCCCGTATATAATGTGGCGTAAAAATGGTTATAAGGTTTAAACAGATTTTTATTATTCTACCAAGCAGAGATGGTAACAACTAACAGCGTGTGATTTTGGGAGCCCCTAATAAGTAGCGTTTGTATAAATGTGAAAGTATGTGAGGATGGATGGATGGATGTTTATTACTCTTTCACGCAAAAAGTACTGAACGGATTTTGACGATTTGACATGGTAGTAGGTTAAGCTCTGGATTATTACATAGGCGATTTCCCCAAAAAGTTGTGTTCTCGTGAGATACTGTATTTAAGCGGGCAAGCCGCGGACATAAGCTAGTTTAAGAATACGGCCGTAAGTGTGTATTTAGTACACCCAATCCGAAACTACAACCGGTTCCGTGGTTTGCTTTTTAATCCGAAATTAAGCCCATTAATTTGAAAAAAAAAACCACACACTTATCGCGTGTGGTAAATAAATAACGACTTCTGGGAAGCGGCGATACCAGTGTGAGTATACGGGGGCGCCGTCAAACAACGCCGGGCATTGCAACACGACTGCGAAATTGTGTTGCAATGCAATTTCAAGCAGTCGAAGTTTTGCTACTTTCAGGGCTAAACTGAAGCCCAATTCTCGTAACTATTTCTGATCATAATCCTGTTTCGGCCCGGGCGCTGTCTCACTCGCTCACGCGACATAGACGCGTGTCTATGTGAATACGACACCGCGCGGGCCGAAACAGGATTAAGATCACAATTCACAAATAGTTACGAGAATTGGGCTTCTGATATCTACGAAGGCTCTTTTTGCACAAATAGAAGCCTCTGGAGTCTGGTTACGTTGCGATCTCGTTAGGGACTTACTGAATGCACAGATTAAAGAAAGAGGAACAGATAAACAGCTACATAGTTAGCTATAGATTTATATGTATACACAATCGTGGACACACCGTATGCTTGTAGTAGTGCTACAAGCATACGGTGTGTCCACGATTGTGTTTAAAATTGTGGGCCGCTGTGAGACGTACAAATTTGGATCGATTTGGATCGTTCTATGAAAGCTGTCTGTCTCTCTGTACGTAAGTATATGTATATTATATTTTCTACTCAGTGCTTTCAAGCTTTGTGGCGAATAAATACGGAACGGTAGTAGACGGTAGCACAGGCGAAGGCTGGTTCTCCTTCATAGGGAAGCCCTAGCGTGTATAATAGGTAGGGATTTGGATGAGGGTCTTCAAAAGGAGTGGTAGGTGAAGCCGATAGGAATGGAGTTATTGGAACCCCACGCCACTGGACCGTAGGCCACGTATAATAATGAGATTTTATTAGTTGCAACATTATGAATAGATGATCGTATTTGTTTCGTAAGTCCCAGTACATAAGTTAAACAGCACATGTTATTTCACCGGCACGACGCGAGGGTGCGAATACTTTGATTGATCGCTTTGTGTCGCCCCTGGACTGAATTAGGGGTTGCCAGGCCGTTGTGGCGTCCACGCTATAATTGTTATACGACAAAATAAAATACATTGAATTATTAATACATACGTGTCTTTGGTAAAAACCACAATTGTACAAAATTGTATGCGTCTGAACTTTTCCGTTTGACAGTACCAGGGATGTGAGATGCGCAAATGTGAACTTTATTGCGTCGGGTCACGGGTGTGAAATACGTTCAGAGGTCTTGTCGCTTTTAGAATTTTTGTTGCTTGTTAACCCTGACGATGGTATAGTATACTAATATTCCTAATTATAAGAATATTCACCAGTTGAAACTTGAATAAGCTTATTCAGCGTTGAGCGAGTGAGTGTACAGGCGATCGACGTTTACTATGTCATTAACAAAATTACACCCTAATTCACGGTAATAAAGTTTATTTCACCGTGACCATTACCCGTAATAAAATGACGCTTATGGCACGGCAATAAGGTATACCTGATCGTTCAAAACAATAAAACCTACATGGGGTAATTTCACATCCATCAGATTAAAGGCACTCATGAATCACATCTGCTGCCCTTTTCACATACGTACGCTTGGAGTGAGATGGATTTACCAGATAAAATGGTCCGCGCATCAAATTAATCCCTTTACAATAAAAAGGCGATTGTACATATTATTTGTTGTAATCCAGAGGACGCCGAAGCGTTGCCAGTTTTGTTAGGACCACACTCCACACTCCACAGTCACAAATCATAATATTTAATTAAAAAAAAACAGTATTTTAAAGAGAAACGCACAAAATGAAACATCTGTATGTGACTCTAAACTCGAACATATAATATTCACACAAAGAAGCATGCTTTCGTAAGGTAATTGAGTCCACGACTCGCCAACAATAATTTTACCACTGTGTTAATATGAGAAACTGATCGATATGACGATTACTGCTACTGAAAACATATCAATAGCATAATATGACAAACTTGGCTTCTTCATAAATCGATAGATAAATCGGTCATAAAGTATCCCTAAATCTTATTACGATCAACGCTCCCGGTAAACTAACGGCCGAAATTAATAATCAGTCTTAATCTCATTTTAGCTATCTCAGAATCAAGATTTCAATACATTTCAACGATCCCAGGATGAACTTCACGTGAATTTACATCGATTTTTGTTTGATAATCTGAGATGGAAGTCAATGTAAGATTTTAGATACGTTATTAATTTCGGGCGTTAGTCACACTAGGTAAGCAGTTTGTTTGCTACGCAGTTTGGCAGGTTTAATTTCTAAATGTAAATTATTTGCCAATAAAGTATTTATTATTATTATTACTACTACTAGAACTCTATCAGATCCACTTTAACCAAAATAGTACCTAATCCTCAAAAGTTTAACTGGCAACGGATATCAAAAGTTTAGCTGACAGATACTATTCGATTTTCTTTTTTTAATCCCCGATGCAAAAAGAGGGGTGTTATAAGTTTGACGAGTCTGTCTGTTCCCTTTGGGAGCAACGATGAAACGGGCAGATTGGTTCATACCAATTTTGATATAGTTTTTTTGTTTAAAAGCTGACATGATCGAGTGTTCTTAGCTATAATTCATCAGCATGAGCTCGCTCACTGCTTGAAAATTCGGGGGTTACTTTAATTATTTTTTTTAATTTTGTTTATCGTTTTAATAGATGGCTCAAGTTATAGGTACCTGCAGGCTGCAGCCAATCTGCCCTATGCAACCCCCTGTAGGAATTCTCTCTACTGAATAGATCTACTTTTTTGTCCCAAACAACACCTTTTAAAGGAATTAGAAAGATCTTGCTCAGGCCTCTTATTGATCTAGACATAAACATTGATCATACGCTTAAAGCATTTGAGGTCAACTTGAAATAACTGAGGCTGACTCAGTGATCTGATGCTTATAATTTTATCTTGTTATCACGTATAACGGTATGAATCATGAGATGATTTAAACCAACGGCATGTTGACTTATTTATAGAGCCTTTTCTCAAGCCATACTTGAGAAAAGGCATAAGCGCCCGTGACACGTACAGTTCGGACCGCGGATCGGGCTGTATTCCAAACCGCGGAGAGATCTGTACGTGTGCGGTTTGGACTGTGGATCGAACTAACGTGCTAATTACGACGTCAAATTCGTCGGCGCTATGGACTGTCAGCCTTAATTTAAGTAAATAATACGTCAAAATACGTCATAGTGTGCGGTTAAAACTGTGGGAAATGCGCTGTCATTGACATCAGATCTGACTGTCGGCCCCACGCATTTAGACGTTCGTTTCGGAGCGCGGTTTGGAACCCGCGGTCCGAATTGTACGTGAGACGGGCGCTAATGGTTAACATATTTTGTCTCTGCCTTTCCAAAAATTAAAGTTGGTTAACATGGGGGCGATTGAAAAACGTAGTTTTACACATGCCAATGAGATATTAAAAACGTTGGAAATTAGAAGCTAACAATAATATTCCTTTCTCATAACGTCGTCGGTAGTTGGATGGTGATATTATACTCAGCTAATACTACGAAAGCTACGTAAAAGGCACATAATTCTCTGAAAAATAATATATAATATGTATATACTAATATTTTACGTTACGTTTAATGAAATCTATGTATATAAGTTTTTTTTATGTAACTAATCATAACTCATATAACTAATTATGATGAAAAGCCTCTTATTCCACTAAACTAAAGTATCAGAAGAATGTAAAACCGGCCTATCTGCCTTTTTTACAATATTCTGATAAGCGTCAGATAGCTTATTTGCATGTTTTGTCTCTGTGGTCGATATAAAGTAAGCAGCGACAAAATTTTCGAATAAGCTGTGCGACACTCATTGGACGATTGTGAAACAGGCCCTTACAAATGTGATCACTTCACATTTTCCAATTCCCATGTCGGAAAACCTAAACGAATGTCCAGGTACTCTGGCGTATTCCCACGCTCTACAACACAATCTATCCGTTTACATACTAAGCAGAATACGTGTTACTGTTATTATTATCTTATGCTGAAAGTTTTGCTGAATCGATACGAGTACGACATTGATTCCTACGAACGCCGCGCTTCACGTAACACCTTCCTCTAACCGCTAACGTGTACAATTTCCTACAGTCTGTCTCGAATTGTGATTGGATTTTGTCTAAAGCCGTATTATAACGTCGCATCAAAATGAGGAAACAGGAATAAAACGATGTCGAACGAATACAATTCTCCCGTAGGCGATAAAGTGATTCAGATTCTGTTTGCTTTCTGTCCGTGTCTATTATAGTATCGTTGATGTGACTACAGTATTTGCAACAATACCTATTAGTAAACTAATATTATTATAATCGCTTTTAGGGTTCCGTACCCAAAGGAAAAAAACGGACCGATACATAAATAAATTAAATAATAAAAAATAATACGGATAAACGATAAATAATAATACGACGGATAAATATATATATATTACTGAGACTCCGCTGTACGGAAATAATTTTGCTAGTATATCAGTACATAGTAAATTAATTACCTAAAGAGTTACTTCGATTTACGTTGGCAGTATTAAATAATAATAGCAACAATGGACGCTTTTCACCACGTCAATCTGGCCCCGTGTAAAGTATCCGAAGAACTTGTGTTACAGGTGCCAGACAACGGGAAGTATATTTAATACTTTATACTAAACATTTATTAAAGATTTTTAATATATTATATACACATATTTGAAGTGGCGACATTCGGCTTGAGCGCCAGCGCGGTATAACCACTGAGCCACAGAGGTCCGGAGTAGGCACCATATACATAATATAGAAGTATGTACTCTCCGACTTCTTGGTTATATATATAGAAGTACGAACTACACCAACTTGCTGTCTCTGCCGAGCTGGCAGTCGTCCAAACCTTTACATTACATAATATGTCCTGCAATAACTCATAATATAAATCATACACAATCATCAAGATGTGTCTTCCATTCATAATCAAATAAAAGAAATTGGGAGTTTTATATTTTTTAATAAGTCGCGACAATAACCAAAATACTATTAGCTTGTACAATTTTCATCCACGCAATTATTTTAATTCAGATCCATGGAGAAGTGGAGATAACCAATAAAGTGTTAATCGTATTTTATACGAGTATTCGTTTTTTTAGATAATTTTAGAGTTAAAATATCACAGTATTTACCCCACCTCCTGCAGATATAGGTCGTAGCCTATGGCGTTGTAAATTGTAATCCATTATCCAGAGGCAACTACTCTAACTACATGATACATCTAACTTAATTTTATCTTTGGTCGCCGTGGGTTACCTAATCATTTTTTGCTTAAAATCTAAACCAATTTAATAACTATTTATTCCTCAAGTCTTAACCCATACCGACTACATTGTATGTCTATATAATACTCTATAGCAACTTGACTTCATGCTAATAGGTCGGTAATAGTATACATTTTGTGGAGAAGTATTATGAGAATTATTGGTCTTCCACATGATACAATTATCAAGACCTTGTTTACCACAAAGCATCAACAATAGGCATATTGCCTAAAATATATTTTTTCGTCTTTTCGATGTTAGACAACATGTTATTTAATAAACAATCTAGAACCCACTTTCGTATATCTTAAAAAATTACGAAGATACAAATAATTTAAATTTACAATATGAAAGAAAGCTATATATCGGCTTGTGACGTAACAAATCGTTATGCGAGAAAGAGACGGGCAATATTTTTTATTTTCATGTAATTTTTAATCGCGTCAATTTAAATACATATTTATTTTAGATTTACGTATCTTTAATCAACAATTTTAAAATGTTATTTGTAAAAATGTGATATTCGACACTAGGAAACATCCCTATTATAAACGTTTTTATCGTGAAACCACCAAGCGTCTTCATGACTATTCATTCTTGTACCAACTACATATTACCTACACATACTATGTATATTATCTAAAATAACAGGCTTACTTATTACAAGTGCTACACAAAGATGTAAGTACATCGTACACAGCATAATGCGACGAGAATCTTGGCATACACGTTCAACTTGTGACCTGAATTCTGCGCTCTGACGTTTCACTAAGAGAACCTTTTATCTATACACTTTAATATTACCATGCGACTACATGCACATTGCACCCCCGGTACGGTCCAGTGTAAACTGCTTCTAAAATAATACTCGTATAAAATAATAACTTTTTCAGCAAAAAGGTTATACTGTATACTTATTTTAGGGCCTATGGCTTTAGGTAGTTTTTCAAAATGTTTCCGAAACTATCAATGCAGCGATAAAAATAAGGAAGCCTCCGTAAATTAAGTGAGGTATTTAGGGTGGGGGACTGTGGGTCCAGCCGAATCTCACTTGGCAAATAATTATAGTCTGATTAAATAATTATTATTTAGGGACAGATCTATTTTTTCTTACAAAATGTACCTAAAAAATCCCCAAAAACTTCTCACGCAATTTATGGACGCCCTCTAAGCGTCCGCCTGCACCAGCACTATACAGTAACACACTGGCTTAACAGTGCACCTGGTCTTTGAAGAAAAAATCATGGGAAAGCTACCAAAGATTCCACAATAAACGGGAAAAGGAACACTTTAATTTGTGTAACTTTAAGCGAAATAATATAAAACAAAACGTTATAAATAAAATTATTCATGAATCAAGGGGGTCAATGAACTAGCTCGATTCGGACATGACCGAAGTTGTCACTAATACGTTTAACATTTCCAGTTTTTACTTTTATAGTGGACTGCAGTGGTCTTCAGAGGTTCTATAGTTTAGATTGGTTGGTTTATGGTTAATATTATTTTATTTTAACAGAAAAACTTACAGCTAAACATAACAACATTGAGACAGATAGCCATTTACAAGTTTATACGGATATGAATATCTTGGTCTAGGGAATCATACTTTTCCAAGTTTTTGAGCAATATACTTGCAGTTAGCATAATATTATTACAATGGGGGTTTTTAGATTCGTTACATCTCACAGCTGTTTGACACGACAAGGACCGCCGTGCTACCAAGCGCCGCCTGGTGATAGAAAAAGAAACGAAAATTCTTATTGACCGTTTTTGATACCACTCACGCCACTAGCTGACGCTTTGTGAGTTGGGTCTGCCGCCTAACGGCAGAAAAAATATGAAAAACCCTCATTGATTGATTCAGCGGCTATTAAACCTTAGAAGCAAAATTACAGATCATAAAACAACGCAAGTATACATTTAAATGCAAAACGAGCCACATTGCAAAATTTGGAGTCTTTCAACTTTCAAGATCCTAGAAACTCTTGAACGATCTTAGGCGAAATTTTATCCGTAGCGAACACAACTGCTGCTGCTATTGTGGGTAGAATACAGCCTAAAACCTAATCCACGAATTGAGGAGAGGTCCAAGCAACAGTAGTAAGTAATATTTTTTATTCTATTTTATTTTAAGGACGTTTTAAGTACTGTTTTAGGCTGGGATCATACGATCTGGCGGTCGAGGTCCCGATTCAGAGCACTGAAAAAAGAACTCTGGGCCAATGCAATACAGTTGAAAGTCGAAGTGTCGAGCTGTCATATATGACATTGACATTCGGCTCGACACTTGTGTGTTCGATTTTCAGCTCTATTGTATTAGCACAGAGTTTTTTTTTATTGATCTGAATTTTCCTCCGCCCGCACCGTCCGGATTCCTGACAATATTATAGTCCCAGCCTTAATGGTGGTCGCTATTAATGATGATTTTCGCATACGAGTACGTTTAGATATTGGGTACTTCAGATACATAATATGAGATATTAACGTAGTGTAAACTATTAACGTAATCCACTAATTAAATTATTAGTAAATAATGAACCGGTTTATACAACAAAACATGGTAATTTAGTAGACAGCTGCAAATCATCGTCAAGGGCAGCTCAGAGGTTAGACGCACGGAGCGTATCGACTAGAAGTTAGAACTACTTGTAAATTAATATCTAACCTATCATAGTTATCCTCAAGTTTGTATCAAGAGACAATAATTGTACGTACCATCTATAACGTATCATAATCGATGTTTCGTTATCAGGCTGAAGTTACCTCCTAGTTGTGGTGTAAGTGCAGCCAATCTTCTTCTGTTTGAAATATATTTGAATCATCATTTCTGGTAAATAGGCAGGCATACTATCTTCCAGACTAAAATAAAATCTTAAAGCAGAATAATAATTAATTTGGAAAATGAAAGCAAGACACTTGAATTAAAGAAATCAGTCCATACTTCATCTCCTAGAGGAGAAATTAAATGAAATTGAAAAGAATAACCTAACCCAGAGAATGTCAGCTGACACGTCTGAGAAGGGTTCCGTAACTGCCCACGCGTTTTTTTTTTCAAATTGATTAAAAGTTATAGTCCGAATTCACTCAAGGTTGTTTTCCTAAATGCTATATTTCAGCAGGACTTGTCGACATGGAAAGCTACAAGTTTCTACCTCTTATAGTTTAGAAATGCCCGGGGAAGGGGGGGGGGCAACTTGTAAACCGCTTTGGAGGTAGATTACTCAAAAATGTTTTACATTACAAAAAAGTCACAGATACCATACCAAGAGATATCTCACAAGATGGGGTGGAGTGAAAAAAAAAAAACTACATAAATACAAAACTTCGTCCATTTATGAATATAATGAATTACCGAAGTTATCATGGGAGGACGGACAGAGCGAAAATATAAGGGTTCCTTGTAGTTACTACGGTACCCTAAAAAGGGAAGGAAAGAAATCTTTAGCGATTTTAAATCTTATTTGAAATGTCCAAATTTCCGTTTGGGTCAAGCAGGTAACAGCTAATGCACCGTGCACATTTATTTTTATATAAATCTGAGGCCGTCAGCGAGGGTTTTTGTGTCAAAACGTTCTGTTTTTGTCCCATTTCTTTTAAAAAGCGACATTAAAAACACCCGTGGCTTATTTAGGCCCGCCATTCAGCACAGATTCAACAGCCAGGTATCAATCGTCTTTGTCCTTTCTTTTATGCTCGCATATGCTTACAACTAGCATTCTATTATGCTACTTAATACTATTTAAACAAATAATGCTCCTAAACACAGGTGATTTGCAAATGAACATTATTAAAAGATACAATAGTCAAAATATTATAACGAAACTACACAGAAAAAATTATTTTGTATATGAGCAGGTTCCCAAATCCTACATTTGCTGTTCCAATCGATGCGAATCTAGTCACGATATTACTCAAGCTGAAAACCATCATGCTGTTGTGATGAACATTACCCTTATTCCTTCAGCAGTCGGATAAGGAACAAAGACCTTAGCGTCATATCTAAGGCATTCAATCCTTAAATAGTCTAAGCTCTCCCAGCCGCCCACAGACGAGAGGCCGATCGTTTCAGTTAGAACTGACGTCAGTTTGGCCTGAACGGATTCGAGCACATACACGGAGAAAATCGCATCCGACCGAACTGACGTCAGTTCGGCCCTTAGATTAGTAACGCCTAGATAGTCTTCAAACAAACGCATCGTACAAAGTGAAGCAAGCAACAGATAGATGTAGGCGTAAGCATTACATACCGACACGCACACAAACAAAACTTTAAAGTTGTGGAGTCTGTGCTCTTAAAATTTGAATTATTGTATTTGTTTTTCTTAATATCGTGAGATGTAAAAATATAACTTATATTTCATTTTAAACCATTTAAACACAATTTGTGAAATTTATTTCTATTAAACTGATATTAAGGAATATATTAAGGATTATCTTAATACGGGAAATACTTTAAATTAATAATTAAAAAAACCGGAAAATATTATAAAACTTTGTCTTAGTTGCAACTATGTCATGAAAATTTTGAAATAAATTTATTTTTACTAGTAACACTTTCACAATTCACAATAGGGCAGCAAGATGACGACATAATATGATTTTATTTTAAATTTTTTTAAATATTTGACTTAATACAAGTCAAATTGTTCGGATTTAACATTTCATACTTACATATGAAATGTTATGTCCGAAGCTTTTTTAATTCCTTTCCGATGCATTGTGACACCCAATAACGACACAAACCGTCATAATGTTTTTAATAGTCGGAGATGTATGCAGTAGCGCTTGACCATGACAACTGACGGGTCGTTCGAACAAACTGAGCCTATATGGCTCAAAATGATTTACTTCACTTTTCACGCGCGTTTCTAGGCGTTTTAATCTAAGGATTTTAATATAAGGATGAACGGATTCGAGCACATACACGGAAAGTTGCCGCAAGCTTCGGTCGTATTTTTAGGGTTCCGTAATACTTAAGGAACCCTTATAATTTCGCTGTGCCCGTCCGTCTGTCTGTCCGCCGCTCTCCTAGCTTCTGTAATAACTTTATGACAATAACTTTTGTAGTAATTCAAAGAAAACCTATTGTGCGTTGATAGTTACAAAACCCTCCTTAGACATGTCGTGACATGCTCTTGGTCAGTTTAGGCTATTATTTTATTTATTAATTGTATTATTCGACGAAACCAAATTATTGTGTCATACATTTTTCCAGTAATATGTTATAGAAATTATTTCTCTTTGTTTTATAGTAAGTCTTTAGATTTTATCAACCATAGTGGCTTTAAAATTTTTCATACTTCAATGAACTTTAATAAATTTCTTAAGACCACGTGTCATTTTAGGGTTCCGTACCCAAAGGGTAAAAACGGAACCCTATTACTGAGACTTTGCTATTTGTCCGTCTGTCGCCAGGCTGTATCTTAACCTTCTTATACCATGATAACTCGACAGTTTAAATTTTCACAAATGTATGATGTAGGTATTTCTATTGCTGTTTTATCAACAAATACTAAAAACAAAATTAAATAAATTTTGAGGCTCACATACAACAAACGTGATTTTTTCATTTTGTACGGAACTCATCTTGCCGACTCGCACTTGACCGGTTTTATTTTACACTCGAATTTTATTACCGTTCAGTCCAATTTTATTGCCGCTCAGTCCAT